>OZ005660.1:120970858-122170858 GCA_963930645.1 Salticus scenicus | reverse complement strand
TTACTGGTTCTCAATTTCTTTAGGGTACACAATATCATGGACCTGCTTAGCCCTGCTAGTCTTTGGGAATAAGCAACAACAATAACATCCCAAATCCATTTCTTTTTTAATATTTTATATTTCTTTTAAAATTTAAATTTAATTTAAGAAAAAAAAAATCCAATTTTCAAGGGAAAGAAAGAAAACTGGTGGTGTTCTCGAAGTTTTTTCAGCAATGTATTACAAGTTCTTTTTTATTAACTTTTTCTGGAATTTCATATTTTATACACAAAAATACATTTTACATTTACAGCTATTATAATTTAATAATGAACTTGTGTCTTTCACAATACCGAATTAAGCTTTGCAAGTTGTCTGTGTAACTATAGTACTTGTTAAAAAAATTTATTTTACAAGTAGCACAGTTTCAAATTTCTAACACAGTTTCCATATTGAACATTAAAAGCAGTAAATAAATACATTTTAGCAGATCATTTAATTATTATAATTATTATTTTTAATATTAACATAGTGAGATAATTTCTTTTTCTTTCTATTAACATAGTGAGAAACTTTCTTTTTGCACTGAAGACGGTACGCTTAAGGCTACCGAAACAGCTGTATGCATCTCAAATATTTTTCTTTGGCATTTCTGACGTAGTACTTTATTCGGGTTTTAATAGTGAGATTATAATACTTTACTTACTGACACCATGTTCGGTGGCTCTTATTTTAAGGAAGTCAGGGTCATGTATACGCTGGCTACCAGAAATGATTTCTTCTCCTCGCATATACATATCATAGGAGTTGGACAGTTTCTAGAATGTATCAAATATATATATTAAGCAAATTTAAAGTAACAAATACAACTAGAATGTAGAGGCCACCACAAAACTTTCTTCTGAATTTTCCTGTACAAATTCACTCAGTACAAATAATTTATTAAAATTATATTTTTATTAAAAATATTTTCCATGATGAATGTTGAGACGATATTTTTTTCATATAAGTATACCACTAAAGTCCAAAGAAAATCAATTTTATATTCTACTAACCATTTTTTTTTTAATTTGCCCCCTAAATAGCCAATTCTTTTTTTCTACTTGATTATTACTATTATAAATAATTCTTTTTAATTTCATGATTCATTACAAATAATTCTCATTGTGCACATTTATAGAAAATTTTGTCCTACATTACCACGTTAAAAATTTAGAAAAAACAGGATGGCAACACCACTTCTTGGATGATTTTCAGCAAAAATTGACAGGCACTAATTTATGTTAAAGTGAAACTACATATCAGTTTGTATGAAATTCTGTGCAGTAGTTCTGAGATACGGTTGCCACAAAATTTTTGTCACACACACATAGACAAACATTTTCTAAAAGTGATCAAACTGTGTTCTAGAGCTCTCAAAACGTGTAAATGCGTCAAAAACCTGACCAACATTTAATTCTATTGAATATAGAAGAAAGCAATAAAATAACAAGATGCCAATATCAAGGGTAAATTAACATTTAATGTCACATTATCAAGCTAGTTTAACAATAGTTTAAAAAGGGGGTGGGGGGAGGGATTAAAATATATTTTGGTACTAAAAAAAAAAATGCTTAACAATTAAAGAAAAATACATTGGGAAACTTCATTTTGATTTTAAATAATTAAGTCTTAAACAAAACTAGATTGGATTAGTATTTTATATTACACAATTGGTCTTATACTTAATGAACATTTTTTAGACTAAAGTTCATAAAATGGAAAATATTTTATGAATTCTTTCTCAAAACTAAGAATATCTCAAGAATTTCCATGTAAAATAACCTACAGAAGATTACACACATTCTTTATTTAACTTTTTATACATTTTTTATCCTTGTAAATTAAAGTTCTTTACATTACTATTCTCAAAATTATTTTTTCACTAGCTATGCAAAATCTTCACACTATATTACTTTCTTCTATATTCAATAGAAGAAAGTATTGGATTCGTAAAAATTTTCAACCTCGGGTTTTTGATGGATTTACACGTTTTGAGAGATGTGGAACACGATTTGACCATTTTTAGAAAATGTCTGTCTGCGTGTGTGTGACAAAATTTTGTGGCAACTGTATCCCAGGAACTACTGCACAGAATTTTATACAAATTGGTATGTAGTTGCACCTTGACATAAATTAGTGCCTATCAACTTTTGGTAAAAATTGTTTTACAGGTTGCGTTGCCATCCCGCTTTTTCTAAATTTTTAACATGGTGATATAGGACAAAATTTTGTATAAATGTACATAAAGAGAATTATTTTTTAGTAATCATTATGAAATTTACAATAATTATTTATAATAGAGATGGTCAACTGGAAAATTTTTTTTGTACGTGTAGGAGCCTCGCAACCCCCCTGGGGGGGAGGGGGGAGTCCCCCCTCGAGGGGAGTAATTTTTCAAGATGGGTATCTTTCAAAAGGTCTCGTCAATACCTTTAAAATGAATAGTTGAACTAGAAATCTGTGATAATTTAAAACAAAGTTATCGATTTTTTTACTTTTACCAAAAAAAAAACTTATTTTTTTTTACGAAATTTAACCAAACTTGGTATTTAGTTGGCCCCTGACATAAACTGGTGCTGATTAGATTTGGGGATCAATCGCTCAACAGGTGGCGCTGTGATCGTATTTTTTCTAAATTTTAACATGACAGTATTGGACAAAATTTCGTATAAATGTACATAATGAGAGTTATTCTTAACCTGTGATTGTAAAGTTAATATGAATTATTGATAATAGTAGTAGTTAATTAAAAAAAATTTGTGCATGTGGGAGCATCCCGGGGGTAAATTTTCAAGATGGGTATCTTTTGAAAGGTCTCGTCAATAACTTTAAAATGAACGGTTGAACTATAAATATGTGATAATTTAAAACAATGTTATTGATTTTTTAAAAAAATCATTTTTTAAAAAATATTGTCACTGATTGAATTTGTATTAGTAAAATATAGAAGGAAGTCTTGTGGTGGTCACAACATACTAGTTTTTTATTTACCTTTAAAATTTAAAATTTATAAATCTTCAGGGTTGCTACACAAATCAGAAGAAAAAATTCCCCGAGTTCTTTTTTTTTTTTCTTTTTAACCATCTGACTGCCACTGACAGATATATCTAGTCACTGAGCTGTTCTTTTCTTCCATTATACAATTATAATTCAATATTTTATAATTAAGAATTTTTAACATTTTTTTTTTCAAGTTTAAAGATCTTAAATAATAGCCATACATAAGGTTTATAATCATGTACACAGTTGCATTTTTATTCTCCCATTGAGGTAAGCATTATTTAATACATTTAAAAATCTGAGTAGGGAAAACAACATTACAATTTCGCCCTTTTCAAAGGCAGTCTGAGGGTTAAAAGTAAAGTTTACTTTTAAAAGTAAAATTCATGACACACAAGTATGCAGCATTAGAATCTAACATTTTTACAAGTCAATTGAACATATCCAGGGTATATTAATTTTATTAACTTACAATAGTTGGGAAAAATACCATAACTGACCTTTTCTTTTTCATTATAAATTTTAAAAAAGATTTGATTATGAAAAAAAATTCCAGTGTTTTTCCAAAATAATTTCAAAACTCTCTGCATTTCTCCAGTTTTTGCAATACATTTTTTAATTCCCTAAGTTTTCCCAGTTTTTTTTTTTTTTTTTTTTTTCAAATTCCCTGAGATTTCCAGGTTTTTTCTGAGTTCCAGGTACCACTCAGTTACCCTAATTTTAAACTAATTTTCCACACCCAAATTAAAAATTTTTTCATCAGGAGCCAAATTATTATTGGAACCAAATTAATATTGCGGGATGAAACATTAATGGTAGTTAAATCAAAATCACTCAAAGAAATTTTTTAAAATAAAATTCATGTTTAATGATGCATGTAAATAAATAAATGTTAAAGTTTATTTATTTTTTTTCAAAAAAAGTAAAAGTTCAAAGAATTTTTACATTTATGTAACATTTTAATGAAATTAAAATTAATTATTGAGAATATTTGGCACAACATATAATAAGAAGCTGAAAATATGAACCCTAAAAAACTCAACCAACAAAACCCTTGAAAATTTCAAGCTTTATAAGGCATCATAAGTAAATTTTATTTTCTTCTGTATTCATAAAAAGTATTTGACTTGTAAAAATTTTTACTTCTGCTTTTTGTTACATTTCAATGTTTTGAAAAATCTAGAATACAATTTCACCATTTTTTAGAAAATATTATCTGTCTCTACATATAATATAAAGTTTTCTGGCAGCTCTAAGTCAAAAACTAATGTACAGAATTTTATAAAATTTGATGTTTATTGACTGATTTATTTAGTTACAATTGACATAAATTAGTGTTTATAACCTTTTGGCATTGTTGTTCTGCTTTTCATATAAATGTACACAATGAGGAAATTTTTTAATCAATCATTATGAAATAATATATATATAACACTAACAGTCAACCAGGATAAAATTTTTTATATATGTAGGAACGTCACTTCCTCCTTCAAAAGATGTAAATTTTCAATATCATTATCTTTCAAAAAGACATTTTTAATACTTTTAAAACGAATGGATAAACCATGTATCTAATTAAAAAAAAAAAAAAAAAAAAAAAAAAAAAAACTACTGTTTTTTCTTCTTTTTTAAGAAGGGCGGAGGGGAGAGAAGATTTTTTAAAGATTTGATTTATAGGGCACAAAATTGACTTTCTTTTAATATTTAAGCTCACACATTAACATTCAATGAATTTGCATAATAAAATACAAAAGAAGGTTTTGAGATGGTTAAAACATACCAGTGTATTTTATGTGCATAATTTGTTGATAGCACTTTAAATAAAAATTTAATTATTTGTTATAGTTCAATAAAAATATAAGACATAAAATTAAATTTCATCAACTTTTTTTTTTCAATTGCTTATCATTTTTACAAGCAAATCAAGTTCTTGTTAAGTTGACTATTCAACTTGCACACAAAAAATCTCAGGGCCAACACTTTCACTGGGTGGACTAGGCAGTCACTTACTCAGAAAACATCATTTTTTAAAAAGTATACAAACAACTTTAGTTGCCTTAGTAATAATTATAATATCATTATAAAAGTTATTAATTATGCAATATATATTGTAAGAGGAAGGTCTAGTCAACATCCTTAGGGCTAACATTAAAAGGAAAAGAAGAAAAAAAAAAAAAATGCATGCGAAAACATCAAATTCTTTGGAGATAAATTTTTATTTCTCTACCTAAAATCTTTTTAATAACAACAAATTATACACATCTTTTTATTAAAAAAAAAAAAAAAGGAACAATAGCATCATTGAGCAAAACACATCGTATGATTTACAAAAGATTTTCTCAATCAAAGAATATCGATTTTGATTGCATTTGAGGAAATTAATATATCTAAATAAATAGGTTGAAAGCTGTTCTTTTATTTTTCACAATTCATAATTGTAGTTATTTAATTCCTTAATTTCTAAGAGGGAAAAAAAAAAAAAAATTCGATACTGTCTGTTTTGATACTGATTATTAATTTTCATTTCTTTCTTTTTCTTTCTAAGAAAAAAAAAAAAAAGATTTTGATAAAATTCTGGCAAAAGCAAAATTTAATTTAGTATGGAGGACATTTATTTATTTTAATTATAACATTGCTTTCAAATTATTTAGTTATATTTTCGATAAATTTTTGATTTTGATAAATGGCCAACTATCGTAAAACTGGTATCACAAAAATATGTAGATTGAGACTAACAGTCCTCTGTCCTAAAAAAAAAAAAAAAAAAAAAAACTGATAAAAAACAAGAAACTTGTGTTTTAAAAAATACTAGATTTTATAGAACACAAATTGCTGTATTTTTTAATATTTCTGCTGATACATGTAATTTCTTAGTAAATAAAGTAACACAATGAATTGGCATAGTCCAGGCAATTTAACTGCATGTTATTTGTACTGTTATATATAAAATAAATAAATACTAAAAAAGAGTATAAATGTATAACAATGCAATAGCTATAATTGTAATACTTACAGGATTATGAGGATCTGGCATTGTGTAAAATGGTCGAATTTTCAAAGGAAATTTATCCAGTATATAAAAGTCAGTATCATACTACAAAAGAAAAAAGAAATTGCATTTAGTTGTAAAATATGGGCGTATTAAAAGTTACAATACTGTTTAGATTTAAAAAGAAAAAAAAAAGGCGGGGGGGGGGGGGGAGTGCAGATGGTTTAATTCTTTACATAAACAATAAATCTTTTCATTTTTTAAATAATTTACAAAAAAAAAAAAAAAAAAAAAATTGCAAGAAAAATAATTATTAACATTATTCCTTTTATTTACTTTGTAAATAATGTAAAATTAGTCTTCAAAGCAATATTCTAAACATACATGTATATATATAAATATACATATACATTATTATTATATATATGCATATATATATATATATAATGAATTATTAAACAGAGTAAAAGCCAAGCAACAGATACAAGATCACTGAAATCACATAGACCAATACGAAAGTAAATTTCAAGAAAGAGAAGCTCAGAACGTTGAAAAAAAATTTGTCAGGGTGAACTTTTTCCCCCTTGAGCACTAATGTAGTTGCTATAATTGCAAATCACTAGTGGGCCTCCTTACGTACATGGAAATTATTGAAGTGAAATAAGCTATTAAGTACAAATAACAGAGAATCTAACAGAAAACAACCATTATAAACAATTAGTACTCATAGGATGATACATTTGAAGTAACATGGATTAAAAAAGCAAAACAATTCAGGGGTTTAGTTGTTCAAGGAGTATAACAAACAAAATTCAAGGTGTATGGATTTATAGCTGAAAGAATAATGAAACAATATAGCAGCAGGGATATTTATTATATTATGTGTTTAATTGTATGATTATTAATTTAAGAATAGTTGACAACTCAACAATGAAGTAATTGAACTTGTAATGGAAAAAGAAAAAATGCATATCCATACAAGGTAAATGCAACAGGCCTTTTTTTTTTAATATTTAATTTTACATTCCCATCCAGCCAAACAACACCACCCATCCTCCAGAATCAAACATCTGCCCACCAACCTCCACCTTTTTTATTGTCTTTTATTACTTAAAATTTTTTTGGTTAAAATACACAAATGTGCACTCTCTTTTTTTTATGTACTGACCGAGACATAGTTATGGATATAAAACGGAAAATATTAATTAGAGTTATATATATATATATAGCTAATTAGAAATGAAAAAAAAAAAAAAAAAAAAAGGCAATCTAACACAAAAAAGGAAAAAGATGTTGACAAATTTATTTTATATTATTTTTTAACAAATAAAGCAATAAACACACAAATAAAACACCATTTCATAAGCCAGAAGTTTTTTTGTAGGCCTCTACTTGTCTATAAAAATCACTAAAATGCACTTTCATGTTGAATTATGTTTTTTTTTTTTTTTTTTAGACATCTTATAGCTTATCTGCAGAATTCACTTATATATATTTGCCAAGCCCCCCCCCCCCCCCAATTCTGCAGACAATCAAGAGCTTACTATATATTATTACAGTACAATATAAATCTTATATATATTATAAATGTGAATGTCCGTTTATTTGACTGAGTTTCACGCTAAAACTGCTCGATGGATTTCGATAAAATTTGTTATGGAGATAGCTTATACCTTAACTTAGAAAGTTGGCTGCCTTTTATTCCGAAAAAAAACTTTTTTTTGTTATTTTTATGCATAAAATAGCAATTTTGTAAACTAACAATAGCAAAAAATTAGCCATTTAAATTTTAACCATAATTTAATTGTTGCCAAAATTAAATTTAATTATCCATAATTTAATTGTTGTCGAGTTTATTTTTTTTTTCCAACAGGAAAATAAATGCATTTATCTAAACGTGAACAATAAAAAATAAAATAAATAAATAAATTATGCATCTCACAAAAATTGCCATCATTTTTAATTAAAAATTTTTTTTTACACATTGATAAAGTGCTAATATAGTTTACGATGCTAATATATGTTGTACTAAAATCAGTTTTATTTATAGATCCTCCTGGGTGATTTTTTAAATTGTTGCGTTGAAGTACACCGAACATATTTCGCCAAGAAGTTTAATTTAGCAACAGCGATTTTAATCTAGGTAATTCAAGAAAAATATAAAAGAGGTTTAATTTAACAACAGCGATTTTAATCTAGGTAGTTCAAGAAAAATGTAAAATTAATAAAGTTGTGTAGCACGATAATGTTTAGTTATTTATTTATTTTTTTTATATACCAATCACTACGCTAATTTAACATACAAATAAATGAGCTGCTGTGTGTGACTGAACTTGCACGCTGTCGGGCAGAAATATTCAAATTAATATTTAAATAACTAAATAAAGATATGTTTAATAGAAAGCATAGTCTTGGAGACAAGCTTGGCGAGTGGGCGACCAAATTTGGGGAAAAATGATAGTTTAGGGTTCCCGATGTTTCGAAGCTCTCCGACACACGGGAACGTAGACCTTGAGCTTTCCAAGGGATTCTCGATGGAGTCATCTCCAAGCCCCATCGCCAAAAGTTATAAGTAGGTGTGAGTTGATTTTTGCGAAAGAGTATGTAGTCACTGCGATCCAGAGTTATTCAGAGACCTATTCTGAGTCATTGCACTTTAGGGATTGAGCTCTAAGCAACTGGACATTTTTCGTGAGTGAGTGAAAATTTTTGCTCCGGTGTAGTTGATGTTATTTGCTTTACTCCTGTGGAACAAGTGACTATTTTTTAGACTGTCCCAGAACATTCATCGAATAATGACTTATACTGTACGAGTAACAGCATCAACTGTTTCCAGAATATACGAAGAAGGACCAGCTATTGGACTATTTGCGAAAATATTTGTTTTAACAGATTCGAGAAGTTCAAAAAATGTTTGATATTGCCAAGGAGGTCCCATACTAAAGCTGTGACGAAAATAGTCGCCAATCGGCATATATTCAGTTACAAAGAAATCATTCAAAAATAGTGTCCAGCGAAGCGGGCAAAGCCTGCTAGTAATAATATAAAAAACAAGTGCAAATTAAATAAAATGAAAAGCATCTAACTCAATAAAATAACAAAGGAAGATTCTGTCAAGATAAAGGAAAATAAATATTTTGTTAGGTCCGTATCTGTCTGTAATAAGGCTCTTCATGAATTACAGTCATCAGAGGGCTTTCATTATATGGATGTAATACATATAGTTTTGATATTTTCACAAAATTATAGAAAAAGAATTAGATCCAAAATTGAAAAACACATGATAATGATAATTTTATTACATAGCCTACTTATAATAACAATCACTAAAATATCTCAAAACATACCTAAAATTCACAGAAACTTCAACAAATATTGTTAATTCTTGTTTATTTATTTTAGAATTCTGTGTTGCAGAAAATAAACTAATTACATAAAGAGAAAATAAAAATCATGTAATTCAACAACAAACAACTCCATCAAGTTATATGATAATATCTAAATATTTTGTTAGCCCCGTATCTGTCTGTAATATGGTTCTTCATGAATTACAGTCATCAGAAGGCCTTTTATTGTATGGATGTCATGAACAAAATTTTGATATTTTCACAAAATTTTAGAAAAAACATTATATCCAAAATTTAATGCATGATAATCATAATTTTATAAATTTAAAATTGTTCTTAAAATTAAGAAAAATTTCAACAAATATCTTTATTTATTTAATTTTTTTTAATTCTGTGCTACAAGCAAAGTAATTACATAATGGTAAATTAAAAACATGTAATTCAATAAACAAACTATTCCACTGAGATAAATGATAAAAAATATCTAAATATTTTGTTAGCCCCCTATCTGTCTGTAATATGGTTCTTCATGAATTACAGTCATCAGAAGACCTTTTACTGTATGGATGTAATTAACATAATTTTGATACTTTCACAAAATTTTAGAAAAAGCATTATATCCAAAATTTAATGCATGATAATCATAATTTTATTAAATATAAAATTGTTCTTAAAATTAAGAAAAATTTCAACAAATATCTTATTTAATTTTTTTTTAAATTCTGTGATACAAGCAAAGTAATTACATAATGGTAAATTAAAAACATGTAATTCAATAAACAAACTATACCACTGAGATAAATGATAAAAAATATCTAAATATTTTGTTAGCCCCGTATCTGTCTGCAATATAGTTCTTCATGAATTAGTGTCATCAGAAGGCTTTTATTGTATGGATGTAATGAACATACTTTTGATATTTTCACAAAATTATAGAAAAAGCATTATATCCAAAATTTAATATACAATAGCCATAATTTTATTATTATATAAACTACTTACTACAATCACTAGAAATATATTAAAACATTCTTAAAATTAGGAAAAATTTCAACAAATATCACTGAACCTATTTTTAAAAATTCTGTATGATAGAAACAAGCAAAACAATTATATACTGGGAAAATAGAAGGCCTGTCAATTCAATAAACAAATGATGATTTTACGATAAATGACAAATATCTAAATATTCTGTTAGCCCCGTATCTGTCTGTAATGTGGCTCTTTAAGCATTACAGTCATCAGAAGGTTTTTATTGTATGGATGTAATGAACATACTTTTGATATTTTCACAAAATTATAGAAAAAGCATTATATCCAAAATTTAATATACAATAGCCATAATTTTATTATTATATAAACTACTTACTACAATCACTAGAAATATATCAAAACATTCTTAAAATTAGGAGAAATTTCAATAAATATCACTGATCCTATTTAAAAAAATTCTGTATGATAGAAACAAGCAAAATAATTATATAATAGGAAAATGAAAAGCCTGTCATTTCAATAAACAAATGATTTTACGATAAATGACAAATATCTAAATATTCTGTTAGCCCCGTATCTGTCTGTAATGTGGTTCTTTAAGCATTACAGTCATCAGAAGGCTTTTATTGTATGGATATAATGCATATAACTTTGATATTTTTACAAAATTATAGAAAAAGCATGATATCCAAAATTGAACACATGACAATCATAATTTTTTTCTATAAACTATTTATAACAATCACTAAAAAAAATTTTTAAGCATTCTTAAAATTAGAAGATATTTTTAATAAATAATAAAATATGTGTGTGTGTGTGCGTTTTAAGTGTTGTGGTAAAAAAATAAATAAATAGTAATAATTACATAATGGGAAAAATAAAAAGCATATTAATTAATAAATAAACAAATAAAGATTTTATCAACAGAAATGCCAGACATTGTAATATTTTGATAACCCTGAAATGTGGCCCCTTAATGTATTACAATCATCAGAAGACCTTTATTATACATGAAAGTACATACTTCAGATACTTTCAAATTAATATGTATATATATATATATATATATATATATATATATATATGTATATACACATACACAATATTTAAAATTTTTACTACATAATATATTTCAAACTTCTAACAATCATTAAAAAAAAATTTTATATGCCAGAAATCAGGAAAAATTTCAACATATATATATCTGACAATTGAAAAAAAAAAACTAGATAAGAAAACAATTATATATAGTAAAAATACGCAATAGCTCTTTTGGTCCAAAAAATTACTACATAACAACCACAAGAATTCCATACCCATTATTACATATATTACACTTAGGTATAGAAAACATATTTTATTATATTCTGTAATGCTATGATTGCTGGGAAGCGAATCTCGTAAATTTTTGTCGGCAGGTAAGGGGTTAATACAGCATGTGTCTGTAATGTGGCTCTTAAATGCATACAGTCATCCAGTCATCAGAAGACTTTTAATATATGGATGTAATGCATAAACTTTTAATATTTTTACAAAACTATAGAAGGAGCATTATATCTAAATATTCAACACAAGACATATTTATCTTTTCTTCAAATTATAAAATAAATAAACATACATATATTTAACATATATGGTAATGTAACTATTTAAAAGTGTTAATAATAATAATAATAATCTTTGTAAGTAAATACCATAAATTAAAAAAGAAACTGCTTTGGGTCAAAGTAATAGTGTAATCCTTCATAAGGTAGAAAATATGGGTAGCAGTGTAACAACAAATTAGCAATTTATGTTTTTTGTTTATTACTTTTTACCAACAATTCATTTTAAACTGGAATTAAAAATGTTGATTATTTAGTAACAAAAAATATTGAAATAACAATATAAAGAAAAATAAGAATAAAGTTTAATATTCAAGGAAAATCGGAAATTACATATTCCAATGCATTATATGCATTACCTTTGCTTTAATGATTTTTCCTAAAAGTTTTTCATCAGGTGTGCTTAAATCATCCTCATCTCCTATTTCTACTCCAGCTTCTCTTAATAAAGCAAGACCCTGAGAATATTCTAGCCGTAAACTGAAAAGAATACAATGTATTTTAAGGAATAATAAGAACTGTATTATTAAAACAATAATAATTTGCATAAAAACAATGGTACAATAATATAACATAGTATAAACAGTTAATCTCTGAAATTATATTTACCATTTCTAGCCAGCAATCAAAAATTTAATACTTTCAAAATAATATAAAATGTCTTGTGTGGTGAAAACAGAAGCATAAATGAAAATACAGGGTTATTCAAAATGATGTGCAGTATTTTAAAAAATGTAATAAATTCATTATTAAACAGGAACATACTAGAAAGAACGGGTTTAAAGGGAAAAACATCATAATATTTCTTTTTCAATACTGGAAGCTGGAAAGGTATGAATTTTTCAAGGATATGATTCCTAATATAATCATTGGACTAATTGTGCAGAAACAAATGACAGAGTGATGTTATTAAATAACTTTTTTTTTCCTCCTTGTGAGGCTTTGAGAAAGACAAAATGCAATGTGCCACCACTGCCATACAACTTAAAGAACCCACATACAATCACACACACACACACACATATATATATATTTTGGTTCCATTTTGTCAGGCATACAATGTTATTTATAAAATCAGTTGTGGTCATTGTAAACTTAGTTATATTGGTGAAACTTCAACTCCTCTACATCTACGCATTAATCAGCATCGATCAGATTCTAAAAACCTTTCAGCTGCACCTTCTAAATCAACTATAGAATTACAACACTTTAAATCACATAATTTTAATTCATGTACCATAGAGATTGTAAAAATTCAGAAAAATAAAAGTGAGCGTCTATTTCTTGAATCAAAATTTATGCAATATTATAATACAATTTATCCATATGGCCTAAATTCCGAATACTTTAGTAAAACTATTAAAGCATATTCTAACATCAACCCTCTACATGATTATTTGACTATTTATGCACAACTCAATCACAAAATTAACAATAAAACTTCTAGAACTAAACGAGGTAGTAAAAAAACAGATTTAATCTTTTCTAAAAGTACCATTATTAAACTCATTTCAGATCTACAGACTAATTACTTATCTAACTATAACTGGTTCATTATTCGAAAATTTATTTTTGCAATTAAAAAGAAATACTTAGTAAACTTTCTGAATGTCTTTCAAAGCCAATCCTATAATAAACATTTTTCAGACATTTTTTATGATATTATAATGTACAAAATCAAACAATTTAATTTAAAAATTAATAAAAAGCCCAACAAATTTAAAACAAATACTCAATTAATTGTGAATTTTACAAATCAAATATTGAACAGTATTAACATTACGTCTATCATTAATGACAAAGAATGTTTGTTTCCGATTAAAGATTTAAATCTATCTCGTACCTTCAAATATCCTCTTCCTCTTGGCAGAAAGATATTCAATTATAATTCTGTATCTAAGTCTACCTCTTTTACTAACACTGTAACCTGTAAATGCAATGATCCTTCTTTCTCAAAATTTATTGACAGAGACCATGGACACATTATCACGGGTAATCTCAATATTATTGATAATTATCAATTAAAAAAATTCATGAAATTTGGCACCAAATTTAGACTTCCAGTTAAAACTAGCATTCCACAAATCTTTCAACAGTTTTCTTATGACCTAGATTTATTTATTTATAAAATATCTATTACTCATAATAAACCTATTGCCTACTTCACTCAATGGAAAGTTTTAGTGTTACAAAAAATCAAAAATGCATTATTTATCAATTCATCTGGTGTTATTTAAAAAATCTGTACTTCTTAACTCAATCAAATCACTACAGGATGACTTTGTGATCACTTATGTTGACAAATCACCTAATAATTATGCCATTATTTGTAAATCCTACTATCTCTCTATTTTAAACTCTTCAATCAATAATAGTAACATCTTCAGTTTAACTAATAATAACCTTATTATTAATAACCGAAAAATACATAATTACTATAAACTACTTCAACTTCCCTTCAATAACTTTAATTATCCTTATATAGTTCTCATACCTAAGTTTCACAAATCTCCAATTAAATTTCGCACTGTCACTGTTGGGTGTAACACTTATAACAACAATGCTAATAAAGCTCTACTGGATATTCTAAAACAAATTTACAAATGTACTTGCAAAGTTGATAATTTACACTGTCTTAAAAATAGCTTTCAATTAATTCAATACATCAAATCGCTCGATTCAATAGACAATATTATGACTTTTGACTTTCTAGATCTTTTCAATAATATTGAGTTATCAGATCTTAGTAATATCATTTACAGTCTTTTTCAAGAATATAAAGCTCAAATTAATCTTCCTTACAATTTTAAAGCAGAAAAATTTAAAACACTTCTTAACTTCGTTATCCATAATAATTATATCTTCCACAACAACGATATCTATTTGCAAAAATTAGGCATCCCACAAGGAGGTTGTAGCTCTAGTATTTTGGCAGATCTCTATCTTTATTATTATGAAAAGCAAATTTGCAATGATGATGTTCGATTTTATCGTTACATCGATGATATTATTGTATTTTATCTCAACAAGAACTCACAAAATGGCTTTTCCTTCAATTATCCACCTAATTTAAAGCTAACTCAAAATACTCTGACTAATCAATCAATTAACTTTTTAGATCTCAAAATAATCATCGATGGTAATAAACTTTACACAGATATCTATGACAAACGGCAAGATTTTTGTTTTAATGTAAACTTATTTACACACTTTAATTCATGTCTGCATCTTTCGGTATTTAGAAACATCATCATTAACCATTTATTTCGAATTAATAATTTATGCTCTGCAAAGTTTAAAAACAAGAATATTAATAAACTGATCACAGCCACTGCTAAAATGGGTTTTCCTAAAAACTTTGTATTTTCTATTTTATATCCTTAACCATGTCTCTGTCAGTACAAAAAAAAAAAAAAAAAGCTGTGTACACTCTTGTGTATATCAACAAAAAAATTATAAAATAATAAAAGACAATAAAAAAGGTGGCGGTAGGGTGGGCAGATGTTTGATTACGGAGGTGGGGTGGTGTTGTAAGGCTGGATGGTTGGGTGGGTTTGTGAAATTAAATTAAAAAAAAAAAAAAAAAAGTAGAAGGCTTGTTGCATTTGCTTTGTATTACTATACAAACTTTCATTTTCCAATAAAATTTCAGATTTTTTCCTTTTTGAGTTGTCAACTATATTTAATGTTCTAATTGTACTGTTAAGCACAATGTGATCAATCGGTGAATTTCATTGTGGCTTCGTGGTTTCATTGTTGTTCATCTGCTTTGAAATTTTGCATTTTTAAATCCATATGGTTCCTGTTCTGGTTGTGGCAGGCTAGGGGAGTGTTGCCGGCGTAAAACTAGTGCAACCCCACAGGCAAGTCACAAGTCTTGCTGCCTGCCTCCTCCTTCCTATCTTGTGTTTCTTGGGTTGTTTTTTCATTGATTTTGATGGGTTTATGGTTTTAAGTTGGGAATTGTTGTTTTACTTTATTGATTCGTTTGATTTGCGGGCTGTTAATTAATGGATCTGGTTTCTTTACATTAGTGTATTTCATCCACTGATAATTTTTTTTTTTTTTTTTTTTTTTTTTATCTTATTGGTCATTGGTGTTTCAGTGATCTTGTATCTGTTGCTTGGCTTCTACTATGCTTAATAGATCATCTTTATTATATATATATATATATATATATTATCTAAAATATCTTTTGTAGGATTTAATTATCCTTCATATTATTTATTCACTTTGTTTTATCCTTCATGTTCTTATATTATTTACTTACTTTGTTTTCTCATGATGGCAATAGCTAGACTGATGTTAGCACACTGCTTTTGCATGCTAAAACTCGTAGAACCTGTTGTATCGACGTAGGGAGCAGACACATTCCCTTCTTTCATATTGGATTATTACTTAGATTTCCTTTTGAAAATGTTGATGAAATGTTTTATTATGTTAATAAATCTAGTCATTTACAGCATAAGCTGATCTGGTTACATTTACTAAAATTTATTGGGGGCTCAGCTAAAGTTTAATTTAATGCAATTTTTTGTCTGATTTTGTGTCATAACTGAGCTAAGTTATATAAACTTTTAAAAAACTTTTCTCTAAAACAGAGCTTTTAAAGAATTTATTTCAATTTTCCGTTCCGTATTTAATAAATACATAAAATTAAAAAATATCCATTCATAAATTTTATACAATGATTAGAATTTGACCATTAATTTTCATAAACATACACTTATTTAAATAAATAAATAAAATAAAAATATTTTACCTTCATAAAATAGGCTTTATTAATTTGCAAAAGTAAGCAACTGAATGTAAGCTGGTGCATACGAAGAGGTTAGATCTAAACTTTATGGGTGCATGTGTAAGGCTATGTTGTTTTAGGTTTCACACTAGAAAATACTGAATGGGGCTTTTTCAATCTAACAAAAAATTGAAGAGACATTTTTCAAATTTAAGAAATTACATGGTTTACCCTTTGCAGTTTTTTCTTTCCCAAGAATTACAAGTAATCAAATCAAACAATTATAAATAATCAAGTAAAGTTAAAAATGAAAGTTTAATAGTTCTTTTTTTCTTTTCCTTTTTGTAGCTAAGGGCCAATGCTGCTTCAATATTCAGAATCTAAATTTTCATCAGAAATGCAGAAGGAATTGCTCAAGTTCTTATCACTTAATCTGCTTAAAAATTTATTTTTGAGTGCTCAATGAATGCTTGACAGAAGTGCAGTAACTGGAATAACCAAAATTAATTCATATATAATTGCAATCTTTAGCTTTCAACCTTAGTAGCTGTTTATTAATAAAATATATACTTTTTCATGTATTCTCTTAAATAAACTTTAGAATTAAGAAGTGCTTCAAAATTAGTACTAAATTTTTCCCTTTTACTCAAGAAATTCCAGAGAAGTTAAAAACTGGAGATCATAGGCTTTAAGGCAATTAATATATTACACAATGCAACTAAAAAAATCAATGAAATACTTTATGAATAATGTGAAAAAATTGGGGGAAAAGCCTCCTTGAGTGAGATTTTTAAAAATATAGTGGGATTCTTGTAATACCACTCTCTAATGTGAACCTTGAAGTTGTTTGTATGGCAAGCAGTTACCACTGAATTTTATTTATTTGGGCATTCAGTTTCTTTTTATTTGTGCCATTAAAAAAAGATGTATCATAAGTACTGCAAACACCTCTGCTAAAATTGGTGGCAAATTGTTATTAAGTTGTTGAATGCGTTAAGTCATATTATTGTCATGTTGTTGTTTAAACAGATGATATAAGATTAAATGTCATATATTTCAATTTGAGATCAAACAAGGGGATTTCTATAATATTATTTTGCCACTATTTTGAGTTATGCACTTTAACTTTAATCAACAAAAGGCAAAGTTGCAATCAAGTGAGAAGAGAGCATGTAAGTGTTTGTGAAGCCTACTTGGGAATGGCAAAAAGCAGTTTGCGCCTCCTAGTATTTTCAGATATTTCAACTTATCTTTATAAGCTCTAAAAAAGATTTGAATAATTAAAAAAAAAACATACACACCTTGGTTTTAAAAATTTAAAAGGTTCTGCTGGAAACTGTTTGTGCACAGTTTCTACTTCTTCAGAATATCTAAAAAGATAGAAAAAAACAAAATTGCATAAGCAAATTAATCTGATATTCAAAGAGCAATTGCATACAGTAAAAAATCTTACCTGTCTCTTAAACCTTCAAAAATCTTTACAAACATATCACCAATGAGATCAAGGACTTCATGATAATGATAATTAAAAGCCATTTCTAAATCTAATCCTACAAACTCACATAAATGGCGGTGGGTGTTTGAATTTTCAGCTCTAAAAACTGTAAGATAAAAAAAAAAAAAAAAAAAGCCAGATTAAAAAAATTTGTAACAGCAAAACATATTTTAACTTAATTTAGCAATTTATTCATCAACCCTTAAAGTTCATTTCAGAAAATTTTGGAGTGGAAGGCTGATTTTTTATACCAACTATGTGAAAAATACCAGGAGTTGTGCCATGATTAATAATGCCACTTGATATAGCTGTGTTTACAGACTCGGTGACTTTGCCAACGAATGTTATGTGAGAAATGCCTAGCTGGTAATCAGCCAGGGTAGCTCAATGGTTTGAGCATCCGCACGTAAATCCGAGTTCGATTCCCGACTCTGGTATTTTTCACATAGTTACTATAAAAAATCAGCCTTCCACTCCAAAATTTTCTGAAATCATATTTTAGTTTTTTATACTCCTCCAAGTTTTACCTATCAGCATCCTAAGAATTTCAAAAGAGTTCATTGTTAAACACAAATAAGTGAAAAAGAGTTTTTATTTTTAATATGAGCAATTGATTAAAACAGTACTAATTAATATTTAAATATATATATATATATATATATATTTGATATAAGTATCCCAGTAGCAGAAATTGTTTTGTCAATCTGTGACAGCTATTTAAATATTAGAAAATAATCTATAGCATAATTTCACAATAAGTAAAGGATAAAAGGTTACAGGATTCAATAAGCATATAGTATATTTTTATTACAAGTTTGCATTTATCTAATGTTAATCAGTTAGATATGATCAAAGCATTGTAGTTTTAAAATTTTAACTACATAAAGCATGGTAAAGAATTGGCATTATTCCTTATTCTTGATATCACACAAGAAGAAATATTTTTGTCTATGATTTTGTTCATACTGACTCTAGTAAAATCAATGTTTATGTAAGAGACTCCAAACATTAAAATTAATGCAGATTTAAAAAAATTTCTTGTTCCTGTATAACCAGATGAAGGGCCATGAAAAAGTATAAAAGCACTTCTTCAGTTACAGTTTGTTCGTCATTTCCATCTGTATATTTTGCTCACTTTCTCAATGACTGAGTTCTAACTTTCACAGAAAACTTCTGAAACTAGCATTTAAAACTTGTATTTAAGTAAATTAATTAGTACAGGTATTTTCTTTCACAGCTCACTATCAAACATTTCATAAAAAAGTCTTTCTTTCACATGTAATCCCTTTATATCTATCTTCTATTGTGTTAACGATCCATTTACAAAAATATTAGTCTCAAACCAAAGTGTGTCAAGGCCATCAAACTTTGAAATGGATGCAATATAATATATATACAGGGCTCCCAGCATTCCTATATTTTTACAACTGTGTTATTGTACTCTCACCACAATTTTGAAAAAGAAATTTTTCATGAAGGTTTTCATGTAAAAATAGCATTAAAATCTACAAGAAAATTTTCTTTCTAAAAATTACAGTGAGAGTATAATAAAATGATTGTAAAAATATAGGAACGCTGGGAGCCCTGTATATATATTCACAGAATCAACAGCAAAAATTACATGAGTGGGTGATATTTTACAATTCCATCTCTTTATTGGTTCTATATTTTAATAAGGCAAGTTTAAAAGAATGCTGACAGTTATGCCGCAGATGGAGAAAGATTGGAAATCACAAGACTTCTGCAGGGTATTCAATTACTGATCGTTAGTATGGGGGAAATGGAGGTGTCACATGACATTATATGGTGAAAGATATTGAACAATTCTACTACTTTATAGGTTCTAGAATCTAACAAAGTTTAAAAAGAGCACTGATAGCTATGTTGTGGATAGAGAAAGATTGGAAGTCACAACGCTTCTGCAAAGTGTTTGATCGCCGATCTTTAGCAGTAGGTGTCACAAAACATTACATGAGATATATATTGAGCAATTCTACCACTTTTTAGGTTATAGATTATAATAAAGCAAATTTAAAATGAACATTGACATTTATGCTGTGGATGAAGAAATTGGTAACTTTCCTGCTAAAATTACGAAACTTGGAATCTCTGTACAATACTATTTTGAAAATAATCTGCAGACTGCTGCGACATTGTACGTTGCATTTTCTGCCATGGGGATATATATGTGACATTTATTCAAAATTTTTATTAAAACAAGCAAGATAGAAAAATGAGAGAAGGCTGTATGGGTTATATTTTATATCTGTAGGGTGTTTTATATTCGGCATTTATAATTTCTTTACTATTATTTGGTTTTCAATAGAGTATGATTTCAAATTTATAACTGGAAGTTTTAGTTACGTTTGATATCTATATATATATATATATATATATATATTAGGTTTTTAAATAATTTAAATATGGGCATGTGGGAATTAAAATATGGACTTTCATAATAATTTTAATGTTAAAAAATGCATTGTTCTGTTAAGTCGAACTTTTTTAGAGTTACATTATAAAGATAATTCAAGTGGGGATGGTTGGGACACATAGTGGATTGGGACACTCTCTCAACCTACTTCACCACTATGCAATGCAAAGAAAGCAATATTTGTATGTATTATACAAATTTATTAAGATTATTTATTTATTTTAAATGTGCTAAAATCCAGAAAATGGTTACTATTATTAAGAAAATTGTTTTTTCTTTAGAATTTAGACGAGATCAATTTTTGAATGCAAAATAAAATATTTGTTAATGTAATATGCTAGTATACTTAACATTATCATTTATTAGGCTCTAAATCTATATTATAAAGATAGATTAATCAATTTTGCTTAGTATTTTTTTTATGCATTGATGCTGCATTGTCAATGTCCCAAACTGCCCCACCCAGTGCGGCAGGCTGGGACATTTTAAAGATTTTAAAAATTTTTAATGAAATTAAAATTTGACGGAAAAATGTATTGGAATTAAATTTAACTGAAACAAGAAGGCTTAAACTTTATGTGAAACTAGGTTTGGTAAAAATTGAATAAAAAATAAATTTTCTAAAAATCATTATCTAAAAAGGGTCCCAAGGTGCCCCACCTTTCCCTATTATTTCAGGGGGGGGGGAGGAGTTATCAATTATGGCATAAACATCATCGATATCTCTATATCAATATCTTGTTCAATTAAAATATTTTGAGATATTTTTCTTTCTCAATTATGATTCCCGAAATTGGTGAACCCATTGGGAGATCTTTATTTTGTTGACAAAATTTATCATTGAATCTGAAAAAAAAAAAAAAAAATTGTTTTAAAATTAAATTACTAGACAAAATAAAGAAGTTGTGCTTATATCATTATCGTCATATTTTTCCTTTAATTTTTTATTAACAATTTTATTAATCTCTTTTATATCAATTGATGAGAACATGAACCTCCATGAACCTTCTGAAATCATAGAAAGATTGCCCTTCATGCTGGTAAGAAGAAGAAGAGAGGAGATAAGAAGAGATATCAATAATAAGCTATCAGTGCACAACATTATTTAAGAAAGGCTGTGTGCAGCCAACAACATTAAACTAAAGTAGGGTTTTAACAGTGTTTTTAAAATTTTAATGTTTATACTATTATACTTTAAAGGTATAAATTGTTTATTTTAACTGAATGCTGAAAGGGGAAAAAACAACAACAAAAAAAAAAAAAAAACTGTTTTCATTTGATCTATCTTGCCTGAAAGAAATAGGGCATCACCCTTAAAAAATAACTTACCCGATCCTATAGTATATACTCTATCAAAATCAGCAGTTATGGCCATTTGCTTGTATAACTGAGGTGATTGAGCAAGATATGCAGTCCCCTCACAATATGAAACTTCAAAAACATTGGCACCACCTTCACTGGCAGCTGTAAATAAATTGTTGGGGGAATGAGTATGAAACAAAAAGACAAAGCAGAGTCACCCCCTTCCCCTACCCATTTTCTTTCCACAGGTAAATTATTTTTACCAACTACTCTATATTTTATAGGTAAAGGTTTTTTTTTTTGTTTTTTTTTTTTTTTTTGTCAAGAGTTTTATTTGCAGAAATGCATATTGAACTGGCATACTTTTTATAATTATATTGTTATACTGTTAATTTTATTACAATTCAATTTTCTAATATGAGTGTATCTCTTATTTTAATTTGAAATAAACAAATTTATGCCAATAAAATCATTAAATTAATAATTATCATCCTTTTCCATAACTAAAATAATAAATGAAATTAAATAAATTTTTTATTTCAATTTAAAATAAACTGCACCAATATCAGAAAATTAACTTACCTTATATTTCCGTGTATAAGCCGAGAATTTTTGGAAATTTTTCGGAAGCTGAATTATATTGGTTGGCTTATATACGGATCTACATTTCTAGCAAAAAACGTACTTTAGAAAGAATGATTGAATACATATATTTTAAGCTTAAAAAGTATATATAAAGTAAAACAGTGATATTAAACCTTATTTTTAACTAATTATCACATGTAAAACTCTTAAATTAGCAATTTTAAATTTATTTTACAAAACGCTCGATGTAGTCACGTGTGTTTACATTTCTTTTTGACCTCCGGTAACTGAAGTCATCGGCAGAGTGCACGAACGGAGTAAATTCTCTGTCTGATTCAGAAATAGTATAAGAGAAACTTGAAAAAACAGGACTCCCGATCATATTTTTAATTTATACAATTAATTTAAATCATCTCTGTTTAAAACAGGGTTGTAAAAAACCCGGGTTTTTTATAAAAAGCCCTGCCCAGGTGGGTTTTATTAGAAAACCCGGGTTTTTTGGGGAAAATGGGGGGGGGGGGGATTTCTTCTTTCTAAAAACTAATAATATGCAACACAGGTGTATATATGGTATGTTTATAACATTTATTATGCTTATTATTTAGCAAGCACTAAAAACAATATTTAATTAATTAATTATTCTGCTTGAAATTGAGGGTTTTCCAAAGTATCGCTAGAAAACAGCTGTATTTGAATTTTAAGTATTAGAAAGAAACAGCAAAGCAGGGCAGTTTCTGGTCGGGATACAGAAATAAATTTAAAGAAAAATTACTACATATTTTATTATCATTAATTTTATTATTATAAACCCTTTTAATGTGTAATATCCATTACAAGTTAAAAGTCATTAAAAAAATTATATGTAATGTGCTACTAATCAAAAATACACAAAAGTAAGTTTGTTATTAGTTATTTTTATTATTGGAGAAAAGGAGGCTTTTCTTTTTATCAATCTTGCTTTAACAAAATTAAATTTTTAATTTATAATTTTGAAGAGTTTATTGTTAACTATTTTTATAATACACCTTTTCATTTAGATATCAAAAAGCAAAAAGAATGATATAAAATAAACAGAACTTAAATACGTTTTCTCAAATCATTCTATTTTATCCATCTGTTAAATTTAAATAAGAGTATGTGGATCAACTACTGAAATAATCTAAAATTGTTTTGCTTTTATTAAAAAAATGAAAAAAAAAAAAACTACTCTTTTTTTTTTTTTTTCTTTTTTTTTTACAAATTTATACTTTTTCCCTCCTTTCCTTCAGTTTAACTTTTTCCATTTTGTTATTGCAATTAATACTTTTTTAGACAACATTTAAACTAGCAATTTTAAAGAAAAAATATTGGAAAGAGATAATTTTGAAAGAAAATATATTATAGAAAGAAAGAAAGGGGAATTGTAAAATTGAAATTCATCTAAGTTACATTTATTTTGAAAAGTAAATAATAATAATAAACATAAATGACATAGCTTGCATTATAAAAGAAAGCTTAAATTAATTATTAATGTAACCATAACTAGAACTTAGCTTGCATTATAAAAGAAAGCTTAAATTAATTATTAATGTAACCATAACTAGAACTCCTTCAACTCCAAAAAATCAAATGGTCTTGCAAGATTTTTGTCATTTTATGGAATTGTTAAATTTATCGCCTGCCAGTTCTGCAGAAGTTGAGTGTCTGTTTTCAACTTTTGGCTTTGTGCAAAACAAACTTCGTAATAGGTTAGGCAATGACAAAACACAAAAACTGCCACCAGTTATTAAAAAGTAAAAGTGAAGAAGACTGGCAATTTGTAGAAAAGTTTGGATTTTTATGTAATGTAAAAATGTTTTGTTCTTGTGTACTACTACTATTACTATAAAATGTTAAAAAATATTCGTTATTTTTATAATTATTTCTCCATTTCCATTATTATGGTGATAATATTGTGTTTCCTTTAATCCGTCTGATGCTTTATTCTTTATTGAATTATAAAACATAAAAGTGACTTATTTTTCATATTTAATTTCAGGAAATATGTTTTTGTGTATGTTTAATATATTTTTCTTTAATACTTTGTACAGTTATTTTATTTTTACAATTATATGACTAAATTTTTTTCTTGATCCATCGATTTCAAGTTAAAGAACACTTACTCACTTTTTATGAAAATAATAAATCTAATAAATATTGTATGATAGCCAAATAAATTTTATACATGCATGTTTGTATGTAAACAAACACTTTACTGTTGCATTTTTGTGTTTAAAAAGTACTTACTATTACAAAATGCTATTTTATTTGATAAAAACCCATTTTTCCCCAAAAAACCCAGGGTTTTTTAAGTTAAAAAACCCACCCCGGCGGGGAAAATGGATATCTACCCGGGCAGCAAATCTGACAACCCTGGTTTAAAATGTTTCTAGGCTTACACTAGCAAAAGCGGCAAAGCTGCGTTTTTTTTTTTTATAGAATTATTATTATTATTTTTTTTTTTTTTTTGAAGATTGCCTTGAATCACTGATAAAAATACTGAAAAGTAGAAATATACAAAATAATTTGGATACGTCATTAAAAAAAATCGATGCAATCGGTCTTTAAACGGCTTATTTATGTAAACATCCAGCGGCGGCATTGCATCATCCACGTTAGGGTTAGGTCTCCGGCACCGGCATTACGGTAACCATCGTTTTCAGCTGCCGGGACTTGCATTCGCGTCTGTGTTTGCCTCCCTTCTGATAGGGTTGCCAGAGTTAAAACTATCGCCGTTGCCGAACATACTGCCAACGTTTTACGTCGTAGCTAAGCAAGGTAAGGAATTCTATTGGATAAGCACGCATTTCGCGCAATTTCATTTGACAGATTATCCTGAAGGTTGTATAGATTGGCAATATTTTCGCCATTTTGGCGATATACTCGAACTTTAAAAAGAGTATTTTTTCAATTCGGCTTATACACGGGTTTGCAATTTTGGGCAAATTTCTGCAGGGAAAAATGTACTCTCGGCTTATATTCGGAAATATACGGTATATTCTAAAAGAAAATTCTCCATTAATGATTTTTTGTTATTCAAAAACTTAATTTATTCAGGGTTCCCACTCAATTTTAAAAATAAAATTCCCTGACTTTTCCAGGTTTATTTTTAGAAAATTCCAGTCACAAAATCTGGTTTGCGACATAAAAAGTAGCTCACAGTATAAAACAGAACATAGCTCGCGACATAAAAGACAACAGAGTAACGTGACTTGCGATAAAAATTGAATGCTCAAAAAGCATTTTCCAGGTTTATATCATCATTTTTCCAGGTTTTTGAGCAATATTTACAATTTCCCCTGATATTTCCTTGACTTTTTTCAGTAATTTCAAATTCCCTAACTTTTCCAGGTTTTCTCTGTTCTCCCTGACCCGTGGGAAGCCTGTTTATTATTCAAAATTAATTTTAACTTTCCCATAAGTTCCCAAAGATTCAACAAAATTTCTTAAAATTTTTATAGCCTCAAAATAGCTTTAAAAAAATATTTTCAAAGCTTTCAATTTTTGCATTGCTACCATGCTTCAATTAGCTTTTCCCCATGTTATGAATGACTCATAGTACTGAGAAAAGTTTAGTTTTTTCTAGAGCATTTGTATGATGTAGGTGAGAGTCAATTCCATTATCTTTGTTTGAAGGAGATTGCCAGATAACTTTAAAATTTGTCTGGAAACCACTGTAGTTCTGCAGATTGTATGAGGAGAGCAGTGGAAGTAGTCGAAGAAAAAGGGATGTAAACCAGGCATGAGAGTGCAGAAAATTTAAAAAAGAGGAAACACGCGTGTTCATAAAATTAATTTCAAATGAAAAATAACACATGCAAGGAAAACTATACAAATGTGTTCATAAAATTTATTTCAAATGAAAAATAATGCTCACAGGAAAAAACTATACAAAATATTTTTAAAGTGTCAAATTAAACTAAAAGAAGAACACAATCAAGACAATAAAACATGCGTTTAAAAAAAAAAAAAATAATAAACATTAGCTAGCAATAACATTGATTGGTGGTGGAAAATGGGAAAAGGGGGGGGGGGGGGGGTAAAAAGTAATTCATGAGTGAGAAATATTAAACACAATTCTACTTCTTTGTGGGATCTAGAATATCATAAAGTAAGTTTAAAATTATCTTTACATTTTTGTTGTGGATGGTTAAATATTCAAAAATAAAAGGATTCCCACAGAATGTTTGATCGGTGATGGTTAGAGATGAAAAGGGGGGGGGGATGAAAAAAGAAATTACATGAGTGAGAAAATACTGAATAATTCTGTTTTTTTATATGTTATAGAATCTGATAAAGCATTTTTAAATGATTATTGACATTTATATTTTCGATGGAAAAAGATTGAGAATCATAAAGTTTTTCGTGGAGCGTTTGAACATTGATCATTATTGGAGTTTGATTTTAACAAAATAAAAAAATGCAAAATCAACGAAAATCACAAAAAGGCGGAAAATCGCAGATCTGCGGAAAATTCTCATGCCTGGTAAACTGCAGGGTTGGCTAGCTTTTACACGACCAGAAGAAAACCTGGATGGATTTTTATTAATAAAACCCACTCAAAAAATCTGAGTGGGTTTTTTTTTCAAAATCCTCATTTGAAACTGCACTTTTATCTAACTTATAACAAACATATAAATATAAAACAAATTTAATGCACATTATTACAACATGGGCAAAGATTTTTCAAAAATACTGCAGGTGCTCAAATTGCAAATACTTCAATAATACACTTTTTTTAAATAATATATCAAAATATAACGTTATAATAATCATGATCCATTCCATGTTCAATACAAACCAGATATTATTTTAGGAGTATGAATTTCCTTAAAGCCTTTTGAATCTAAGTATTCCCGAAATAAGGCACAAACACCACCTTGAACAGCATATATGGCATGATTAGCAGGTGTTCTTAAATCAAGAATTCGATTGTCTAATCTTGTATCTTGATTCACATGGATGTTTAGCCCTTCAGGATCCTAAAATATATAAAATACATGCTATTTTAGGAGAGAAAAGTTATAACATATCAGCAAATTAACCAACAAAAACATTTAATGTAAAAGTATTTCAAAAATTTCAAAAATAAAAATAAAATTGTTTTTACATTTTCATTTTCAGGTCTGGAAGCATCTTCAATTTGCAAAGGCAGTCTGGGTTCAGCTGCACTTACAACAAAAACCTTTAAAACGAAAGAGGATAAATAAAAAAAAAACATAAAATAAATTAAGAAATAAATAAAAATAAAGGGTGCATTTGAATTTAAAACATTAAGAAAAATTTTGTTTTACTCTATTCCCCTACCAAAAATCTAGATTATTATTATTTATTTATTTATTTTTCTTTTTTCATAGTGGGTCAGAAATTTCTTGTAAAATAAAATTAGCTGAATGATGATTACAGACTTTAAGAGGGGGGGGGGGGGGGGGGGGGGAATTAAATTTTCAGTCAACAGGTGTTGATTTAAGTTTTAAATTTTGGGTCCCCTTTTTGTGAAAAACAAAATATTTTTGTGAAATTTTTATTTATTTTTGTAAAATAATAATAATAATAATAATAATAATAATATATATATATCAAAATTTAATTTTAAATTATCACTTTTAGGTTAATTATTAAACATCAAACAGTTCACTCAACTTTATTGTTCAGTTGACAAATACAATTCCAAAAATAAATTAATCGTTCAGTTATTTAATACGATTCCAAAATTAACTGTGACTTTAACTGTATACAGCCACATGTTTGTTTAGTGATCAAGCTACTTATACTAGTTTTTCATGTGTAATGTATGTTAAACTTTAGTTTTATTAATTATTACTAGTAATTTCATTTAACTATTATTATTAGTATTCCAATTAATAATTTTGAAATTGCTGCTTGAATTTAAATAAGTTTGATTCTCATTTGGTTTTCACATATTATTCTTTCAGTTCAAAATTTCTCACACAATGGTGATCAGCCAGATTTCTCACATTATATCCAATGGCAAGGTTACTGTGTCTGCAAATGCAGATATAATAGGTGAGAATATAATTTGTGGTACAACTCCAAAAGACGAGACTTCTATTTAGAAATTTACTGATTAATTCATCAACCATAAGAATTGAATTTCAATATAAAAAATTTTGCCCATTAAATCACCTCCACCCTATGATATTTGCATTTGCAAACACGGTGACCTTGTGAATGGATATAATGTGAGAAATGAAGAGCTGGTTATCAGACAGGGTAGCTCAGTGGTAGAGCATCTGCACATTAAGGTGAGGGCCTGGGCTCGATTCCCAACTCTGGCATTTTTCATCTAGTTAGTACCGTATTTTTCTGCCTATTATACGCGCATAAAGTGCTAAAAAAGTTTACATTTTTTTGCTGCGCATTAAAGGACGCCGCGTATTATCTGAGTACTTTTTATTTTAAGTTTATACAAAATATTCAGAAGAAAAACTAATGTTTTCAATATAGGACAACAGATGGCGCCAGCAGCGCAACCTCATTCGTTTTTCTTACGATCGTTTTTATTGGCTGCTGGTGAAATGATATAACATCTTAACCAATTGTATATTGTGTAAGAAAATGAGAGTAATCCATGGAAAAGACAAAAGAATAGCGAATGTGATTACCACGTACATTACCGTTTTATTTTATTTCAGTCTTTCAGTTTTATTAGCGATTAGTAAACAGTTGCGGCGATGTCTAAGCGAACGAGTTATACTAATGAATTTAAATTGAAAGTAATCAGCGAAGCTGAAAATAGCAATAATCGAACAGCAGGACGAATGTTTAATGTCAATGAATCAAATGTCTGATTATGGAGAAAAAATAAACTTGATATCGAAAGATCAAATAAAAAAAGAAGAACAAATCGTCACGGACATCCATTGTGGCCGGAATTAGAAGAAGAACTTTATCGATGGATTGTACTTGAGAGGGAGAATGGATCTGCCGTCTCAACTACAAAAATCAGACTGAAAGCTCGTCTCTTGGCCCAAGAGAAAAATATTGATAATTTTCAAGGCGAACCTACATGGTGTTTTCGATTTATGAAAAGAAAAGGTCTTGCTATTAGAAATCGCACAACAGTAGGTCAAAAATTACCGTCCGATTGGAAAACGAAAGCTGAGGATTTTTATAAGCATTGTAAAAAACTAATAGATGAAAATAATTTTTCTCCAGGGCAGATTATCAATATGGATGAAGTACCGTTATGTTTTGATTCATCTCCGAATCGAACAGTAAATTCTAGAGGTGAAAAATCTATTCCAATTGTTACAACCGGTCACGAAAAAACTGCCTTTACTGTCGTTTTGAGTTGCGCGGCCGATGGAACGAAGTTTCCACCTATGGTTATATTTAAAAGAAAGACTATTCCCAAAGAAAATTTTCCCAAAGGGATTGAAGTAAGAGCAAATGAAAAAGGGTGGATGAATGAGGATGAAATGATTGAATGGCTGAATTGTGTGTGGAGAAAAAGAAAAGGGATTTTTTTCAAGCCAAAAGCCATGCTCATAATGGATTCTATGAAAGCTCATCTTAAAGACAGCGTAATGAATGCGCTTAAATCAGCATCTGCTAAACTAGCTATAATTCCCGGAGGTCTTACAAAAAAGCTTCAGCCACTTGATATCGGAATTAATAGATCGTTCAAGAGTAAGATCAGGCATTTTTGGGAAGACTGGATGACTGACGGAAATCATACTACAACCAAAAGTGGCAAAATGCGCCGAGCTACGTACGCAGAAGTATGTGAATGGATAAAGAAATCATGGGATGACATCTCGGAAGAAATTGTTAAAAAATCATTTCAAAAGGCAAAACTTATTGAGGGATATATTTCTAACAGTGACTCTACATCTAGTGAAAACGAAGATGCTAATTTGTTAGATGAAAGTATTTTAAATTTGTTTAATTCAGAGTCAGATGAATCGGAGTTTGAAGGCTTTGAATAAAATTCATTTAATGACGTTAAGTAGGTGTATGTTTCATTGTTTTTTTTTATGGTTATTTCGATCCCCGGAGGAATTTTCAGGTAAGTGAATTTTTAGATATTTTTAAATTATTAAATTTTATTATTATTTAATTTTAGATATATTTTAAAGGTATATTTTCTGAATTATCACCAATTTAAAATGAAAAAATGTATTTATAAAAGCTAAATAATGAGATAAACATAACTGCAGTATTATTATTTTTTTTAATTTTCATTTCTAAATTAAAAATGAGGAAACAATGCATATAGGTTTAAATAACTAGAGAAACATAATTGCTCTATTATTAGAAATAATAAAATTTAATCAAACATATTTTTTATATTATTGTAAGATTTTTGTGATATTTATTTCAAAAAATATTCCTATATCTTTGCATTTGCACTAAAATTATTAATTTAGGCTGGAAAATATGCTTTGCTTGTGAATTAATTATCGTATTAAGAATTTTATGAAATCGAAAATTGTTTACTGGCGCCATCTATTGATTGTACATAGAATTTCGATTCATAAAGTTCTGTGGCGTAGTTTAGAAATAAGAAAATATTTCTAGTAAATATTAATTTTTTGAATTCGAAATAAATCATCTTTTAACATATATTAAAGAATGAATGTAGTGTATTATGTACTTATGTTTTTGTTGGGAATCATGCAGAGTAATATTGTTTATATTGCCAACTAAGTTGTACAGTGATACGCATAATACGCCGGTGTGTACTATATGACAACTTTTTTTTAAATGAGCCAGAAAATATGTCTGCGTATTATACACCGCTGCGCACAATAGGCAGAAAAATACGGTATTAAAAATTAACCCTGCACTCCAATCTTTCTAAAATGGATTTTCATGGTTGATGAATTAATCAATAAATTTCTAAATAGAACTTTTATACTATAGATTATTATTAGGGCTGTGCCAATTAATCGGTTTGGTTAACTGATCAATGCTTAGCCCCAATCAATTTTTTTAATCGAATTAATCGGCTCAATTAATTCGATTAAAATCATCCAATTAAAGTTTTCAAACTACGAATTAAAGTAAAAATTTAAAATACTGTTCTGTCTACAAATTATTTTTTCTCACATATTTTGCTAACAAACATTCTAAGAAGCGTCCATCCAATAATGAAAAAGAAAAAAAAAAAAAAAAAAAAAAAAAAACATTTAAAAGAAATTGTTGCTCTTTTGTTGGTCGAGAAAAAGGGGAAGACGGTTCTTAAACAAAATGTCATTTTAAGTCCATGCTGGGGAAATGCGTTTCGCAGAAACAAGAAGCTTCCAAAAAATGGAAATGCTCAATATAACGAAAAGAGCTGTGATTTCCACTATCCCTTTGATGGGGAAGGTGTCAACAGGATTTCGCAATACCTTCGAGTGGTTATTGTCCGTTCAGAATTGCTGATAATAACTATTTAAGTAGAAACAGAAAATAACATACTGTTTTCTATTCTGAAATGATGAAGAAGAGTTGAAATATAAACAATGAAGAATTTGAGATTTTTTTAATAATGATAATATGGAATTTTGAGAATTCATTTAAAAATAGTGGCAAGCGAGGTGGACAAAGCCAACTAATATAAAATGAAAGTATGTGTAAATAGTAGATTCATCTAATTTTTCTTTCAAATTGAAAATGAATTTATTAAAATAAAAATTAAATAAACAAAAATATTTATATAAAATTAACACTTAACATCAACAACTATGGATCTGAAAATTGATTTAAATTTTAGTTATAAAATGGATATAATCGATTATTATTATCTTTTTTTTCTTTCAGTCAAACATATGAATAAAATAGTAATATTGAGAATTTATTTTTTAGAATATAAAAGTAATAATGAATGTAAGATGAATATATGTTATTTCTCATCTGTACTCTCGAATAAACATTTTATTTGGATATATATTAGGAACGTGTTTTTTCATTATTTATTTGCATGTTTATTATTATTATTTATTGTTTAAGGAACAAGCTATATTAAAATCTATATCATTTTTATGGTTTGTTGTGTACTATCTGGAGGGGAAAAAATCACATAGGAGAATCTTATTCATCATCATTTAAATAAAATTATATAAAGGAAAATGAAAATTGATTAAAAATCTGATTAATCGATTAATGAACTACGATTAACCCAGTTAAAACTGTTAATCAATTCCCACCCCCTAATGATTATTATTATTATTATATATATATATATTCTTTCCCCAGAACAGTTTAAAAATTGAAATAAAAAGTCAAAATAATTACTTTTGTAACATGCAATTCTACATTCTTTTGGGTACAGCTTTCTATCTTTTGAGGTGAAGCTTTAATAAAGCCTTCAACATCCAATATTGATTCTTTAGTAATACTATAATAAGAAATAAATTCTAAAAAACAAAGAAGCAAATTGTTTAATGAACCAAATAAAAGCAACTACAACAGCAATAAACTCAACAATGACTATATAAAAAGTAAATTAATATATGTAGGAGGCTTGTGCATAAAAATTTTGAAAAGGATGGAGGCGATTAAAAGGGCAGAATTTCTTATATTTAAATCCTTTTTTAAAAGTTATCTGTAATTACACACTAACTTATGCTAATTATTAAGCATTAATATTAATACATTAAACATAGCATTATTTCAATTAAATACAATAATAATAATAAATAAAGGGTTAAATTGGAAAATTTCATTAAAAGCCAATCACCAACAATAACTACTATTTCATCAGTGGACACTTTTTTAAACCTAATAGCTACTTTTTAAATTTTACTTAAAAAGGCTCAAAATTAACAGTGGTCTATTGGTCCGGGACCACAAAAATAGTCAACGGACTAGTGAAATATAACAGGGTGGCTAGCATTTAAACTTTTTCAAATTACCTGACTTTTCCCTGACTATTTTTCGAGATTTTCCTGCATTTTTCCCTTACTCTCACTGTTTATTTTCGATGAAAATTTCACGACATTAGCAAAAAATTTAGCAATTTAAAATATCATTAATAATTTAATGATTAATATAGCTATTTTCACAAAATTTGTTAAAATTCCCTAACTTTAAAGGAAACTCCCTGACTATTCCCTGACTTTTCCAGATTTTCTAAATTCCCTGACTTTTCCCAGATTCTTGGATTTTCCCTGACTACTAGCCACCCTGTATAAATTCTAATGGTCCACCAGATCAATGAAGCTTTTCAATTTTTTTCATTAAAATCACCCATAAATCTATCACACAATAGTATGTTATAACAATAGTAAGTGTACTTTATAATCGTCAATATCACATATTCTCTGTAATTTTTCATTCAATTTCACATTAATAAACTTTTTTTTTTTTTAATTCTTAATAGTAAATATGTGGCCTTAAGCTTGTTTATTAAAGCATAAATTTTGATATACATAAGACTTCATTTGCACTTTTTAATTAATTTACAAAAAATTATCATATTCGACATGTAAATTTATAAACAAAGTCTGGGTAAAACAAACAGTTTTACAAATTTTTAAAACTAACAGAATGGGAGAATAGACCATTCAAAGTATGGATGAAACAGTAAAATCTGAAAATTACTGGTCCGCAGGACCAGTAACTTTTTTTTCTTAATTTCTACCCCTACTTAATATTATAAAACTTTAAATAATGTATTTCTAAATTGCAAAAATAAGTAAATAAAATAATACAAAAAAGATTTAACACATACCCAGCAACAAACTTCACCATTTGTTTGCTTGTTGCTTCCGATACTGAAAGCAAACACTGAATAGTATACTGCTGCTGGCGAAGTACAAAAAAGCATTGTTTACCTAGAATGATTAAGAATTTCTTAAAATATAAATAAAAAGTATTTAAAATATATATAAAAAGTTTTCTGAATAAGGTAAAAAATAAATAAATACAGTGAAAATTGAATAATTCGAACTTTTAGATAATTTGAATTTTTTACTTGGTCCCTTGAATTTTGTATTAAAATAATGTTAAAAAATCATGGATAATTCGAATTCGAATTTTTCATGCGATTACCTTTAAAATATTACAGTAATATTTGTTCCCGAGATTTTTCTCAGCGAAAGTGTATTATTTTTTTTTAAACAGTCTTTCAAAAGAAGAATAAGGAAATACAAGAGTATTTACTACCTATGCATCAGAAGAAGATATACCGTAAAATTCCTATAGTAACCCCCCTTTTTTCAAGGGGAAATTTGTCAAAACTGGGTGAGGGGTTATATTCGGAAGTTTCCGGAAAAGTACGACGATTTCGGAAGGGGGGGAGGTTATAATCAGAAGTTTCACAATCTTTTTCTAGAAGTATTATTAATTTTATTCATATTATAATATATATTAATGGTTACTAAATTGTATTAACAATATAATAATACTCATTATTATTTATTAAAGTTTATAATAAATTTTTTTTATTAATCAGTTTAAATTTGTATTTTAGCAAAAAAAAAAGTATTTGGAATAACAGAAACAAAAACAAACATGTGATAAACAAATTGCGATCACGAAGCGAAGCAGTCTCATAGAATTAATTGAGCAGTCTAGAATTCGCCAGCAGTTAAAAAAATAAGTTAATTGCACTGTTATTAACCAGGGGTTAATCCAGAACGAATTTAGTGCCGCTTTGCGGCACTTTCACAAATTCAATTTTCGGCCATGCGGTACCTTCACAAAGTCAATTTTCGCCGATGCGGTACCTTCACAAAATGAATTTTCAGCGATGCGGTACCTTCACAAAATAAATTTTCGGCAAAACGGCACTTTCAAAAAGTCCATTCTTAGTGATAAAAAAAAAAAAAAAAAATCTCACTTGAAACTTACATTTTCTTTATATTTTTGGAACATCTCGCTCTGAAGAAGAAACAACAAAAATCCTTTGTAACCCTTTTCTGCTGTGAAGAAAAAGAATCAATCCTGTACGAAAAACACACTCGAACACGATCGGTCGGCTCAAAAACAAAAACAGTTCCGATACGCAAAAGCGTAGTTCCGATTCATATACAAAAAGATTACTAGTAAAAAGTGCCGCATAACCGAATCTCATCATTGAATCACATCACTACAAAACGAATCGCCAATGCGTGCCCTGTATCGAAGCTCAGCGCTCAGCCGAAATTTGGAAAATGGTCGAAAAACCACATTCTTTCAAAAAATAAAAAAGTATTTCTCTGCAATATGATAAACATACACAGGCAACTAGTGCCCCCCCCCCTCCCCCCCCCCCCCCCAAAAAAAAAAAAGAAACTATGTTTCTAGACGAGAAAAGAAAGTTCCGATTCAAAAAGGTTATAGTAAAAAGTGCCGATACTCCGAATCGCATCCTCACGTAATGAATCGCCAACAGAAGCTCTGTTTCAAAGCTTAGCCTCTGTCTTTTCTGCTGCGTTCTAGGTTCATTGGAAGAAATAAAATGGTTGAGCAAATGTGATTACAGTAGTCTGTATACGCAATTCAAGAATTTTTATAAAGGGTCTAACTCCATAAAGAATTTCAGTAAGATTTTACTGTTCTATTGCTTTGCGAAAACATAAAATTTAAAATAAATTATCACATTTTCTTTTGGTTAAATAAATATAATTTTACAGATGATTAAAAAAAGTTGGAAAACTGTCTATAATACAATTTTGACCAGTCCTATCTTGTGTGTGTTTAAGTTTTTACTTTTTTTTTTTTAATGCAATTTATTTATACATTTATTCTATCTTTTAACAATTTGACTTGACATTTTTTGGTGTTAACCTGTCAACATATATGCAATATCTCAATTTTCTACTGCAATGAAGTTTTACAAATGAGAAATGAGGTATAAAAGAAGTTAGTAAATGGAGTAAATTAATGCCACAGATACGCTATAGCGCGTAAATTACGCAAAAAATATCAAAGGTGGGAAGCTAAATATACTAATATGGTGCCTAGGGGATGCGCAATAAAATTCATCCTCAAACGAAAGAAAGATTTTTTTTTTTTGTGTGTGTGTGGGATGAGCGTTCTGTAAAATCGTTCACATGCGCTTAAAAATAGCTTTTGATTTTTTTTTTTTATGTTGTTTCGATTTTGCGATAACAATTACTTAGATTATAAATGATTTCTGCAAGACAGTTGGACATGGACATTCCACGGTGACTTCCGGAAACGCGTGCTCATTTGTCCAATATTTAATCATAGTAAAAGTATCTATTATATTTAATAATAAAATCACTGAATAAAATAAATAAATAACGCTCAATATTCCGTTATCTCTTGACTTGGCTAAATGATAATAAACACACTCCTTCAAGATCCTAACAGAATCGCTGACCTACTTCTACATAACACGTTGCTCTTTGACCTTGAAGCAGGCCGCATGCAGACTAGCGTAACTCTCATCTGTACATCTTTATTTCTTTTGAGAGCTAAGAACTAGTAACTATAAAAGGGATAATATTAAAATTTATTGACATTATACAAAATCATAGAATATTTATCTTTATACTTTTAATAATTCCCCCCACCCCCCAAGAAACTGAAAAATACGGGTTTTTATAAAATTCCGGAGTGCATGTCTCCTATTTTATTATTTAATTCGCCAAATTAAGTATAATTTGCTTTTAAGGAGTAAAAATAGCATGTGGCATGTTTCTTTTATTATCAAAAATCAGTTTTCACAAATCTGTAAAATTCAAAATTGCCGCGATCCTTGCAATTCCGGATTTAAGAGGACCATGATAAATTATTACTTCAATAATTATTTCGGTAATTATAATCTAATAAGTTTTTACAAAAGGACGAAAATAATATACATTTTTTCATATTAATCGCGCAGGTCGCTGTTAACGTCTGGTTGTTCCAGTGAAATGAAAGGCATGAACATAGCTACCAACTTTCCCGTTTTTTCCGGAAACGCCATACTTCAATTTTTACTTTATTTTGTATTCAATAGAAAAACAAATTGGTTTCATAAATATTTTTTTTACTTGCGGTTTTCGATGGTTTTATACGTTTTGATAGGTCCTGAACAAGATTTGATAATTTTTAGAAAATTCTATTTGTGTGGGACAAGAATTTGTGGCGATTATATTTCAAGAACTAGAGAACACAATTTCATATGAATTTATGTGTAGTTGCACTTTGACATAAATTAGTGTCTATCAAATTTTGGTGCAAATCACTCAACAGGTGACGATACGATTTTTTCCATTTAAGGGAAGACTATATCTAAGGTTGTATCATATATACTCGATCAAAACTTGATAAGTGAGAAGGCCATTATGAAAAATTATGCTCATTCAATTTTGATGCATATCGACCGATAGGGGGCGCTGTTATACTGCAGTTCTTCCCTTGAATGGGAAGACTATATTTCATATTCTATTACCATTTATTGCACAAAACTTGGTATATGAAAGGACTACTGTGAAATACTATGCTGATTCAATTTTGGTTCATATCGGCCGACAGGTGGCGCTGCTGCGCACGTAAATAGAAAGACTAATTTTCAACTTCTATGGCATATAAATGCGCCAAAACAGTTATTGACTTAATTTGATGTATATTGGCCTACAGGTGGCGCTGCTATTACTCACCTTTTGTTATTTTCCACGTGGCTACATTTCAGCATCTGTTGATTAAATCTGCATCAAATTCCACAGATAAATAAAAATATTTACTGTTAGAAGCTATGTTTGAATTTTTGTACATGTTAAACAGTAAGTGGCCCTGTAATATAGAATGATACAGAAGAAAGTTTTGTGAAGGCCATAACAGACTATTTTTTTAAATAATTTTTAATTAATTTAATCGTTAAATAATAATAATAAAAATAATTTCAGTTTTATTTTAGAAAAGTGGTGAAAAATGTTATTTAAAAATTCAAAATATTGACAATCTTTGTAATCAAACATTAGTTTATTTCAAAATTTTCTTTTCCTTCCTTCCCTTTTTTTTTTTTTGTTATCCTAATGCTGATAATTTCAAGGACTTTTTTTTTTTTTTTTTTTTTTTTTTTTTTTAATGGCATTTTATATCACTGAAAATAAAATGTATTTAGTAAATATATACATGTATAGCTATTATACTGTACTTTCTTTTGTTAATTTTTCCTTTCTGGTTCCAGAACACACTGGGCTAAATATTTCCAGTTGTTTTTAAACAGCAAAAACCTCCTACATAATAGTTTTTTAAGGAAATCTCAAAAAGAGCTGATGAAAAATTCATAAAAAATATCTTTTAACTACAATAAGATAATTTTAATTTATATCTTTATAGTATATACGACCCATTTTTTTGAAAGAAGGACCCAGATCTTCGGAACTCATGGGTCCTGAGGACCCAGGATTTTCCCAAATACCCTGAAATTGGACGTTTAGCTTTTCCTTCATTACTGTTTAAAAATTGTCAAAGTGACACAAAATGAGAGGAGGGAGAACGTATATATAATAGCTTTATATTATAGCATTTGGTATGAAGAATATTATTTGCTTATTAGAGAATAAAGCATTTATCCATTGCTAGTTGAGATCTTTAAAATTTGTGACTTTTGAAACGAGTCTGTTATATGTGATGTCTTAGATGGTTTGAAATGTCACGTAATATGCATACTCAAATATTTTACAAAAAAATTATAAACAGCTTCAATTTAGGTATTTACCCAATCAACATAAATATAACTCTATTTTACAACTTTTATATTTTTATTGGTATTTTAAAACTGTATAAATTACTTAGTGCACTTCGGTTAATTTGTTCACTAGGCATTTTTAATTTTCACAAATTAATAAAAAAAAATTTCACAAATTATTTACAAAATTCACAAATGGGGTACCATTTTCAAAAACCTGGATTAACCCCTGTTAACTGATATGAAAGAACAAAACAGGGTGAACAATAACTATTAAAGTTACATATGCAAGTACTATTACGGAGTTATTACGCTGTTTAATGATTTAAAATTAAAAAGAGAATTTAAAATTTAGAAAAGAGTTGTGATTGTAAAAACAGAGTTGCATAAGCAAGATTGTGAAAGCCACGGCCGCCTGCGGATAGCAGTTAACGTTTTGGAGTTTAAAGAATGTAAACAACACCACATTTTTTTTTTTTTTTTGGAGTTAGTTTACTTTAAAAAGATGAGTAAAAATAACACTTGGATACGTTATATGCAAATTAAAATTTCTAAATAAACATATAAGACTTCAGAATTTGAAAAAAGTATGTTTGCAACGCTCATGGGAATAACGAAAAAGTGGCGAACTTAGCCGCCAAAGGTAAGGGAGCGGGGGGGGGGGGGGGGGTTATAAACAGAATTTTCCGAAAAAGTAAAGTATGCCAAATTTCAGAGGGGGGGTTATAATCGGGAGGGGGGTTACTATCGGAATTTTACGGTACATGAACTTCGAGGTTTTTTTAAATTGAAAGTCATATCTAATGTAGAATATTCTGTTTTTGTATCCATTGATAGGTTGAAGTCATATGCTATGACACAAAGATTGTACTTAAAGAAGCAATCAAAAATATCTGACTATTTTTAAAAAAGTGTTGAATAATTAAGCTCGTAAAAAAATATTGTTTTAAGGGGTGGGGGGGGGGGGGTTAATGTAACAGAATTCTTAAATATAAAGTTTATGTGTTAAATCTTTGATCATAGAGGGTTTTTTTTTTTTTTTTTATCTCTTCTTTTTGACAAAATAGTATATATAATTCGAATTTTTGGTTATTTCGAATTTTTCTCTGGTCCCTTCAACTTTGAATTATCCAATTTCTACTGTAATAATAATGAAAGACTAACTCAAGGGAATTAGGCACATTTGATACCACCACTGAAGTAGGTTTCATATAAAAGATTATATCTCCATTTAATATTTGTAAATTGAACTATATTAGGTTTTTCAGTATAATATACAGGGTGGCTATTAAGTACTGGGAAAAAGTATTTGATAGTAAATAATTAGTGAAATGGCAAACAAATTTAAACCTTCTATTTTTGCCACAAGTAATGTCTAACAATTATTTTTTACTATGAATTTTAGAAATAGCGGTCATTGGTTTTGACGCCAGCTGTGATCTTCTTCAGAAGTGAAGTGACGGTGCGGTGCAAATAGTTTGGATCTAAATCCTTCCATATTTTGTTCAGGGCTTTCTTGAGTCTATCAAATGTATGATTTTCTGTGTTTGCAATTCTTCTAAGAATCCACACACTGAAAAATCCATTGCATACAAATCAGACCTGGTTTGAAACCAGAACACAGGTTTTTGGTCAGATACCTATTCACTTTGACATCGATTAAAGCAAACATTGATTCAACTGCATGGGCCAGAGCACAAACTTCGTGAAAGATCTTAGCCGGGTGATTTTGCTTTCATAGAAGTACAGCTGTCTCTAAAACAACTTTTTGATAAACTTTTCCATTATTTTTTGCGTTTTCTTTGAGAAAACCAGTTGAGTCTTCCCATTTTTGCTAATCTCAGCCTAAACCATCCAACATTTTAGAAGCAAAGGTCTTGTTGCACCTTTTCGTTTTCTGGTGTTCTTGAGAGCTAGATCCAAAAGTTTGCGATGATTGTGAGAGTTTTTAGCAACTTAAACAGTAAAAACTTTCTCATCGGACAATAAAATATCTTAGATGTGCCGCACTTTGAAGAAATCACGAAACTTTTTCATTTATCTGATAGATTTTACTTTCCCTGATCGCTCAAAAACTGCCTGTTGGGTAAATGCAAATTATTTTAATAAATAATATTTAAAGATAAAAGCATTAGAACAACAAAAAAGTAGTTATAATGAAGTACGTAGTTCATAAAAGCTCCTCAAAAATTTTCCAGATACTTAGTAGCCACCCTGTATATTCAGGCAACAATTCTTATTTTTTTACGGATTTGAAATCTTTAAAATGTATTTAACTTGTACTGTAAAATAGTGATATAATGTAATATTGAGAAGACTATAACTTTAGTTCTAAAGCTGCTATCACACAAAAGAACATATATTCTGAAGTATAATCTACTAAATCTCAAACCTACCGAACAACTTCCTTGTGCTCAGTCAAGGGTTATTTTTCAGCATAAACAAAATCCACAAATGTAAACAACGAGCGCAACATTTGGCGAAAATTCCCCTTTCGGAGGTTTGAAAGGAATGAGGATAGGTGATTTTAACAGTCGAAAATGTGTGATTGAAGAATATATGTGCGGCAAAAGCAAAAAACAGCAGCTTTTCACTGGTTTACCACATTAAAATCCTGTTTATTAGTTACTATGTGCTAATGCCGTTTATACAGAACTTCGTCTGATAGCGGCTTAAATAAAATACAAACTAAATTTACCTTAAGCGTACCGTCTTCAGTGCAAAAGTGTTCCCTATTTGTCTGACTGTTGGAAATTTTATATTCAGTCCACATTTTCTTAATTTTTCTACTGTTTACACAGCTAACTTTCTAAATTCCTACTGGCCGCTCTCCCCACCTTTCCCGTAATCCTATTGGTTGAAGTAAATTCGGCCCCTCTCCTATATATACGAGCACTTCTCCCGATTCAGAATCCTTTTTGCACTGAAGACGGTACGCTTAAGGCTACCGAAACAGCTGTATGCATTTCCAATATTTTTCTTTGGCGTTTCTGATGTAGTAGTTTATTCGAGTTTTAATATTCCAATGCCAAGTCTCCTGTTATTATTAATTATATATATGATTTTATACAGTTTTTCTTATTTTTAAATTAAAACTAATCAGCACAAACATGCTTAAGCTCATATCTAACAATCTCTCTTAAAAAAAAAAATCCATAATTTTTCAGTTGCAACATTTATTGACAAAATTATATAATATATTCAAAAGCATTGCTTTGCAAGCATGCTAAATTGCGTATTTACACTTGAATGTTCAACTAGAGGGGGAGATTTAGCATGGATATACAGTAGAAGGTCTTTATAACATAAATCTAAAAATACACGGCTGTGCATTATGTAAATTTTTGCATTACAGTATAGGATCCATTATCCAGAAAGCTTGGGATATTCTGGATAAGGGGTTTTTCCCATAATTCGGAACACTTTATTATATGTATAAAAATGGTGCAAAATAATTTCACAAACAGCAGTGATAAACATGAATAATATACATAAACACTTTACCTATATATCTGTTCATTTAATAAATTATTCCCACAAAATAAAAAACATTTTTAATTAGAATTTTAAACTATAAATAATAATAGTAATAATAAATAAAAAACAAATAAACATATATAAAATTTAATTTTGGACCTGAGAGTAAAGCCCTTTCATTTGGATTTTGAAAGCATTTCTATGATGTTTTTTTTGCTTATAGCGTGTCTCTGATACTAATTGTTCATAAATATTTCAAATATTTTTAGCACATAATGCTAAATATGCTATGAAATGAATTCTAAAAATAATGGAAATTAATAAAAACTATTTAAAAATTTTGAAACAATTGGGACTTCATGCACGAGACCTGAGTTCAAGGATAAAATTCATCTGCTATTGGGCACTTTAAGAAGTATGTGTTATTAATGTTTATCTATTAAATAATACCGTAAAAATTCGTTTTCTAACCCAAATTTGCAACATTTTCAGTAATTATTATGACAATTTTGTGCTCACCATATTTCCCCAAAATAACACCGTAGCATTAAAGAAAATAGGTTGTGAAACTGTAAATTCTGACCACTGCTATTGTATAACTCTAATTCTTAAATTTTACGATAATTAAAAATTTTGGTAGTTGGTATTTTGCATTCTGGTTTTCGGAACATTCTGGATAACAGGTTTCCGGATAACGGATCCTATACTGTATATAGATCATGTTTCACACTAGGGATGCACCAAATAGCAGCTTTGACCAAATACCAAATGCCAAATATTCGGCCGAATACAGAATATCTTTCAAACCGAATAGTAACTGTTCGACCAAATACTGAATATTCAGCTGGATGATTTACTTATGATTTTCGGCTGGATATTCATGTGTCAATCACCTAATTTTTTGCAAACTTTTTCATGATACCATTTACATTTAGTAATATTTTATTTTTTTAATTATGAAAAAAATATTAGGAAATATCACTATACATAAGTAGTGGTGTAATGCTGAATTCACAGTCAAAGAAAATTATTAACTGTTAGGCTTCATAATAAGCACATAAAATTTCTTAAATAACAATATCTTGTCGCGGCTACTAAAAAAAAGAAAAGAAAAAAAACAGAAATGTAGCATTTGAGAAAAATCAATTTAAAAATAACAACATATTGGCTAACCTATATTAGAACTGATTCAAATGCCTCTCACTCTCATTCGGATAAATTGTGAGATAGAGATGTGATGCTTTTTTTCATGCATGATGGGGAATTTCATTGTGTATTTTTCAATGACAAGTTCAAAAACTGCTATTTTATGACTTGTGTCATTTTTCTCGCCAGATTTGGATGTGATCTTTGTTTGATGTCTTGAAGTTTCCTACATGGCAACATCATGTGAATTATGTACACTCTTTCTTAACTCAACTTTAGAAACATAAATCATTATACTGTTATTGATAAAGACAACTTTTGCAAGATATTATTAATTGTTATGATTAATGCAACTAATAATTTTCTTTAATGTTACTTGAAACAAGGTAAAACAATTGTTTTCATTTAAATATAATCTTATATATTAAAAAAATTCATGAAAACTAAAGTCAGTCCGTCTGGCCGTTCTATCCGGCCGATTTCCTTCATTTTTTTTTTTAAATGAAAGGTATTTAGGCACAGATATGTCATCAATCATTGAAATTTACTCAACTTCCACTTTACTCAAGTTATACTCAAACGCGATTCTTCCCTGTACATTTCTTATGGGACACATTCACTCAAACAATTCGAATTCTCATAGCTCCTCTTCTAATGAATGGATCTTGATCGTTTCACTCTCAGAACACTCAGTGGATCAAGTTCTTTCTTTTGAGCTATTAACTGCTTAAATTCGTTGAGTCTGAGAAAAGTTATGCGTGCACAATCAACTTTACATTCAATTTTTTCAAGATTTTCCTTCACTCAAACCTTCATAACTAGAGTTCTAATTAATGTAGGCTGTTGACACAAGTCTAAGAACACTCAGTGGATCAAGCTCTTTCTTTTGAGCTATTAACTGCTTAAATTCGTTGAGTTTGAGTAAAGTTATGCGTGCAGAATCAACTTTACATTCAATTTTTTCAAGATTTTTTCAAGATTTTCCTTCACTCAAACCTCTATAACTAGAGTTCTAATTAACGTAGGCTGTTGACACAAGTCTAAGAACACTCAATGTATCAAGCTCTTTCTTTTGAGCTATTAACTGCTTAAATTCGTTGAGTTTGAGGAAAGTTACGCGTGCACAATCAACTTTACATTAAATTTTTTCAAGAATTTTTCAAGATTTTCTTGCGTTTGGTGTAAATCAATTATTTGAAAAAAAAAATCTATATATTAATTTGAAACATGTTTTTGTCTGTCTCCACTATATTGAGAGAACTACTTGGTGTAAAAATTTGGTTGAGGTATCTAAAAAAAGGTCTTGGTCTGTAGTTGTGCAATGAAAAGAGAAAAGAAATAAAAAGGCGAACAATTTTCCCCCCCGGGGGGAAACGGGTTAACGCTCTAAATTACTTCACGGTGTGGAAAGTGTACATATGGGGACTAGAGTCGAATACTAAAAAATCTCTTTCTGCAAATTTGGAATTTTCGATTTTAAAGGGGGGGGGAAAGTAGATTTGGAGGGGGGGAAGGGGGGAAATTAGTTTGAGAGGTAAATCCGTTCTAGACCCACACATGTAGCACCTCATTTCAAAGGTCTTGAAATGTCATGTCGATTGGGGATGTTCGTGTACAATATAGTGCGACCCCTGGTGGTGAAAAATGGAACTAGGTGATTTTGCTGTAGACCCTATCATGTTACATCTTATTTTAAAGGTCTTGGTATTTCCTGATCGTTGGTGATGTTCTTACAGAACACATTGCGCCCCCTGGTGGTGGAAAGTGCAACTAAAGGATTTTGCAGTTGGCACCACCATGTGACACCTTATTTAAAAGGTCTTGGAAATCAAAGGCGATCAGTGATAGGGGTCTTGAAATTTCATGTTGATTATGGATGTTTGTATACAATATAGTGCGCCCCCTGGTGGTGAAAAATGGAACTAGGTGATTTTGCTGTAGACCCTATCATGTTACATCTTATTTTAAAGGTCTTGGTATTTCCTGACCGTTGGTGATGTTCGTACAGAACACACTGTGCCCCCTGGCGGGAGAAAGTGCAACTAAAGGATTTTGCAGTTAATACCACCATGTGACACCTTATTTAAAAGGTCTTGGAAATTCAAGATGATTGGTGATGTTCGTATGCAACATACTGCGCTCCCTGGTGGAGGAAAGTGAATTTTGCAGCGCGTGCGTAGCATGCCTGCTATACGGTGCCGCAGCCACAGGCGGCAGAAACACGATTCAGCGGTTCGTGCGGTTCAAGATTAATTTTTAAGAATTTTTTCATGGTATTAGAGACCCGCATATACACTGCCACAGGCACCGGGGTCACGAGCCCGAGTTCCGTTCTGTTTGAGGCAATTTTTTTTGTTATATATGATTATTATTTGTTTCGCGATGCTTTCATTTAAAAATAGAAATTCAAACAAAATAGAGTTAAAGATATTAAATCATACAAATTTAAAGTTCATTTAAGGTTATTATCATGGGCCCGGGCAACTCCGGTCAGGTTCGTTCGGTTCCAGGTTAATTTTTGGGAATTTTTTCATGTTGTTAGCGATCCGTGTATGCGCTGCCGCAGGCACCGGGGTCACAAGGCATAGTTTCATTCGATTCGAGGTAATTTTTTCGTTACAGCTGATTTTATATTTTTATTTATTTATTTTTTTTGCGATGCTATGCTTTTATTAAAAAATAGAAATTCAAACATAATCGTGTTAAAGATATAAAATCATACAAATTTAAGGTTCATTTAAGGTTATTATCATGGGCCCGGGCAACGCCGGTCGGGTTCGTTTGGTTCCAGATTAATTTTTGGGAATTTTTTTATGTTATTAGCGGCCAGCGTATGCGCTGCCGCAGGCACCGTGGTCACAAGGCAGAGTTTCGTTTGGTTCAAGGTAATTTTTTTGTTACATCTGATTATTTTTTCGCGATGCTTTATTTAAAAATAGAAATTCAAACAAAATCGAGTTTAGGATTTAAAATCATGCAAATTTAAGGTTTCTTTAAAGTTATTATCATAGGCCCGGACAACGCCGGGCGGGTCAACTAACATGTAGTCATAGTATTAAACAAAATAGAAAATAAAAGATAGCAACTATTTATTTGGAGTCAGTTTGACGTCACCAATGACAATACTTTGTAGAAAGTGGTGTCGTATATAGTATTTTTATTTATAAGCATTTTTCCGAATTTCTTTTTTTTAAGTGAAATGTCGTAAATTATATTAAATGTTTTAACTTGAAATACATTTAAATAATGATGCGACGGTTTTTGAAACATTACGGTCAATAAAGTGACCGTCGCATTCGACGGGTTCCAGCTAGTCTATTTCTAAATTACTCTGAAAAATCTTGATTTAATGATAATTAAAAATAGCAGAATTGTTTGAAATGATTAAAAATTTTAAATATTATGTGCTTCAACTAGCTGAATAATTTGATATTCAGCCTAGCCGAATAGTTTTAGATTCGGCCAAACTGAGTATTCGGTAATATAGCCAAATAAATACTGAATATTCGGTGCATATCTATTTCACACATCATTAAACTAACTTGTAAATATGGCCAAATATGCCGGGAAAATATCAGAACAGAGTAGGGTATTTTCAAGTTACATTCTTTTGAACAGAAGTTGGATAAATTATAGATTACATTGTTACATTTACTTTATAAACATAATCCAAATATGCCTGTACCAAATCATTCATTATATTACTCATTAAATATATATATATATATATATATAATAAAGATAATTTATTAAGCATAGTAGAAGCCAAGCAACAGATACAAGATCACTGAAACACCAATGACCAACAAGATTAAAAAAAAAAAAATCATCAGTGGATGAAATACACTAATGTAAAGAAACCAGATCCATTAACCAACAGCCTGCAAAACAAACGAATCAATAAAGCAAAACAACAAATCCTATCTTAAAACCATAAACTTATCAAAATTAATGAAAAAACAACCTAAGAAACACAAGGTAGGAAGAAGGAGGCAGGCGGCAAGACTTGTGACTTGCCTGTGGGGTTACACTAGTTTTACGCCGGCAACACTCCCCCAGCCTGCCACAACCAGAACAGGAACCATATGGATTTAAAAATGCAAATTTCAAAGCAGATGAACAACAATGAAACCACGAAGCCACAATGAAATTCACCGATTGATCACATTGTGTTCAACAGCATAATTAGAACATTAAATATAGTTGACAACTCAAAAAGGAAAAAACTGAAATTTTAATGGAAAATGAAAGTTTGCATAGTAATACAAAGCAAATGCAACAAGCCTTCTACTTTTTTTTTTTTTTTTTTAAATTTAATTTCACAAACCCACCCAAACATCCAGCCTTACAACACCACCCCACCTCCGTAATCAAACATCTGCCCACCCAACCGCCACCTTTTTTATTGTCTTTTATTATTTTATAATTTTTTTGTTGATATACACAAGAGTGTACACAGCTTTTTTTTTTTTTTTTTGTACTGACAGAGACATGGTTAAGGATATAAAATAGAAAATACAAAGTTTTTAGGAAAACCCATTTTAGCAGTGGCTGTGATCAGTTTATTAATATTCTTGTTTTTAAACTTTGCAGAGCATAAATTATTAATTCGAAATAAATGGTTAATGATGATGTTTCTAAATACCGAAAGATGCAGACATGAATTAAAATGTGTAAATAAGTTTACATTAAAACAAAAATCTTGCCGTTTGTCATAGATATCTGTGTAAAGTTTATTACCATCGATGATTATTTTGAGATCTAAAAAATTAATAGATTGATTAGTCAGAGTATTTTGAGTTAGCTTTAAATTAGGTGGATAATTGAAGGAAAAGCCATTTTGTGAGTTCTTGTTGAGATAAAATACAATAATATCATCGATGTAACGATAAAATCGAACATCATCATTGCAAATTTGCTTTTCATAATAATAAAGATAGAGATCTGCCAAAATACTGGAGCTACAACCTCCTTGTGGAATGCCTAATTGTTGCAAATAGATATCGTTGTTGTGGAAGATATAATTATTATGGATAACAAAGTTAAGAAGTGTTTTACATTTTTCTTCTTTAAAATTGTAAGGAAGATTAATTTGAGCTTTATATTCTTGAAAAAGACTGTAAATGATATTACTAAGATCTGATAACTCAATATTATTGAAAAGATCTTGAAAGTCAAAAGTCATAATATTATCTATTGAATCGAGCGATTTGATGCATTGAAGTAATTGAAAGCTATTTTTAAGACAGTGCAAATTATCAACTTTGCAAGTACATTTGTAAATTTGTTTTAGAATATCCAGTAGAGCTTTATTAGCATTGTTGTTATAAGTGTTACACCCAACAGTGACAGTGCGAAATTTAATTGGAGATTTGTGAAACTTAGGTATGAGAACTATATAAGGATAATTAAAGTTATTGAAGGGAAGTTGAAGTAGTTTATAGTAATTATGTATTTTTCGGTTATTAATAATAAGGTTATTATTAGTTAAACTGAAGATGTTACTATTATTGATTGAAGAGTTTAAAAATAGAGAGATAGTAGTATTTACAAATAATGGCATAATTATAAGGTGATTTGTCAACATAAGTGATCACAAAGTCATCCTGTAGTGAATTGATTGAGTTAAGAAGTACAGATTTTTTAAATAACACCAGATTTGAAGAATTGATAAATAATGCATTTTTGATTTTTTGTAACACTAAAACTTTCCATTGAGTGAAGTAGACAACAGGTTTATTATGAGTAATAGATATTTTATAAATAAATAAATCTAGGTCATAAGAAAACTGTTGTAAGATTTGTGGAATGCTAGTTTTAACTGGAAGTCTAAATTTGGTGCCAAATTTCATGAATTTTTTTAATTGATAATTGTCAATAATATTGAGATTACCCGTGATAATGTGTCCATGGTCTCTGTCAATAAATTTTGAGAAAGAAGGATCATTGCATTTACAGGTGACAGTGTTAGTAAAAGAGGTAGACTTAGATACAGAATTATAATTGAATATCTTTCTTCCAAGAGGAAGAGGATATTTGAAGGTACGAGATAGATTTAAATCTTTAATCGGAAACATACATTCTTTGTCATTAATGATAGACGTAATGTTAATACTGTTCAATATTTGATTTGTAAAATTCACAATTAATTGAGTATTTGTTTTAAATTTGTTGGGCTTTTTATTAATTTTTAAATTAAATTGTTTGATTTTGTACATTATAATATCATAAAAAATGTCTAAAAAATGTTTATTATAGGATTGGCTTTGAAAGACATTCAGAAAGTTTACTAAGTATTTCTTTTTAATTGCAAAAATAAATTTTCGAATAATGAACCAGTTATAGTTAGATAAGTAATTAGTCTGTAGATCTGAAATGAGTTTAATAATGGCACTTTTAGAGAAGATTAAATCTGTTTTTTTACTACCTCGTTTAGTTCTAGAAGTTTTATTGTTAATTTTGTGATTGAGTTGTGTATAAATAGTCGAATAATCATGTAGAGGGTTGATGTTAGAATATGCTTTAATAGTTTTACTAAAGTATTCGGAATTTAGGCCATATGGATAAATGGTATTATAATATTGCATAAATTTTGATTCAAGAAATAGACGCTCACTTTTATTTTTCTGAATTTTTACAATCTCTATGGTACATGAATTAAAATTAGTGATTTAAAGTGTTGTAATTCTATAGTTGATTTAGAAGGTGCAGCTGAAAGGTTTTATCGATGCTGATTAATGCGTAGATGTAGAGGAGTTGAAGTTTCACCAATATAACTAAGTTTACAATGACCACAACTGATTTTATAAATAACATTGTATGCCTGACAAAATGGAACCATATATATAAATATATATATCAGAGCGCGAAACTTTCACTCGCCAGCTCGTCATTGGCGAGTGGAAATTTCAGTCTAAATATAGATAGAATTCTTACAATATACAGTGCTACGAAAAAAAAAAAATTGTCTGTTTAAAAACATAAAATCATGCTAATCTTAGGTAATGTGACCAGACATTATCTTTTTAAGAGGACAGTCTTCTTTTTCAATGCTCTGCCCACTGAAACAAAAAAAACATTACAGGACTAAAAAGTCCCCTTTTTTATATTTTTCGTCCTCTGTCCTTTTTTTCAAATGAAAAGGATAGTCCTTAATTAAAAAATTTTTTGCAAAACTTTGAATTTGTTGGCTGTATTGAACGAAGAGCAGTAACTTTTTTCTGTGTTAGGTTCGCAAAAGAACAACTTTCTAATAAAATTGCCAAAGCATATTATGGTTTATGTCTATTCAGATTCTTCGAATCACGTAAAAATAAAAGTATTCCTTATATTTGTACGGTTCTTTGGTCCAGAACACGGAATCAGTATTGAAATTGTCATGATATCGTTATGAAGGTGGTGCTCCGTTTGATATGCGGTGGGTTAACGTGTATTCTCACTTTTGCATGAATAATATTCCGCATAAAAATAGGCCCACCAGTGACAGAGAGGTTCTGTTCTCGAAGCTGGTATATGTGAGGCGCTGGGTTCGATACCTGGTTGCGCTCGTTGGTTTAGCTGTTATGAGTATTTCATGGTTTTCTCGGAAACTAGCGTAAATATGGGATAGAACCTCTTAGAAAGACCCCACCGAGGACTCTCCTACTCAGCCCTAGTGCAGACAATTGGTATTAATGATAACATATTACCACCACCTCACTAAAATATGCAAAAGTTAGTTGAATTCATTTTATGTCGTCCTGGCAGAAACGCTTCCATAAAGCAACTGTTTTCTTCAGTGAACAAAATGTAGACATGTGAAAAAAATCCCCTTTATATACCTTCTTTAAAAACTTATTAACTACTAAGACTAATTTAGGTTATACTTGTGAGAATTTTTATAAAATGCTAAAAAAAAAATGACTGTTCGTTAAAGCAAATAGTTTTATCTGTCGAATATTAATTTTATTTTTTCGTTTGCCAATTTTATTTTTTCTTTTATGATTATGATTTTAATTTTTAAAAAATGCCTACCAACTTTTTTTATGTAACTGCATGAAAATATCACAAAAGAAGTTTTTGTCTTTGGCAAAAATTAATAATTTAAAAAAAAATCTATATTGTCCAGTGACACCTATAAAAATTAAGGATTTTTCCTCTCGTATCCGTATATTAATAATTTAAATTAAGGTGTACCGACCCAAATTCATCATTTGAGATAAAAATGTTTGCACCACTCGTGTAAAGTAACTTTTGAATAGGTTTTTATTAATCATTTTCATTTAATTTTGTGTCCTCTAAAATGACCTCTTTTTCAAAATTCAATGTCTTCTATTTTCTTATAAAATAAAAGACACTGCTTAATTTCTCTTCTTTTTCCAATAAAAAATTCTGGTCACCTTATACGTGCAAAATAGAGTAAGTTAATCATATTTTGTGGCGAGTAACTTTTTATTTTCAGTGAGTGTAATCTAAGTTGAAATTTCGGGCCCTGTGTATATACATATATATAATAATAATAATAATAATATATATATATTAATAAAATGGTAAATGATAAGAGTAATTTTTTCATTAAAAGGCTCTGAATTAAGAAGTTAAAGAAAAAGTAATGTATCACACTTAATCCTCTATAGAATAACAGTTTTTTTACAAAGTGAGAAAATGTTTCTTAACGCTCTTCACTTACCGTCACCGGAAGCCCGAGTCCATGTTATTCTATGAGGAAATTTTCTTCACAAATAACTTATTAACTAATACATATTTTTAAATTCTGTTTTCACATTCAGGAAATTCCCAACTGTTAAATTGATGGACTTTTTTTTAAAAAAATATTTTTTTAATTTTTAATATTTTATTTTGAAATTGCAAAATGAAAAAAATTCACATATTGAAAATTCGTATTTTGCAGCTTCAAAATAAAATATAAAAAATTATAAAAATAATTTTTTTAGAAAAGGTCCGTCAATTTAACAGTTGGGAATTTTCAGAATGTGAAAACAAAATTTAAAAATATGTATTAGATGATAATTTATTTGTAAAGAAAAATTTCCCATAGAATAATATTAGCTTCGGCTTCTGGCGGCGGTGAGTGAAGAGGGCCCTTAAGTGCAAAATCCATTGTGTTATAAAGATCTACTGCATTACTTTGTGTAGGTGCAAAACAGCATACTAAAGGGTTAAAATTGAAAAATCAATTTTTTGACTGAAAATTTGCTTTTAAAAGTGTCTAGATATCTTAAAACTTCAGGTATTATGTTACCTTTGGCACGACTAGTATGTAAACGACCTCTGACCCAAACTTTATCTTCACCAAGGTCACTCAGAAAAGATTTTACATGATGTAATTTCCTTGACAGCTTTTCTTGCGACTGAAGCATAGGAAGTTTACCATAGCAGTCTTTTGAATAATCATCCTCTTCAATGTCATCTTTTGATTCCTTAAATGAAATAATAAATTTTAAAACAAATTCTACAGAACAATGAAATAGAGTCAGTCTAAACTCAAAGTAGTGAAAAAATTTTCAGCTTATATGAATTCTGTAACCTTCATGCTTAAATGAATTCCATAAAATAATTATAAATGATGTATCAGTTGTAACACTTATTAAAAAATATAAGAATTTGTTTTTCCTGATGGGGAAGATATTACTTATTATTTAAATAGGTTTTTAAATGGAGCATATTAAACACTTATAATTGATTAAAAAACCTTTGTAGCCACCCTGTTAGTTTCAGTAATTTCCTGGAGATCAATGGAGGGGGGATATAAGTTAACATCATCAAAGCTTATGAGAATGTGGTTTTGGTTTAAATCTATTTTGTTGAGTTTTTTAATGAATTCTTCAGCTGCTACAAAATTTATGTCAAACACACCCAGACATACAAATAGACATACATTTTCTAAAAATAGTCAAATCGCATTCAGGATGTCTAAAAACGTGCAATTCCATCGAAAACGAGAAGTCGAAAAATTTTACGAATATGATAGTTTCTTCGATTTTATATAGAAGAAAATAAATGCAAATGGTTACAGAATATGACATATTCAATCAATTATTATCGATAAAAAATATATGAGTGAAGTGGTTAAATAATTTCAAAAAATTATTATTTTTCATAAAAATAGGACAAATTGAAACTAATAATATCGATAAAGAGGGGGAAAAAAAGAAGAAGGAAATATTTACGTATTGTTCATGCAAAGATGATATTTTTCTTAATAAGATTCATTTTTAAAGTTATGTAGCTATGTAAATTATTAAATACAATTACTTTCTTCATATTTCATCAATACAATTCATAAATACTTTTGATACAAAACTGTTAAAGGATATCTAAACAGCTTTCTTCCTTGAACTTATTTTATTAGATTCTATGCAGGGTGGCTGCATTCGCATTTGACTACACTTTTTTATATTGTAATATATGAGTATTGAATCTGCCGTACCCACTTGGAAAACAAAACTAGGGAGAAAGAAGAACTTTTAGAAATGACATGCAAGAAGCAGTCGTTTGCTCCAGTTATTTTAGCTCAGGGGACTTGACTAGGCAGTTTCCTTCTCTAACTTTGTGATAGAAATTGTGATGCAACCAATAAGTGTTTGACTGGAATACAGGCATAGAGCTTCCCTATAGGTGTCTTAGTAGGAACACACAAAACAGTGCTTAACAATGGCAACCTAGGGAGCCTAGATCTCCATTGATAGGCAGCATTATGCATGTATTACCAAAGGTCACACACCTGCTCCAAAAGTGCTAATTTAATTTAAAACTGCTCCAAAACTTTTTCTCCACTTCAAAATTCACTTATAAAAATTTTTGTATCAAAACTAAAACTAATACTTTTATTATTTATAATTATTTATATTGAGTTGTGTCAAACATTGCTATAAAATATTTAACTGAATGAGTTCAACTTATTTTTGTATAATTGTTCTGTAGTAAAATTGTATTCATGTATTGTTGCATGAGATCATCATTGTTGTTAGGCTCCCCCCCCCCCTCCAAGATTACAGCTATCAGCTTTCAGGCTTTTAAAGTGCAAGCCATTTTCACCCCTGTCAAGGAATTGTGAACTCAGAGAAACTTTCGCTGGCGATACACTACAAATGGTTTGTAAGTATTAATGTATCAACATGCGCCTTCTTCCTTGATTATTATTCTATGTGTTCACTTTAAACTTATTTTACTAGATTCTAGAACCTACAAAGAAGCAAAATTGTTCAATATCTCTCGTTCATATAGTTTTTCGAGACACTCCTCCTTTATCATTTGCTAACGATCAGTAACGAAACTCCCTGCAGAAGTGATTTTCAATCTCTCTCTATATGCAGCATAAATGTCAATATTCTTTTGAAAACCTGCTTTATTAAATTATAAAACCTATTTTTAGAGTTAGAATTGTTCAATATCACTCACTACTCATATAATTTTTATTATTGCTTCTTTGAATATATACAAGATCTGGACATATTTTTTCTTATGTGATGTGAAGGATAAAAGGTTAATGCCAACTTTTTATCTAGCTATATGTAATTAAAATTTTATAACCACAATGCTTTTACATAGCTAACAGATTAATAACATTAGATAATTGGAAACTTGGGATAAAAATACGCTTACTGAATTCGGTAACATTTTTTCATAACTTATTGTGAAATTATGCTGCAGATTATTTTCTAATGCCTAAATAGTTGTCACAGATTGACAGAAAAAATTTCTGCTACTTGGGCTGAAATTGAGAATTTCGAGCATTTATATTATATAATTGTACATTTTAACATTTTATTTATTAGTGATTGTTTATAATTTTGTAAATTTTTATTAAAAATTTTATTTTACGATGAATTTGCTTCTTTTGGATGTATTGTTTCTAACCAATATCGCATGTTTCTGACACATTTCAGGGGTTAATACAGGTCAATTTTAACTACCGTTTATGGGTACCTTCACAAATATTGACCTGGCAAAAAAGATACCTTCACAAAAATCTTAGTCATCCCAGCAAATACTAACACGAATAAAAACAACTTCTATTTACACTCTCTCTACTGAACTGATTACTTGAGAGAGAAGTGAGTTTTGGTTACTGTTCTGGTATAAGCCTCACACTGACTGCTTTGTTATTTTTATTATTTTACTTTGATTGAACCCTCCCCCCCCCCCCCCACACACACACACATACACACACAGAAAAACAGTGCGCTACAATTTTTCACAAAAATAAAATATAGTTAAGATTTTTCACAAAAATAGGTATTAGGTTTGAAATCTTGGATTGACCCCTGTATTTAGTTGTTTGATTAGATCACCAAAAAAGCTTGCTTTCGTATATCGTTTATAGAAAAATCGCAATGAGGCATACTAAATGCAATTTTCTCTACAGCTCTTTTTATGTGAAATTTTGTGAAGTTCAGCAAAGGACCCTGACTTTTGTCCATATCATCCCCTGGAAAAAATTTTCAGGAAAAAGCAGGTACATCATAAATAGGTACTATCATTAAAAATTAAATTAAATTCATACAAAATTTTTATATTACCAATTCTGCTTGCTTAGCTTTCTTTTTAGATGCTTTTTCTTCTTCCTTAGCCAATTTCTTTAATGCCTTTTTAGACAAAGGCACATTCTGTTCCCTAAAATAAAGTTCATAACAAATATATATTATATATAATAAAAGGAAAATATTAAACGCATTTTATTGGCTTACCCAGTCATTTCTCTAGGTGACAAAATTGGAAAATAACAAAATACAATAACAAAAACACACAACAAACTGCTTTGATAACTGCTTAAAAATAAAAATACGCTAACTTTTGATGATTTTGATACTTAAATTACTACACAGATGTCAAACCTGTGGCTGATCTAATACGAATTGAGAAAAATATGTGCTAATAAAAAAATAAATATAAATGTACGAATGATGTAATTGACGATAACATAAATTTAACAAATATAAAGAAAATGTAATTAAATTTCTAAAATTTTGAAATAAGGTATTCATGAGATAAATAAATTTTATTAATAATTTGCTATTTTCCCAATAAAAAATTACATTTCAACTTTTAAATAAAATTCATCAATGACGAAATAACAATGGATAACAGAAAAAAAAAATATTTTGTACCCTGCTACATTTGATTCACCAGCCATAATGAAATACAAGATGTAAACAAACTAAAACACCATGTTAATATGTTAATTACATTAAAAATTGGTAGAAAAAAACTTTTAAAAACATGTGTGCAGTTGATAACAGTGTATTTAGCTCCAGTCAGACTCAGGACAGCTTTCGCCATTTGTTCATAACTTCTGCGCATGAAGCTAGAGAAAGGAGGAACAGGAACTTCCTTTACGGGATTCCTCCTTCAAAAGTGGACCTCACGCTGAATTGGCCGCAGAGTGGCGCTGACTGTAATTGATGTACGACCATAGAATAATAATAAAGGAAGAAGGAGCATAAGTGTTTCTAATAAGCTGTTGTGTTGCCACAACAAACAGCGATATTATTCTTCTTCTATGGCACTTCTTTAAGGTTTTGAGTAGCAAAAGTAGTTTTCGCTGGCATTTCACTAGAAGGGGTTTGTAAGCATTAAGAGTATTGTCATGCTCCTTCTTCCTAATTATTATTCTATGTGTACGACGTTAACAGTGAGTACAGTGAGCGCATATCATTATTTTTCTAATTATTAGTGCTAGAGGCCTATTTCAGTCGGTACAGCTGTCGAATTTTTATAGGTCACTCTTAATTAGTGCTAGAGGCCTATTTCAGTCGGTTTATTGAATGGGGATTTATTGAATGAAGTCCCCCCAAGGCCCAACTTTGACATGAGTCCCCCCCCAAGGTACCCCTATTTCAGTCGGTACAGCGTGGTCGAATTTTTATATTACACTCTTATTAGTGCTAAGGGCCTATTTCAGTCGGTTTGGGGATTTATTGAATGAAGTCCCCCCCCAGGCCCAACTTTGACATGAGTCCCCCCCAAGGTACCCCTATTTCAGTCGGTACAGCGTGGTCGAATTTTTATATTACACTCTTAATAGTGCTAAGGGCCTATTTCAGTCGGTTTATTGAATGGGGATTTATTGAATGAAGTCCCCCCAAGGCACAGCTTTGACATGAGTCCCCCCCAGGCCCAACTTTGACATGAGTCCCCCCCTAGGCCCAACTTTGACATGAGTCCCCCCAAGGCCCAACTTTGACATGAGTCCCCCCCAGGCCCAACTTTGACATGAGTCCCCCCAAGGCCCAACTTTGACATGAGTCCCCCCCAAGGTACAATTTTGACATGAGTCCCCCCCCAAGGTACACCTTTGACATGAGTCCCCCCCAAGGCACACCTCCCTCTCATTGGGAAAAAGAGAAAAAACGTTGTTTTGCGGCTATAAGACAGTTTGGACTTCCAACGTTATTTGTTACAATATCTGCAGCTGAAACACATTGGTTTGATTTAATGAAAACTTTATCATGGAATTTAGATCGTCACGAATTAACTAAAGAAGAATTTGTCGATATTAACAAGTTTAGCAGTAGGCCTCTGGCACTAAATTAAAATCTGTCAATGTCAGATTTTCATGTTTTAAATAATGAAATAATGTCGTGTCTGTAAATATTTTTTTTATTGTTTTATTTTATGATGAATATGTCTAAATCTCGATGCTGTTTCGTATTTGGATGTGACTCGGGTTATGCAATAGCTAATAAACAAAATAAAGACCTGTTTTCAAGAATTCCGGAATTGTTTTCTGCTGTCAAAGTGCATATGCTTCATGATACTTTGTTCATTTAACATTTAAGTTATTTATATTTAAAATTAAATTTTTCTTAATAATTATGAAGGACAAAACTTCAACATCGCGTCTTTTTTTTTTTTTTTTTATAAACGTTTTATTAAATATTATTAAGTTGAGTTTGTCAGAATAACAAGGCTCCACTATTTCATTTGTAATATATATATATATATATATATATATATATATATAATATGCATGATCAATATACATATATAGAATATATATATATAAAGAATATATAAAGAAAAAAAATTAAAACTTTACATTTAGCAAATTTTAAGGCGTACATTTAAGAAAGTGATGCAATTTAAGTCAGGGATAAGCAACATCATTGAAATGTTATTAACAAGAGAAAATCTAGCTTTATAAAATCTTTGACTTGAAATTTAATTAAATGTTATTTTTCTGTGAATTTTGTGATTTTCGGTTAGAGAAATGTTAGCTCAAAAATTATAAAATTTCATCGGATAATTTAATTTAATTAAACATTATTTTCTTTAAAATTTCTAAATTTTCACTCGAATTTAACCTACAAGAAGCCGAGAGGTTCTGCTGTAGAAACTAGAAGATGAGAGATGCTGTGTTCATTCCCAGGTCATGCTCGACGTCTTAGACGTTCTGAGTTTTCCGTGGTTTTTCCCGAAACTTACGTAAATACGAACTAGTTTTCCTCAGAAAATCCCCCCCCCCCACACACACACCCAGAGGGCACTCACCAAAGACCTAGGATCCTGACGGGATCAAACGACAGTAATCCCCTCAAACCAATCCATCAATCTAATTCAGCAATTTTTAGACTGAACACATAATCTCTACTTTTAACCAAATTAAATTTTTTGTCAAAATTCTTTACGAATTCGCGATTACAATATATCCCAATTTGTTTATTATTATTATTATTATTTTCCAGTGCAATTCGTTTTCCACAATTAGTTATCTTAGCCGGTCTGAGTTTTCCGAGATTTTCTTCGAAACTCGCGTGTATACATGTTTCGATAACCTTAGAAAAACATCCCTTTAAATCTGGCCGAGAATCTTAACTACATCAAACAACCATACCCCCCCCCAAAAAAAAAAAAAAAAAAAAAAAAAACAAACAAACAAACAAACAAAAAACTATGTAATTTAGCTATTTTAGACTGAATTCATAATTTCTATTTCTATTATTATTATTATTTGTCAAATTTGACTATAAATTCGCAGTTTACAATATGTTAAAATTTAGTATTATATACATTTTTATTGATTGCAACCAAATGTCACAACCATGAAGATAGAGAGGCATGTTTGTTTCGCAGGCAGCCATGTTTGTTTAGAAATATGTTTTCTATTGCTAGCGACAGGCGGCGCTTCAGACGTTTCATATGCCGAAAGCGTAGCTGAAAACTCGATTTTAGGTACCATATTTCCAATATGGCGATACTATACCTTACCCTCTAATACCATGGTCACAACTCATCATCTTAACCGTCCTGAGATTTCCGTAGTTTTCTCCGAAACTCGCATAAATACGAACTAGATAGTTTAGAAAATCCACCATCCACCCTCAGGGGGCATTCGATCCAGGCCTATGACCTTTATGTAGTTTATCGACCGCAACCTCCACAAACCATTAACCTAATTTAGCGAATTTTTAGAGTCAACTCACTATTTTTATTTTTAACAAAATTTTAATTTTTGCCAAAATTCGTTATAAATTCGTGATTTACAATATGTAACAACTTATTGATACATTTTTATGTATTTTTTTCTATATCACAATACTCCAATGTCACAGCTCGTCGTCTTAGCCGTTTTGAGTTTTCCGTGGTTTTCTCCAACATCGCGTGAATACATGCTTGGATCTCCTTAAAAAAAACGCCCATGAAAAGCATTATAACCAGGCCTAGGATCCTACTGTAGTCAATGGACCTTAAACCATTAAAATATCAACTTAATAGCGATTTTTTGACTGGACTCATAATAGCTAAAAATTTAATTTTTGTCAAAATTGGTTATAAATTTCGCGATTTATAATACACTACATATATATATATATATATATATATCTTTTTTCCTAATGCGATCTAATGTCACAATTCATCGTCTTAGCCTTTATCAGTTTTCCGGGGTTTTCTCCGAAATTCGAGTGAATGCATATTTATATATTATTATTTTCTAGTGCAATTCGTTTTCCACAATTAGTTATCTTAGCCGGTCTGAGTTTCCCGAGATTTTCTTTGAAACTCGCTTGTATACATGCTTCGATAACCTTAGAAAAACATCCCTGAAAAGCATTTAAATATGGCTGAGAATCTTAACTATATCAAACGACCGTAACTCCCCCCCCCCCCAAAAAAAAAAAAACTATGTAATTTAGCTATTTTAGACTGAATTCACAATTTCTATTATTATTATTATTATTTGTCAAAATTGACTATAAATTCGCAGTTTAGAATATCTCAAGATTTAGTATTATACACATTTTTATTGATTGCAACCAAATGTCACAACTCATCATCTTAGCCGTTCTGAGTTTTCCGTAGTTTTCTCCGAAACTTTCATAAATACGAACTAGATAGTTTAGAAAATCCACCCTCAGTGGGCATTCGATCCACGCCTATGACCTTTATGTAGTTTATCGACCGCAACCCCCACAAACCATTAACCTAATTTAGCGATTTTTAGAGTCAACTCACAATCTTTATTTTTAACAAAATTTTAATTTTTGCCAAAATTCGTTATAAATTCGTGATTTACAATATGTAATAACTTATTGATACATTTATATATATATTTTCTATATTACAATACTCCAATGTCACAGCTCGTCGAATTAGCCGTTTTGAGTTTTCCGTTGTTTTCTCCAAAATCGCGTGAATACATGTTTGGATCTCCTTAAAAAAAGAACGCCCATGAAAAGCAATATAACCAGGCCTAAGATCCTAGTGCAGTCAATGGACCCAAAACCATTAAAACATCAACTTAATAGCGATTTTTTGACTGAACTCATAATAGCTAAAAATTTAATTTTTGTCAAAATTAGTTATAAATTTCGCGATTTATAATACACTACAAATATATATATATATATATTTCTTTTTTCCTAATGCAATATAATGTCACAATTCATCGTCTTAGCCTTTATCAGTTTTCCGAGGTTTTCTCCGAAATTCGAGTGAATGCATATTTAGATATCCTTAGAAAAACACCGATGTAAGGGTGTTTTTCTAAAGATTGGGATAATAACAAGTTAATCAGCCGTAATTCTTAAAAGCAGCAGAGCCTAATTTAGCGATTTTTAGACTAATTTATAATCACTGTTTTTAATGAAATTTTAACTTTTCTCAGAATTTGTTATAACTTCCCGAATTATAGTGTGTCACAATTTATTATTTTTATTTTCTTAATTTCTAGTGCGATCCAATATCACAATTTGTCATCTTAGCCGTTCTGAATTTTCTGTGGTTTTCTTCGAAACTTGCATGAATACATGCTTCGATCACCTTAGAAAAACATCCCGAGAATCTTAACAATATCCCCCCCCCCCCCAAAAAAAAAAAACTATTGACCTAATTTAGACTCTAAATTCATAATTTATATTCCCTTTTTTTTTTTTTTTTTTTTTTTTTTTCGCAAAATTGGCTATAAATTCGCAATTTAGGGTCACTCAAAATTTATCATTATATACATTTTTTTTTCCAACTCAATGTCACAACTCCTCATCTTAGCCGATTTGAGTCTTCCGTAGTTTTCTCCGAAACTCGTGTAAATACGAACTAGAGTTCTTTAGAAAATTCACCACACAGGGCATTTCACCCTGACCTAGGATCTTTATGTAGTTTATCGACCGCAGCCCCCACAAATCATTAACCTAATTTAGCTATTTTTAGACTCAATTCAAAATCACTATTTGCAACACAATTTTAATTTTTGCCAAAATTCGTTGTAAATTCGCGATTTACAATATATAACAACTTATTTATATATATATATTTTCTATATCGCAATACTCCAATGTCACAGCTATTCGTCTTAGCCATTGTGAGTCTTCTGTGTTTTTCTTCGAAACTGGCGTAAATACGAATAAGATTTCATTAGAAAATCCACCTACAGGAGGCATTCCACCCAGGCCTAGGATCCTAACGCAGTAAATCATCCTAATGTAATGATTTTTTAGGCTCAATTAAATCTCTATCTTTAAATAAATTATATATTTTATAAAAATTCTTAACTTTCCGATTTACAATATATCACAATTTATTTATATTTTTACTAATGCGATTCAATGTCGCAATCCGTCATTTTAAGTTTACCGTGGTTTCCTCCGACTCCGAAACTCGCATGAATAGATGCTCTGATATATTTACATAAACACAAATAAAAGGCATTATAACCAGGCGATAAGATTCTAGTGCAGTCAATCGATTTTAAACCCTTAAAATATCAACTTAATAGCAATTTTCTGAGGCAACTCATAATCGCTATTTAAAAAAAAAAAAAAAAAAAAAAAAAAATTAGTTATAAATTTCGCGATTTACAATACGTCATAATTTATATATATACATATATATATGTGTGTGTATTTCCTAATGCGATCTAATGTCACAATTCGTTGTCTTAGCTGTTCTGAATTTTCGTGGTTTTCTCTGAAACTCACGTGAACACATGCTTGGATTTCCTTAAAAATAAACCCACGAAAAACATGCCATCTAACATCTAAGTATAGTACCATAATGTTGTAGTCAATCGGCTTTAACCCACACAACTATAACTTTTTTTTTTTTTTTTTTTTTTTTTGAGGAAAGATGATTATTTAATTTCCTTTACATATTTAATTTTCATAGTAAAAATAATTTTATAATTTATATTTAATAAAATTTAACAAAAATCAGGAAAAAACCCGCATTTTTAATGAAATAAAATTTAGGTTTTGAACCAGAAAGAAATTTGATGAAAAAATGATATAGTAATTTTAGAAAAAGAAGAAGAAGAAGAAAATTTGTAAAAATTGATTTTCCAGGAAAAAGTTGATTTTATTTTTGCCATTTTGATAAAAACATAAAAAATATAATTACCATTTCCTTTCTTTTCTTAATATTTAAATAGATATTGAGCTACAAGCATAAATATTTATAATTAAAAGTAATAATTTTTATTTTCATCTTCAAGTTAAAGTTCCCTTACTTTAAATAATTTGTCCAAAGAAAATTTAAAAATCTGAAATATTAAGTGAATTTCGATATTTATCCTAACAAAGAATAAATAATTTTTGTCCTTTTGGAGTTTTTTTAAAATTAAATTATGTTTGTTTGTTAGTTTGTTATTAATACAATTTGTAATTTTTATTACAAATATTTTAAATTCAATTTGATATTTTTTTTATACCTTATTGTAATTAAAAAAATAAATAATAAAATAAAATAAAATAAAAAGTATATTTGTGAATTTTTTTTTTATAAAAAAAAAAAAAATAAAAATAAATAAATAATAAAATATATATTTATATCTTTTTTTTAATTTGAAAACATAAATAAATAAAAGAGATTGAGAAAATTACAGTACTTTAAAAAATATACTGCTAAAATACTTTTAATTAAATTACCAAGCAAGCGTTTTCTAATGTACGCGATAGATGGCATAAATTCCGGTTGATGTACGACCGAGCTAGTTCCGTGGCGATTTATGAAACAATTTCAGCGACGAAGATTAAGCGCATACAGAGCAGCAATTGGTCAGACGTAATTACTGTAGGAGGAGCCAAAGCTGACAATTCAATGAATCGTTCTTTTCATGAATCTATCAACACAAACATAATGACAACATGGCTACGTCTTCGTAGACGCTTTACAAATACAAAATAAAACGTTAATCTGAGTACGGCGGTTTTATTGTATTTACTTAAAAATTCTTATTTCTACAGCACAAAGTTGTTCAGATTTACTGTATTAAATTTTAAAAATATTTAGTAATTATTGCACTGTAATTATCACATATATTAGTTGAAACGGTATTTTCCATTAAACATAAATATACCATATTTTAATCCTGTATTTTGGTTGGCTTACTTATTTATTTACATTTATTTAGTCACTTACATAAATAAAATGATTCATTAATATCCAGATTAAAGAAGATTGTCATAGAAATACTTTTTATGATAACGTTAAAAAAGCCAGCCTTAGCCTCCTCTTTTTTAACACGCTTATATTAGCTTCACCTGTATGTATGTATGTTTGTAACTTCTCTGGGAGCAAAACGTGATTGCACAAAATCCTTCATATCTCAAACAAAAAACCATTGTGTATGGTTTCCAGAGCTTTTTAAGAAAACGGCTGATGGCTGAGCTACAAAAATTTGCATGGTGGTTCGTAATGACCTCTCCTGATGCACCTCGAAGCCCGATTTTCGAATTTTGTTTTAGTTTTCTTTTAATTAATTAAAATGTTAAAATAAAAACCTTCTAATTACTGATAAATTGGCCATTTAATTTTAATCCTTAATTTAATTGTTGCCAAAAAAAATTATCATTATTTTTTGGACAGAAAAAAAAAAAAAAAATGTGAACAATAAAAATTACATTTATTTAAAATATTTAATATTATTCCTTAATTTAATTGTTGCCAAAAAAATTATCATTATTTTTTCGACAGAAAAAAAAAAAAAAAAAAAAAAAACGTGAACAATAAAAATTACATTTATTTAAAATAAGGAAAGTAAATTAAAGCGTGTTCTTTAATTTTTTAAAACTATAATATTATTTTAATGTGCATTAAAATATTTTATCTTGCTATGTGTTTGTATAACTAAAAGGTAAAAAAAATCTTATCTGGTATCTTGTGAAAAAATATGTACACTGAATTTCATATTGAAAGTTCTATCTCAATTTCATTAGTAAATATTTATTTTTCATAATATTATGATGATTTTATTTTTATGAAACATAGTGTATTGCATGTTACTTGTGGCTTTTTTGAAATTCCTGAAAAAATTAAAAAATGTCCTAAAAGACCCTAATTATAAGTTGTCTTAAATTCCTAAAATTTTGTAGATGTTGTGCTACTTATTGTTATTTTAACAACCCAAATCAAGCAATATAATTCCAAACTCATTTTGTAATGCTGCACTGTGTTTGCTAGAAAAAAAAAAAAAAAAAAAAACAGTTATGCTCATTTTTTTTCATTATTATTTTATTTTATTATTTATTTATTTTTGTCTAATTTGCAGAATTCCGTGAATTTATTTCTTCAATCTTTAAAAAAGTCACGGATATCGTTCATTTTAAAAATAGAAGCTCCATAGAACGATCGGTGATCAAATGTTCTACGAAAGCTCCCAATTTCCAGTCTTGTACCATCTACAACATAAATGTCAATATTCGTTTGAAACATACTTTATGAGATTCTAGAACCTGTAAAGAAATAGCATTATTAAATATTTCTTGCTCATTTAATTATTTCCTCCCCCCACCTTCAAATTTATCTCCAACTAACGATCAGCAATCAAATGTTCAGCAGAAGTCTTTTATTTCCCAATCTTTATGTAACTGTAATATTAATTTAAAAGTTGTTTTATTAAATTCTAGAAGTAGAATTGAAAGAGTTTAATATTTCTTACTCTGTAATTATTTTTCTGTCCCCCCTCCTTTTCCAATCTCTGGAAAGTGAGCAACTCTAAAATCTATAAAGCAATAAAAGTGAATATTACTCACATATGTAATTATTTTTAGACTTTATTGCTGATCTTAATCATTCTATTTATTTTTCCACAATTAAATTAAATATTTACATGTCATATCTATAGGATGTGTAAACATGTGGAAAAAATTAATAGATTTTTCAGGGAAGAAACATTTCGCCAAATCAATGTATGCATGTATATATATTGTTCCAGTATGGTTAGAATTTAGTATAATCTAGCTGTATTTTAAATTTAGTATGTGTAATTTATTTATTATTTTATTCATATGTATTTGCAATAAAAAGAATGTCTCATACAAAATCTCTCTAATTTTGATTCTCAAAGGTTGGCAACTATGCCTTTGGCAACGACTTATGCACTTTTTACTCCCCGCTTCCCAGTTGAATAAGTTAGTAATTATAAAATCCCACCAAAGTGCATATTAGGGATGCACCAAATATCAGTTTTGGCCAAATACCGAATATTCGGCCAACTAAATACTAACTTCAGCTGAATACCAAATATCCTTCAAACTAAATAGTAACTATTTAGAAATTTTTATTCGTGAATTCATCAACCGTGAATATTTATTTAAATCAAATTGGAGTGTAAAGATTGATATTTTTATTTATTACCAACTATGCGAAAAATACCAGAGCCGGAAATCGAACCCGCGTACCTCCGCTTAACGCACGGATGCTCTACCACTGAGCTACCCTGGCTGACAACCAGCTAGGCACTTCTCGCATAATATTCGTTGGGAAAGTCACCGAGTCTGCAAACGCAGATATATCAGGTGAGACAATAACAATCGTAGCACAACTCCATAGACCACGAAATTTCAATTTAGAATTTTTTATCCATGAATTCATCAACCGTGAATATTTATTTAAATCAAATTAGAGTGTAAAGGTTGATATTTTTATTTATTACCAACTATGTGAAAAATACAAGAGCCGGGAATCGAACCCGGGCACCTTCACTTAACGCACGGATGCTCTACAACTGAGCTACCCTGGCTGACAACCAGCTAGGCACTTCTCGCATAATATTCGTTGGGAAAGTCACCGAGTCTGCAAACGCAGATATATCAGGTGAGACAATAACAATCGTAGCACAACTCCATAGACCACGAAATTTCAATTTAGAATTTTTTATCCATGAATTCATCAACCGTGAATATTTATTTAAATCAAATTAGAGTGTAAAGGTTGATATTTTTATTTATTACCAACTATGTGAAAAATACAAGAGCCGGGAATCGAACCCGGGCACCTTCACTTAACGCACGGATGCTCTACAACTGAGCTACCCTGGCTGACAACCAGCTAGGCACTTCTCGCATAATATTCGTTGGGAAAGTCACCGAGTCTGCAAACGCAGATATATCAGGTCAGCCAGGGTAGCTCAGTGGTAGAGCATCCATGCGTTAAGCGGAGGTGCCCAAGTTCGATTCCCGGCTCTGGTATTTTTTGCATAGTTCATAATAAATAAAAATATCAACCTTTACACTCCAATTTGATTTAAATAAATATTAACTATTCCGTGGTTCATACACTTAGGAGTAAAAAAATTTCAAGGAGTTATCAAGTACTTTTCAAGCACTTTCAACCAGGATTTTAGATTCGTCCACACTTTTGTTTTTGAGGGGGGGGGGGGGGGTGATTACCTACATAAAAAACCTAGTATCAAATGTGTTTATTATTTTTTTAAAACATAACTGGGGGGGGGGGGTCCTGCCTCCTCACTCCACTTGCCAATTCTTGACTCACTTTGCTTTATTAACACCTGCGGGGTTCTTCCTACCTCTTTGCTGCTTTTCCATGCAATGAATATGAATATAAATAGTGCATTTCATAAGACAAAAGCAGAAAAATATTATAGAAATCCCCATATCCAATGCTGGATAGAACATAACATAACATTTAATAGCATTTAAAAAATAATAAGGCAAAATAAAATGTGTTAAAAATCAGTAACTTATTTTTTAAGAATAGAAGAAAATTTGTTATATCTAGACCACTTTGTGCTACAGATTTAGTATGATTCCCTTTGGTGACATTTAAATTTTTTTCACTATTTGACGATGACTTTTTTGATAATTGTTAAAAAAAAAATCTAGTACATACTTTTTCTAATGCTTATAACTTTCACTATTGAATTTTTTAGTTAATTTAGGGCAATATATAACACTCTGTATGTATATTTCTAATATACAGTTAGGAAATAATTTCATTATTTTCATTTTAAGTTGCAAAAATGCTCCACAGCTTCAATTTTCAATTCTTTCCTGCTTATTTCTCAAAATAACGAAGGATACTCAAGGAACAGATTTCATATTTGTAGTCCTTGTTAAAAAAAAAAAAAAGAATATCTAACTCTGTAAAGTTAAAAAATTATCATTAGGATATTAAAAGATGCTTCATATGAGTTTGAATTTGACTAAAATGTTTTTATCCCAAAATATATTATCCGGAGTATATCCGATGTAATTTAAAATATGTTTTTAAATAACAAGATACAATAAACGACATATGTATAATAATAAATGGAAAGGTTTGTCTGTCTGTCAGTTCTTTTATACGTTCAGCCCCTACTGAACGCAGAAATACAAGAATTGACATACTGATGCTCTGGAGCCTTTCCGAGGTCCTCCTGAAAACAGAATTTAAAATTTTTAATTAGTTGTGGAGGTATTAATTAAAATGTCGACTCATGTCTAATATCAAAGCGATCTCAATGAATGAGAATTCACCGCCATTGCATAAAAAAAAGATATTTTAACGTAGTTAAAAGCAGAAAAAAAAAATATATTAGAAATATTTGTTCGATCGTTACGATTTTGGTACCATATGAAAGGGGAATTTTTTCTGAATCTAAGTGTACAAGTGGCTTATCGGTACAACAATTAAATTTTTAAAAATTAACTAAAGTATGAATTTTTTGTGGCAACATCATTTCAAATGCCAAACGACCGTCTGCCATGAAAAAGGAAATGATTGTAACAGATCAAGATGTCACGTGTTTTATAGTGGAGGGGAAAATTGCAATTTTCAAACTTTTTCAAATTTTCATTCACGTTACATTTGAATTAATATTCGGCCTAGACAGCATATTATAAACCTAGTGTTCAATTTCCATGAAAATATGTGCACAAACAAAAAAATTAGATTAAATTGTTTTATATTTTGCAGTACATATTTTAAATTGAGGTATGCCGTTGAAATTTTGCAATAGTTGGTTTTAATGCCCGATAATTCGATTCTGAATATTTTTGAAAGTGTAGAATTATTAGGAAGGGGAGGGGGGGGGGCGAAGGGAAAAAAAGTTACAGCATTTGAAATTGGTATTATTAGGTTTTAAGGAAAGATAAATCGATTGCGGATATTTTCAAGTGTAAAATTATTAGGAGGGACGAAAAGGGGGGAGAAGGGGCAAAAACTTAGAAAAAGAACAGTTGTTTTGGAGAAAACAACGGAAAACCGAGAACGCCTTTATTCTTTTATATTTTGCAGAGTTTCGAATTCTGATACTCCTTTCACATTTCATACTGTTGATTTTTAACAGTATTTAGCCCGGAATTACACAAGTTTCAGAGAAAACCATGAAAAAGTCAGACATAAGTCGTTTTATAATGGTGTTTATATCATTTTAGTATCTCAGCTTCTAATTAGCATAATTTCAAAAGTAATATGTCACTTTGAAACTTATTTGAGTTGAATTTTAAGAGTAGATGCCACAAATTTCTGTCACCTTCCGTGAACCGACTACTGTAAGTAATGGAATTAGAGATTTCACGTTATTTCCACATTTTAAGGTGTCCTGATTAGGTTTTTTTTTTGTATCTCAGCTACTAATTAAAATAATTTTATAAGTAATACATTATTTGAAAGCTTTGTTGATTTGGAATTGAACAGTAGATTACAGAAATTTCTACCGCCAGATGGCACTGCAATATTTTAAAATTTCAATATTTTGAATTCTAAATATTATTAATTTTTTTTTAATACTACATTCCAAAGTTATTTTAAAGTACTTTTATATTATCGAATAACCTACATTAAATTTATCCAAGAGAGGGCACTAATCGCAATTATTCGAGATTTCACCTGATTTATATGTTTTAAGATATCCTCAAGGGGGCCAAAAAATTAGAAATTGAGTTAGACCGTTCGAAATTGGTATATATAGGTTTTGAGTGCCTACGAGTCGAATGAGGATATTTTTGAAAGTGTAAAATTAAGGAGGGACAGAAAGGGTGGTGAAGGAATACGTGCGCGCAGCGAGCATACATATGAATTCGTGATCACTGCGCACACACGGGTCTACGCTGACGAAAGCAGAGGGGACCTGGTGTGACTTTTTACCCGATTAGAAATGATTTTTTTTTAAATTCCTTTTCTTAAGAATAAAAGTTTATGAGTAATAACATGGAATTTTGAGAAATCATAAGGGTGGTGAAGGAATACGTGTGCACAGCGCTCATATATGTATATGCATTCATACGTGCACATCGCGCACGGGTCTACGCTGCCGAAGGCAGTGGGAACCTGGTGCGACATTTTTCCCCGATCAGAGTTCTTTTATTTTCTCTTTTTGTTTCACATGATAAAAATTAATGCAATTTTGAGAATTCATTAATTATAATGATTCATTTAAAAATATCGCCCAGCGAAGCAGGCGTAGCCTGCTAGTCTTTAAATAAAAAGATACAATAAAAAATACAACATAAGAAATTGCCATACCAATAGAAAGGTTGACATTTCATTTTTTTTGTATCATTGATTACATTTTAATTTTCCAGTGGAAAATGGAAAAACCATAAAAAATGTTGCCTGAATATATATTTTATTATAGAAATCTAATATTGCTGTGACAGAATACTTTTATGCTTTCTGTGACAATCATTGTTTGTGGAAACATTTTCATTCAGGGTTGGCAAGATTATGTCGCAGTGGTTAAAACCACTGGTAGAAACCGGCATGGCGAAAACCCCCTTCTGCCACATTTGTGGCAGAAACTCAGAAAATGACATAAAAGTAATTACTGACCTACAATAGACAATGCATAGGAAAATCAATTAAATGTTAACCAAAATATAATTTATTTACAATGTTATCGCCATTGAAAATCGAAGTTTACATTGTTTACACTATTCAGTCTTCTATAACAAAAGACAAGTTTTGATGCGGTTTCTAAACCTAAACGATTTTTCAATTTGTGATGCACAAATATGAGAAATTTGAGAAGATTCTCTCAATTCCAGCAGATCTAACAGGCATTGCCATCAAGGAACAAATAAGATTTGTGAAAGTTTCATCTATTGCACATTTTTTAAAACTGGACCACCATGTAAATAGTAGCTGGGGTAGTTGCCAAAGTAGCTTAATTCAGTTATGTTACGAGTTAAATGAATGAATTTTAGAGTTTGAAATAATACAAAACTAAAATCTAGTATTTATGTTCATTATTTTATATAAATATTTGATATACTCTTTATATTTAATACTAGCAGGCTACGCCCGCTTCGCTGGTCACTATTTTTGAATAATTAATGTATTCTCAAAATTGCACTAATTTTTATCATGTGAAAAAAAAAATCTGATCAGGAAAAATGTCACTCTGGTTCTCCACTGCTATCGGCAGCGTAGACCAGTGTGCAGTTATTTTAATTAGTATCTGAGATACAAAATAAAACCTTATCAGGACCTTAAAACAGGTGAAATCTCAAATTCCACTTTCGATAATATAAAAGTACTTTAAAGTGTAAGTAAAAAAAAAAAAAAAAAGGATTTCTCTCTTAAAAGATTTTGAGTTATGAAATGTTTTGTGAAAATATCGATGTTTCATAATGTCTGACTTTTTCATGGTTTTCTCCGAAACTTGCATAATTCCGGGCTAAATACTATTAAAAATCCATAGTATGAGAAATGTGAATGGAGTATCAGAATTCGAATCTCTGCAAAATATAAAAGAATAAAGGCGTTCTGGGTTTTCCGCCATTTTCTCCGAAACAACCGCTCCTTTTCTACATTTTTGCCCCTTCCCGTCCCTTCTAATAATTTTACACTTGAAAATATCCACAATCGATTTATCTTGCCTTAAAAACTAACAATACCAATTTAAAACGCTGTAATTCTTTTTTTTTTTTTTTTGCCCCTAGAAATCACCACAAAGCAGTTTTTAAAGAAAATTTGGTATTTACGTGTTAACTGCATGTGATTGGCAGGCTATTCATAAGCATAAATACAAATATGTAAGAAAGTACAATATATTTTATAGGATTACTTCTATGATAATCATATGTAAATATAAATATTGAAATACATATGTAATATATATTTTGTATTAACCACATGCCAGCAGTTAATCTCTGGCAGGCGGTTATTACATAAAAACTGAAATTTTCATTTAACTAGTATGTTGTGGCCACCACAAGACTTTCTTCTATATTTTCCTATACAAATTCACTCAGTAACTATATAAAAAAAAATTTCTTTTTTTTTTTTTTTTTTTAAGTTAAAAGTAAAAAAATTCAATAACTTTGTTTTGAAGTATCACAGATTATTTATATAGTTCAACCATTCCTTTTAAAGGTATTGACGAGTCCTTTCGAAAGATACCGATCTTGAAAATTTACTGCCCTCGAGGGGAGACTTCCCCCCAGGGGGGGGGGGGGGGGGAGGCGAGGCTCCTACACATACAAAATTTTTTTCCCAGTTGACTATCTCTATTATGTAAATTTCATAATGATTACTGAAAAAGAATTCTCTTCATGCACATTTATACAAAATTTTGTCCTATATCACCATGTTAAAAATTTAGAAAAAGCGGGATGGCAATGCAACCTGTAAGACAATTTTTACCAAAAGTTGATAGGCACTAATTTATGTCAAGGTGCAACTACATACCAATTAGTATGAAATTCTGTGCAGTAGTTCCTGAGATACAGTTGCCACTAAATTTTGTCACACACACACACACAGACAGACAAAAATGGTCAAATCGTGTTCTACAGCTCTAAAAACGTGTAAATCCATCAAAAACCCGAGGTCGAAAATTTTTACGAATCCAATACTTTCTTCCATTGAATATAGAAGAAAGTAAAAATAACAAAATTATAACCAACTACAATTAAATAAATTTTAAATCATTAAATATATATGATTGAATAATATAAATGCACAAAATCCCAGTATGCAGCAGTTGTTATTATGCATGTATCTACGCTCCATGTACATTAAAAAGAAAAAATAACATTGGTTACTGCTACCTCACTCTGCACGAAATGTTCATAAAATGCATCAAATAACATACTGCAGTAATTACTGTAACATATGTATTAGTGCTTTGTGCACATGAAAATCAAAGCGCCCATTACAAAAAAAGACAGATTATACAGATGTAAAAAATCACCTTTTAAATACAAAATACATGTACAATAATGTATGATAATTTAAAGCAGCAGATAATTTCAATATTAATTTACATTTGTATATAATCTTCCCCTTTCAAAATACTCTTGTTCCAAACACACACAATATTTATTTAAACATTAATTTTAATTCACTGAATAGAATAATATTATGAAATAGGAATTAAAATTTATTAAAGAAATTACCTCTAAAATATTCCATGTTCGCAGTTCAAATTACCACTACAAATTACTACAACTTTTCAAATTACTACTACAAAATTCCACAGTAACACAAACAAATATCTAAATAATTAAAATTTTCATTATATTTCTGTTATTTACCTCAAAATTCACATTTCAGTAAAAATATAAATCAAATCAATTTATGTGAAATGATTGTTCTCAAAATATTTTATTTACTTTTTACAAATATCCAAATAAAATACATAATGAAAATCAAGATTTATATATTAACGCCATATATAATTGAGAGATAAAGTTGATAAGAAACAGATTATTTCTTCAATAATAATTAAATTAATGAATCTCTTTAACTCACCATTGAAGGTTATGGTTAGCATCTATTTTTTTCCCTTAGTGGCTGGAATTTCCCTCGTAAGATGCAGGTGGATACTTTCATTAGATAAAGTCTTCAAGTTGTTGTTTTCATAACCGAATCGATAATACCTTTGTACGTACATTTTTAATAATCACATACATAAGGCAATATTAATTCAGTTGAAATAAATGTTTGGATTCTGTGAAATAAAAAATGAAGTTTATTTTCTTAGCTAAGCATAGATATATGTAATGATAAATAATTGTACACACATAGAAAGGAAATAAAAGTAATTAACTCCACTAACAGCAGCACAAATAAAAACTGTATATGCAGCAACTAATTACATTACATTAAAATTTTAATAACACAAAAGCAAATTTTATCTCTTATTGCAAAGAAACACATGGATATTTTTTATCCCAATTTATCTATTCAGAATCTTTAAATCTGAAATAACGCTAAATTATTTTTAAAACATGAATATATTCGTAATCGTAACAAAACAAATGTATATAATTACATCAACGTTAATTTTATAAACGTGGCAAACAAATTTCGAACATGTTATTTATATTAGCAATGTTTTTCAGCTGGTAATGACATTGATATCTAATTGTATAACTAATTCATATCTATAAATCTCGAATGCAGTAAGTAAGTAATTTCTATCGTTTACCTTAGTTTTGCATTTACATTACACAATAGATTCGTCGATTGCAAGTCTCCAATAAATTAAAATGGACGTTCGCGCTTGTTTTCGATGTTCTATGTACATAAAACGAGTAGATTAAGAAATTTAATGTTTAAAAATAAGCTTACCAGGAAAAATAAGTGAAAATACCTTTTCTATCGAAGTGCCGATTACTGATTACATGAAATAATCTAGAGTGGGTCCCATAGTTCGTGAATCGTGATTCATTCAACATAAACTCCTCCTTCGGTAGTGACGTCATCAAACCACACCTCAAATGGTCGTAGCTAGGAGTGTTTCATAAATCGCAGTTCCGTGTGCTGGTCCGGAGACTTGAAATCACAATTTTCATACTCCACGGAAGGGATATGGGTACTCCTACTCTACAGGATCCAAATCAAGGCTAAACTATATCCAAGGCTCAAGGCCTCGGATCTAGTTCAGCCTTATTTGGTTGCACTGCAAAAGGGATTTTAATCAGGGAAAACGTTAGGGAAAATTCTATCTTGCAAAGGGGCAAGATAGCCCATACGATGTTGTGTTTTTTCTAAAAGTTTACGTAATTTACTTTGCCATGTAGAGTGTATAAGGACCTGCGACTTCTGAAATTTTTGTAAGTTTTTTTTTAAATTAACATTTTTTAAATAAAATTTATTATTTTTACTGATATTAATTAAAAAATATTAAAATAACATGTTTGTTATAATCGTCTAACTACATTTTTATGCTCATTTGTGGAATTGCCCTTTCCTAATGTTAATCAAAACAAAACATTGTTTACTATTTTGTTTGACTCTTGACTCACGTATAACAAAAATTTTTAGGTAGGAGTGATTTTACCTATCTGTACGTTTTGTTGGTTAAGATTTCATTAGGTAGATTTTGTTAATTTCAAATAGCATTTAATTTAAATATGTTAGTGATGTTGTACCCTAGAAAATATTAGTTTCTATTATTTTTTTATTATTAATCACTAATTACATACTCCCTCCCAAGAATTAACTATAATAAATTCAGACAGTTGTAAAAAGTTTATACTTGATAATTTTTTTTTTTTTTTAAAGATTTTGCTGCTTTTTTAAGTCAAAATATCCAGAATCTAAACTTTTATCAGAAATTCAGATACAATTATCCTGTTACTTAATCTTTTTTTGAAGTTTATTTTCAATTTGATTTGGAGAATTTATAGATAAAAGGAAGCAAATTAACTGGAATAACCAACATTTCATACTTTATTACAATGTATATGTACTTACATAAATAGTATATCTATTAAAAAAAAAAAAAAAAAAAAAACCTGCACATGATTTTCATATTCTCTTAACAATTTTTTAGAATTAAGAAATGTTTTGCTCAATTTTTCATTTTTATTTATTTTATATTCAAAAAGTTCTAGAGAAGCTACAGAAAGACGATCAAAGCTGTCATTGTGTTATTCACAACAGCTAAAAAATGAATTAAATGCTGAATGAACAGTAAAGTTCTTAATTATCAGTCGCCAATTGGCAACCATTGCATTAAAAATGGCTGCCAAAAATTTAAACCCTTGTCGCCAAATATGGCGACCATTTTTCAATGAAGCATGGAATAAAATGCCATATCTGCCAACAACTATGGAATCATTATAGCTTCTAACAGACACAATAGAAAACTACGAAACTATTGCTCACCAAGATGTAAAAGAAATCGGGATTTTCTCACAGATAATATTTTTTTCTATATGTTTATTTATTTTTTTAACTTTCAACACAATCATGTTTTCAAAAGATTACAGTGAATGAACGTATTTGGCATTTTAAGCTACAAAAATCTCATGTTCACAGAATGTATAACTACTGACAATTATACATCCAAGAAAAAGCAAAAAAAAAAAAAAAAAGGACATTTATTAATTAGTAACAAATTAATTGGCTATTTAAATAATCAATTGCAATTAAATGTCATTTTTTTTATATGAACATGTTTCTTTATTTCACTAATAGGCTGCAAAATTGTTGCATATTTCAGCAATTATTGGCTTTATAAAACTTAAATTTTGACAGCCAAATACCAAAATTAATAATGGCACAAAAGCTATTGCGTATTTCAATGAATAATTTTTAAAAGACTTTTAAAGAACTAAATAAATTTAATGAAGTATTTTTAAACATAATTTAAATAAAAAGAAAAAAACCTTTACTGTACTTCATATTCAGTCGTCGTAATATTTTGGCTGGGCGCCCAGCCGAAAATATTACGACGACTGAACATGAAGTATAGTAAAGGTTTTTCTTTTTATTAAAATTAACTTTTAAACGGTTGAGTTTTATCGATTTTTGACTAAATGACAGCCTATTTCTGCAATTATTTGCATCATCAAACACAACTTTTGATAAATAGCAGAGAAGTGATTTCATATTTCAATAATAAGACACAAAGTTATTGTGCTGCAACATTAATGAACAGTTGGACAAAAAATAAGGGGAAATCTGCCACGTGACATATTTTTTAAGTGGGATTTTTTTAAATATATACTGTGATTTTTAAAATTTCACCTTTTGTGAACCCTGTGTTATATATATGTAGGGTTGGGGACAAAATATCGCCTACATAAATGAATGGAAAGCAAAAAGGAGTTGGTAATTATTAATAATGTTGTATAAAATTTCATGACAACACATACCTTAGTCAGAGCAGTGGTATACACACAAACTCACTGCAAAAATTGTTATAAATTTTGCTTAAAAGAGTTTGAAGACTATGTTTATTAACTTTTTTTTAAAGATTAGTCAAAGAATTCAATCATGCTTATCTATTTCAAAATTTTAATTAAGATTTGCGAACAGTGTTCAGCTTTGATGTCAGTCAGTGATGTACAATATTTTTAAAATGTATTTTAAATGGTGAAAAACAAATGATAAAATAACTTAAATATAGATAAAATAATAAAATTCCATTCTATAATGTATTTATTTATTTATCTATTTTAATTAATTTATATGGCCCTATAGTGTTCACCAGAGATCACACATAACAGAAATACAAATTTTCAAGTAGATCATATTATTTTTTTGACGCGATATTTTGTCTCGCAATATTATGTCTGGATCCCATATATGTACACACATGTTAGGTTTAACTTATTTAATTTTAAACATGTGAAAATCAGATAATATGTTTTGTAAATTATTTACACGTTTATTTATTTTATTGTAACTTTGTGCTTTTATCTAAGAACTAGTTAATATCCGTCAAAACTTGACGGATCACTGATACATAAATTTGGGACCTAAATCTTTTCACGGCATAGAGTTTAAAACACCTCTCCTTTATCATTTCGCATATTACTCTCAACCAGTTTTTAAACTCTTGCGTTAATCAATAATGTTTTGGTGGGATTTGTGTGTGTATGGGGGGGGGGGGGGTAAATTTCACTAAATTTTAATATACAAAATTTAAGCATACTCCACGTAGTAAAATTAAATTCATAAGCTTTTACTAATTTTAATCTAAATATGACCAAAAGAATGTTAGTAATAATTAAAAGAGAGGTAGAATTTAAATATAAATTATCGAAAAAAAATTCTAAATAAGATTGTATCAATATTTGTGATAATATTTAAGAGAGCATTATGCATGTAAATTATTCCCATAATAAAATTTCTTACCTCACCAAATCGACTTACGATCAACAGAATTGCACTCGTTTCATGTTTACTGTGCAATTTGTTCATTGCTTTTGCATTAACTTAATATCAAAGTTATAGATCTCAGTTTTTCTGTAAAGGGTATGAAAGAAGTAGATTCCACTCCCTTGCAAAATACATATTTAATTATATTTTGCCAAGACAATAATAAATATATTTTAAGTGTAAAATCATTTAGCTTTGATTCTGATTTTTCCTTTCCATATTTGTAAAACTATTTAGATTTAATCCAAAATATTAATTCATTGTAAAAAATGTACTGCAAATCGGTTTAAATTTAAATTATATTTTTACTGGGAGAGGAGGGGAGCACATTATTTTATTTTTATTTTATAAATAGTTTTGTAAAATAATTAAAAATTAATAAAAATTAAACACTTTAAAAATTGTTATATTAAATGACAATATCAAGGTTATTACATATCATATATTAAAAATAAATATAAAATCAAAATTTACTTAAAATATTTCTTCCAAATAAAACTATCATGTATTATGAAAATTAAAAATAAATCTTCAAATCAGAATATTTTAAAAGTAAAGATTAGGTAGACGGAAATTAATTTCAAGGCTCATCTTTGAGATGCAACTGTGATAGTTTGAAAATAAAATTCAGACAGAAACACGTTAAAATGTGTTGAATAATGAGAGGATGGGGGAGGGGGAATCATACATGAAATTGTGCCTTCCTCTTATGAATTATTTATATTTAATTTATGAGAATATTGAGCATGTAAATTTAAGAATAAAGCTGTAGAAAACCCATGAAGACATCACAAAGAAAGAAATAGAAGATAGGGGTTAAGCAAAATTGTGAATTTGGTTAAAATAACGTTACTACTGTGCAATGATTAAAAAATATACTTAAATGATTATTGCCATACTAATGTAAAAAAAGCTTTTCTTTCTTCAAACTAATCAATATGAAAAATATAGTTTATTATACAGCATGAAAGTAAAACTTATGGAGCGCATCCATGATACTCCATCTGAATATGACAGTTTTGCCGCCATTTTTGAACTATAATGTCAAGCAAAACAAATTCTTTTTTATTTATTTATTATTATTATTATTTTTAATCTCTCTCTCCTCTCTCTTTTTTTTTAAGATTTATAAAAAGATACATTTTAAAAATCACATTAATTTATAACAGGCAAAATAACTTAAAATAAATTTTATTAGTGCTTTGTGTTTTTTTTTATATTCTATAATTATGATTTTATTTGCACTTGAAAATATACCACGTTATTTAAAAAATAACATCTTCACTTGATTTTGACTGAAACCCACAATAACTTATTTAATTTTATTTTTTAGCATCATAACACTTTATTTTATCAAAATACTACAATTCATCAAAAGTTCACTATTTAAAATGTATAAATAAATCTTATATTATAAAAAAAAAAAATAATAATAATAATTTGCTCATTAAATTTCTAATAATAAATATTATACTATGTAAATTTTTACTCGTATAAAATTTTAATGTATTAAGTTTTATTATTATTATTTATTTCTATAATATAGTATGGAAATGAAATGTCAGAGATTATAGATTGTAATAATTAAAATTAGATTAAAAAAAAAAAAAAAACTGCTTTCATTTTAAATATCCATCTTTTCTAAACCTGATAAAATTTAACTTTAAAAAAAAAAACAATAAAGTCTGTTAATTAGTTAATATTAAAATACCCTTCTTTTTTTCGTTTAAGGAATGGGGGAAAAAATATTTCGTGAATATATATGTTTTCTATGCTAATAGATGGCACCAAAACTAAAAATTTTGAAATACAGGGTGGGGCATAAAGATCTCCCCATTTTAAGAGGTCAATAAAAATATATAGGACATTGAAAACAAATATTTTAAGTTTACATTCGGAAAGAATAATGTTTGCCATTAATTAATTTTATTTTTACAATCTGTAACAATTTTTGCTATTTACGAAAAAGGATATCGTCTAAATGTTTTCCGTTACAGCATCTCTTACTGCTGCCACGTTCTCCAGAGTTTAAACATGATGTGGTCTACCGGGCGACTTTCATTTTAAACACGAACCTGTTTCTCTAAAATTAGCAACCCATAAGGATATTGTCTTTCTGTCGGGTATTTTTCCATGCCTGCTTACTCCAAAGAGCCTACAAACTAATCATTGTGTTTGAATGATGGAATCCGCATTTTTTAAATAAGTTTCAACTTTCAACAATTAACGCACGATGTTCACTAGTCCAAGACATACTGTCAACTGAAATAGCGTAACCAGGGAAATATAACAGTGCTACTTCGGACACGCCCTCTACACTAGCACCACCGCAGCAACAGTGGCAATTTAGGGAATTCTTTATGCCCCACCATGTACTATGTTGTGTAAGGAAATTTTCGGCGAAAATTCATCCAACGGTAAGCGGTAGCAATTCACAAATTGCTTTGTTTTTAGTATACTGCCTTGGAAAGTATGAACCAATGAATGAATATTGTGAATTATTTTTATCATTAAGCTTTAATTAGGCATTATGTCTTATGAATTATTAATGGCGTCTGCTCAATCTGTATCCGCTGAGAGCTCAGTGTCTCTATCATCGATGTCCGTATTGCATTGCATAAAGAGAAAGGAATATCCCCGTTCCAAATTGGTTCAAAATTTTCTCACACATGCCCAGATTGTATGATTTTGGTCTTAAAAAAAGTGCTTTGTCTTTTAATATAATCAGGGATGAGAATTTTCAGACTTTTGTAGGAATTTCAGACTTTTCTTAATTTTTTTAGAACCATTTTCAGGTTTTTTTGTACTAAATATTCCTATTTTTGTTCGATTTTCTTTCTTTTGACTGTTTTAAACAACTTATTTTCATATATTTACCATTTTTGCTTATAGAAAGTATGATTTTGTGTATCTGTTTCTTCTTTTATTACTTAAATTAAATTATCTTTGAGTTTTGCTGATACTTTCAGACTTTTTGTCTATTTCCCACTCTCATCTCTGTATAATAGATTATAGTAAATCAGGGTTTGAAATGATTGGACTTCGCGTTTATTCAGGAGTCAATGGAGCAGGGTTTAAAAATAAGAGTGGTCCATTAGTCTGGAGCTGGACCACAAAAATATTCAGTGGACCAGCAAACTATAAATTCTAGTAATTCTCCAGATCTTTATTTAATTTCACCTTAATAACTTTTTTACTTTTAATGCTTAATATAATATTTTATGGTAAATATTTGACATTTAGCTTATTTATTAAAGCATAATTTTTTTTTTTTTATTAATGTAAGTCTTCATTTGTATTTCTTAATTAATTTACAAGAAATTATTTATCATATTTGCTATGTGAATTTATTTGGTTTTACAAATTTTTAAATATATAATAGAATGGTTATCGTTATACCACAAAAAGACAAAACAGATTCTCAAAATTGAAACGTATTAATTATATATTAACTCAAAGCATAATATAGTGTCAAATCAAAACTATAATCCAATTAATATTAATATTATTAGAAAAATAACTATAAATATATGCAGGTGATGTGTTCTTACTACTTTATGGGTAAGGTGCAGTGGCGAAGCGTCCATGGAAGCAGCACTTTCCCTTATTAAGATTTTTTAAAAGTAATCAAGTAACGCTACGCTGCCTCATTGAAAGACTGAATTGATTCTTCCTCTGCTTTTGGAAGCGCTTCCATAATTTTCTGAACCATGCCTCACCCCTGGTAGGGTATTTTTAAAACAATTTCTACCCTTTCTATAAAAAAGAAAAAAGGAATCCCTTCAAGTTTTTTAAGTATAAAAATACATAATTTTATATGTGAGGATTACTGTGCAACATATTAAAAAAAAGAAAAAAAAATTGTAATTAATTAAACATTAGCTATTTTTTATATGTACTAGCATTCATATTTCAGTGCTAATTTTTAAAGCCTAATATTTTTAGAATTTTTTGCATATGTACTATATCATATTATTATATATTATACTAGCAGGCAACGCCCGCTTTGCTGGTCACTATTTTTAAATGAATGACTATACTAATCACTGAATTCTCAAAATTGCATTAATTTTTATCACGTGAAAAAAAAGAGAAACAAAATCTGATTAGGAAAAATGTCGCACCAGGTTCTCACTGCCTTCGGAAAAAATTCCCAAAATACTCTAACTCTTATTTCTATTACCGAATTTTCCGGCATATAAGTCGACCGGCGTATAAGTCGAAGTGGTTTTTTGGAGTTAAAGTGTGGAATTTCACTATATTCGCCATATAAGTCTATCCGATTTTTACGCACAAACTTGAATCATTAAATTCAAGGCGCACATCGAAACTCGTGAATTATCTAATCAGCCAGCGCGATACGCTTTCGATAGCAATTTTTAAAGGATTTTTTTTGCTTTTTACCCTTGACTTATACGCCGGAAAATACGGTATTTTTCCCCTTCGCCCCCCTCCCATCTATCGTAACAATTTTACAAATTCGAAAATATCCGCAATCGATTTGTAAGTATCAAAAACCTCTATGCACCAGTTTTGAACAATTTATCTCTATTTTTATTTTTTTGCCCCCCCCCCCCCGCCCCTCCCAATAATTTTTAAAAAATTTGAAAATATCCGCAATCGATTTGTAGGTATCGAAAACCTCTATGTACCAATTTTGAATGATCTAACTCTATTTTATTTTATTTTTGCCCCTCCTTCCCGGCCCTCCTAATAACTTTACACTTTCGAAAATATCCCCATTCGACTCGCAGGCCTCTAAAACCTATCTGTAGATCTGTACCAATTTTGAACGGCCTAACTGTATTTCTATTTGTTTTTGCCCATAGCAAGTGATCCTTCTATTTACTGCCAGTTAAAGAAATAAAATTGTTTAAATTATAAAACTTTATACTGATTAAATTGAAATTTATTTCTTTATTTAATGGATTTATAGTATTTTCGAGAGCGATCTGATCTTGGCTAAAAGTCTCATGTAATTATTAATTTAGTATATACAATTAATAATTAAATTTTTATAGGTAATAAAGTTTGCTTTAGGTTGTTTATAAAAAAAAATACATCCATTGTGTCTTACACCTGGAACTTATTACTATATGATAATTTTTTAAAGAAAAATAGCTTCTTCCATTTCTTCCACTTGGAAGAAACCTATTTCTTCTAGCCAGTTTTCTCCATGGTTTTTTCTGTGGTTTTTTCGACCTTGGAAGAAACTTGCCAACCCTGTCAAAAACCAAACCCTGGTTTGTGCTATGATAACCTATAACAGTCTTCAGCTCATTTGAACAAAGCGTTTAGACCAGGGTTAGTATAAGCAGTCGTTAGTTGTATTTTGCGACCAGTTTTTTCAATTTGACGCCTAGAATTCCAATCATAGGTGCCATATTTGATGCCTGGATTTTTTCCTCATCATATCTAATAATTTTCCCAATCCCATCAGACAGTAAACAAGTCTATTTCACCTAACCTAATAAAAACCTAATTTGAACCTAATAAAACCTGATTTAAGAAGTCATTTCTCTATGAAAGTAGTAGATGATTTGTTAATGACATTAAACAGCCCTAAATTTGAAGATTTCTGCCCAGAAAATGCTATTAAATTGTGGTGGAATGATGTATCTTCTGGGCAAAGAATGAATTTGTGATTTTAAACATGTATGTTTAATATTGCCAATGTAATTACATTCATTACATAAATATTTTTTATATAATCTTGCATATATTATTTACAAGTTGATGCTTTATTATTATTATTTTAAATATACATATTTAATTATAGATGGCACCTAGATTTTTAATTTGGATGCCCAAAAAATTTAACCCAGGTGTTATTTTGACGCCTAGTTTCAAAATTCTTATTTCTAACACTGCATTATCGTGTTCACGTTCACAAACACATGCACACACACATACATCATCTTAAAGCAAAAATTAACTCAAGACCTTAAAACACATAGAAACACCAGAAATTTCAAAGTCGTTATTTTGCCATGATTACAATAATTTTCTTACATATGTACCTATGTTCAGCAAATAAAAAGTAAATTCCAAATTACCCATCATAATCAGTGCTAGAGTTGCACTGAATAGCCCTGATTCTTTTGCCGAATTCCGAATGTTTAGTCAAACTTTTGGCAGGATATTCAATATTCGGCCAAATACTTAAATTACATTATAAATATTTTTTGATAACAAGAATAGTTTAATTTATTGCACATAAAGAACACAATGTGCATTATTAATTACCATCATAAAATCTAAATATTAAAAAATAAATTTTATTATCAAAGTAGAAATCATTCCCCCCTCCTACTCCCCCTATATTTTTGTGTAATTTCTTTCTCTTTTTTTTTTTTAGATTATTTAATCAAAATCAAAGTAAATATTTTCTGGATAAATTGTGTGCATGCAGTCTCCCTATATTAAGCACAGCCTGAGGTAGTGTGAAGTGGGACATAAATATCCTAAATGTCACATACAGTTGAACCTCGAAAATCCAGAATCAGCAGGACCGCGGCAATTCTGCATTTTCAAATTTTCCAGATTTTAGAGATTTGTAAAAAAAAAGAAAAACTAATTTTTTATGCTATTATAATAACATTAAAATGTAATTTTTATGCTAGTGAAAATAAATGACTGTCAAACTGGAGAATTAATTAATAAATCAGGAATAAAAAAAAAAAAAAAAAAAAAAAAAAAAAAATGCTGAATTAAAATAATATAAAACACAATAAATTAAAATATAATGGACAATAGAAAATAAATAATGCCTTAACAGCCCTCTTCACTTACCGTCGCCGGAAGCCCGAGTCAATGTTATTCTATAGGAAAATTTTCTTTACAAATAAATAACTTATTAACTAATACATATTTTTAAAGTCTGTTTTCACATTCAGAAAATTCCCAACTGTTAAATTGACGGACCTTTTTTAAAAATGTATTTTTTTAATATTTTATTTTGAAATTGCAAAATGAAAAAATTTCACATATTGAAAATTCGTATTTACAGCTTCAAAATAAAATATAAAAAATTAAAAAAATAATTTTTTAAAAAAGGTGCATCAATTTATCAGCTGGGAATTTTCAGAACGTGAAAGCAGAATTTAAAAATATATCTATATATTAATAGGCAAGCATAAAATTTGTTGTCCCTTTTTAACATATTAATTATGGGAGTAGAGGGTTGAAACTGGTATCATTCGAAAGGTATGGTTAGCCGGAAGGTGCGAATACAAATATTATTTTCTTACGATGTCAAGAAGGTATTTAAAAATACATTTATTTTTTATGCATTTTCCCCCATTTTTCCCTTTTATACACGTATTAAAAAATACCTAAAAGTAGAAAGTTGTTAAATCTGGCAATTTCATAAAGCTCAAATAAAACCATAGACAGAGTAATTTGTATAATGTAGCATCACTATATGCAAGCGAAGTGATGATGTCACTGCCTGTCCATGGAGCCATGTAAAAGATTTTCTATGTTAATTGTCCATTGAATTTTTTGTAAAAAATTATTAAAAAATAACGGAAATTATCTGCCGATTTTAATTCCGATATTTGGGTATAGTTATATATAAGTTACTGTCTACACGTGTTTGATTGAGTTATTTTTTCTGTAAAATTGATAAAATTTTAATTTAAAATCACAAAACTCCAGAAAAAAAAATGGCAAACTTCCAGTTTCGAATGTAAACATAAATATTTCATTTCAAAGGGTGATATTTAAACAATAAATATTCAACTAATATACTAAATAAAAGGAAAATGGATTTGTTACTAACTGCTGCATGTATAAGTAGACGATACGGAAAAAATTCCGATTTCCGTTTTCTGCTGAATTTACATGTTTTGAGCTTTCTTTACGTTTCAATTAACTGAAATTGGCTACTTTTTTTTAGTGCTAGAGGCCTATTTCAGTCGGTACAGTTGTTGAATTTTTATAATACACTCTTAATTAGTGCTAAGGGCCTATTTCAGTCGGTTTATTGAATGGGGATTTATTGAATGAAGTCCCCCCAAGGCACAACTTTGACATGAGTCCCCCCCCAAGGTACCCCTATTTCAGTCGGTACAGCGTTGTCGAATTTTTATAATACACTCTGAATAGTGCTAAGGGCCTATTTCAGTCGGTTTATTGAATGGGGATTTATTGAATGAAGTCCCCCCCAAGGCACAACTTTGACATGAGTCCCCCCCCCCCCCCCAAGGCACAACTTTGACATGAGTCCCCCCCAGGCCCAACTTTGACATGAGTCCCCCCCCCCCCAAGGCACACCTCCCCCTCATTGGGAAAAAGAGCAAAAAAGGTTGTTTTGCGGCTATAAGACAGTTTGGACTTCCAACGTTATTTGTTACAGTATCTGCAGCTGAAACACATTGGTTTGATTTAATGAAAACTTTATCATGGAATTTAGATCGTCACGAATTAACTAAAGAAGAATTTGTCGATATTAACAAGTTTAGCAGTAGGCCTCTGGCACTAAATTAAAATCTGTCAATGTCAGATTTTCATGTTTTAAATAATGAAATAATGTCGTGTCTGTATATTTTATATTTTCTTTTTTTTTGTTTATGTATACAGAAAAGAATAAAAAGGAAAAAAAAAAATGAAAAACATATGCTGTCAAATTTGTTAAGTTTTTGCTTAAAATTAAAATAAATATTATGAAAAATATAACTTAAATTGTTTTTATTTGCACATTTAACTCAAGTGTGCCTGGAATTCTGCCAATTTCTGCAGCGAAAATAGTTGTTTGCAAAATTTCCTGCAAGTTTTGGCCCTAACCCTTTTTTTAAAAAGTGTCTTTATTGCTAGCTTTTGTGGATAGAAGAAGCAAGTAGAAGATACATAAAAACTTTTGATTTCCAGTTTTCGATGAATTTACACATTTTGAGATTTCCTTGCATTTTAATTAAGTGAAATTAGTGAAATTGACTACTTATTTTTATTTTTTAAAAAGCGGATTTATTATTCTTTTCTCTGCATATATAAGTAGAAAATATAAGATTCAGAAATGTTTTAGATTTTCGGTTTTCGATAAAGTTACACGTTTTGAAATTTCCCGAACTCAATTCGACCATTTTTGAAAAATATCTTTTTTTTTTTTTTTTTGTTCAAACATTGTACTTTATGAACCAATCGAATTAATTTAACAGAATTTGATACCTGGTTGGACCTTGGTCTGACATGGTACCTATTAGCTTCTGGGCTGTATCACACAACAAGGGGCGTTTTCACGTTGCGATTTTCTCTCATTTCAGGAAAGGCTAACATCTACAGAGAGAAATAGTTATATTAAGTAAAACTCTGCTGATTCAGTTAGAGTGAATATTGGCAAACAATTGCCGCAGCTGTGTTGCAATTGCATTCCGTTTAGGACAAGGCAATAACTTTGCTTTGCCTCGCTTTGCAAAAAAAATGGTCGAGTTTCGACCACTGGGCGATACTAGTATTAGTTAATAAGTTATTTGTAACAAAAAAAAAAAATTTCCCATAGAATAACATTAGCTTTGGCTTGCGGTGGCGGTGAGTGATTTGGGCCCTTAAATTATTTATTCATTAAAAAAATACTCAAATAAAACTATGGAAACTGACAAAGTATTTTTTTTTATGCTGTTTTTTTTTTTTTTTTTTTAACATTTTCAGTAATTGAAAGCTGTTTCCCTCTAGGGGAGGGGGAATATATATATATATATATTTAATTCAGTTTAACTATCCTGTTTTTGTAAAATATAAAGTCTTTAATTAACAATCAGTCAGTATAAAAATATGTCAGATTATGTCCACATTAAAGTATTTGGGGTTCAGTTAAAAGGAATTTAAATTGTATTCCACAAGGAATAGGGAAATCAAGTGCAGCATAGTCTTATTTTAAAAATAAAATTGAAATTGGAAAAATGCCTGGATTTTAGAGATTTTCGGATTTTTTAAGTTCAACTGTATTTATATTATAGGAATTAAATATTATTAAAGTGAATTTAATTGAAAAATTACAGAGAATAGGTGAATATGGCAATTATAATGAAGTACACTTACTGTTTTTGTAATTGTTACATACTATTTTGTGACAGATTTACACTTTAGAAAAAATGAAAAAAATTGAAAAGCTCAATAGCTGGGTGGACTACTAGAATTTATATTTTGCTGGTCTGTTGAATAATTTTGTGGTACAAGGCCAATGGATCACTGTTTATTTCAAGTCTGGAAAACCATTTGTATATCACACACCACCAAAATATATAATATTTTTATATGCTGAAATTATACTTATAAAGTATGTAATTGGTTATGAAAGTTTCATATATATATATATATATATTTTTTTTTTTTTTCTTCTTTTTTTAATTTAAATACAGGGTGAGAGAAAAGTTTTTGCAAAATAAAAATGTTTTATTACTTATAAAATATATATAAAGCAAATTAATAAATTATAAAAGTTCTGTTGTTGAAAAACATAAACAGATGAGTTACATTTCAAAATGACCCGTTTGTCTTGATACATTAAATTAATACGTTTGGGAAAATCATCAGTGATGCTCGTTAGCATCTGAGGAGTAATTGTATTCCATGCTCTCTAATGCCTATTCTTACAAGCTTTATCTTCAAGAATGGACCAGATTGAGTAGTCTAAAGGGTTTAAATCAGGGGAATTACAAGACCAAATATCTTTCCCCCAACTGTTAGGAAAATTCTTTTCAACAAATTCCAGGCTTGATTTTGCTCCATGAGCTGGTGCCCAGTTGTTGAAAGGTCCAAAAATTTCTTGTTGAAAGGTCCAGGAATTTCCTTTAAAATGCCGATTAGCCTGTGCTTTTACTGGCTCCAAGATATCTTTTTGATAATACTTTGCTTTCATTTTTACATTTTTGTTTTTGTCCAAGAAAATCAGAGGAGTTTTACCAGAAGAATGAATTCCTGCCCAAACCATTAATAAGGCTAGATAGGACATATATATAGGATATTTCTGGACACATTGGAATTGTTTTTTGTCCCTTTACGTAGTAGTACCCTATCATTTTGATGATTATTGGCACTTTCTATGGTAAATTTCTTTTCGTCACTGAAGAGGACTTGAAAGTGTCTTCTGTTTGCGATCAAGCATTTTATCACCTTGCATTGTTTGAGCCGGGTTGCTTTCATTTTGTCATTAAGAAAATGAGCTTTGCGTAATTTATAAGGGTGAAGATGTAGCTTGTTTTTAACTATGTTTCTAACAGACTAAATGCTGATTTTCAGATCCTTAGTGAGTTTTCTAAGAGAATGTTGAGGATTTTTTCGAATTCTGTTTCTAATTTTATTCCTATTGGATGGTGTGTCAGCTGACCTTGGTCTAACACATTTAGGTCTGTCACAGAATGTACCTAACTGTTTATAGACATATTTCTGTAAAAAAGAGATTTTTTGCAAATTTATAAAAATGTAAGGGCAAGTAATAAATATCAACAAAAAATACACAAAATACATTTTTATAATGGCCTGAAATAGCTTGACAAAGGTTGCAGGGGTTGATCCAGGTTTTAAATTTTGGGTCCCTTTTTTGTGAAAAACAAAATATTTTTGTGAAATTTTTACTTACTTTTGTGGAAAAAAAAAAAAAAAAAAAAAAAAAAAAAAAAATATATATATATATATATATATATATATATCGTGTAAAACCTTCCATTTTAACAGTCATTCTAAGTAGTTTTTAAATATCAAATTGAACCAACTAATTAAAAATACTGAAAATATCGAAAAAGGATCACTTTTATAAAATAAAAAGGCTCATTTCATAAATTCAAATTTTGTGAAGGGTCCCCATTTATGGATTTGAATTTTGTGAAGGGTCCCCATTTATGAATTTGAATTTTGTGAAGGGTCCCCTTTTATGATGTGGAATTTTGTGAAGGGGCAGCAAAGGGGACCCAATTTTGTGCAAAAACTTTCCTCCCATCCTGTATTTACATTGAATTATTTTTATTTTAATGTGTATTCTAATTATTATTATTATTATTTTTTTTTTTTTACAGAAAAACATGGACATTTCATCAGTTACTACATTTTCTCTGAATAAAAGTTGACTTCCAATACAATATTAAGTTAAACATGTTTCAACTTCCAACTGTTTGGGTTGATAATACCCCAGACTCTTTGTTAGATATAACATTGAGGTATTGGATTCGACATCGAGATATATTTTGCAAATACAATGATATGAAAGAAGAGTACGATATGATAGAAGATTTATCTCTTCCAGTTGGCATTTGTGAACGTTTGCTTAACCTCAGTAAGACAGAATTGTCTGAAGATCGTTTTAATCGTTTTATTACTATTTTCAGTAATCCATCTCGAACTCATTTAAGACATCTCGACTTGAGTGATTCAGTTATTGATGACTCAAGGCTTCAAAAGTTAGTTTCACATAACATTACAGAACTGAATGTTTCAAATTGTAAAAAACTTTCCTATAAATGTTTGCCATATATCGCTAAACTTAAAAATAGTTTGATTTCCTTAAATGTTGGCCATAGTGTTCAAATTTTTCGTGTGGAAGAAGACGAAAACCCGGAACTAGGTGGAAAACAAATTGATCCTGTATTGTTCTTCTTTCATTCTTTCGAACCTTCTAATGATGAAACTAATCAATCTTCCAGTAATGCTGAAGAACGTTTAACTTTGTGTTTCCCTCTTCTCCGTAAACTAGTAATAATTGGATTAAAAAATAGGTATTACCTTGATGGTATCCTTAAAAATACTGAATATTTAACTTATATTGATCTTAGTGATTGTGAACTTGAATTTGAAGATTTCCAATGTTTATCTGCACAAAAGCAATTGACTTCTTTGATTTTATGTGATGTCACTAATGTTGTACAGTGTTTTCCTGCTCTCTGCCAATTGAAATCTTTAAGGTAAGTTATAATTTAGTATATGTTATATCTTCTTTAAATTAAATTAATATGACTTATCTATTGAGTAGCAAAATGCAACTCGAGATTAGAGATGTAAAATTTCCAGAAATTTTGAGTCACTGGAAAACACCCAGTTTTTTTTCTGGAAAAAATGAATTTTTACAGACAGGTTTCTTCATAGTTACAATATCTTAGAAAATATAAAGTGTTAAACATTTAAAAATACATGCAAATCTATATTATTTCTTAACAGAAATATACAAAAAGCTTTTACTATTAAAAAATGAGCCTTTCTGTTCCGTAACTGCCAGTGTCTTTCCTTGTACAAAACACCAAAAATGAGTCAAATCATCATTTAAACATTAATTTTGCATAGGGTGTGCATTCCTATGGAATGTTCATCTCCCAGCAGCATTGATACAATGAATTTAGACTAGAATCAAACGGACAAAATTTAAAAAAAATTTCATCGACTTGAACCCGATTTTTTTTATATCCAAAACTCAAAAACTAAATAAAATTTAATGATTCATCTGAAAATCATGAGAAACTTTTTAAAGTTATAAAATAAAATAAATTTTCATTGTCACAGAGTTAGTAAATCATTTAAAAAAAAAAAAAAAATTAAATGGAGTTACTGATACACTAAGTTAAAAATTAAAAAATCTGAAAATGGATTTATAATTTTTAATCATTTATGTGTGTAGTGTACTTCAATAATACAAAAATATGCTTTAAGTTTAGTATATATATATATATATATATATATATATATATATATATATATGGGTGATTGCCAATCTAAGGGGTAGAAAACGAAGACGAATTTGAAAATATAAAAATTTTATCAAAAAAAGTTAAAAAAATTCCTTAATTCCTTCTTGACAACCATGAATCTAATTTACTTGATGAGCTATCTCTTTAGCTATTTTTTGGTTAGTAATTAATTAATTTGAAAATTAATGTTTCAACAGAGTGGACATCACTGACCACGGAGTGGACTCTTATAAATATCCAAACCTGAAAGTTGTATTGTAGGTATCTTTTCATCTATAATGTTTTACTTTACGTCTTAGAAAATAATCAACAAATGTTTTTAATTTAATTGCTTTGAAAAATCAAAATAATGGGAAAATAATTGCCCTGAAATTACTTAAATTTTATTTTTCACTTAAAAAAGAAAAAGAAAAAAAAAATAATAATACCATTTAAATTAAACATATGTGATACAATATAACAAAATTTCAGTAAAAGTTAGTATAATTTTAAACTAACATTTCGTGAATAATAAATCCACTCGTCATGGGAAGAGGATGTTCTGATACTCTGGAAAAATATACTTCATTTTTCTGCTTCCAGATGTAGTTGGAATCAGTTGTTTAATAATAGCCCTTACATCACTCAATGAGTATGGAAATAGGTCAATTTTATTTGGCCAAAAAAATTGGTTATCACTTGTGAAATATATTATAACGGAACTGAAACTTCTATGTGCTCTTCATTTTTTATTTGCACAATCTCTCCTGGGTATAAAATTCCAAAATAAACTACAACCCACATTACTTTTGAGAGTTCTGCAAAAGGAATTGCTGACAGAAACACACACTCTAAAGATTGAGAACCCTATCCTGGTGGATCAGAGATTAGTTTAGAGTGTTCAAGTACTTTGATCACTCCAAGGCTAAAATGTGAACAGTATGAGCGGCAGTTTAGACATGTGAGACACCTCGCATGAAGAACAGTAGAGTTTTTTGTCCATTTAATTTGTCGAATCTTCGTAGATCCCTTGAAAGTTTGAAGGGTCTTTGGTAGCAGATCAACACTTTGTATGTCTTTTCCTTTTTCAGTTACCATGACTCCTTTACAGTTAGCTTTAAGGTTTTAGATAAGAACTTTAGAATTAGGTATGTCGATTCTACATTTAAACCATGAAGACAAATGCCTAACAGTTTAATAAAACAAAATAGCAAATACTGCTTTAAAGAAGTTGAAATGACATTTTTAGAAAATCGTGAATAAAAATATAAAAGTTGGGGCGGGGGGGGAGTATTTTCATTGTACCTTAAGCAATCAGTAGGCTAATGGAAAAAAAAAAAAAAAAGGTTAAAATTTATTCATCAAATAGATTTAAATTTTTCTTTAAGTGTATCTAATTTTAAGATTAAATTTGAAAGTATAAACTCCGTGGAAAGAAGTGTCCACGGTGTGATCAAATGATGTCTACGGAGTGGAAGTCCACGGAGTAGACAGAATGTCTGATTTTGAATTTTAAGGAAAAGAGTAACAATGCCAGGAACAATTTAACTATAGTGTTGAATTAAGCTTTTTAATCATTAATTGTAATAATAATTAGATAACAAATAATCCTTATAATTCCCTGTATACTTCTGACCACAGAGTGGACTGATGAGATAGCCAAATAGAGGTATCACAGATGAAAACCATTTCAACAGAATGAAATAAAGCATTTAGTTCAGCACATGTAGATGAAAACAAAGATGGATTCCCTTCTTCCTTCTCAGTTACACACTGGTGACAGGCAGTACCATCTACTGAACTTTATGGGAAATTAAATAGTTGTCCACGGAGTGGATGCATTTCATTAGAGACATTTGTTATAAATTAACTGAAAAAACAAGATTTATTTTATACCTCTGAAATTTAATAAATATATTTTTTAAGGATAATTATGTCCTGCTTAAATAGAAATGTAATTCAAAAACATTAATTATAAGCTTGAAAATATTCTGCAGCCTTCCCTTGGGGGACAGTCCACGGAGTGGATATTCCAGGTTTTATAGATATAGTTCTAAGAAAAATAAATGATATTAACAACTTTCATAACTTTATTGAACTAGAAAAAGTCATAAGAAATAACCTAGTTATAAAAAATTTTCTTATTGAAAATATTTTATATTTTTGTGGGTTAAGGGACATGGTTTCTACCCCTTGTGTTGGCAATGACTCATATATGATTTTTCTTTGTGTACTGCCATTCTTCAATATGTAATAATTCATGTACACATATATTTAATCATGGGAATATGTAGTATGTTTATAATTATATCAAACAAATTTCTGCTTATTATGATAAATTTTTTTGAAAGATGTTCTCAAGTTGACCTGACTCATTGAAAACATAACCAACCCGTAGGAAAAAAATTCAGTCAACCTAATAAAACCCGACCCACAAGACAAATAAATCGGTCAATACTGTCCCCAGAAAAAATTCACTCAACCTGACCCGTAAGAAAAGTAAATCAGTCAACTTGAATCGAACCTGACACACAAGCGAAAAAAATTTAGTTAACCAGACCCAAATTTGAGTGCAGGTCAGGCTCAGGTTAAATCAGTTTACCGGACCTGATACTGGTCTCTAATTCATATTTTGACGGAAATTGAAGTTAATCACAAGGATAAAATAAAAGTTTAATTTAAAGTTAATTGAACTTCATAACTTTAAAACAACATTTTATTATTGTTTTATAATATAAAAGTTATTAACTCAGACGTAAAAAACATAAATCAAGTAAATTTTTGCACATATAATTAGTTCCCCATCATACTATAGGTATGGGGAACTTAGGTAATCGTGAAAAATTTCGACCTCAGTTTTTTGACTTTTCTACACGTTTTCAGGTGTGAGGAATCCGAAAATGACAAAATTTCTATGGTGTCTGTCTGTAGGGTGTCTGTTAGTCTGTTAGTGTGTTAGTGGGTCAGTCCGTTAGTTTGTTAGTTTGTTAGTCTGTGTACACAATATCTCAAGAACAAATTGTCGCAGAGAGGTCAGATCAGTTTTAAAATATTACTTTCGACACTGGCAAGAACCCTATTCATTTGCAACATTCGATTTTAAAAACTTCGTAAGTTATTCGAAATTTACGATTTTCTTATCATGGGAGAATAAGACAAAAAATCACTTAAACGTGCATTAAATGAAAACTTTTTATTGTAAAAATGTCAGACCAGTTTTAAAATATCAGTTTTGATGCCGGAATGAACATCAGTAACTATAAATAGGCTACTTTGAAAATTTCGCAAGTTACTGGAAATTTACGAATTTCTTAACATGGCAGTATAGGGGGAAATTTCACATAAACGTCAATTTTGAGAGATATTTTCATCGTAAAGATGTCAGACTACTTTTGAAACATTATTTAGGACACTGGCATGAATATTAATGACTATGAATTTTCCAATATAAAGATTTCGTAAGTTATTGGAAATTTACGAATTTCTTAACATGGCTGAATAAGAGCAAAATTTCACATAAACGTCAATCTTGAGGGATATTTTCATCGTAAAGATGTCAAACCACTTTCGAAATAATATTTAGGATACTGGCATGGATATCATAGACTATGATTTTTCCAATTTAAAAAATTCGTAAGTTATTTGGAATTTACGATTTATTTAACATGTCAGAATAAAGCAAATTTGAGCATAAACTTCCATTTTGAGGATCCTAAATATGTTAGACAACTTCAAAATTACGTTTATGATATTTGTTTGAACATGATTGAATACAAATATTCTAATAGGAAAATTTCGTAAATTATTCGTAATTTACGATTTTATCAACAAAGCGAAATTGTAAATTTTTCATATAAATATGAATTTGAGGATTATTGCATTGGAAATAGTAGCATGAAAACTAAACAACGAAATTGACCCTGATAAAATAAATTAATAGATTAGAATAAGATAAATATATCGAAATGAACGGTGGATAGCCTATTAGGCGGGGATTTCATTCTGTCACTGTATGAAGCTTTGGTCAAATTGATTTCTTTTAACATTATTGCCGAAACGTCAGTGGAGGCCCTCTGTTGAGACTCAAAACGGTTTTGGGCTGTGTCTGTCTGTCTGTCTGTCGCGCGATAGCGGCCGCCAAAAAAGCGCTATTTACTTGAAATTTGGTACACATGTTCATGAGCCCCACGAAATCAGCTGTATAGTTTTTGGTATGTATTCCATTTGTAGTTCGTATACAGGGACACGCCAAAGTTTTTCTTATCATTACGGCCTATGGGAGAAATTTATATGTACCACGATAGCGGCCACAAAAATCACGCTATTGACTTGCAATTTGGTACACGTGTTCATGTGCCCCGCGAAATCTGCTGTATAGTTTTGGGTGTGTATTCCATTTGTAATTTGTGTACAGGGACACGCCAAAGATTTTTAACATCATTACGGCCTATGGGAGGAATTTGTATGTACCGCGATAGCGGCCACAAAAATCACGCTATTGACTTGCAATTTGGTACACGTGTTCATGAGCCCAACGGAATCAGCTGTGTAGTTTTAGGTGTGTATTCCATTTGTAGTTCGTGTACAGGGACACGCCAAAGATTTTTTTATGATTACGGCCTATGGGAAGAATCTGTATGTACCGCGATAGCCACCGCAAAAATCAAGCTATTGACTTCCAATTTTTGCCGAAATGTGAATGGAGGCCCTCTGTTGAGACTCAAAAGGATTTTGGATTCCGTCTGTCTGTCTGTCATGCGATAGCGGCCGCAAAAAACACGCTATTGACTTGAAATTTTGTACACATGTTCATGATGCCCACGAAATTAGCTGTATAGTTTTCGGTGTGCATTCCATTTGTAAGTTCGTGTACAGGGACACGCCCAAGTTTTTTTTACCATTATGGCCTATGGGAAGAATTTGTATGTACCGTGATAGCGGCCCCCAAAATAACGCTATTGACTTGCAATTTGGTACACATATTCATGAGCCCATTGAGCAAGCATTTGACGAAACTGATATAGATCTGAGACTGACCGCCTTGGCGAAAATAATGCTCCTTTTATACTTTTCTATCGAAAACAGACTGTTCTGGAAAATTCTCGTATCACATCAGCCAATGAGATTAGAGCTTCCATATTTGGTATATCCCTAATAAGGATTTTCTCGCCAAGATCGCCAAAAAAATCACCAAGGAGGGAAATAGTCGCCAAATTTGGCGCCAAATTTATTTCTTCCCTTATAGAAGCTTTTTAATGCGTTTTTAAAGGAAAATTTGGCTATTTTAACGCTAAAACGACTATAAAGGCACAAAATTAGCATTTTATCAACTTACTAAACCTCTTTGAAAGAATTTATACAAAAATAAATGCAATTATTTACAATTTCGTAACACTTTATATCATATACAAATAGGTATACAAAGAGAGATACAACGGGGGGTTGAGGGGGGCTGCCGCCCCCCTCAGGAATGTATTTCATTTTGGTAATAAGTCGATCGAATCAATATATACTATTATATAATAAGGAATAAATAAAAATGACCTATTGAATAATGTCTGATGCAAATAGGACGTTGAGGCTCCTGATCTGCAGATCCACTAGTAATATGTCTCGCACTAGAAATTTCTGAGAACATAAATATGATGGGGAACTGAGCAGAGTCCACCTATGCCAACTAGTTTTTGTAAATTGTGAAATAATTTTTTGACAAAGAACTGCTTAGATATTTTTTTTTTTCTTATAGTTACATCTTACATGCATTTATATATATATAGATATGTATGTGTGCGTGTGTGTATAATATATATCCACACACATTAAAATAATATAGTTAGACAAGTCTAAGGATATATATTCAAGAAAAAAGATAAGTAGGTATAAAGGAACTTGAAAAGAATAAGTTGTTGTCGATAGTTGAGTGAACTATTTCTTCAAAGACGCTGGTTGATTGAAACTCTGCTAGTTGTAGACATCCCAAAAACATTTATTTAAATACGTTGTTGAGTCGAAAAGAGATTGGCAGTAGTTGGTTCACTGCGCTTACATATAGTCACACACAGTCGAAATGGCACATATTCTAATAATAATCTCGTTCAGAGTATCTCAGTTTTTAAATGTGCGTGACAACAAAAGATAAATTCTTTTTAACCATGGAGGAAACACTCCCCCGGCGATTGAAATACAATTTTCAATATCTATTTCAAACATATAAATAGAAAAAAAATATACACAAATTATGCAACACATACAATGCAAAACATATGTCTTCAAATATTTACACTAACTTATAGAGGCAAGGAACTTTAATTTATTCAATAGGTAAAATGCAAATATCCCTTACATTTCTTTCTGTCAGGCAGGCGTAAATTGACAACTCTAATGATATTGTCCTTCCCTTTAAACACTTCAGTGATTCTCCCAACTAACCACCTAGTAGAAAGCAAATTTTTCTGTTTTAGTAGTATTAAAGTTAAGTTTCCTTCTTTACATCATCCTTTTTAAATTTCCATTTAGTACATTCTTGAAGATTATTTAAATAATCCCTTTTCCATAATGACCATATCCGTTTCGAATATTTTGTAATTTTCTGCCACTTTGTTAACCTATTTTCATTAGTATCAAGTAACTGTTGTGTTGTTCAGGGTAGGATGTTATTGCTCTATGTATGAGGAAATGGCCTGGGGTTAGAGTTTCAAAATTGTCAAATTCTGGAGACAGCAGAGTTAGAGGTCGTGAATTCAAAACACCTTCAATTTCTGCCAATATTGTTATAAATTCTTCTGAAGTTAAATTCCGATTACCAATTACTCGTTTCATATGAAATTTAAAGTATTTTACTCCTGCTTCCCAAATGCCACCAAAATTTGGCGATTTGGGAGGAATAAAGTCCCACTCTACCTTCTGTGGCCAAAAAATTACCCAATCCCTTATTTGGTGAACTAACCATTTTTAGTAACTTTTTGAATTCAGCATCTGCTCCTATAAAGGTCTTAGAATTATCTGACATGATATTGGCACATTTGACTCTTCTGCCAAAAAAAAGTTTCAAACTGGCTATAAAAGCTTGAGTTGTCAAATCTGACACAAAATCCAGGTGTATGGCTTTTGTGCATAAACAAACCTAAACAACTACATCAATCTTATTCAATACACCTTTCCTTTGATTTTTGAATTTTACAAAAAATGGACCGCAATAATCTACGTCTGTAACGAGGAAGGGAAAATTTGAAGTCACACGCTCCCTTGGCAGATTGGCCATTATCTGAGATGCTGATACAGGTTTATTTTTAAAGCAAATAATGCAGTCATGTACTGCTCTACGACAATTATTTCGGCCATTAAGTGGCCAGAATCTTTGCCGAACATGAAAAAGTAAGACTTGTGGACCCAAGTGAAAATACTTTAAATGATAAAACCTTAAAATGATATTAGTTAATTGATGATTAGTGGGCAAGACGATTGGAAACTTAGATGAATAGGGCAAATCTGACTGAGACAAACACCCTCCAATTCTTATTAGTCTTTCCTCGTCTAAAAAGACATTCAAAGAAGCAAGTCTGCTTTTACCTGGTACTGGATTGCCTTTTACCAAAGCCTTTAATTCTTCATTAAACTCACCCATTTGAGCAGATCTGACTAGAAAGACTTCAGCAATGTTTAATTCTGAACTTCTCAAAAGCCCACTCCTTTTTATCCTGGGGATGTTTACAGTTATAAATAAATCTGAAAATAAAACTAGTTATACAAATTAATTTTAAATAACTATTAGACAGTGTAAGAATATAATGAAAAACAAATGATTCCTTTCTGAGAGTCAAAGTTGTTAAATCATTAGTAAAGAATGAGTCACTATTACAGTTCTTTCTAAGTTCACAAGTATATAAATTCTGATCAGGATCCACTGAAGCCTGAGCTGGAATGTATCTGTCATCTTTCAGGAAACTCGGCCCCATCCACCTTGTCGTGTTTTCGAGAAGTCTGTCACAGCTGATGCCTTGAGTAAGCAGGTCAGCAGGATTCGTAGAACCTAGACAATAAAACCATTTTGTCGAATCAGTCAGAGCTTGGATTTCTCTTACACGGTTTGCAATGAAGGATTTCCGTTTATTGGCAGGACCCTTGATCCAGTATAGAGCAATTCGGGAGTCACTCCAGAAAATCATGGTAGATGGTCCCTTTCTATCTAACACTTTCTTTACCTTGTTAGCAAGACGTGCAGCCAACAGTGCCGCGAGTAATTCTGAGCATGGAAGTGACATCCTTTTCAGAGGTGCAGCTCTAGTCTTGGTGGTCACCAGATTCACTAAACATTGTTGTTCCGACTTAATTTGTAGATACAATGCAGCACCGTAAGCCTTAGGACTTGCATCAGCAAAGATGTGTAGAACTAATTCTGAATAAAAATCATCTGGAATTTGAAAAATATTTCGTGGAATTTTCAGCTCTGTCAACTGTGGAAGTTCTGAGATCCAAGTTTTCCAGGTTTTCAAAATATCAGTAGGCAAGTCTTCATCCCGTGACACTTTTCTAAGCCATAGTTCTTGAAATAGACATTTGAGCTTGATTGTGTATGGAGACACTAGACCAAGAGGGTCAAAGACTCTTCCCGCAGCCTTTAATATAGTACGTTTTGTATTTTTTGGATCTCGCAGAAACTCCAATAAATTATCAATATCCATTATGAGGATATCCTGTTTTTCGGTAGCCATGACAATCCCAAAACCTTGCATATTTGATTTTCATTTACATCGGAGGATTGAGGTAAAACATTAAAAAATCCTAGTTTTTCCCAAGTTTCCATCAATACTTCATCGTTCGATACCCACTTACGTAAATTCATACTGGCTTCTTTCATTATTTTAAATGAGTCTTGTGAAATATTTAACGCTTCTTGTATCGTATCACTACCTGTGACCAGATCGTCAACATAAAGGAAGTTATCAAGAATATCTGTCACTACTGGATATTTTTCTCGAAATTTAGAAATGTGCTTCTTAACCCTCTGTAACTCATGACCTTTAATATTTTTGTGTTTATTTGTTTCGTAATAATTGGAAAAAAATAAAATACACGTGTTTCAGGTTTTTTTTTTTATTTCTCATAAATTTCGAAAAAACAACTGTGAGTGTATGCGACAGGCTACAGTGCGTGATTACGTTGTAGAACCGATTCTTTGAATTTGAACCACGATCGAACGGTATGTTGCCTACAGTCTACAGTATGGTACAGAGGGTTAATAGTAGCAGACAGTAAAAATGGACTGGCATTCAAGCCAAATGGTAATCGTTGAAATCTGTACACAAAAATATTCGAATGTTTATTTTCGATAGTATTACTCTCAATGAAAAGAAACTACAAAACATCTCTATCCTTGACATCCGATAGAGATTTGCAGAAAAATCTTCTCAATGTCTGCCAAGACAGCGATTTTGTTGAATCGAAAGTGCAATAACAAGTTGAAAATATTCAAATTTAAATTGCTGCCTGCATCTAAGCAGTCATTGAGAGAGCTGACCCTCTTCATGAGCACTTGCATCGAACACAATGAGACATTTCATGTAAACACTATCTTGTTTAAATACAGTATGATGCGGTAAGTAATACACAGGTCCCCTGTGGCAGAAACACGGCAACATTGTCGCAGAACGGCACTGAGTCTTGCAGAAAGGTTTTTCTTTCAGGAATTTTTTTTTTCTTTTGAAAGATCAAAATTTCAATGCATTAACTTGGCTAAAACTGTTTTGCAGTATAAGTTTCGTTTTTTTAGAAGCTGCTTTTTTCTCCAGAAAGGAATCAAAGGGTTACATTACTACAGCGTTGTCCTTTACCTCCGCAGTACAGAATTACTTCTTACCAAAAATTAATATGAGATTATAAAATTATATTTAAAAAAAAATTCATAGATTTGATATTAATATAAACATTTTTAGAAACAAAAAATTAGTCTAGTGGTAGTTAGTATGCAAACATTTATTATTGAATAATATAGTCTTGCAGAAAGAAATTAGCTCAAGTGAGGTTTGTCGCAGAAAGCAAAAAAAAAATTCTGCCACAGGGCACAGGTCTGTCACATGGTTTTTCAATATTAGGCACAAATTCAATAATATTTTTCTGAACTCAATCATCCAATATTTCTTTATATTGGAAAAAGAGGGTTTTGTCGCATTTCATTCTTTTTATAAGACTCTTATGTCGGTTCTCAAAGATTTTGAAATTATCTACTTATGTGTATTCTGCAAAATTACCGAACTATCATTTAATTTTATTTGACCATTCATTAGTAATTCATAAAATATATCTCCACCTAACAAAACTTGAACATGTGTTGGCTTAAAAAATTCAGGATTTGCATACATTAAATTCTGCGGTAACTGAAGTTCAGAAATATCAGTAGGCCGGGAAGGGGTTAAATCTGTAATTTTTGGAACAATTAACATATTAATTTCCTTTCGGAAATCCCCATTTTTGTTAGAAACCTCAACCTTTATTCCCTTTTTTATTTTAAAGGTAGATCCATTTAATCCTAAAATTAAGGAATTAACATTATAATTCCTCAAACCTAAAATTTCACTAGCTTCATATGTGTACAAAGAAACTTCGCTTGCACTATCTAATACTGCAAGGAAAGGGAAAAAGGTGTCATCAGCTCCTTTAATACTATAAACAATAGCTGTAGTCAGTAATGCGTTACTAATACCAGCGAACAAATTTCTTACCGACTGATAGCAGATATTGCTCTTTAGCACTATAGAAGGTGCCTCGTTATCAATTACTTGCCCCCTATTGAGAGAAGAAACTACTGCATTCAATTCTACCGATTCAGCAGAAGCAATTTTAGCCTCAGTCTTTCTCCTTGGACTAGCTGGTATTCGAATCATTTGTTCACCATGTAAAGTACTATGGTGATTCACGAAACAAATTCTACACTTATTATTTAATTTATTACATTGCGAAATTTTATGTTTTCCTAAGCAGTTGAAACATAACTGTAGTTTATGGACTTGGTTTAATTTATCCTGAACCGATAAATCCCTATAACGTTTGCATTTATATATCAAATGATTTTCATTGCATAAAAAACATGCATGCTTATTAGCTTGCAAGATGAAACTCTTTTGTCTGGGACTAAATTCAGATTTGGGTTTGGTAACGGAAACATTGCGATTTTGTATGTTCTCGAGAGCTTGGCTCCTTTTCGAAAGTAATTCTATGAAATTTTCCCAGTCAAGGACTTCATTATGTTCTAATGTCATTTCAAATGCCATTCATGATTCGTCATCTATTCTTTGTAAAACAATACTCATTAAAATAGCTTCTGACAATTTATTGTTTTCAAATCCTAGTTGTTTTAGGCCTCTTAAATGGCTGAGCAAGTTGTCTATTAATGTTCTTATTTCTTTAGCATTTTCAATTTTTATTTTACTAATACTATTTAAAAACCCCAAAATATGTCCCTGTACAATCAGACGTTTATTTTCATATCATTTGTTCAATGCTTTGAGTAAGGATGAATAAGAATCGTCAATGTTTTGCTGCAGAACCTGTAAGAGCTGATTGTAAGTAATATATAACTTTTGGGAATCAGTTAACTGATTATTGCTATCAATCAGAGTGGTCAATTGTAACTTAGAGCTCATCCACTCAGTATAATGGCCTGAAAATTGCAGAAATGCAATAGAAGGTAACTTAATTTGTGCATTATTTGAATTAACATTTTCAACAGTATTATTATTAGAAATCAATTCCTCAGAACTAAGATTTATTGAGTTAAGAAGACTTACCTCAATCTCTTCGAGATGATCCTCGATTTCAGACAAAAAATTTTCAAAATCCTCTAAATCCTTATCACTTACAGTGCTGTAACATTCATTTCGTAGATCATCAATCTTTTTTCTCAAATTTTCAACAGAATTAATTTTTAATTTGAGTTCTCTTTGTGTAAATTCTTTGTTTTTTAGGGCATTTTCTATCTTTGTTACTTGTCCTTTTAAAGAACTTCGTTTTCTGTTTAGTATAACACTGGCAGTAATTGTAGTCATTGCATTATATGTTACATAAAACAACTTACTGAAGGCTCCTGATTGACGCTGACCAAAACTATGTTGTCGATAGTTGAGTGAACTATTTCTTCAAACATGCTGGTTCATTGAAACTCTGTTAGTTGTAGACATCACAAAAACATTTATTTAAATACATTGTTGAGTCGAAAAGAGATTGGCAGTAGTTTACTTCGCTTACATATAGTCACACACAATCCAAAATGGCACATATTCTAATAATAATCTCGTTCACGGAGTATCTCAGTTTTTAAATGCGTGTGACAACAAAAGATAAATTCTTTTTAACCATGGAGGAAACATAAGTAATTTCAAATGAATGTGATGGGAGGGAGGTCATTATAATACTTTAATATTTCAGGATTATACCATTTTAAAACTTTATTTTTGCAATATGAACATTATCAGAATCATTATTTTCATGTAAGATACTGAACATGAAAAAATATTTCAAGAAAAAAGCATCGGAATGTAAATATTATAAATTTCTAAATATATTATTTTATGCTAGATTTTTAAATTTTTCCGGGTGGTAATAAACCTCTTCGGGGAAAAAAAAATAAAAAAAAACTTTTTTTTCCCAAAATTTCGGTTTTTTTTTTTTTTTTTTTTTTTTTTTTGTACCATTCCGATTTCTACTTGAGATAATGACTCAGTATTTTTTGCGATATTTTATTGTCAGTTTTCAGGTAAAAGTATAAATACCGAATTTTAATTAATGGTACATGCAGGTTAACCCTTTTCCCTTTATCTACCACATTCATTAAGAAACAGATAAAAATGTATTTGAAATGCATTTTTTAAGTTACTTAAGAGTGTTTTGTGAGGTGGTAATTTAGTACAGAGGTCAACAAGTAATTTTATAAGGTGTGCCCAAATGAAAAGGAGACTAAAGTTATATGTGAAGAAATTTTAATAACAATATTATAATTACATTTTGTGTGGAATAGTGCAACTATAAATAATTGCCGTTGCCATTGATACACTGATCCCAGCACGTAGGAAGGGAGTGGATGGCTCAACAGATGGGTCAGGCAAACACCCATTTTCTCCATCTTCTGATTTTCTGACAGATGCTTGGGCACCTATTGTGCACAAACTTTGCCATAACCAAGCTTTTTGTAGATTATGTGATGCATAGTTCCTTTGCTTATCGACAGTTCAACAATAATTTCCCGTGTGATGATCAGCGATTCTGCCATATGGCTCATCCACAGCCAATCTCTTTAAGTGCTGATCTGGAGGAATCCCTCATGCAACAAACTGTGGAAATGACTCTCCAGCAATGACATGGTTCATACAAGTGCTTAAAAAGTCCTTAAAAATTCTAGGAAGTCCTTAAAAACTCCTTACTTTTTATAGCTCTTTTTAGCTCCTTAAAAACTCCTTACTTTTATACTTGTACCCCCAGGAGCAGAATTATATACGATGTTCTGCAACAAGACATTAAAATTTGCAGATGTTCTGCAGGTATTTTGTCCAAATTTGTCAAAGCAGAGTAAAATGCAAAATAAGCATAAAAATAATACTTATTAGTAAAGCATTTATTACACATTTATAATAAAATATGATTTAAAATTTTTATAATCTAAAATTGAGGAATACACCCAGAATTTGTAATTTTTTCAATGGCTTTTGGCATTAATATTGTCACATTAATGTGGATATACTACAACTACTTACAAAATGTTTATAAATTTTGTCTATACATTGAAACAATGACTGTTTCCAGCAATTTTCTAGTATGCTAACAGATTTACAGGTCAGTTGAACATATATAGGTTTTATTAATTTTAGAATGTTAGCTGTATCAACATCACCCAGTTAGGGGATAGATGAAATGTTCTGCAAAAGCTTCAATTGTTCTGCGACGTGCGTCGCAGTTTTGAGCACTTTCTGCTCCTGGGCTTGTACCTTAAAAAGTACTTATTTTTCTCTTATAGTATTTAAAACTTTAAAAAAAGAAGAAAAAAAAGAAAAAGGAAATTTGTTTTTAGAACTGGCAAACTTATGTTTGGAACGATAATAAATCTGAAACAGCTTAGATACAAAGTTGGAAAAACAAAAATCGTCTGCTTTTCATGCACTACTCGTACTATAGGAAAAATGATTTGGTAAAAAAGAATAATCTTTTATATTTACTTGAGGACTAATCAAGTAATATGTGATGAAGGGAGGGGAGGGAAAAAAAAGCATAAATCTGAACACATCTAAATATTTGCAGTTAAGCTATTTAAATATAGAAATGATTTTTACTATTTGTTTTATTTATAATTAACTTTTTAAAATCGAGTAAAACCTCTGCTCCTCGGCATTTAACTAACCCGAAATCTCATGTAGCCCAAAAGTCTTGATTCTAAGATTCTAAGATTTTAAGACGGAAAGAAGCCGCTCACCACTATGCAGTGGTTTTGAGCGTTTTTAACCTTTAGAGAGGGGCTCCAAAGCCACTGTGGAGATTCAGAAGAGCCCGTCTCCAAAGGTTAAGCCTCCCCCGTTGTTTATTGCATAGCAAATAACAAAAAAAAAAAAAAAAAAAAAAATTACAAAGGTCGCCAGAGCAGAGCTCTCCCGCGACAAAAGGCGACAAAGTTGCATGAAAGTGAAGAGGACCGGTGCCAAGTGGAAGCCTAATTACAAAGTTCATTCAGGTAATGTACAAATTTCACAGTCTTTATACAATGTTCTCGCAGTCTTTATATCAAGCCCAAACACCCTAACAACAATGTTGGTTAGCAACATCATGCGCAGGATGATTGCTTTCCGAGAGCACTTCAGTGGAATTCTGTAGCATCAGACATGACCAGTATTCGCCATGTAGGAGATGAGGAAAAATTAAGGAAAGATAGAGAAGGAATTTAGTTTGTTGAATTTGATAAATCTTGAAGGAAGGCATAGATGCGCTTTAATTTGAACCTTAGGGGCTTTCTAGTTATTATATTGTTCAGCCAGGTTGCTGGTCTAGGATAAGGGTTCCTTAAATGGTAAGGTATTGTAAGTTGACAGTGAAAGTAGTAATGTTGTGCAGTCCCCTCCTCACCGCATGAACATAAGGGTGATCGTCGGCAATGAAATCTGTGGAGGTATTTGGGGAAGGGGCCATGACCTGACAGAAAGGCAGAGATTTCCGGAGAGAGGTCCCAAATATTGAGTGAGACATTTGGTATTAGCTCGTGAGTGTATCTCCCTTTTGGAGACACACTCCAGAGACTCTGCCAGTCATTAATTAGTTTTTGATTTAGGTGATATTTTATGAAGGAAGGGGGAGCTGGGAGTGAATAGGCTATGTCACTAGATTTTGTTGCTGATTTTGCAAGAGAGTCCGCTAGTTCATTTCCGATGACCCCCTTATGGGCAGAAACGTGTGCCAGGCAGGGTTAGAAATAAGCAGTCGTTAGTCGTATTTTACGACCAGTTTTTTCATTTTGACTCCTAGAATTCCAATCATAGGTGCCATATTTGACGCCTGGATTTTTTCCCCATCATATCTAATAATTTTCCCAATCCCATCAGACAGTAAACAAGTCTATTTCAGTCAGCTGAACCTAATAAAAACCAATTTCAGAAATCGTATCTTTATGAAAGTAGTTGATTAAGGCCCTAAATTGGAAGATTTCTGCCCAGAAAATTCTATTAAACTGTAGTGGAATGATGTATCTTCTGAATGAAGAATGAATTTGTGATTTTAAATATGTACGTTTAATATTGTCAATGTAATTACATTCATTACATAAATATTTTTTATATAATCTTGCATATATTATTTACAAGTTGATGCTTTATTATTATTTTTTTTTATATACATATTTAATTATAGATGGCACCTAGATTTTTCATTTTGACGCCCACAAAATTTAATCCAGGCGTCATTTTGACGCCTAGTTTCAAAATTCTTATTTCTAACACTGGTGCCAGGGAGATTTTAGTTTTTAATTTTGAGAGCTTTATTTTAATTTCAATTACTTGTGGGTGTCTGCTCTTGTGGCGAGCTATGGCCTGCAGGCTCGAGAGGCTGTCACTGAAGATTGAGATTTGATTGTAGTCTGGAGAGTTATTTTCTGACCACTCAACTGCCTTCAGGATGGCAAAGAGCTCAGCCTGAAAGACCGAATTGTGGTCTGCGAGCCTGCCTGCCCACTGATGGAGAACTTTGTTATTGTTTAAAACGCAGAGTGCAGCTCCCACTCCATGATCGGTTTTGGAGCCATCAGTGTAGATCGCCAGTTGAGCAGACGGGGAGAAGCTGTTTTTTGCACAATTTATGAAAAGGGAAGCAGCATCCTGTGCTGGGTGTATTTGCCAGCTGTTAGAAAGCTGTTGGACATGAATATTAGGGAGGAGAGTACCTGTGAGAATGGAATTATTTAATTGCAGGACGTTAGTTTTGTTAAAGTTGTATTTTAATTGGAGGTGAGCATGTGGAATACCAGTGATGACTGTGAGGGCATCAGTAGAGATTGTTTTGTAACCTCTAGAGATTTGGAGCAAAAACATTCTCTGTATTGAGTTAAGTTTATTCGACGCTGCTTTGGTGAGGTTGCCCCCCCAAATGCCAGCGCCGTAGGTTAGGATCTTTTCTATTACTATTTTATACCAGGTTTTTAGGAAGAAGGTGGATATACCCCACCTCTTCCCTGCCATTTTTGCTGAATTGTGGAAGATTTTAGAAGTTTTTATTTTTAGGTCTTGTATGTGTGCCAGCCAGTTTAGGTTTCTATCTATTGTGATTCCCAATATTTTTAGTTGTGGAACATGACGGACACTGACGCCATCAATCCTCATCACTGGGTTCCGTTTAAGGAGTCTTGGAAAGGAGAAGGTTAATGCTTGCGTTTTCGAGGGTGAGAGTGTTAGATCTGATTCTATTAATAGGGAGCTGAAGAGGGAGAGGGCAGCCTGGGCCTGTTCCTCCAGAACTTTTCTCGTTAAACCCGAGAGAATCACAGAGAAGTCATCAGCATATGCGAGGGTTTTAAAACCCTCTGAGTTCATTTTTAGAAGAATTTTGTTGGCCACCAAGTTCCAGAGGATCGGGCCTAGGCACGATCCCTGGGGGCAGCCCTTAGATTGTGGAAAAACACTGTAGTTAGGGCCCCAGTTAATCAAGATTTTCCTGTTGGAGAGGTAAGAGCTGATGACTCCCGCAAGATTTCTCGGGCAGTTAAGTGTTTGTAGAGTGTGTAGGATGTGTGGCCATTCGATGTTGTCGAAAGCCCCTTTAATGTCAAGTGAAATAAGAGTGGTGTACTTTCCAGACTGAAAGTTAAGAGCGCAGGAGTTTAAAATTTGCTGCAAAGCGAGTTCACATGATCTGCCCTCTCTGAACCCGAATTGGTTGGGGTGTAGAAGATTATTGGATTCCAGGTAGAAATTTAGTCTATTGACAATGAGCTTTTCTAGTAATTTGCCTATTGTTGGGAGCAGGCAGATCGGTCGATAAGAGGAGGGTTCAGAGGGAAGCTTCCCTTGCTTCAGAAAGTACACCACTTCACCCCTTCTGAGAATTTCTGGAAAATATTGTAGTTCGAGGCATAAGTTTGTCCATGTGTGAAAAATATATGTGAGTGTATTGAAGGAGTGTCTAAGGATTCTGAAGTCTATGCTGTCAGGTCCAGGGGCCTTATTTACGTTAAAGCTATAAAGAGCAGCCCGGATTTCTGCCTCCGTGAAGGCTTCGTCCATGGGACCTGAAAAAATTGGAATATGGGGGCTGGTGAATTTACTCGGAGGGAAGAGAACTGAGGTGATATATTCTAGGTTGTTGTGTTTAGAGGAAAGAGCTGGAGGACGTTCAAGTTTGAGTTCTGTTGGTGTGAAAAATTTATTACTATAGAATTTCTGTGCAGTGCCATGGATGTTTGTTTGTGTTGTGCAAAAATGTTTCCATGCGTTATGTTTTGCAATGTTTATTTGTTTTTTGAATGTTGCCGAGAGTTGGCGGATTTTAAGTTTGTGTTGCATTAGATCTGAGGGGTTGATATATTTTTGTTGTCTCCGGAGTGCTGTCAGGCGGTTACGCATGGATCTGCAGATGATCAGCCTCCTACAGTCAGCCACTCTCTCTCTGTCAGTTTGTTTACTTTCAGCGGTGTGCGCATTCGATCTGCCACTGAGAAATACTATCCGTTATTTTGGAGAACTATTTTCATTCCGTAATTATCACAGATGTCCAAAATAGCGCTGAGTGCCCCCTCCCCACCCTTAACAATGATATCATATACCTTTTCATAACATCTGGAAAAGAAAGGAAGAAGACCCATTTCTTATCATAGATGTTAAATCAGTCAAAACAAATTTATTTCTTGATGCTGTGGGCTGATCACAAACATAATAATGTAATTACACTTGTTAGATTTATGTTAAAAAACACACTCAAATGTAATAGCACTTGATCACTGTTAGTGACCGAGACATTCTGTTCTTAAAGCTGGTAGACAAGAGGTGACGGGTTTGAACCTAGGTCACGCTCGTTGGCCCTGTCATTTGAGGTTTTCAGTGTTTTTTTTTTTTTTTTTCCTTTTCCGAAACTCTTAGAAATATGGGCTAGAATCGTTTAGAAAGACCTAAACATAAGGCATTTTACCCAGCAGGGGTCGAAATTAGAATCACCAAGTTGGGTGCTAAATAGCAACTAACATTGTTTTCTTAGTTGCCATCATGTTGTACTTAGGTGCCATTTTAAAACTGTTATTTACACATAGAAACATATGTGTAAACATTGTACATAAACTACAATTACTTAAAATACTGATACTTTATCTGGTTAGTTTTTTCCTTTTTAAAAATTTGCTAGTGCTAATATTTTTACATTAAAGCTAGGAATTTACTTCTACTACTACTTCGTTGTTATTGCCTTTATTTTAATCGCACATAAAAGAATGCTAGGCGTCAAACTGACGACTAGATATAAAATTGTGGTCGTCAAAACGAAATATTTAGTTGTAAAATACAACTAACGACCACTAATTTCGAACCCTGTTACTCAGGCTTAGGTTCATGAGTGTATTATCCTCCTTAACCCCAAAACAAAACCACATCACTTGAGTTCTTGAAGTAATTTCACTTAGCAATATTACCGTAAATACTCGTGTATAAGTTGATCCTCTATTTAGAGAGATATTTTCTTTAAAAAAAGATAAACACGTATGTTAAGAATTATTTTTGAAAAGTAAGTTTATATTTTAATTATCAATATGAGGTCATTAAAAATATAAACTTTAGGTATATAAATCAGTCTTAAACCAGCCCCACAAGTCTCGGGGGGGGGGGGGGGGGGGGCAAAATTATTTAGAAAGCTTTTCGATTGGTAATTAAACCGAGATATTGATCTCCTACTTTAGTATTTCTGTTGACTTACAGTATTGCTGGAATTTCAGTGTGCAGGGCTCCCAAATGGTCCTCTTTTCCCTCCAAAGTCCGTTTTTCATTGTGAGGTCCGTTGTTGTCCTCTTTTTAATGTTTTCTTCCGTTTAGTCCTCTTTTGAATGACCTAAAAATAAGTTTTTAAAAATGCTTTGCTCATATCTCATGTTAAAGATGTTTTTCCTACCTAATTCTGGTACTGAATTACGCTTCTTTTCTTTCGTTTTTACTTTCTTCTATATGTAATATAGAGAAAGTATTGGATTTGTGAAAATTTTCGACCTCCGTTTTTTGATGGATTTACATGTTTTGGGATGTTCTGAACACAAATTAATAGTTTTTAGAAAATGTCTGTCTGTCTGTCTGTATCACTTTTTTGCGGACGCTATATCTCACGAACCAATGAATGAAATTTAACCAAACTTGGTATATAGTTGCACCCTGACATAAACTGGTGCTGATTAGATTTGGGGATCAATCGCCCAACAGGTGGCGCTGTGATCGCATTTTATGCAAACTTTTAACATGGCAGTATAGGACAAAATTTCGTATAAATGGGCATAATGAGAGTTATTTTAAACTTGTGATTGTAAAATTAATGTAAATCATTGATAATAGTAATAGTTAACTAGGAAAAAAAATTTGTGCATGTGGGGGCATCGGTTGCTCTACCACTGAGCTACCCTGGCTGACAACCAGCTAGGCATTTCTCACATAATATTCGTTGGCCAAGTCACCGAGTCTGCAAACGCAGCTGTATCAAGTGACAATATTAATCGTAGCACAACTCCGTAGACCACGAAATTTCAATTTAGAAATATTTATTCATGAATTCATCAACCGTGAATATTCATTTTTAGTAAAATTGGAGTGTAAAGGTTGATATTTTTATTTACCGTGCGTTAAGCGGAGGTGCCCGGGTTGGATTCCTGCCTCTGGTATTTTTCACATAGTTGGTAAATAAAAATATCAACCTTTACACTCCAATTTTACTAAAAATGAATATTCACGGTTGATGAATTCATGAATAAATATTTCTAAATTGATATTTAGTTCTTAGTTGGACCTTTTCCTAAACTGGTGCTTATTGTTTTTGGGGATCGATCACTCAACAGGTGGTGCTGCCATCCTATTTTTCCCCTAAATTTTTAACATGGCAGTCTAGGACAAAATTTTAGATAAATATACATAATGAGAGGTATTTTTAACCCTAATTGTGAAATTAATCCGAATTATTGATTATACTAGTTGTAAACTAGGAAAAAAAAAGTATCTAGGAGTACTTCTAGGAGCGTTGCTCCGGAAGTACTCTTCTCTACACCTGGGATGTGAATTTCTATATGAGGTATCTTTCGAAAGAACTTGTCAGTACCGTTAAAGCGAATGGTTGAGCCATGGATTTATGAAATTTTAAAACAAAGTTATCATATTTTTCATTTTTAAGGGGAAAAAAATGCATTTTTTTTTATGTTGGTACAGAACTGACTACGCGCTTTCAGCATTCAGTGTTATATTTAAAAATCGTCTGCATTCATGATGAGAAAATAATTTTAGTGAATAATAATTTAATAAATAATTTGGTATTTCATGAATTTTATAAGGTATATAGAAGAATGTCTATGCTATAATAGCCACATCAAACTAGTTTTTTTTTTTTTTGCTGTAATTTTTGTATGGATTCGAGATTTCTTCGTGGAGGCTATAAAAAAATTCGCAGTTTATGCCACCGAGATGGCAACATCTATGGTGGAGCTGAGAAGGGGGAGGGACATTTCAGCGGGAAGAAAGTTGAAGTATACAAAAAATATAGTAATTTTTTTTTTTTTTTACTTTCAATTGTTTTTGCACTATCTTGCATGCCGTATGTTCCATTAGTTTCAACTTCATCTCAACTATTCTTTTTTTTCTTCAACATTTGAACTATACATAAAAAATAAAATGTGGTTTCAACTTTACGGGATTAAACAACATTCCAGGATCATCTGGTGAGTAACTGAATAATTTATTACTTTTTTATAAATTAAAAAAGATTCGTTTTTCAATCTTCCTTTTTGAATTTGTACTTGACTTTATGAAATTTTATTTTATGTTGTGTTAGACTATAATGTTAGTTAACAGTGCTCCTTTCCCCCTCTCTCTCTATATAGGTACATTGGGGAATATATATGTATATATATTGTATAAATTATTATTTTACGTAGTCCTTAAAAAATCTTCTGGAAGTCCTTAAAAGTCCTTACTTTTCTTTATCATAAAGGTGTACGAATCATGAATGAGGATATTGATGTGAAGCCGTTAACTATGCATGTGCATCTAGCAATACCACCATACCATCTATCGGCTTACACATTAACTCACTGGGATTTGATATAACACCGCAGCAGCTAAGGTCGCCTTTTCATTTTTGCACACCTTGTAGGTGTGGTCCGGTCCGGATAGTTATGAAAACTTTTATCAAGGTCCAGAAAAAAAATAATATGAAATAAATAAGTAAAAATACTCATATTCCTTACTAAGTTTTTAATTTTCATTTTTAAAAAAATTATGAAATACAATAGATAGGCATATTTTTATACAAAAGTGAATGCCAGCAATAACATTTGCAATTTTAAGGCAGTTTTTTTTTTTTTTTTTAAGTTAACGTGGAGAGCAGCAACTATGTACTTAATCTACCTATAACTAACTATTAAGAATTCAAACCAATCACACAGTTACTTGTAAAATATTAGAAACTAGTATGCTGTAGCCACCACCTGACTTTCTTTTATATTTTCCTATGCAAATTCACTCAGTAAAAATAATTTACTAAAGTTATCTTCCATGATGAATGAAGGATGATTTCTTTTCTAGAGAAGTAGTATAACATCTATAAAAAATGCGAATTTTTTCTCGATAACTTCATTTTAAAGACATTAACTAGCTCTTTTGAAAGATACCTATTATGAAAATTTGCCCCCCCTTAAGGAGGGGGAGGAACTTCCAATCCCCCAGGGGAGAGAAGCAATGCTCCTATATACACAAATATTTTCCCCCAGTTGACTATCACTATTATATATATTATATATATATATATATATATTTTAATTACTTATTAATAAAAGTGTATTTGTATAAAAAAGGCGCCAAAGGCAGCACTAAAAATTATACAAAAATATATAATTTAGAAAATATGATGAAACTTGAAGACAAGTGGGCGTGTATAACAAGAAAAAACGTTAAAAAAAGTAACGAGTTATAGTAACGATGAACAATTGTAAAAAACAACACTACATGCGAAAAACACCCTTCCGCTTCCTCTTCAGTGGGTGGGAGCAGCAGAACAGACAATAAATTAAATTAAAAGAGGCCTAACAGGTTTCGGAAACATGGCGAAACTAGCATACTCCCAACAAAATCAAGAATAAATTACTGGCAAATTAGATATAACAAAATTGGTGCTTCATAAAAGTAACATAACTAAATTAATATAATAATCCAAAAACTACAAAGTCGATATTTGTGACAAAAATAATTTAACAAAAGGACATGCTAGATCGTCATGTTCCCACCCAGACCTGAAAGGCAAAAAGATATTGTAATGAACTGAACTTACTGCAATGTAGAAATAGGTCTTTAGAGCAAAAGCAGATGATTCACATGTAGTGGCTCAATACTGGCGCTGTCTTGTCCGATGTTCCAAAATCATAGTCCAAACTCTCCGAGTCGCTCAGCACCAAGTAGCTGCAGTCCGACATAAGGCGTTCCACAAGTTGGACTTTGGCCATGAGTCTTCATCAGCAAGCACTACTAGACACCAAGAACCATAAGTGAAGAAACCTTACCGCAGCTATCACCCCAATCGCAAACACTTATTAAAATTATTGGTGTAAAACTTTATGAAATTTAATGGATAGTTATTATTGTAATAAAGATTAGCAATGAATTTAAAGACTTGTTTATTGTAATTTGAATATTTATTGCATATCTTATAGAATCTATTTAGTTGACCAATCAAAATATTAATATAGATTTTTTTATGCAAATTACTATACCAGTGAGGCATGCTGTAACTATTAAATGAAAAATCTTTCTTTTTGTCATATAGATCCAGATTTAATGTATTATCTTGAACATCCAGAAAAATATCTAAGAAATTAACACAGTCATCTTCATTATTAGTTTTATTTAAATTTAAACAGGAAGGATATACGTCTTTAAAAATATCTGTAAAATTGAAATTTAAGACTAGAATATCATCTATATATCGATAAATTTTCAATTTTTTGTTGTAATTGATAACATAAGTATATTCATAAAAGAATAAAAATAAATTAGCGGCTGTACTGGAGTAATTGGTGCCCATTCCGATACCATGTACCTGTTTATAAATTTTATTATGAAATGTTAAGAAATTATTGTTAAAACAAAAATGGCAAAGACTTAAAAATAAATCTCTATCAATTCTTAATTCATTTACAATATCAAAAAAGTCGAATAATTTAATTAAAGTGCTATATAATAAATCAATAGGGATATTGCAAAACAAATTTTCGAAATCAAACGTTTGTACAGAAGTAGGCGTGTCCATATTATTTAACTTTTCAATAATTTCATAACTATTGTCAATACACCAAAAATAACTAGAATTTTTATATTTATTTTTTAGAAAGTCATAAATAAGCTTAAAATAAAATTGAAGTTTAATATTGAAACATTTATTAACGCTGCCAACAGTACAACAAATATAACGGAATTTTATAGGATTTTTATGGAATTTAGGTGTTAAAAATAAAAAAGGTAATTTTTTATGATTTGGTAAAGTAAAATTTTTTTTGAAAAGGCTTTTACATTTCTTGATATAAGCAGAACTTTTATTATATATGGAATTGCTGTCCAGGTTATATTTTTCATAATATTTTAAATTATTAAATTCTGAAAATATTTTTTCAGCATAAAATTTTTTACAAATGATGGCGTAATTATTGGCAGCCTTATCAATAGGTACAAAAATAAAATTTGTTTGCATATTTTTAATAAAACTTAAGTCATCTTTACTTAGTTTTTGATATACATAATTACTTTGATTTAGATTTAATTGAATAAATTCCTTAAAATATTTAATTAGATGGTATTTCCATTCTACAAAAGCTTCAAACGGTACATTAAATTTATAAGCTATTTTCAGTATAAAATCATTAGTATCTTTACAAAAAGTATCAAGAGCTTTTTTGGGATTTATATAATAGTTAGGTCTAAATTTTGTACCAAGACTCAAAAAAATATCCTTCCTGTTTAAATTTAAATAAAACTAATAATGAAGATGACTGTGTTAATTTCTTAGATATTTTTCTGGATGTTCAAGATAATACATTAAATCTGGATCTATATGACAAAAAGAAAGATTTTTCATTTAATAGTTACAGCATGCCTCACTGGTATAGTAATTTGCATAAAAAAATCTATATTAATATTTTGATTGGTCAACTAAATAGATTCTATAAGATATGCAATAAATATTCAAATTACAATAAACAAGTCTTTAAATTCATTGCTAATCTTTATTACAATAATAACTATCCATTAAATTTCATAAAGTTTTACACCAATAATTTTAATAAGTGTTTGCGATTGGGGTGATAGCTGCGGTAAGGTTTCTTCACTTATGGTTCTTGGTGTCTAGTAGTGCTTGCTGATGAAGACTCATGGCCAAAGTCCAACTTGTGGAACGCCTTATGTCGGACTGCAGCTACTTGGTGCTGAGCGACTCGGAGAGTTTGGACTATGATTTTGGAACATCGGACAAGACAGCGCCAGTATTGAGCCACTACATGTGAATCATCTGCTTTTGCTCTAAAGACCTATTTCTACATTGCAGTAAGTTCAGTTCATTACAATATCTTTTTGCCTTTCAGGTCTGGGTGGGAACATGACGATCTAGCATGTCCTTTTGTTAAATTATTTTTGTCACAAATATCGACTTTGTAGTTTTTGGATTATTATATTAATTTAGTTATGTTACTTTTATGAAGCACCAATTTTGTTATATCTAATTTGCCAGTAATTTATTCTTGATTTTGTTGGGAGTATGCTAGTTTCGCCATGTTTCCGAAACCTGTTAGGCCTCTTTTAATTTAATTTATTGTCTGTTCTGCTGCTCCCACCCACTGAAGAGGAAGCGGAAGGGTGTTTTTCGCATGTAGTGTTGTTTTTTACAATTGTTCATCGTTACTATAACTCGTTACTTTTTTTAACGTTTTTTCTTGTTATACACGCCCACTTGCCTTCAAGTTTCATCATATTTTCTAAATTATATATATATATATATATATATTTTAATTTCATAATGATTATTAAAAAATAATTCTCCTGCTGTACATTTATATGGGATTTTGTCCAATACTGCCGAGTTAAAAATTTAGAAAAAGCAGGATGACAGCACAACTTGTTGAATGATTTTCACCAAAAATTAATAGGCACTGATTTCTGTCAATTTGTGCAACTACATATCAAATTTCATGAAATTCTATGCAGTAGTTACTAAGATACAGTTGCCACAAAATTTTGTCACACACACGCAGAGAGAGACAGACATTTTCTAAAAATGATCCGATTGTGCTCTAGATCTCTCAAAATGTGTAAATCTATTGAAAACCCAAAGTAAAAAATTTTTACGAATCCAATACTATCTTTTGTTGAATATAGAAGAAAGTGAAAATGATAGAAGTGGCACCCAAACGTATTGTTATGGAAAAATATATTTTTAGTAATTTATTTGAGTAATTGATAGTTTCAAAAAATGTTTGACCTTCCGCGGTCTGGAACTGGACCACAGTCTGCCAGTTGCTTTAGTATTCCACTGGTGCATAGAGGTCGAAAAAGATATTTGAACCTTAAAAATGTGTAAAAAAGTATTTTATGTTTCTTATATTTTTTCTGAAATTGATATGAGATTCTTGAAATAATATAGGAATTAATTATGACAGACAGGAAGATCGTGGAAAATGCCAACCAAAAATAGTGAGAGCACGCTATAAATTCTTTCTGGAGCAAAAATTACTACATGTAGCGTCTAATAATTTGTAAGTGAAGTATATATATTGTATTCATAAGTACCTTTGATATTTCAACAGATTCAATTTTATATGCTTATCAAACTCATAGTCCTTAAAGTACTTTCAGTAGATAAAGGGTTAGGGCAGGACCTAATGATGAATGAAAACTTCTGCTGCAAGTATCATGAATTGCAAAAACATGCAACAAATGTTTACAATCAAAGTAATTAGGCAGTACTCTTCATCAGGTGAAAAAGTGCACATTTAAAAAAAAAAAAAAAAAAAATATATTATTATTCATTTTTTCAATTTGAATTTTAAAATTTAAAGTCTACTTTTTATTTTTATTTTTTACCAATTGTTAATTTAATATTTAAAAGTATACTTCATTTATTACCAAATAAGGAATACACATGTTTTCACAAAAGAATACGTGTGTGACAATTAAGTCAAATGCAAAAAAGTAGTTTATTAAATTTTAAACTATTTTTAAAACATAATAAAAATAGAACAATTATAAAATAATTATAGATGTGGTTCAAGTAAACATCTAATCAGTAATGTAGTAATAAAAGGAAAGATTTGTCTGTCTGTCTATTCATCTATATGTTCAGCCCCCCCCCCCCCCTCCCCCACTGAATGTAGAAGTAAAAATATTGACATGGGTGTACAGAAGTCTTCCAGAGCAGATAGTGAAAAAAAAAAAAAAGAAATCTTAATTAGTTGCTGAGACATAAAACATCGGTATTTCTCAACTAATAAACAAATCAAATTATACTTTTATTTAAATTTATTTTTATTATTATTATTATTTGTTTATGTAAAGAGAGAAAAATTACTTTTAAAGAGAATTTTCTTTTTTCCTCTCAAATTTACTTTTCTGATGTGGGAAGTTAAAAAGCAGTTTTGGAATTTCTCAAATTTCAAACTTATTTCAACAGAAATTGCTAAACAACTTTGACAGATTAGCCATTTTGAGTCTAAAATTTATTAAGTTATTCATTAATAGATACACTCTCCATTGATTGCTGATGTTGATTTTTTTTTTTTTTTTTTTTTTTAAACTTTGGAATGACCTTTATATGGTTTATTTTGCCAATGCTGAGGATTTCTTTTTCAATATGATTTATTTAAAAAAAAAAAAACTTTTGCTCAATATACACACAGATTTAAAAATGATGTAGTTGTGTACGTGAGATTTTGATATATCCCTTTTCGACCCAGGCCGTACGATCGTGCGGGTTAAGCATCCACGACATCCACTTATATTTTTGCATCTGGAACAATCATATGTTAGTGAATCAGATGTTAGTAAAATCAGAAAATGAGAGATCGAGCTAATTAACCAAAAGTGTAAAGTACAATTTTCAAGCAACAAATGTCGGTTATAGTCCATATTTTTCTTTCAGTTTGTAAAAATAGAAGAATGTAATGTTTTAAGATAAAAATGTTTCGGTTCGGAAAGGGTTATGGCTTTTTCATAAACAAAGAAATTTACAGCATATCAGAGCCACCTTTCCGCTGATATAGGGATTTGAATTATTAGTTTAACACTGATCTGCTCCCGTATTTGTAAGTCAATTTTTGACCAAATTTGAAGATATTGATCTGTATTCAATATTATGACACTTGTAAAAAGTTGTGGCGTGCAGTGCCCCCCCCCCCCCCCCCCTCACCTTATGAGGACTTTATTTTGTATTTTTTAAAAGCAAATGGAAGTTTCCTTCGTCCTAACTTTTTAAAGGTTTATTTATTTATTTATTTATTTTGCAGAGTGTTGTCTTTGTAAAGTAAAGGTGCTGACCCTAACAAGGATAACTTTAATTTTTTAAAAACTAATTTCTCATCTCTTTTTTGAATTTATATTTCTTCTTTAAAAAGTCTTTAATTATGCAATGAAACTTGTGTTTCTATTGCAATTTTTTAATTTTTTTTTTATTTATTTACAGACATTTAGATATCTCTTATAGCAGTGAAGTTGCTGTGTTTTATCCATGTCCAAACAAAGCACTAAAATGTCTTGTAGAAAGTTTAGAAAATCTAGTATCGTTAGATATTTCTGGAACGAACCTTGCTGGTAGACGTACAAGAGAAAGAGAATCTCCTGAATCTGAGTGAGTATAATTTATATATATTATTTATTTACTCTTATTAAAATATGTTTAATCTTTCCTACTTTTCAGAAGGCTGTAGATGAAAAAGTACCTCTATCATTTAGCTCTTTATCAATAGAAAATAGGGAGAAGTACAAAATCACACATTACAGGACACAATTTATTTTTTGAACGTGTCACCTTTTTTATTAGTGAGGTTTTTTTTTTTTTTTTTTTTTTTTTATTGAATTTTTACTTCATTAAGTAAATTCAGGGCTCTTCTTTCCAATTTCTCCCATAAAATGTACAGTCCACTAAATAAACAAACAAAATTAAATAAATACAAATAAAAAGAGAATACGTATCTCATCACCTAATTAACGAAGAAACACAGAAGGTACTATACTTCTTGGATTCATGTCTATTTTAATTTAATTATTTATTAAAAATGTAAGCTTAGCAGCCATTTACACATGTAAACATGCAGTGATGTTGAAATTTATATTTACAATGAGTACACAATTTTGACTTCTGGATTCTAGAGAAAATTTTACAGTTGGATACTAAATTTGAAGTAATTTAGTCAATAAGCTTAGCAATTATACTTATTGGGATTTTTGAGTTTTTTAATGTTAAATTCATTTTTTAATCTTTTATCTGATCTCTTGGTGGCAGAGTTCGTGATTTTTTTTTTTTTTTTTTTTTTTTTTTTAAATCTACAAATTTATAGTTACTCATTACTTTAGATCTGTAAAAGTAATCTATATCTTAAACAGTGTCTGAAAGCATAATTTAAGTAAACTTCATGCCAGAAGCTATGCTTTTTATAATCATATGTACATCAGTTTTAACTCTTAACACTGATGGATAATGAAATTTAACATTTAAGACCACAAGAATTATAGTCTACTCAAATCAAAATACAAATTAATAAGCAAATTTAACTTGAAATTGTACCTTCTCTTTTAGTTTTAAGGCCGATTTCGACAGCAAGCTCTTTCGACGGCTTCTATTCAGAATCCTTTGATGTGGTCAGCTGAGCTCAAAACCCTCGAACGCCGTTGGAAGCACCACCTGCTGAGATAATTGAAGGGCCGGGGGCAGATATCTTTGTCAGTTTTGAATGCTTTCCTTTGAGGTAACTGCACAATCTGATGAAAAAGGGCTACGACTGATTACAAGACATTTGGCTCTTTGTATCGGAAGTGTGATTAATGACTTTTTGAACCTTGGTCTAGAGCTCTAGTGGAAACCGGCCTTTAAAAACAGAATATACGAAAAACCAACTGTCATGTTATATGAGCATTTACTTTTACACTAAATGCATATTATTATAAGTTCTTTATTTTATATAACAATATAGATTTTTCAATTCATCATTTTGTAAAATCATATGATCACTTTATTACTAAAAGATGAAACTTCTCATTTTAACCAAATACCTTTTATTTAAAATTTAAAAATACAAATGAAGCAGATAATTTCCATATTTAAAAATAAACGTCTCTGAGTGTTATGGAAGAATAAAACATTTCTTTGAGCATTCTTATTCTGGATAACATACTGTATTATTAATTTAATGGATCTATATATAATTATCTATGGTATTGTTATAAACAAAGTTAATTATGGCATGAAAGGTAACGCTATCTAAAAAAATTGAAATATGCACAATCCCAATAATGCATGTAAATATGCAAAATAAAATGTTATAAAAAAAAAAAAAATAACTGAAGCTAAAGCATAGGTCGATACAGGTTTTATAGTAATAGTGTAATATTTAAAGTAATTGGTTCATAAGTGCCAACACACACACACATACCTATATATATAATTCTGCTAATCGTAGGTTGTAAATGCAACATATTTTGTATTTGAAACTCATTCTAACAAGATTTAAAAAATTTAGATCATAAAATGTTTTGAAAAAAGATTCAAATTTAATAAATGACTTTTAAAAAAGTCAGTTGATTTAAATCAATGATTTAAAAAAAAAAAAAAAAAAATCCATTGATTTAAATCATGATTTTAATCAAGCTGATTTAAATTAACAAACCTTGCTTGGTGGTATTAGTTTTTTAGATGTAGCTCAAAATCTACTTGACCAAAAGAACTGAAATTTCATAAATGTATAATTAAAATAATTAGAAGCCAGTAAAATATTTGTTGTAAAATATTTTTAATTTTTAATTCAATAATTTTTACTTAAAAATTTCTAAATATTTATTTTTTAGATAATTTTATTGAAATTTTTTTTAATTGTAATCTAATTTAAATATTTTTAAGTTATTGCAGGTTTTAAATATGTAGATTCCCTAAGCATTTTTTCCCATAAATAATTATATTACACATTCTATAAGGAATGGTAGGTATATATTTTTCTCTCTCGATATTTACTCGATCAGATAAATAAGGGTGTTATTTATTTATTTATTTTTTTTTTTTAAGGTTTATACATATTATTAAAAAATAAATAAACCTACACATTATGTACAAATGTGAAATTAATAATATTTATGCTTATAAAGATAGGCAACTATTTTCGCGGCTATAATCAACAAAATTTATGCTATTTCCAGGGATGGAACACGGGCGCAGAATTCACACCAGAATGTGTTTAAGAAATTTCTCTTCCTAAAATATCGTCGATTTAAGAAGTAGAAAATTTTCTTACATTGATAGTGGTATGAATTCTGCGCCCGTGTTCCATCCCTGTATTTCTGAAAATTGATATCATAAATGTTAAATACATATACTGAGTCAAAAATCAGCGAGATTTCTGCCTTTTTTTGGCATATGTTTGCCGATTATATAATTTTGTGTCTGATACCGAAATATATGCAATTTTCTCGTCCGAATATTCTGAAACTTTTGTGAAAAGTCTGTTTTATGTTCGCTGATTTCTTTTAAGTAAGTTAGTTTTAACACAAAACTGAGAAAATAATAATCATAAAATGCAGAGTTTACGCAAAAAATATTGCGCTTCAGCACAAAATACAAAATATGCAGAATACTGGAAATGCTGCATACGAGATTTGGGTGCTGATTTCAATTCTTTCACATAATTTCTGTGATTCTTTATTTTATTATATTATTTCCGTAATAGTCATTTCTACATCTTGGATATGCAGAAAAGATCCCCAATACGCAGGCTTCAAGCAATGCAGTGAACAAAAACATCGGTGGAAACCGCGGCTAACGATTTTTTTCGCCGGTCACGAGAAGATACCGACCGATGGCACATACATAGATCACATGGAAGTGACTTCTTATTTAATTTTCAGATCGCGTTTGGGCAAAGGTAAGTGAAGTCCGATTTGGCATCAGATAAAAATTATAAATGTATATTTCTCAGCAAAAATGCTAAAATATCTTTAAAAAATAGTGATATAGCAGATGGGAAAATACAGGGCACATTTTCACTTGAAAAAAATGGCAGGGCGCATTTTTCATTCAAAAAAAGGGCAGGGCACATTGGTGCTAAAACAAAAAAGGGCAGGGCGCGCCACTCTTTAAAAAATGCATAACATGAACACTAGATATAGATAAATAATAATAAAAAAAAATAGCTATCCTATGTAATAGCCCAGGAAACAATTTAAAATTGAGCCAATGAGTGCAGTTGCAGTGACATAGAGCCAAAGTTCTAGACAAGGAGGGGTTTGAGGGTTCAATAGCCCCCTTCTCCTCCTCCTCCTCCTCCTCCAAAAAAAAAAAAAAAAAGTCAAAAAGTTTCATGATTTTGAGCTCTAATAGGGAATTTTGATGAATATTTAATACTTTGTGTATATTTGATTAATTTTTAACATTTAATTTTTGATTTTATTTATTTATTTTTATATAGTATGACAGAAGGAGAAAATTTAACAGATATTCCAGGTTTAGCAAGTAGAGTTAATAGGCCTTTGGAATTTCTTGGATTGTTGAATACAGCTCATGATGCTTGTTTCCGTCACCATATTCCTGCTAAAAGGGTAATAATTTATTTCTTTATTTTTATTCTTAGTTATATTATTATTATTTTTTTTTCCCCTGTTAGTGAACTCTGAAATTGGCCAATCAATAATTCACTAAAAAACTTGCTAATAGAAATTACAAAAATATTTTTGATGTACAGACCAAACTCAATTTTAATGAAATAAAGTTGGATCTATGTTTAATAAAGAGATTGGAACATTGAAAAATGCTCATTAAATCAGAATTAGGACCCCCCCTTTTTTTCCCCCTTTCTTTTTTTGTTTATTAGAGACTTTTCTTGGCTTACATTCTCTGGCATAAACCGTCTGCTGATTTTTCCCGAATCCAGACTGTTTTTCCTTGACTGTGTCATGACACATTCAGCTTAAAAGAATTCCTTTTAAAATCGTTTTAAACTTACAGTCGGATTGCTATGAAATTGAAAATTTAAGCCCTCTAGATCCCATAGAACCTAATGATGGATCTCTTTTGAATATATTTAGATCCCCCCCCCCCCCATGGCAATCTGGCTAACTTTTCAACTTATAGTCGGATTGCTATAAAATAAAAAAATTAGGGCCTCTAAACCCCATAGAACCAACCCCATATGAAATTAAATAATTATTTATTTCATGTAAATGGAATAATATTCCAAAATGAGAACAATATAACTAACTAGATTAAATTATGTTCTTGCACAATAATTGTCTTATGAAAATTATCTATACACTGAAAGAAAAAAGAATTAAATGTTTTTTTTCTTCTTTTCCTTTCTTAGAAAATTTAGATTTCTTATTAGGTGAAATCTTGTTTATAAAATGTCAGACAAAATATCTGGTTCAGCATGGCAGTCCCTTTTATGATGTGGAATTTTGTGAAGTGTCAGCAAAAGGGTCCCAATTTTCACCTGGATCGACCCTGTGTGTAAACCCATAAAAAGTAATGCTTAAAGTGGGTTCTTGCTATATATGTAATTATGAGGTTCCCAGTTATCACATCCATTCATATGAGACTGGCGAATGCATTCAGGGAAAAATGAAGGTTTCTTTAGAACAACTGGAAAAAAAGAAAAACTTGGTTATATAAATCAACATCATGAAGTTGTTCAACTGTATTAGTATTTTATTGAGTGATACAGTATCATAGATTAGGTAAAACATTGATTTCAAAATTGTTTTTTAGATTGCTGGAGATGCATCCGAGGAACAGATTTTAATTGCTGGTCAAGCTTATTGTGCTCGAGATCAGATGATTCAAAAAGTCTTAAATGATCTTTTTCAAATATTTCGGTTCTCGACATGTCGAAACACACGATTAGCACTAGATGTTGTAATGGAAGCTATGAAGTTACATCCAAGACTAAAGAACATTCAGGTTTCTGGAAGGTAGTTAATTTTTATAAATTTTTGGTGGTAGTTTTTGTATAGTATGTTATTTTTATTTATTAATTTTTTTTTTTTTTTATTAGCATCTGAGTCCTATTTATTTTAGAGAAAAGAAAGGTGTTGAAACTGTTTATAGTAGGTCACCTCGAACTTTGCATAATGAGAAATAGTCTATTACAGAAACAGAATCTAAGAATTTATAAAATGCATAAAGAGGAAATTTCTGAGTCAAAAATAGGTCTGTGTTAGAGGTGAGTTTGGGCTCTATTTTGGCATTCCGAGCCCATCCGGGCCCGAAAGATTTTTTAACTGAGCTCACCCGAGACCGAAAAATTGTGTGTGATCAGAGCCCGATATTGAAAGTGGTATGCTATGTAACACATACACAATAATAAAATTAAATACCGTTTTCATTTTCAAATTAATTTTCTTATTATCAATCCTCAATTTAAATAACTATAAATGTTATTATAACAATTTATAATGTCTGTGTCTCTGTATACATGTATATATTTATATAATATACATTTATAGTGTAGCCCATTGTTTATAACGCGCCTATCGGGGGACAAAAAATTTATCCGAATGAGTGATATAATGAGGCCCAATATAACGAAGGAAGAAGGATTACTGTATAACACTATGACATAATATGCATTCTGTTGAAAAAAAAGTTCTAGAAAAAGGAAAGTCAAAGCTACTAAGGTTTGCAAGATTATTTTGTGATTTATAACCTATCATGGCTGTTATGGCATTACTAAAGATGCTCTCAAAATGAAAAAAATTTCTTTTTTTATTTTTCTTTTTTACATTTTCCAGTTAAAGAAGAATAAAATAAACAGAACTTTTAGCTTGAATCCGAGCCCGCCCGAAGACTTGCGTAAGATTTGAGCCCGGTAGGGCTCAGGCTGAGCCCGTCTCATCTCTAGTCTGTGCTACTAAATTAAATTTTGTGTAGTCTAGGTCTTTTTTTTTTTTTTTTTTTTTTTTTAAGATCTTTTCATTTAAATATGCAAAAATCATAAAAACATCTAATTTTTTGCAACAAAATACAAAGTTGCATTTCTTAGCAATGGTTATTATCTTCAAGTTTGTTTTTCTTTTCTTTTTTGTAATTTCCCTGAAAACTAAATTCATTAAGTACAAAACTCTGAATAAACACCATAAAATGCTAATGTACTTACTTATTACTTTCAAATGCCAGTTCTGTGGTGCTTTTTATAAACTCATTTTAGCCTTATTTTTATTTTATTTATTTTTATTTTTTTTATATTGCAGTGCTTCCTTATTTTATATTGTAAAAGGAGAAGATAAGAAGTTCTTTAATCCCAAGATGAGACAGTTAGTATTATTTTAATTATCATTAATCTTTCAAAATAGGTTTTAAAATTTCATTAATTTTGAAACTTTTATTTGGTCCAGTTGAGTGTAATTAGATTTTGTACTGTTAAGAGGTGTGTCCTCAGCAAATTTTGTTGTTGTTCATAAAGTCTTCCACACATGCCCACTATGTACTTTGTTAAGCTATGTTATAGGGGACAATTTGCAGTGACCACTGGCCATATGACTACTTAATGCTAAAATGTAGCTTTTAAATGCAAAAATAATGTAGGTGACAACAGCAATGGCTGCTTTCTGGCTATCTACTGCATTGTTCCAAAAAACTTGCTTTTGTCAGTTTTTTACGGTTAATTGAATCATTTGGTTTGAAGCCTGTGTATATTAGGTGTACATATAGTTTCAGAAGAAGGCTTTGTACCCTTTATTCAACAAAAAGTAAAAATGTGTATTTTTTACAAGCAATTTACTTGCCAGATTATAATTTTAAAATTGAAGGTTGTCACAGTTTTTGAAATCAAATTCTTTTTTCTTCTGCCTACTTTTCGGAATCCATGTAGTTTGTCTGGTGTGAGCATCACATTCGTTTGGTCATATGTGGTTTTATTTTTCTTATTTTCTAGAGCTCAATATAATTTTTCCTGAAATTTTTTTCCTGTAATAATTTTAAAATGTAAAGACTAAATGATTAGAGATATGTATTGCGAGCGACTTGAAAAAATATTTTTTTCATAACGTATAGTGACTGTAGACTGAAACATATTGAAGTAAAAAAAAAAAAAAAAAGTGTTACTTTTGGCATCAAGTGGCCAGTAACTTGAAAATGAGACCCAAATTTGTTAATTTTCACCTTTATGCCAAGCCTTTCAATTAAGAAAAGATAACATTTGTCTGCGAATAATTGAGAATTTACTATTGAGTTGGTGAGAGATGATAATACCAAAAACTTCTTCATTTTAAAAATAAAGATGTTTACTTAATTCCATCTTAACAACCTTTTAGCTATTACATTTAATCTTTTTCACAAGCTCTTGCACACATAAATTACAACATTGACGGAAAAATAATAAAGCAAACACAATGCTATCTCTTTTTGAAAACCGAAAGAACTTTCTTGCCAACCCAATATATTATAGCATTTTGTGCTAACATTTATTTTAAAATTAGAAGTTACTACATTATTAGTAAAATAATATCAGTTCTCCATCTTAATTAGCTGTGGCAGTTAGATAACTAAATAGAATGATATAATGTATATTTGTTTCACTTAACTTGATTTTGTTCTGTTTTCTGTTTGTTCTTTAACTGACTTAAAATTTATTTAATTTTTACAGAAAAATTATTAAAGTGCTTTTGGATGCAATGTGTTCCCATTTTTCTGATGAAACTGTAAGTAACACATTATGTATTTCGTATATCTTTATGTATATATTTAGTAATTTATTGATTCTTTATTTATAAATTTCTTTTGCTACTTGTGTGCTTGCAGATGTTTGGTACGTTTGTGAAGCTGCAATTTAAAACATTAAAATGCATAAAAACATTAAAATACATAATATAAATTTAAACGTTTCGAGCCTTTTACAGGCTCCTCATCAGTAAAACATGAAAAAGTAATTTATTGAGTAGAACAAGAGAACTTCTTTAACAGAGTACGGTGTATTCAGTGGGAACTGCACATGCCTCATTAAGCGGGGAAACTGTTGCTTCATATACCAGCCCTCGAGGAAAATTCTTGAATGATAATTTGAACAGTTAGATACGATTGTTTTAGTGTTACTAAAATCAGATAGATGGTCGGTTTCTATGGCATGTTGCACTATTTTAGAACGTATATTGCGGTTTTTGAAATTTCTTTTATGTTCGAGAATTCGGGTTTGAAGGGAGCGGCCAGTTTCACCAATATAAACCAAACTGCAAGATTTGCAAGGGATATTATAAATAACACTTGTACGGGGAAAAGGGGGATAAAAGGTCTAAAATTAGACAAGAAATTACGAATTAGAAATTGGGGTTTGTAGGATACAGATATATTAGCAGTGTGAAAAACTTTGGCAATAGATTCAGAAATTTTTTTATAGTAAGGAATAGTAACGAAAGATTTAGGTGACTTGGAGGAATTAATTTCATGATTATCAATATTAAAGTCATACTTAATTTTCTTTTAAACCAGCGAGAGGGATAATTATTATGTTTTAAGTCCAAAAAAATCTTTTTAATTCTAACTGAAAAAGCTCATCAGTACTGCAATATGATTTAGTGCGGTGAAGTAAAGTATAGGAAACAGCAGACTTATGTGAAGAAGGGTTCGCAGAATTAAAATTTAAGTACTGGCCTGAAAATGTAGGTTTTCTATAAACGGAAGTAACAAATTTAGAATGAGTATCAGAAGGCGAACGCTCAATTAAAATATCTAGGAAAGGGATTTTATTATCTTTTTCTTTTTCTAAAGTAAATCGAATTGATGGATTAACAGAATTAGCAGAATATCAGAAACGTGAAATGTTTCTTGAAGTTTTTCATTCCTTTTTTTTACTTTCATAAATTTTAAACTGTACTATTTATATTATTATTATTATTTTTTTTAAATCATTACATTAAAAACCTTTACTTTAAGGTAATTAGATAATTTAATATATGGTTTCATTTTGTGGTATGATGCAATTTGTATAGTTTGAATTCTTTATTTAAGCCTGCATTTGATTATGTATTTTTTTTTTTTTTTTTTAGATGCTGCGAAATGCTTGCTTAACTTTAATTCACTTTAAAATACCTGAAGATGTTGTAAGTATTAATATTTTTTAATTATTTAATAAAATATTGTTTTGGATTGTGGCATTCTTTTTTTTTTTTTTTTTTTTTGTCTAAAATCATTTTGAATAGCCTCAAAGCGAGTACATATTAAGCGGCTCAATGTACCATTAAATTTTCGGCCAATGATAGCAGTGCCAATACTGTGAAGTGGTCATGCGGCAAGCTAAAACAGAGCGAAGTATTATGGATAAATAACAGAGGAACGTTATCCACTGCCTCATTTTGTCAACTTAGTGCCTTGGCGATTGCCAAGTATGTGTTTATGTATTGCCAATTCACAGGGGTGGCGCCAGCTAGGGGGCCGGGGGGGCACAGGCCCCCCCATCGGGGAGTCTGTGACCCCCCCCCCCCCATCGGGGCATACTCCTAAAATCTCTCGGGGGGGGGGGGGGGGAAATACAAATTTTTCAGTTTTTCTACTTTTGGCAGCATTTTTCTTTCCTTGTACAAATTTGGAGCATTCCAGTTTTTCCATTCTATATTTAGTAGAAGAAAGTATTGGATTCTTAAAAATTTTCAGCTTCCAGTTTTCCACGATATTTTTAGAAAATGTCTGTCCGTGGCACGATGATCTCCAAAACAATGAGTAGTACTAACAAATGGAATAGTACAAATATTAACAGTAATATTATTAACAGCATTGCAGTTTTTGATAAATACTTATATAATAAACTATCTTTATGTAGTGCCCCCCTGTCGGGACGGTGGTGTCCCCCCGTCGGGGAATTTCTGGTGCCACTACTGCCAATTCAGAATTGATAATGCTTAAACAAATACTTGGTAATTGCCAAAGCGCTAAGTTGCCAAAATGAGGCAGCGAATGATGTTCAGTTCGATTCTGGATCATTTATTTCCAAACACGAGAATCTGATAAACTTGTTGCAAAGCTGTTGCTTGCTTTCTTTTCTTTTTTAAATTTACAAATTTTGTACTTTACAATGTTTAAAAATGGACAATGCCTTTAATCTAGAAAACAATTTCAGAGCTAAAACTTAAATAAACATATAAAAAAATAAATAGCTATAAGCTTTTATTTTTATTACTAGAACAAATGATAACAAGAAAAAATATATTTTGAATTTTACAGCATATTTTTCACCAAACAATTATAGTTTTATTTTATTTTATTTTTTACACTCGAATACACTTTCTGCATTGTAAATTTTTAAAAATAGCTATTAAAATAGACTCTTGTGAAAAAATTAATTTACACACTACAAGTTAAATTAATTAGTGAGGGCATGTGTACTTTCACTTTTTGTTTAATTACAATTATATGTTGATATTCTAGAATCTATCTAAAATATTTATTTTTATAAATTAAAAAAAAAAGTTGTACCGTAATGAATGTTATTTTTAAATTATAATGTAATTAATGAATAAATTTATATTTACCTTTTCTTACTTGTCAAAACAAAAGTTACATATTTTTATTTATTATCCTCTTTCATTAAATTTAAACAAGAAAATAATATTGATGATAAACAGATATCATCAGAAATATATGAACTATGTATTTGTTATTGAAAATTCATTGAGTTTTGGAAATGTTATTTTAAGTATCTGTATTGAAAACAAGAACTTTCATTAAATTTTGAAATAAAAAAAAAATGTGTATAGTTTTGAGTTATCAATACAATAAAATTTTCTCATAAATATCCTCTGATGAACAGAACATATTTTGTATTTAATGATATGAGTGTATTTATTTTCTTGCATAATCATGTCCATCATGCACAATCAATACCAAAATTGAACTATATTAGACATTTTTACAGTAATACATATGGCTTATCTATTTAGTTTTACCTATACATCAGTTTAATATACATATGGCTTTGAAAACCAAATTTCATTTAATAAAAAATTAAGGCTGATTTATTTTTTCATAAAAGAGTGCTTTGGACAAAGTAATAAATAAATGTTCCCATGAAATTATGCATTCCTTCAGATCAATATTATAATTAGGAACAATTTTTTTTGGCTTAGCTTTTTTCCTCCAATATTATATTACTATTTTAATATAAAACCTTTTATTTCTAGCTGTAATATGATTCTTTAATACAATTTTATGGAAAAGTTAAATCAATTACTTTGATATATACATCTTTTTTTATCACCAAAAATACATTAGATATATTTACTTTAAAAATATATACCTAAATAATATCCTTTTAAAAAATATGCACTTACGGCTTTTAGAACAAATATATTTCGGACAACCATCGTGCCTATCATCAGTGCATTACTGTGACATTCCTTCTGTTTTGGTTTGTTTCCTCCTCTTGATCTTCAATTCTCTTCACTTCGAATAGTCTTTTTCTTTTAATTAGGTGTTGCCATACAGATGGTATTACGCTATGCTCACGATCGTTAATAGACAGATTGTTAGTTACTATTTCAATGGCTTCTCTTTTGAGAGCATAATGGTAGATATTATAGGGGGCTATTTTTCGGGTATTAACAGTATTAAGATTAATTGGGTTAGTTTTATGGGTGGTAGACAGAGCAATAGACGATCTATTGAATTTTATGTCGGAGAAGTGTTCTTTTTCGCGATCATTAATACAAAATTTTGTCATGCCAATGTAGCAACCTCTTTTATTATTTTCATGTTTAAAATCAATTTTATAAATACCTGAAGTGGTTTTTGTGTCAATTTGATCTTTTTCGTTATGGAGTTGTTGAAAAATGTTTTTATTGGGTTTAATAGGTATGTTTATATTAAGTTTTTTAGCATTTATAAAATTGATTTTAAACATGAAAATAATAAAAGAGGTTGCTACATTGGCATGACAAAACGTTGTATTAATGATCGCGAAAAAGAACACTTCTCCGACATAAAATTCAATAGATCTTCTGCTGCTCTGTCTACCACCCATAAAACTAACCCAATTAATCTTAATACTGTTAATACCCGAAAAATAGCCCTATATAATAACCACCATTATGCTCTCAAAAGAGAAGCCATTGAAATACTGACTAACAATCTGTCTATTAACGATCGTGAGCATAGCGTAATACCATCTGTATGGCAACACCTAATTAAAAGAAAAAGACCATTCGAAGTGAAGAGAATTGAAGATCAAGAGGAGGAAACAAACCAAAACAGAAGGAGTGTCACAGTAATGCACTGATGATGGGCACAATGGTTGTCCGAAATATATTTGTTCTAAAAGCCGTAAGCGCATATTTTTTAAAAGGATATTATTTAGGTATATATTTTTAAAGTAAATGTAATCTAATCCTTTTTTGAAAATGAGTTAATATATACGTTAGATAATTTTTTAACTACTGGGTTTATTTAGATTATTCTGATATTTTGCTGTAATTCAACACTAGTTAAACTAAATTATTATTGAACTGTAGATAGACATTGATTAATGGTTCAGTTAAACATCAGTAGTGCAGGATACAATTGAAGAGCTAAGTGGATGAACATATTAAATGAAAGTTTAGTACATTTGAGAAATTAAACAGTAAAGAGATAATAGAGGTAATCACCAGAAACCATATACATAATAATTTCCTGTGCTGGCAACTGTGTTAACTTAATGTTCAATATTTAAAAAGAGACCATAAGTTCTTCCAGATATGTAATTTTTCTCAAAAATGTCACTTAATAGGTTTATCCACTTAATTCTTCAATTGAAAAAAAAATTAAACTTTTGGCCCTTTTAGCAGGCATAGCATAACTACCTAAATTTGTTTAAAATTAAAATGCTATGTGATATTAATAAAGAAAAAAAAATGCCTCAAACTATTCTTGGCTCTAAACAAGTTTACAATGATAAAATAAGCGAAATCAATTTCCGCGCCTTGAGTTTTTTGCCAAATTGATTCCTGTAAATTCCGGTAACCATACAGTTTGTTCTGTTTACTTCCGCTGCACCAACTCCGGAGCAACCGCCTCACCTAGCTTGGACCCCGTTTGATAATGACCGTTGTGTCACTTAATATATACATGCTTTGAATAGCCTTTAATGTAGCTAACAAATTAACAAAGTAAAAAAAGTAAACTAATAAATATATATTGACAATCATGAAACTTTCTTCTGTATCATTCTGCATAACAGCACCATTTTCTAGTCAACATATGCAAAAATTTAATCAACATGGTTTCTGACAATAAAGTTTTTACATATGCTGTTTGGTACAATTTTAACCGCATTTGGAGAATCGCAGTAAATGAATAGTTGCAGTAACACTTGTTGTCCAATACAACCAAAAGCTTAATCAATAAAGGTTTTATTTATGCAGTTTTGTGTAATTTTAAGCAATAGATGCCAGTATAGTCGTTTGGAGAGTTGAAAGTGAATAATTGCAGCATCACCTGTCACACAATACACTTTTATATTGTATCAACATAATTTTTTATAATATCAACCTTGCATCTCAAGTTTGGTGCATGTATATATAGCATAAAAGCTGAGATATAGTCTTCCTCTTAATAGAGAATTGCAGAATAGCAGCAGCGCCTGTTAACTGATATACAGCCAAATCAAACCAACATAGTTTTTTATATTGATCATCTTACATATCAGTGTCCATCTTACATCGAGTGTGTAATCCATGTCAAACACTCAAAGAACATGCACAAGGGTTTCGGGCAGTGTTTCTCAAATGGTGTGACAGGGCACACTAGTACTCTCTGGCACATTGCCAAGTATGACCTGTGGTAGTCTAAAGAAATATGCGTTCAGATGTAAACCTGAATACAGTTATTATTATATTATTTTTATTGCTGATTAGCTGTGTTTTGTCAGTACATCATTATTATGTTAATTGATTGAAGTTTTAATTTTAAATGTGCCCTGGTTTCAAAAAGTTGGAAAAATACTGGTTTAGAGTGTCAGTGGAAACAATTTGGTTGGATTGTCATAAACTTAGGGAGACTTACAAGCTCCATTAAGTAGGTTCTTTCTATTTTGACCAAGGAAACGGAAATCCAGCACTCAGCATTTCCTCTTCATTGTTATTAGATCACAAATAAATAAATAAATAAATAAACCAGGTAATGACTTATGATGAGCAATGGGTGTTACACAGTAACTGCAAAAGAAAATGCCATTGGTCATGCTCTGGTTCTGTTGTATTTCGGCCAAAATAGAATCCCTTCCCCCCTATTCATTAACAGAAGGTAGGTGCTGCTCTAGGTGTATAACTATTTATGTGAGAATCAATTCTGAAACCGAGATATGTCACGCACATTATAGCACAATTTGTTTTATCCTCAGGAAAAGAACATTTACAAACTCGTGGTTTATAAGCTTTTACCTCATTGGGAACATCTAATTGAAGTTGAACGAGATTGTTTTGCTGAATAAAATGCATTTATATGAAATTACTGTTGATAATTCCAATCGGGGTGGGGGGGGGGGAGCACAGACTTCTTTGGATATCTGATATATATCAGTAAAAAAAAAAAAAATATATATATATATATATATTAAATATAATTAATTGTACCTAAAAATCCATGTGCAGTTTTATGTATTATTATTAGTATATCTTTTATTTATGTATTTTTTTAAGAATCTGAGTGAAAATATAAATATTAAAAAAGAAAATAAATAATAGTAAAATACAGCTGTAATTGTTAAAAATTTTATTTTATTTTTTTAATTATTATTTTAAAATTTTATTTAAGCGTGCAATTTAAGAAAGAGTACTTTTGTTTTTTCAAAATGTACTTGAACACTGAATTGCATTAAATTCACAATTTTTATATTTTTAAAAATTAAAAACAGAAAAAGGGTTGAAAAGATGTGTCCTTTCAATAAAGAATAATTTTAGTGCATGTTGATAATTCTTTTTATTTATCTTATATCTTATAGTGATATTGTTTTATCCTTTTCAGTATTTCGATTATGAAAGGCTAGTCAGCTTATTACTACTTATTGTTGGTCCCAGTGATAGGCAAGAAGAGTTTGTTCAACGTATTGGATTATATCTGTTGAATAGTTTAGCTTGCCAAGTCGATGGATTTAACAAAAAACTGGTGGGAGATAGAGGAGCTATAACGGTGAGTAGAATTTCCTTTCTTTGTTTATTCAAGTAAGTATGATTTATCGAATTTTGAAATAACAAATATCCAATAGGGTTCCCACGGGTCAGGTAGAACCTGGAAAACCTGCAAAAGTCAGGGAATTTGAAATTAGTGAAAAAAGTCAGGGAAATGTTTTGGAAAATTGCAAATATTGCCTAAAAACCTGGAAAAATGATGATATAAACCTGGAAAATGTTTTTTGAGCACACAGTTAAAAATGTAATGTGTTATCTTTCATGTCGCAAGCTATGTTATCTGTTATGTTGCAAGCTTTTTTTATGTTAGAGCTATTTTTTATTTCATGAACCAAGTTTTATGACCTGTAATTTTATAAAAATAGACCTGAAAAAGTAAGGGAATTTTATTTTTGAAATTGAGTAGGAACCCTGATCAAACTCAAAACTAAATTCAAAACTGGTGTACAATCGATAAATAGATAAGACTTCTTCACACACCATAAATTTTAAGCCAGCACAACCAGTTTCGAAAGGACGTAGCCTTTCTTCATTAGGTGCAAAAAAACACGTGCTGCTGCCTTGGAAGCAAAAGCAAGACATCACAAAGCATATCTTCGAGGCAAAAGCACATAGTCTTGCTTTTGCCTCCAAGGCAGTAGCACGTGTTTTTTTGCACCTGATGAAGAAAGGCTATGTCCTTTCGAAACCGGTTGTGCTGGCTTAAAATTTATGGTGTGTGAAGAAGTCTTATAATCTATTTATTTCCTGATCAAACTCTTTCTCCAAAAAGCTGCAGGACTATTGCTTTCAAACAAAATAGACTACTTGAAAATGGTTTTTCATCTTTTTTCTTTCGGCAACAATTAAAACAATATACATATATTAAAAACAAGTTTAAAAATCTGATATGTAGCAACCACACAACTTCCATTACTCACTACCATACATATTATATACTTTTTTTGGGAGATAGTGTGGTCAGAATACATAAAATTGACTTAACAAATCAAACATTTAACGATTTCTCTGTAAGAGCAAACATACATATGTCATAAGACATATAAAACAGAATTTAATTAGCAAGTTTAACCGTTTGAGTCCCAAGCAGCGCGATCGCGCTGTTGAGATTTTTTGTCGAGAAAACCCAGTACTTTTCGAACATTGTGGACAACTGACGGTGCATTACCGATTATTGAAGTCGCACACTCAGATTTACTGAAGCAAGTATGTCTAATCATTTTGAAACACATAATTATTAACAATGAGAAACACTTATGCAAGAATATGTCAGATTGCTCTGCAAACTGCAATAAATGTCATGGAGCAATGAGAAAAAGATGAGAATTGTGTTACCTAACAAATAATAGAAGTGCTATTGCTCCGATTGGGATTCATCGATGTAAAATAAACAAAGCGCTATCACGCTGCTTGGGTCTTTTCGTACTCATTTAGAGAAAGCGTGGTTGCGCTGTTTGGGATTCTTCGACAGTGTTTTTTCAATATGCCTTGGGACTCAAATGATTAAAAACAATTGTTAGAGCCCTAATAAAGACACTGTCAATTTTCCTATAGTAATTAAGTTAGTAATACATGCAAAAGAATATCTAAACAGGGTTTTACATATCAAATTTGAAAAATATCATTAGAGCCGTTTTTTGAGATATAGACTTTGTCTCACTTTTGATTTTCATCAAAAATTAATAAACTCATCTGTTCTGGAAAACCAATAACTACACATGAAAGGATATCTCAAAGGGAGGTGAATTTGAAGAAAATCCATAGAGCCATTTTTAAAGAAACACACTTGCGAGACTTAACAATTGACTTGCCTATACAAAACACCTATCAGTTTTCCTGAACTAACCAACTAATACATACAAAAGGACATCTAAAAGGGAATTATGTATCAACTTTGAAGAAAATAGTAGATCCGTTTTTGAGATATAAACCTCCTATCTTGCTTCCAGTTTTCAATATCCCTCTTCTGTTTTTCTGATTTTGACTGAAAAATGGCAAAATCATTTATTCCTCTAACCAGTCTTAATTCTGAAATTTTGTTATTCTAGCTTTATTAGTTTAGGAGATATGATAGTCAAATTATTCTCCACACACATACACATTGGCTAGTTGCCAAAAACTACCTTTTTGGACTCAAAAGACCTTAACGGCCCTCTTCACTTACCTTCGCCGGAAGCCCGATCCAGTGTTATTCTATGGGGAAATTTTCTTTACGAATAACTTATAACTAATACATATTTTTAAATTCTGTTTTCACATTCAGAAAATTCCCAACTGTTAAATTGACGAACCTTTTTTAAAAATGTATTTTTTTAATTTTTAATATTTTATTTTGAAATTGCAAAATGAAAAAAAAATTCACATATTGAAAATTTGTATTTTACAGCTTCAAAATAAAGTATAAAAAATTAAAAAAATAATTTTTAAAAAAAGGTGCATCAATTTAACAGCTGGGAATTTTCAGAATGTGAAAACAGAATTTAAAAATATGTATTAGTTAATAAGTTATTTGTGAAGAAAAATTTCCCATAGAATAACATTAGCTTTGGGTTCCAGCGACGGTGAGTGAAGCAGGCCCTTAACACATGTAAATCGGGTAAAAATTTGATATAAAAAATTTTGACTGATTGTAATACTTCCATTGCCTATGGTTGTCGGGTAATGGAAGTAAAAATGTATTATAAATAAAATTGAGAGAAAACATACACAAGAATTTTAATAAAGGAATGTAACAATTGTTACTAAAAAATGCAACCTCACTTACTTTTAAGGTAAAGAATTTTCTTTTAATCCTTTTTGCTATTGTATCGAGTTGGGAAAAAAAAAAAAAAATGGTGTGTAACAACCACACCAGTTCATTTACTCACTATTATACACATTATATGCACTTTTTAGAGATAATGTGCTCAGAAAGACATAAAATTGATCTAACATTTTTCCAGTAAGAGAAAACTAATGACCCTTCATCAGGCGAATAAAGTAAGCACGAGTGCTTACTTTATTCGCCTGATGAAGGGTCGTGTGTTTTTTCGACCCGAAACAATTGTTGCGAGTTTATTGCATTTTATGGTGTTTATTCAAAGTTTGTAAGTAACAATTTTTACAACGCCAGTTTTGTGGTGCTTTTTTATTATAGCTGTGGTAATTATAAGTGACTTATTATTTTTTTCTTCTTAGATTATGTTGCAGCTTATTGAACAGCGGCTCGAGAACAATATATGTGATGAAGTGATGGAAACAGCATGGAGTACTATGTGGAATGTTACTGGTGGGTTTTGTTTAATTATATAATTTTTTTTATTTTTTAGAATACATTTTTAAACTTTACTCCAGTATTTCTACTTCCTTGCACTTTACAAGGTTTCCACTAAAGTGTGAGGATGTGAGAATCTCATATGTTTTTCTTATTTTCTCACATAAATTTTTTAATGCACTCTTATGGGGCCAATTCATTTAAATTTTTGGCCTAAAAACAGGTTCATTCGTAAAAATCAACAAACTTGAAAATGAAAAACCTTTCACTTTTCACAAAAATCAACAAATTTAAACAGACAGACCCTTCTCACAAAAATTTAATGATTTTAAAAAGTTTAAAAAAAACTTGAATAAAAAAATTACATATTTTTTTGATCAGTTGCCTTATATTTTTACTGATAAACCACGGAAGAAAGATCCCTGGCATCATCTGCACATGGGTGAAAATGACTGGTCGATTTATAAAATAGGAATCAGCGATTCTACACATAGCAGACAAAACAAGAATAATAGAAAAATTTCCTCTCTCTCTTCCTTTGCTGTGTCTCCTAGCGTGTGAGGGGAATTGTCTTGGCACTTTGCCAACCGGGAATCAATCCAACACAGTTGGAGAGTACAATGAAGCACCAGAAAAACTAGAATTATGTAAATATTGCATTGAATACATATATGAAAATAAGTAAGTTTTATGAATTTGCACTGCAATAGCTGCCTATTTCAGTGATCATCAGCAGTGGGAAAAAAGATATTATTTAAGCAGTCAAATGCAATTAAGCTCAAATTATGCTAATGAAACAAATTAGGCATCATTAGCAGTTTACATTAATCCAGAATTTCTTTTTAAGTATTTTTTGTTCTCACATTCTTTTTAGAAATCTCTTACCTTGTTTCTGAGTAATGGTGAGAAATTCTCACCTAGTTTTTACCTCTGATGAGAACCCTGCTTTATTACTTAAAGATTTTAAGATTATGTATTGGAAATTTAAATTTATTCTAAAAATGTAATTATGATAATGCACATTTATTTTATTTTTACCTAAACAGTTAAATTAAGTTTTTAAAATCATCTTAATATACATCGATACATTTTCATTTAGAAAACACAATATTTGTCTGTGTAGACTTAGAAATGGATGGTTCCAAAGAAACTTTGCACTATAACCATTCCCCCAAAGTCTCCCAAAAAAAGCAAATTTGTTGAATTTTGATCTAGCAAATTTTGGTAAACACCTAATAGAAAATATCGTGAGTCTCCCAGGGTTTAATTAAATGCCAACCTAAGTGTTGAAATCAATAAGTTGAATATACCTCATATTCACAAAGAACACAAATAGCCATTTCTTCATCATAACCCCCTATAAATTGAGTCATCTGTAACACCCATAAGTGTAAAATGCCTCCTCAAATCACAATACCTAATTAAAAGAACAACGATTTTTTTAATAAAATTTTTATTGTACTTTAAATTTGTTCCTTAAGTTTAACAATAGAATTCCACTAATTAAGTTCTTTTACTTGCCACAGGCCCTTAATATTACACCTGTTTGAATACACTTTTTCCTAAATAATTCATAGACAGTAGTACTCTTTATATGATTATGCAAAATGCCTATGGCCAACTTCGGACTAACAAAGGAGGTAGCAGAGTCTGTCCTTGCTATATGATCAGCTTTTTCATTATCTCAAGAAAAAAAAAAAAAAGTGAGTTATTAAACAAACAACAGCAACAAAAAATAAATAAATAAATAACCGATGTTTAATTTAGTACAACAGGACTACTTATATTTGTATTTTAACACCCTTTCAAAAGAAAAAAAAAAATCTGAAAACACTAGTCTAAATAATCAGGAAATAATCAGCCAATACCCGTTGACTCTGTGGTCAGAGTACACAGCTATGAACCCGAAGGTTGTGAGTCCAATCCTCATCGATGGGAAGAGAAAAAAAAAATTTTTATATAAGTTTTTACGGATTTCACAAAATATTTTAAGATAGTGTAAGGAATTAAATGTTAAAATTGGATATTGACAAGCATTTTCGAAGTAAACACTATAAATTGGTAACAACGCAAAATGCCAGATTGAAAGAAATAGTCCTGTTGTACTAAAAAAACCTATGTGCTAAAATTAAAGAGTAATTTTATTACTAACTGCAAGTTGGCAAAACGAAAAATGACATTCTCAAATAATTGCAAGAGTTTACAATCCTTCTTACACATTGCCAATTAAGTAGCTTTACTATTAAAACAAATGTGAATACATCTGTTGTAGCTCTTATTCATACAAATTTTGCAACACTTCAAAGTAGCATAGACTTCAGCTTGAATGATGATAGAAATATAGTATATAGAGAACAGAAATAACTTATAAAAAAGCACCACAGAACTGGTTTGTAATAAGTAAAATAAGTTTGTAATGTAATAATCAAAGTTTGTAATAAGTACAAAACTTTGAATACCTACTTTGTTTGCAGCACTTGTGCTTACTTTGTTCGCCTAACAAAGGATTGTGTTTTCTTATGACTTAGAATAATTGTTGCATATTCTTGCATTTTATTGTGTTTATTCAAAGTTTTGTATTTATTACTAATAACTTATGCCTTGATCATGACAGTAGACACCACCAATACTCTTGCTCATTTTAGATCCACCAACACACCAAATAGTTCTTTTTTTTTTTTACATCGAGTAGGAATAAAATCTCAGTCATCCCTAGTCGATAGAAGAATTTATAGGGTTTATGAAAGGCATACCCGAGAAGTGTAATCACTAAACGTGATAAGATTAGGATGCCTGAAAACCTCACAGTCAAAATTCTTCTGGTAAAAATAGTTTGAATAAACTTTTCAGCATTCTAAATATAAATCAACTTCAAATGTAGATGCATACGTATCTTCACATTTACATCAAAGCTTCGGCTTTTATGCATATGAGGCAAAGAATAATCCTAAAAAAAAAAAAAAAGCTCAAGAGGAGCCACAGGAGTTATTCTGATACAGACAATCATAGCTGTACAGATCATTCTTTGGAGTTTCTTCAGTTTCCTTATATCAGAATGTAGCTTGATTCTAGACCAGCAGATAATAGAATCATAAGTAGCAAATAACCATCCTATAAATCTAGAAAATAGCTTTGTATTTAAACCCCATGTCTATCAATGACACTTATACAAGTTCAAAAGACACACTTTTTTATTAAGCCACTAATACAAAAAATACCTTTCTGGTTCATCTTACAAGGAAACATTCAAAAGGTGTCATCTTCAAAAAGTATTGAAAAAAATATATGTGATTCTACTCTTCATAAAACACCAGAAAATGAAAAAATTATCGGCTGAAATTAATTACAGCGACCACAAAAAATTATCAAAATTAAGCATATTTGGCGATTTATCGCTGTTAGGCCATAAGCACCGAGATTGCCATGTACGAACAGAACCGAGTTTTGCTTTTCCGCCAAGTACTCAAAACCAATTGCGTAGCAGAGTGAAATCGCCATATGCTTAATTTTGATAACTTTTTGTGGTCGCTGTAATTAATTTCAGACGATAACTTTTTCATTTTCTGGTGTTTTATGAAGAGTAGAGTCAAATATATTTTTTTCAATACTTTTTGAAGATGACACCTTTTGAATGTTTCCTTGTTAGAATAAATTCTGTTCAATGAGCTTGATATTTTTAAATTTAAGGTTTCTTTTATTCGAGAAGGGAACTATGTAATTTTCGATGGACTAATTGAAAGACGGTTAGTATTGTACCATCTTTTAATACATAGCCCATTAGACCTAATATTAGAGACAATATTCAAAACTTTCCTCTAGTAATTAGGATCACATTATTAGCATAACCAACATAGATTAACCCAAAGGTTGTGTTGTTAAGAAATGAATCGATAACAAGACACCATGGTATTAGTAAAAATTGATTGGGGAAATTATCTGGTATATTTCAGATATACAGTTGAACTTCGAAAATCTGGACATCCAAAATCTGGAAATCTTTAAAATTTGGATATTTTTCCAATTTCAGTTATATTTTTAAAATAAGATTTTGCTGCACCTGATTTCTACATTTCTTGTGGGATGCAGTTTAAAATCCTTTTAATTGAACCTAAATACATTAATATGGACATAACTGACATATTTTTATACTGAATAATTGTTAATTAAAGGCTTTATTCTTTACAAAAACAGGGAATTTAAAAAATTGAATAATAAGGAAAAAATAACAATATTCCCAAACTACAATGAAACAGCTTTCAATTACTGAAAATGTAAAAAAAAAAAAAAAATTCAACATAAAAAAATACTTTATCAGTTTTCATAGTTTTATTTCAGTTTTTTTTTTTTTTTTTTTTTTTTTTATGAATAAATAATTTAAGGCACTATTTATTGTCCTACTGCCTATTATATTTTAATTTATTGTGTTTTATATTATTTTAATTCAGCATAAGTGTTTTATTATTATTATTATTATTCCTGTTTTATTAATTCATTCGCCAATTTGATCATTGTTTATTTTCACTAGCATAGAAATTTAATTTTAACGTTATTATAATGGCATAAAAAATTAGCTTTTTACAAATCTCTAAAATCCAGAATCGCTGTGGACCTGTCGATTCCAGATTTTCAAGGTTCAACTGTACAAGTATTTGTGAAGTTTTTCTTTTGGTTTATATTATGAAATTTCTAAAATTACATCTTTTTTTTTTTTTTTTTAGATGAAACTCCTGTTAATTGTAACAGATTTTTAGAAGGGAGAGGCATGGATCTGTTCTTGAGATGCTTACAAGTTAGTTTATTTAACATTATTATGATAATCAATAACACATTTATAATATATCTAATATAATGTAGCAGTCTTAGCACTATAACAAATAGATGTTTATTTCAAAGTCCATTCATCTTTATCAGCAAATGTGCATTCATCATATCGACACATTGTTGTGTTTTAAAACAAAATGTTTATTTCTACAAAAATTTAGCATTATGTCTATATCATTTCATTCATGCAGTTCATAGTTTTTTGCATTATTTTAATGAAGTGCTTTAATGTAGCTCAATTATTATTATTTTTTTTTTTTTTCATATTCTTGATATCAACTTGATTATCGTAGAATTCTGGAAATTCTCTTATTTATTTATTTATTTTAACATTATAATTGATTAATTCTCCTAGACTGGCCTGGCCTGTGAAAATGTTCCTTTAAATGAATATTAAAACCTTAACCCAACACAATGATCAGCAAATTAAGTGTATTCAGCAGTTTTAAAATGCCCATTTTCATCTTAGACACCAGGTTTGCCACCAAGGCTAGATTATTTTATACTGGCTACCAGATTTTCAAGTTTTTGGAGCCCCAAGTGCTGATATCTACCAAGTGGAAAAGGAACAAATATTTAAAAATCGATTAAAACAAGGGAAAAATATTAGAAAACTGTTCCAATAAAAAATGTAGATGTTTGTTTTTAGTACAAAAACAATGAATGTTAATGAATTAATGAAGCATTCTTGCTTCGCTTGTGCATGTAAAAACTATCTTCTCTGAAACAACCACTCAATTACAAGAAAAAGGTTTTAACCCTTCATCACAATATTTACATTACAGTGAAACTTGAATAATTTGAACTTGTTTAATTCGAAATTCTGGGTAATTCAAATTTTTTACTCTGTCCCTTGAATTTTGTATTAAAATAATGTTAAAAAATTGTGGATAATTCGAATTCTATTTTGAATAATTCGAATTTTTCATATGATTATCTTTAAATATTACAGTAAACTTTGTTCCCGGGATTTTTCTCAGCTAAAGTGCATTATATATTTTAAGTCTTTCAAAAGAAGGATAAGGAAATACAAGAGAAGCCCCTAGCTAGTTAGCTAGTGCACCAGAAGATATGGTGCATATACATGAACTTTGAGGGGTTTTTTTAATTGAATATCATGTCTAATAAAGAAGATTCTATTTTTGTATCAAGTCATATGCTATTACACAAAAATTGTACTTAAAGAAGAAATAAAAAATATCTGACAATTTTTAAAAAAGTGTTGAATAACTAAGCTAGTAAAAAATATTGATTTAATGGGAGAGGGATGTAGAAGTATGCTTAGATATAAAGTCTTGTGTTAAATCTTTGATTGTAGAGTTTTAATTTTTTAATTTATCTATTTTTTTAAACAAAATAGTATATGTAATTTGAATTTTTGGATATTTCGAATTTTTCTCTGGTCCCTTCAACTTTGAATTATCCAAGTTCTACTGTATTTCCTAATCTTAATAATAATGGCCCTTTATATGTTGATTATCCTTTATTACAGTTGTTGCAAACTGGGAGTCCATGACAAGAATTTTAGCGGACTACATAAATGTCTTGACATTGTTTGCATTTTGTTAATGTTTGAAGAAAAGAGATTATACTGATGTTATTAATTTTAACTTCAGAATTTTCTTGATGGGAGAAAGGATAAATGATCTTTTATAAAAGAAATTTGAATTGTAACTATCAGGCAACTGCTAGAACTTGTGAATCTGCATTTGATATTTAGCTAAGAAATGTTCTATATTTATTAGAGTATTTGAATTCTTCAAAGTTCAAAATATAACTTCCCATTGGATTTTAGTAATCTAATATTTATAATATGCATGTTACTATATTTAGCAAATATAGTTTGATATATGGAAGTAGCAGTTTATCACTTAGTTAAATCTCTCATTTAAGTTTCTTATACAGTAAAGCACCGTTTATACATCTCTCATTTGTACATATTTTACATTTATATGTCCTTTTAGTGAAGTTTTGATTCATTTCAATGCACAAATTCTTTGTTTATACATACACCCTCACTGTTGGTTATACGTCTTTTCCACTATTCCAAAATTCACAAAATTTCTTGACTGGTAATTTTTTTTCATTCAAAATAAAATCTAAAATCCATTCTAAATATCAGTTTTGATTAATATTTGAGCTGTGATACTCATATCATTACTTCGGAATTATTCACAATCGATGAACTAATTGAAAACAAATTGTCTGATACAGTATAGGAAACCTGTTATCCAGAATGTTCCGAAAACCAGAATGCAAAATGCCAACTACCAAAATTTTTAATTGTCGTAAAATTTAAGAATTAAAGTTACAGCGGTCAGAATTATGGTTTTATAACCTACTTTATTTAATGCTACGGTGTTATTCTGAGGAAATATGGTGAGCACAAAAGTGTCCAAATAATTACTGAAAATTTTGCGAATTTAGGTTAGAAAATGAATTTTTAATGTATTTTTTAATAGATAAACATTAATAACACATACTTCTTAAAGTACCCAAAAGCAGATGAATTTTATCCTTGAACTCAGGTCGCATGCATGAAGTCCCAATTGTTATAAAATTTTTAAATAGTTTTTGTCAATTTCCATTATTTTTAGAATTCATGTCATAAAATATTTAGCATTATGTGCTAAAAATATTTGAAACATTTATGAACTATTAGTATCAGAGCAGAGATACACTATAAGCAAAAAAATATCATAGAAATTTTTGCAAAATCCAAATGAAAGGATGTTACTCTCAGGTCCGAAATTAAATTTTACGTATGTTTATTTATTTTTCATTTATTATTACTATTGTTATTTATAATTTGAAATTCTAATTAAGAATGTTTTTTTATTTTGTGGAAATAATTTATTAAATGAATTTATTATTAATAGGTAACGTGTGTACATATATATTATTCATGTTTATCACTGCTATTCATGAAATTATTTTGTACCATTTTTATACATATAATAAAGTGTTCCGAATTATGGAAAAACCCCTTATTTAGAATATCCCAGGTCCCAAGCTTTCTGGATAACAGATCCTATACTGTACTAATTTAAGAGATGCTGATGTAGAATATGTAGAATGTGAAGAAGTTAATACACCTTTCTTTAAAGGTGCAATAGATTGCACTGGAAAACTTTGAACTGTATTCTGTTTGTCAAAATACAAGTTAAAAAAAAAAAAAAAAACATATAATGAACTTAATTTAATTCACAATGCAGTTCTTAGTACTTGCACACAATCAGCCCATCAGGCAAGTATTAGATTTTTTTAATGTAATTAAATAGCTACCTGTATAGATATAATTTATACAGTACTTATAAAGATACACAATATGTATAATTAATACTCAAGATGTGTTCATATAGTATTCAAGATATGTAATACAATACTCTAGATATGAAATGTATAATTAGTACTCAAGTCATGCATAAATGGTTGATTTTTTTTTCTCACTTTTTATAATATATCTTTATTATTATTATTATTATTAAATTATTTTCTTCAAGTCCATATTCTGCTATAAAATACTATACCAGTTACTATCTTAAAAAAATTCATTAATGAGTATTTTCACTTAAATTTTGTTTCAGCGCCATTAAATTTGTAATAATCAAAATTTTATTTTTTAAATTTTGATTAAACGTCTTTTCATTTATACGATCTTTTACGCTAGTCCTTTAAAAGACATATAAACGGTGCTTTACTGTAATATGAAAGCAATAAAGAGGTATTCATTTGTAATGTTTTATTTTAAATAGTTTTATTTTATATGTTTATAAAATAGTATATCCAATAGTTTATCCAATAACCTAAAATATATTTGTTTCTTAATCATATTTGTGGTCCACATTTTTTTAAAATTATGACTTTAGTGGTCTGTGAAATCAAAAAGGCTGGCAACCACTGCTTTTTTGAGTATTTATGTGGAAACTAATATATTCTTTTGCATTTAATTAGACGTTTCCAGAAAAGCCAGAATTGCTGAGGAATATGATGGGATTGCTGGTAAATTATATTCTTATATTTTCCAGTTGTAATATACTGCTATTTTGATAATCTGATACTGAGTCATGTTTATTATTAACAGGGCAATGTAGCTGAAGTTAAAGAGCTAAGAGTTAGTTTAATGAGAGATGAATATTTGTCTGTGTTTAGGTAATTTACTTATTTTTGTTATTTTTCATATTGTTAAAAATTATTTATTTTTATTTTTCTACCTTAAAAAAAAAAAAAAAAAAAAAAAAAAAATTATTTTAACATTTATGAGTGTCGTTTTCATGTATGACATTCAGTTCTTAAAGATAAATTAGACCTTTTACACACACACTTTATGCTCTGCGAAGTTTAAAAACAAGAATATTAATAAACTGATCACCGCCACTGCTAAAATAGGTGTTCCTAAAAACTTTGTATTTTCCATTTTATATCCTTAAAATATTAATTTTATATCCTTTCTATTTTATATCCTTCTATTTTATATCCCTTGTCTCTGTCAGTACAAAAAAAAAAAGCTGTGTACACTTTTGTGTATATTAACAAAAAATTATAAAAGACAATAAAAAAGGTGGCGGTTGGGTGGGTTTGTGAAATTAAATTTAAAAAAAAAGCAAAAGGCTTGTTGCATTTACTTTGTATTACTATGCAAACTTTCTTTTTCCAATAAAATTTCAGTTTCTTCCTTTTTGAGTTGTCAACTATGTAAAAATTCTAATTATACTATTTAACACAATGTAATCAATCGGTAGATTTCATTGTTGCTTCGTGGTTTCATTGTTATTCTTCTGCTTTGAAATTTTGTTTTTTAAATCCATATGGCTCCTGTTTTGGTCGTGGCAGGCTAGGTGAGTGTGGCCGGCGTGAAACTAGTTTAACCCCACAGGCAAGTCACAAGTCTTGCCGCCTGCCTCCTTCCTTCCTATCTTGTGTTTATTAGGTTATTTTTTCATTAATTTTGATAAGTTTATGGTTTTAAGTTAAGATTTGTTGTGTTACTTTATTGATTCGTTTGTTTTGCAGGCTGTTAATTAATAGATCTGGTTTCTTTACATTAGTTTCTTTACATCGGTGTTTCAGTGAAACACCAATGACCAATAAGATTAAAAATTTCTTTCAGAAAATGAAAAAAAAAAAAAAAATCCTTTTTTTTTTAAGTCAGTGGATGAAATACACTAATTGAAAGAAACCAGATTTGTCAATTAACTGCCTGCAAAACAAACAAATCAATAAAGTAACACATCAAATCTTAACTGAAAACCATAAACTTTATCAAAATTTATGAAAAATAATTTAAGAATCCGAAGATAGGAAGGAAAGAGGCAGGCGGCAAGACTGCAGCAATTTTGTCAGCACGAAGTCGGCAGGCGACTTCTGACTTGCCTGTGGGGTTAAACTAGTTTCACTCTGGCAACACTCACCCAGCCTGCCACGACCAGAGCAGGAGTCATATGGATCTAAAAAAGAAAAACCTCAAAGCAGATGAATAACAATGAAACCACGAAGCAACAGTGAAATTCACTGATTGATTACATTGTGTTTAATAGCATGATTAAACCTTAATAATAGTTGAAAAATCAAAAAAGAAGAAGCCGAAATTCGAATGGAAAAAGAAAGTTTGCATAGTAATATACAGTAAATGCAACAAGCCTTCTGCTTATATATATATATATTATATAATCTTCATAAAAATTTTCAACAGTTTTCTTTTTTGCCCTACCAGTAGCTGAGAGGTTCTACTGGTGAAGCTAGTAAATAGGAAATATAGGATTCAATCCCAGGTCATGTTCTCTGACTTAGCTGTTAGGGCTTATCCTTGATTTTCACCAAAACTCAAGTAAAATATAGAATAAAGCCTCTTAGAAAGATCTCCACAGAGGGCACACCACCAGGTCTAAGACCATTGTCTAGTCAAATAGCTTTAGCCCCAACACACTTTTCATTTTTTTTTTTTTCCAATAAAATAGATTTATTTAGAGTGAGTGATCAAATTATCAGATTTTTTTCCCTTATTTTCGTAAAAAATAAATAAATAAATAAAAAATATTGTACGAAATGGCTTTGAACTTCAGACTTGGAAAGTACATTTATAAATTCACATTTTCCAGTATCAATGTAGACATGAGTTTAATTTGGAACCACCCATAAATTGAACAAAAGTACAAATACATTGGGTTACCTGTGTCATAAAATGCTACAAATAATTCGTAATTTTGACACAAGATTTCACTTGTTATATATGATATTTGTATGCCCCCCCCCTTTTTTTTTTTTTGAGAAAATCACATAATTATTTAGACAGTTTTTTTTTTTTTTTTTCCAAAAAATATAAAGTTTTTTGCTTTGAGAATGGATTTGAACAAAGTTTTATAAAACTTGCAGAAAAAATAAATTAAACATCAGCGAAACGTTATTTTGAAACATAAAATGCACATGTGTAATTTTTGCTGAGATATAAATATTTGTAAACATTTTTTTTTACTGTGCATGTGTGAAATATAGCAATTAATTATTAAAAGGGTCAAAGCTATTTAAGTTTCAGAATAATGTTTTTTGATGTTTTATCATTATTTTGCTGAGTTTTGTATAATATTGAAATCCATTCTTGTAATAAGCAAAAAACTTGCTAAAAAATTAATAATTTTTGAATATATATATTATATGTATGTGTCTGTCTAAATTGCGCAGTTTTCACAAAAAGTGTACAAACATTGTAAACAGAGTAAGTGTTAAAGTTGTAAGCCCTTTATATCATTTTATGATGCATGATAATCTATACTAATAAAAGAAGATGTCTGTCTTTCTGTCCTTCTGAGCATCTATACGGTCAGCCCCCACTGAACATAAAAGTACAAGAACGGTGCAGTTCTTGTACAGAAGAACAACAATACGGTTGCTCAGAAGCCTTCTCGAAGGGATAGTGAAAAAAAATTAAAAATTTTTAATTAGTTATGGAGATATTAATTAAAACATAACGCATGTCAATTAATAAACTAGTCAATTTTGAGCTTAAGATGTGTTTAAGGAGCATTAAATGGCCAAATAAATTAGAAATATCAGTCCAATCTTTACAAATTTAGTACCAAATGAAATGGGCAACTTTTCTGAATCCAGGGGCACAAATTGCTTATTAACACAACAATCAGATTTTTTTAAATTAACTAAAGTATGAAATTTAGGTGGCAACACTTCATTATTTTTTATATCATTCTAGACATCTCAGACAGGTGTCTGCAGACAATCTTTCATTTGGAATGCTTTTCAGTTTTTAATGTACCGCATGACAAAGTTTTTGGAAATAAAAAAGGCAGTTTTTGAATTTTTTCAATTTTAAACTGATTTAAGCAGAAATTGGTTATTGCCTGCTATTATTGCTCACCTCTCTGCATTTAAAAAATCTAAAAAATTGCTTAGAAAATAAGCATTTTAGAGAAAAAAAATTTCATTCATCTGTTTATGTAAGGACAGAAAAACTCCTTACTTTAAAAATAATGTTTTATATATATATATACATATACAATGTATGTATGTATAAAAATGAACTGAGGAGTTAAAATTTTGGTGTTTTGCCAATTTTAGACGGATCTCTGGTTATCCATTCATGATAGATTAGTCATTTTTTTGGTTTAAAATTTATTGAAGTTAGAGTAAAGAAAGATAATAGTGTTGTTATACATATTAGATTTTTAAGTATAGTTTTTATAAATAAGGAAAACTCAAGGGAATTTAACAGTGCCAACTTTCGACCGATATGCGCACAATTTTAAACACAAGTAGGAAAACAGTGCTGTAGCTATACACATTAGATTTAAAGATATAGCTTTTTCAGAAACAAGGAAAATTAAAGCATTTTTTTATGACTTATAATAAGCAACTTTTCACACAATATACACACAAATTAAAAATGGTGTAGTTATGTACATTATATTTTGAAGCATAGCTTTTTTATGAGCAAGAAGGATTACAGTGTAACAGCACCACCTTTTGAACGATATACACACAAATTCTATCATGTGTAAGATAAACAGAGCGATTGATACATTTTGTAAAGGCTGTAATTTTCAACAGAGGCTGAGATATAGCCTCTACCCAAATGGTGGAATATGCAGAATAAAAGTGCCACCTCACGGACTTTATACACCCAAACATGATCAAGATTAATTTATTTTACACACACACACACAAAGTTTCAACTGTTATTGATTATTCTTATTATTTCGTCTTAAAATGAAACTACACAAGATTAAATTATTTTAGCGGAACATAACAGTGCCACCTGCAGTCCGATATACACGCAAAGTTTAAGCTGTTGTTGATTAAATATTTTTTGTCTTAAAATAAATTTACACAAATTTAATTTATTTTTTAAGTGTAGAATTTTTAGGAGGTAGATTCAGGGACTGTACGTTTAGGGGTTTGCCACGGTCAGAATTTTCAAAGGTCATTTGCACAGTGAGCGAATAGGCCGTTTCATATCATAAAACGTGGAGAGAGAGCAGAAATTTGGTTCTGAAATGAAGATAACTGGCCCAGGGTTCCCGCAGGTCAGGGAGAACAGGGAAAATTTGGAAAAGTCAGGGAATTTGAAATTGCTGAAAAAAGTCAGGGAAAATTGTAAATATTGCTCAAAAACCTGGAAAAATGATGATATAAACCTGGAAAATGCTTTTTGAGCATTCAATTTATATCGCAAGTCACATTACTATGTTGTCTTTTATGTCACAAGCTATGATCTGTTTTATACCGTGAGCTATTTTTTATGTTGCAAACCAAATTTTGTGACTGGAATCTGGAATTTTCTAAAAATAGACCTGGAAAAGTCAGGGAATTTTATTTTTGAAATTGAGTGGGAACCCTGCTGGCCGCAGGTGCAACTGAACAGGATTTTAATACAATGAAATTTTTCAAGGATTGTATACCAGCTAGTTGCCGAAGGCGGCTAGACCAAAATATTTATCTGTTTATCCAATTGTGGTTAGCCCCTAACTGCACTTGTGGCTAAATCAGTACTGGAAAGTGTGAGTGCATAAGTGTTTTTTTGCATACCTGAAGCTAAAGGCCATTTTATTCAGCATATATATATATATATATATATTTTTTTTTTAAAAAAATAGAGAAAAAAACCAAACAAACTTGCGATGTAATGTTACATCCCCCCCCCCCCCAAAAAAAAAAAAAAAAAAAAACTGTTTGATATGTTTATTCATTTATTAAACTAAATTTTCTTTTCCACTATTTTTTTTTTTTTTTGTATATTTTTCAATTTCATACTTGTTAATAAGTTAATTAAGTAATAAGCTGATTTATTTATTTACATTATTAGTGAGTTACTAGAGAGCAAAAGTGATGGCATAGAAGTCAGTTACAATGCAGCTGGAATTCTTTCACATATTGCTTCGGATGGAGAGGAAGCTTGGACCAGACATAAAATAGTTTCAGTTAAAAGAAAAGAAGTATTAGACAAGATGGTCAACGCCATTGAAAAATGGGATTTAGATACTAAACGCAACATTAACTATAGGTAAAATATTTTTCCTTTCAAAACTTTTGTGATTCCTTAATTGTAGTCATGTAGTGTAATCCGTTTTGGATTCAAGAGAAAAAAATAATTGATCGATTGAAAAATAAAATAATTATACAATGCAAATTTGAATAATAAATGCAAGGTATAAAATTATATCACATGTTTATACACTTAAATTTTGTATTCTTACTTTATGGAGCAAATTTTAATTTAACTGAAATACATATATATAATCTTTTACTATGTTTATTACTTTTTATTGTCTTTATTTATTTTTAAATATTTTACATGCTTACGTATATTGTTATAATTTTTAATCCATTATAACATTAAAATTCTAGTTCAGAAATGCAAACAAAAAATACCTAAAATCTGCAGCCTCAGGTCCCAAGCTGGGCAGCTATGTGCAGATTTTGGGAGTATTCTAAATTTGTGTTTTAAATTTGATTTTGTTCTAACTAAATAATTTGCACATCATGAATTATGAAGTTGTATTTTATTGAACAAATTAAAATGCAGTACTCATTTTTTATTTTATTAGGTCTTTCGAGCCAATTCTAAGACTTTTAAATGTTGATCACACTCCTGCAGTACAACATTGGGCAGTTTGGGCACTTGCTAATCTTACTAAGGTATACCCTGAAAAGTATTGTTCACTTCTTCAAGAAGAAGGTGGCATAGATATGCTGAAGAGGTTATTAAATGAGCATAGTCACAGTAGAGTTGTGGAATTAGCGGAAATTATTATAAAACAGTGTGAAAGGTAAGATATTTTACAAACAACTTAGTTCTATTTCTGTTTTCATTCATCTTTTAATCATAAACAGAAGTAAGTTGCACTCATGCCAGTATTTTTATTTTTAAAAGTTTACTTTTTAAAGACCATTTGTCTTATAAAATGCTTTACATTAGAAATACAATATATTAAAATCACACAATCAACTGATTGGGAAGAAAATCATATTTATTGAAATTTATTTTTCCGACTGAGTGAAAATAATGCCTGGACCGGGAGTCGAACCCCAGATCTTTGACATACAAGGTCAAGGCTCTGCCAATTGAGCTATCCAGGCTGACAACTGGTGGCCGACAACCTGTGGCTTATTTCTGTCGAGCTATCTACATGATAGACCAGATGTTTCTGCCTGAAGGTTGTCTGAGTAATGTCCACCGGTTGTCGGCCTGGATAGCTCAATTGATAGAGCCTTGACCTTGTAAGTCAAAGATCTGGGGTTCGACTCCCAGTCCAGGCATTATTTTCACTCAGTTGGAAAAATAAATTTCAATAAATATGCTTTACATTAGGTTATTATTTTTAAGTTATAAGGTTCTAATAGGATTGTCATTTAAAATATTATTTAATGAATATAAGACTATTAAAACCCAAATAAACTACTACGTCAGAAACGCCAAAGAAGAATATTTTAGATGCATACAGCTGTTTCGGTAGCCTTAAGTGTACTGTCTTCAGTGCAAAATGATGTAGTAGTTTATTCGGGTTTTAATATTCCAATGCCAAGTCTCCTGTTATTAATATAAGACTATATTCCGATGTAATTTATAGAGCACAATAATGAGTTTTTAATAATCCAATAAAGCATCTTTATTAATTTATATCCATGGTCAAATAAAGCTACAGATTTCCAATGATTCCCGGATGAAGTCTAGCTATGAGTTCTGATAGCAACTGAATTGCATAAAAAATCTGCTCTTGTTGCTTATGTTTAGTCTTTTTGTTATGAATTTTCTGGATTCTAATCGGCTGTTAATATTTCAAAGGCTCAATAAACAAAATTATGTCCAGAAATACAACCAAGACTTATAACCATGTTTTTATTAACTTCTATTCTTGTTTGTTTGTTTGTTTGGTACAAATCTTGTAATCAAATTTTAACTAACTTCCCTACTAGCTAGACATTTGAAACTTTCACAGTAGCTCAGAACTCGGTGACAACACAATACTTCGAAGTCTGTGTCATGTGATTTAAACAGCTCAACTCTAACTTGATTTATACAACTCAACTCTACTTGGCAGCCATTATATATAGTTTGTTTTTGCCTGTCTGCTGGCTTGCCTGTACGATATGAACTGTGATGTTATAATTTTGAACTGCTTATTTTAATTTATGATTTATGAAATAAATATATTTCGTCTATAATGTGGTTTTAATTAATAGTAATAACATGACATGGTGTCAGGACTGTAAATTAATGAAAGTTCGAAATAATAATTCACGTATTAAGTGAATGTAGGGATGACCACGTGCTGTACTGCTGTCGCTTGTGCAACATGGATACTTTCAAGCCTCCAGGTGAAATGCGGTTTACCGTAGGAAATGTGGCAGAAAATTGGAAAAGATGGGTCCAGAAGTTTCATAATTTTATGCTAGCATCTGAGAAAAATACGAAATCCGAAAATGTCAAGATTGCAATATTACTTAATCTCTTAGGAGACGAAGGTGTTGCTATTTATAACACCTTTAAAAAGACTGAAGGAGAAAAACTTGACGATGTGCTAGCAAGTTTTGAAGAACATTGTAATCCCCATCAAAACGTTGTATTTGAAAGATACAAATTCTTTTCATGTAAACAGCGTGAAGGTCAATCATTTGACAATTACCTAACGGAACTGAAAACACTGGCAACTACGTGTGAATTCGGCGTTCAGGAAGAAAGTCTAATCCGTGATAGAATTGTATTAGGTATCCATGATTCTAGTCTGCAGGAAAGAATGCTCCGGGAGCCATCTTTGACGTTACAGAAAGCAGCAGAATTTGCGCGAGCAGCGGAAACAAGCAGAGAACAGTTCCAGTCAATGAGGGCCAGCAGTAGTGGTATAAACGCAGTTAAAACTTCTAAATCTAAAATGACTTATAAAAAGAACAATTTCAGTGAATTAACTTATGACTGCAAAAAGTGTGGACGTAATCATAAAAAAGCTAACTGTCCTGCATATGGTAAAACATGTTCGAAATGTAAAATGAAAAATCACTTCGCTGTTGGGTGTAAAAGAAAAAAATGTTCATGAACTTGAATCTAGAAATCATAGTAAACTGTATAAGAGGGGTATTCATGAACTTGAATCTAGATGTGATGATGAATTGTATGTTGAATCCCTTTCGGTGGGACAAGTAAGTACAAATATTCATAATAATGTAGACTTGACTTGGTATAAAATAATACAATTAAAAATTGGTAATAAATCAACTGAAATTGAATTTAAACTTGATACAGGAGCAGAGGCTAATGTTATTCCTTATAATATGATAGAATGTTTTAATGTTGATTTAATTAATACTGAAACTGTGTTAATTGCATATGGTAATTTTAAGATTAAGCCTATGGGTAAATTAATATTTGAATGTTATGTAAATTCTAATAATGCTATTCCTATTGAATTTTTTGTTATTGAAAAGTATTCAACACCAATATTAGGACTAAATGCTTGCATGAAATTAAATTTAATACAAAGAGTAGATAATATATGCATTGAAAGTAAATTAGATATTTTGAAGTTTTATGAAACTGTTTTTGTAGGCCTTGGTAGATTTCCAGGGGAGGAATATCATATAGAATTAAAACCTAATGCAAAACCAGTAATACACCCACCTAGGAGAGTCCCACAAGCGTTGCAAAATCGTTTAAAAGAAACATTGAGTAGGTTAGAGGCTAATGGAATCATATCAAAAGTAAACCAACCGACAGACTGGGTCCAGAGTTTGGTAATTGTAGAGAAACCAAATGGTCTTTTGCGTTTATGTTTAGATCCCAGGGACCTGAATAAGGTTATTAAAAGGGAACACCATCTGATACCATCGGCAGAGGACATAATTAGTAGACTTGAGGGAAAAAAATTATTCACTGTTTTGGATCTTAAAGATGGATTTTGGCAGGTTCCTTTAGATAATGAAAGCTCATATTTGTGTACTTTTAACACACCATACGGGCGTTATAAATTCAATGTTATGCCTTTTGGGATTGCTTCAGCTCCAGAAGTGTTTCAAAAGAGAAATGAAAAATTGTTTGGGGACATAAATGGGGTGGAAATATACTTTGATGATATAATTGTAACAGGAAATGATAAAGTCTCACATGATGCAGCTTTAATTGAGGTTCTTAAAAGAGCTGAAGCTCTTAACATTAAATTTAATGCTGATAAGTTGCAGTTTAGAATGTCAGAGGTAAAATATATGGGTCAGATAATTTCAGATAAAGGAGTAAAAGCTGATCCAGGACACATTAAAGGTATAATAGATATGCCTACCCCCAATTCAAAAAGTGAGGTGAGACGATTACTAGGCATGGTGAACTTTTTATCTAAGTTTATACCAAACTTATCTCAAATAACAGCATCATTAAGGGAGTTGATAAAACAAAATGTCGAGTTTAGATGGGAAAATGAACATACTGTGTCATTTAATCTGATTAAGAATCTACTTAGTTGTGCCCCAGTATTAAAGGTATTTAATGGGTCTGAAAAAATCATTATACAGTGTGACAGCTCAAAAGATGGTTTGGGTACCTGCCTGATACAAAATGGGCAGCCAGTTTCTTTTCTGTCTAGGAGTTTGACAGAATGTGAAAAAAATTATGCTCAGATAGAGAAGGAACTTTTGGCAATAGTTTTCTCATTTGAAAAGTATCATAATCTTGTGTATGGTCGACATGTAATTATAGAAAGTGATCATAAACCTCTTACATCGATTGTCAATAAACCCATGTCTAAAATATCATCTAGGTTACAACGAATGTTATTGAAACTTTTAAAGTATGATTATGAAATTAAGTATACACCTGGAAACAAAATGTATTTAGCAGACACACTGTCACGAGCATTTAAGATTGATACCCAGATTAAAGATGACCCTGAAATGAGTAATATTGTGCATAGTATAACCAAGTATTTGCCAATGAGTAAAAGTAGATTGAACCAATTTAAATATGAAACAGATCAGGACAATGAATTAAAAGCTGTAATTAAATTTGTTAAGGAGGGTTGGCCGAAAACAATTAAAAATATGTCACAGGAATTAAAACAATATTTGAAGTTGCGGAGTGACCTGCATACAAATGAAGGATTGTTGTTTCTGAATGATAAGATCGTTGTCCCTTGCAAATTAAGAAATCAAATGTTAACATTAATTCATGAGGGTCACTTTGGTATGGAAAAATGCAAACAACGAGCTAGGGAACTTATGTATTGGCCAGGTATAAACAGAGACATTGAAACAATAGTCGCACAGTGTAAGATATGTGAAAAGTTTAGGCGTTCTAACACTAAAGAGCCTTTGCAACCTCACTTAATTCCTGATAGACCATTTGAAAAGTTAGGATTGGATATTATGGAATGTGGAAATTTAAATTATTTGGTAATTATGGACTATTACTCTAAATGGATTGAAGTTTCAGAGCTAGTTAATAAAACTGCTACTGAAGTCATTAGAGTTCTTAAAGAGACTTTTTCAAGATATGGGGTTCCAAACCTTGTTGTTTCTGATAATGTTCCATTCAATAGCCATTTGTACATAGATTTTGCTAAAGCTTGGGACTTTGAATATAATTTTTCTAGCCCACATCATCATGAAAGTAATGGCCAGGCTGAAAGGGGGGTGGGTATAGTAAAAATGATAATGAAAAAGGCAAAAGCAGATAATGTGGATTATTTTGTTGGTCTAATGGAATATAGAAACACACCCATTTCGGGATTGGGTCTCTCTCCCGCTCAGTTAATGTTTAATCGAAGACTGCGAACAAAATTGCCTATTACAAATAAATTGCTTAACTCCGAATTATTTCATAATGTTAAAGGCCTGTTGACTAAACGTCAACAAATTCAAAAACGGTTTCATGATCGTACAGCCAAATCTTTGAGTAAATTGAGCCCGGGAGATAATGTGCGTATGCAGAACATGAAAAATAAAACTTGGGAATCTGCTCAGATAATATCTGTTGATCCAAATTTGAGATCATACACTGTTAAAAGTGAATCTGGCAAAATATTTAAAAGAAATAGAAAATACCTAATTAAGACACATGGTAGATTTAACGAAAAATTTGATTATAATGAAAATTCTTTGTCTGATAGTTCAGTTAGCAATAATATATTAGATCAAGGTAAATGTACTACTGTAGGTAATTCAGATGTAATTGTGACTAGAAGTGGGAGAATTTCTCGAAGACCGAAATATTTAAGTGATTATGTATAAACTTGTATGTATAACTTCAGTGACTGTTTGTGTAAAGTTTCTTGTGTAAATATGATGTGAATTTTAAGATGTGTGGTAACTTTATAAATTTGTATTTGATTGAATAGTAATTTTGTATATTTGTAATTGGCTGTGTATCTTTTTGAATGTTATCATATTCTATGTGATTTTGTAAAATGTGTAAAAGTTTTACATCTCAAAGGGGGATGTCATGTGATTTAAACAGCTCAACTCTAACTTGATTTATACAACTCAACTCTACTTGGCAGCCATTATATATAGTTTGTTTTTGCCTGTCTGCTGGCTTGCCTGTACGATATGAACTGTGATGTTATAATTTTGAACTGCTTATTTTAATTTATGATTTATGAAATAAATATATTTCGTCTATAATGTGGTTTTAATTAATAGTAATAACATGACAGTCTGATTTTCGAATTTTTGATTAGTTTTTTTATAATTAATTAAAATATGAAAATAATAACATCCTAATAGTGTTAAAATATCCATTAAAATATTAGCTATAATTTAATTGTTGTCAAAAAAAAATTAAGAGTTCATTTTCTTTCAACATAAAAATAAATACATTTAATTAAACGTGAATGTTAAAAAATTATAAAAAGTTGTGCTCTATGATTCATCAGAAAATTTAAAACATGGTATATAAAAAGTTTTTTTTTTTTTATCTTATAATTATTTTTATACTGGTAACTACAAATAAAGTATAATTGTGCTGACAAGCAGAATTTAATTTTAAAGTTTCTCTGTGTTTACAGGCCAGCTTATTAAGAATTATTAATAACCTGCAATTTTGAATAAATTTTTCCTTAAATTAATATAAATTATTTGCTATCCTTTCATATATAAATGTTTTAATTCATTATGTATTCTATTATTAGGTATCGGAATGGTGAAAATGAAGACTGTGACTTTGATGATATCAGTGAATTAGAAGAATCATAATATAAAATACTATAAGTCTATCTGTATATATATACATATGGCAAATTAGATGAAAATAATGTATAAGCCAGTGTTAACATTAAGAGGAGGTCTCGAACATTTTGTAATAAAACAAGACATGAAATGAATTTACAGAAATTTCTAGTATTATTTACTGCTTTTGTGAATGATTTCACAGCAAGTAAAATATTCTAGCCTCACAGATTAATTTATTTAATAATAAAAAATATATTTCATTTTGTTACTACCTTGTTATCATTTGTTAATTATTTTATATAAAAAAAAATTATAATGCATAATTGTTAGAATATGATTTTGTTTTGTATATTGAAAATGGTTTAAACATGCAATCTAAGAAAAAATTATCACTACAAAAGATTATTTAAACTATTCAATCAAAGATATTTGTCTTAAAATAAATCTATTTATTGGACTTTAAGAACTGTTTTATCATGATTTGTATATAATGTAACAGTTTATTGTTTCTGCAGCTATCTTGAAAAACTAATGTATGCATTGGTTAAAAATCTTAAAACTATTGATGTCGTTTGACTTAGTGAAATTTCTGAAAAAAAGAAAAAACAGCATTATTAGCTTAAATTATCTACTATATCAAATTTATTTTGATGTATTGTTATCTTTCATGCTTTTCATAAAAAATAATTGTCAGAAAAGACCACATAAGGGCCCTCTTCACTCACCGCCGCCGGAAGCCGAAGCTAATGTTATTCTATGGGAAATTTTTCTTTGCAAATAACTTATTAATTAATACATATTTTCAAATTCTGTTTTCACATTCAGAAAGTTCCCAGCTGTTAAATTGACGGACCTTTTTTCAAAAATTTTTTATTTTTTTTTATTTTGAAGCTGCAAAATACGAATTTTCAATATGTGAAATTTTTTCATTTTGCAATTTCAAAATAAAATATTAAAAATTAAAAAAATACATTTTTAAAAAAGGTCTGTCAATTTAACAGTTGGGAACTTTCTTAATGTGAAAACAGAATTTTAAAATATGTATTAGTTAATAAGTTATTTGTAAAGAAAATTTCCCCATAGAATAACATTGGTTTGGGAATCCGGCGACGGTAAGTGAAGAGAGCCGTTAAGTTATGATTTGGTGATCCAGAAATATAAAATGGAGGACAAATGTATAGAGGTACACATTTTTTATATATATTTTACTGTTTATATTTGTGTTATACACAAAAATAGTGCATTTTATTTCTAGGATATTCTAAATGACAACTGTGTATGCATTTCTGTTTTATAACTAGTTCACGCAAAAATTAAAAAAGTTTAAATTCAGTCTATAATTTAAACATACAACAGATTTTAAACATAGGCAAGACAAGTTTTTTAACAAATTACACTAAAATGCACTAAAAAATTGATGTTGAAAGATGGGGGAGAGGGGGAAGCAGACATCATAAATTTCAAAAATACACAACAGTTTTTTAAGTTTCAAATGACTAAGTGTGATTCTTCATCAGGTAATAAAAGTAGTTACAAGTGCAGTGTGAAAGCAACAATAGCATTGGTACAGAGTATTGAAAATAGAAAAACAATAAAATTGATCATTGAGCTATAAATGTTTATTGAACATAGAAAATTGGAGTTAGAATCACGTTATAAATATATAAATTTTTATTTACAAAAGTATTATTTTCAGTTTTTTACAACAAATATAAAAATATATTTGATTCCATATTTTAAAAAGTGTAATAAAATAAACAGGTTTATAAAGATATTTTAGGCGACAAATTTTTTATCCTTGTGTAACATATGTTGACCTGGTGACCATTGCTATTGCATTGCCTTGCTGGTGGAAATACTATGTATTTACACTGTACTTTTATTTTTAAAAAATTGTGGATTCATTTTTTTTCAAATGAACCACAATTTTAATTTTTTAATTTTGTAAAAAAATATTTTTGGATTTAATAAGCTTTTCTAGTCAGCTCATATATTAATTCCAAGCCAACTTCTATTTAATGACAAGACTTTGGTTCCTTTTTTTTTTTTTTTTTTTTTTTTTAGTTTAAGCCAAAGTTATAAGTTTATACTGAAAGATGACAAAGTTTTTCAGATATATATAAATACATTTGAATCCCATTTGTGTAAACATCTTAATACCATATATTTACAAAAAAAAAAAAAAAAAAGAAAGAAACTCTCAATTAAAGAATTTAACTAATTAAATGGTTAAATGGAATGTTTTAAAGTGAGTATCTACTTGAGATTGGATAATTAACCATTTTGACTAATTTGTTAGTAAGTTATTTTTAAATTAGGATTTCCAGCTTATCTGTAATGTATATGTAATTTTCTCTTTTGCTGAAAATTCTATTTTGTTTGCGAATTTATGAAGTTTATTTATTAGACAACCTTTTTTTTAAAATGTGTTTGTATACATATAGTTATTGATCAATATTCTTTAACCATATTTCTTGTGACCCTGGGAGCTTCTGTGTAAGTGCTGACTGAATGAGTCTGTTATTAAAATAGGGGAGATAGCCCTTGTGGTTGAGAGAAAATAGTGATAAGGAATGATGTGCTGAATGATTGAATGTTTACCAAATCTCATCTTGTTGGTTAATTTGGCACCCCTCCGAGCCTTTGGCGTCGTCCTCAAAGTTAGGCACAAGAAATGTGGTTACACTATATCTTTTTAATGTTTTGCTTGCTTGTTTTGATTTGTATTAAAAAAATATCAATATGTGTACATTAATTTATATATATTTATTAAAGAAAAAAATGTTATAGAAAAAAATATAACTTTATGCATTTATGTAATTATATTCTATGACTAACAGTCTACTTTTGAAAGCTTTTAAATATATTTCAGCTCTTTCCTTTGTTAGTTATGAATTTAAAATATAAAATTACCTCTGTTGCTGATTTAAGTATTTTAATGTTGTCCCAAGCCCCAGTGCATTTTTTTTTTTTTTTTTTACTTACTAGTTATTTTAATTGGAGAAAATTGAGGGGTAGTAATTAGCATTTCATAAAAAAATTAAGATTTTTGAAATATTTGTGTATTTATATGCTTTTTTTTAACACATTGAGCACCATGCATATATTTTTAAGAAAATCCCTGTCAAGCCAAGCGTTACTGCTTGTAAGTTATTACTTAAAATAATGTAATTTATTATTATTTTACACTCTTAGTCACCGGTGACTGTGATTGTCTAAATGGAATGTTTACTATCAGTCACTGGGGTGACTGAAGCAGCCTGAACAGAAAGTTCAGTGTCAGTCACCAATAATGACTCACATAGAAATTAATGCATTAAAAACATGTATTTGAAACATACTTTTTCAGTTAGCTAAGATGAGTTTCTAAATATATAAACAATAAAAAATATCACTTCATCTAAGTACTTAATGGAGGAGGTATATAGATTTAAAAAAGTTAAAAAGTTCAGGACCCTTTTTTTTTTTTTTTTTTTTTTTTTTGAAAGTAAAAAAGATCTTATATTTATCATATTTATAATTTTCCTAAGATTAATGGTAGATTCTTGAGGTAATACTTATTCAACAGTGCTATATGAATACCACTCAAATAGTTTGAATTTTCGTATGTTTTATGTTTCAGTGTGCATTTCTAATCATGTATAATTAAATAATTAAAAAAATATATACACAGTAACCACCGCTTAATAAATTCACTGGTTAATAAAATCAGCCGCTTAATATAATCAAATTGCCAGGTCCGAAATCAAGTCGGTGCAAACAATTTTAAAATCGCCGCTTAATAAAATTAACATCGCCGGTTAATAAATTAAAAAATTCTTCAGCAGCAAAAACATCATTTATGCACACTAAACAATTTTCAATTTTCATTGTTTTTTCTTTTTCTTTCTTTTGAAATAAAAATGAAAATAAAACACAGTAGTTCTCCGATATCTCTCTGTTGAAAATTTTATACTTACAAATTTTATTTAATTTGCAAATGATTTATTTATTTTTTTTTTTTCATTACTAAAAGACAATTTGTAATTCACATTTTGAAATAACTAAGAAGCAAGGAGTTTAAGAATTTTAAATTTAAAAGAAAAACAGCATGAACTTTCAACAAAGTAATGATGATTTTCCTCAAAGAAAAACACATCAGAACTTGGTATATATTAAATTTATTATATTGAAGGAACAATTAATCAGTTATCTTTAAAAAATTAATCAATATTGTTTATTAATTTTATTATTCGTTACATTTTGAAATTTCTTTCCAAATTCAGGAAAGTAACACCTTTTTCTTATGTGCAGGAACATTCGCTGGATATAAAAATCAGCCACTTAATAAAATCACTTTAGCTTAGGACGAATGTGATTTTGATAAGCAGCGGTTACTGTATTTTGTTAGAAGATATGATATATTGCTAAAATTGGGCACCAAATGGGAGGTAAAATAAATGTTGATAATCTACAAAATCCTTTTAAATTAGTTTTCTTGATCCCTGTTTGTTATAATTTAAGAAAAAAACTGTTTTATTTCATATCCATGGTTTTGAAAATCTGCACTCGAATGAGTTATTTTTGGTGATATCTTTTTCATACGCAGTAAAAACTCACATTTGAATAATTAAAAAATAGAATTTATATTACTTTTTGGAAAAATTACCAATGAAGCTAGGCACTTCAATGTAAAAAATAAAAAATAGATTTATCTTAATTACTTATAGAGAAAAAAAATTCTTAATCAAATGGTACTTTACAAATAACCATCTTATAAGTTACCTAAGAATATCTTAAATTTTATCCAGGATAAATTTCCGATGTCAGTATTTTAATTCAAAACGACATTATTTTCCGGTCCCCCTAATATAACACTTTTTCTGTTATTCTTAAAATTAATAAATGCTTTTAAGTATAAAAAAAAATATGTATCAAGATTTTATTTTCCAAAAGATTTTTCCTGTCATTGCATTAATAACATAATTTATCAAAAATTTTGAAATAATAAGCAAACTTTAATATGAAATACTTGCTTACTATTTTACATTTAATTGTATCATTAAGTGTAAAAATTGTCAAACTGGAATGTCAGATGTACATCATTGGTGTTTGGAGGTGAAAATATTTTGTTGATCTTAGTTTGTATAATGAATTGTTATTCACTGTGTTAGACTCTCAGCTTAGAACCTGTTCCAACATATAACAAGCAGTTTTTATGTCTTGGATTGGTTTGGTGTAATATGCTGGAGTTTCCCTATTATGCATTTTTAATCCAAATACTGTAAAACTTTGTAATATGCTTAGATTAGCAGTTATGTATGATATATATGATGCGTAGAATTTTATAATGGTGCACTTAATTGAATGTTAAAATATATGAATATATGTTATAAATAATAATAAAAAAATTACAAAAAACTTACTTTCATTTTTACTTTAAATCACTATCATTGTTCACTATTTACCCTCTGACCACCTTTGAAAAGGGCACAATTGTAATGCTTTTTTCATTGTAAAATTTTTTAATGAGTTAAAATAATTATTTCAACTTAAGATTAAAAAAATGAAATTGTGCATATGATTATAATCATTATGACTATTTTGATCTTTGAACTTAAAAAAGAAGGTCAAAAATCCATAATTATAAATTTTTGAATGTATTGTGGTTAAAAAGAATGGCTCAGTGACCGGTCAGATGGTTAATATTTAATCAGTATTAATTTATATTTTAAAAGTTCTTTATGCATGTACTAAAAATCAATTCACCTTACAACCTGACCTCTTTCGATTTTTATGAGACTATGCTCATTTACTGGGTTTATAGAGAAATGAATATATATTAACTAATGAATTATCCTTTCTGTTGCAGTTTTTGTAACAAACAGTTGCAAAAATACAGCGGATGATCATACTAGAATTTTCTATTTTGACATTTTTCTAAAGAAATACTAGAAGAAATATTTTTAAACACATACAAAGAACAGGGATGAGATTTTTCAGCTGATTTCAGCTTTTTTGTACATTTAGCTTTTCAGCTTTTTTTATGTTTTTTATGTACATTTGTTCTTTTTTTATACATTGAAGATTAAAATAAATATTTATTACTCTAATATAATAGATTTTGCCATCAAAATTCTAGTATTTCATTTCAACGTCTTGCCTTTGCATATAGTTTCAGCTTTTTTGTATTTTTGCTTATCTCATCCCTGAAAGAAACATTCATGGACTCTTACTTCCTGTCATGTGTGTAATTAGGAGACAAAACACACTTTGGATTACTTTTGGATTTTGGTATTTCATAAGAAATCTGCAAAATGACTCCTAACTTTAACAATTGATTTCAGCTTCTATTTGTATGCTTTTTTGTAGGAATCCCACAAATTATAACATACATATATTAATATTTTTGGTCAGTGCTTATTTATTTATTTTTTTCCAATTTTTGGTTGGTCTCCTAATTCCATTCATGGTTAAACAGTTACTGTGTGAGTTTAAGAATATTTTTTGCATGGCTGAAGTTCATGACCATTTTATTTAGTATTTCTTTAGAAAACAGGAAAAAAAAAAAAGCTTATATAACTGATCACCCACTGTAGGAGAAAAAAGTAAATTTTCATAATTTTTGTTCTAAGAATTTTCATGTAATATAATCACAAGCATACATTTTTTTTTCATTTTGACTCCATATTTCAATATATATATATATAAACTTCAAAAATCAATTGAAAATTGACATAAAATGAAATTATTAATTGTGCCTAAAAATATAAAATAAATTTCTTCATAAACACTATGATTAAACATAATTTTTGAAGTCAGCACAAAATTAAAAACTGATAGTTTTTAAAGATTTGTTTTGAGACCGATGCTACAAACACTATCGTCTCGAATGATCCATCTTGATAATTTCCTTTATCACTTTAGTAATATCTTCACAGAGCAGTGAACATCCTTTACAATTCAGGATTTATATTTCTACAAAAATTACTAGCTTCCACTGTGAACTTTGCTGGTTGCAAAATCTGAATTGTTTCATTTTGGCTGTGTTTTGCAGATGCCAAAGTGAGATGTATATTTCAGATTGAATTTAAATTTGTATATAGAATAAAAAGCATAAATTTCTTTTTAATTTTGTACTGACTTCAAAAAGATATGATTAAATTGTTGTCTATGTTTAGCAAAAGATTTTATTTTATATTTTTAGGCACAATTTACAATTTCAGTCTATTTTGAATAAAAATTACAATTGCTGTTTAGTTTTTTTTTTTTTTTTTCAATGAAATTATATTCATATTTCAGAACACAAAAAGACGTTCAAAGGCAACTTCACATATCACAACCTGGCAAAAAAAGTGGCAGTTTTGAGTTCATCATGATTTTATAATAGAATTTTCTTCACACCAAGGTATCTATTCTCCAATCCGACTGCCATAGCGGCCGTCCTTAAACAACGACAGTCATCAAATCAAAAGTCCGAATGTGACGTCACGTGATCAAAATAACGACTGCCACAGTCGGAATTGAGGTATAGTCTGGTCGGAGAATTGATGTCCAAGTCTTTTCAAAAGAAAGGAATAGAGTCCATTAAAGTATTAAAGGGGACAAAAAATTATGAAGAAAAACATACAGGGTACCCATTAAAGTCCATTCCCACCCTTTTAACTGCTGAATGGTTGTACAGCGCGTTAAGAAATTATAAGACCACAAGCGTATTGGTGCATTTCTGAAGAAGAAAGCATAATATGCAAATTTTTAGTTGCGTATTTAAAATTGATAAGAAAACCCATCCTCTACTAATTCCAACTTTAAAAATTAAATTTCATTAAAACTTAACCATTTTTCTGAAAATTGAAGACTGTGACGAAATTACAAGACCACCTGAGAAAATTAGCATATTATACATGACGTCAAACTCAATATAAAGCACATGCGTCAGTATTTCTCAAAGGCTTAGGTTTTGAATATGTTATCTACAATTAATTTGACGATGCCTTGAGATAAAGAATTATTGGAGTGCGAAGTGAGAAAAATTTTATTTTATAAAGGTTCTGGTAAATCTGAAAGAGAGATTACGAGGTTAATGAACCGTTCTAAATCTGCCATTCATAATGCCATAATTAGAAAAGATTATTCAAACAAAATAAAATGATCTGGTAGAAAAAATATTTTGACAGCACGTGATAATAGTGAAATTTTTCGACTGTCAACTAAAAAGGGTCTTTCAACCACTTTCAACTCGTGAAATTTCGAAACGTTTCAGCAATAACACTTCACATGTAACAGTCTGGAAGAGTCTTAAATTAAATATTAATACGAAATTTATGAAATTGAAGAAAAAAAACAAAGTTAATGAAATGCCATCGAGAAGAAAGATTAAAATGGGCTAAAAATGTCATGTCATGGAATGATGAGTGGAAATAAATTATATTTTCTGATGAAAAGAAATTTAACCTTGATGGTTGCGATGGTTACAAACACTATTGACATGACTTGAGGAAGGAACCAAAAGAATGCTTCAGTCGACAAATGGGTGGAGGATCAGTAATGATTTGGGGAGCTTTCAGTTATGAGGGGTTGCGTGATTTACAGCGGATTTCGGGTCATATGAACTTTACACAATATCAGTCTATGCTATATGATACCGTTTGGACCTTTATTAGGTGGTGCTAACTGGATGTTTCAACAGGACAATGCTGCTTGTCATACATCTAAATCCACACAGGAGTGGTTTAGAAAAGAAAAAAATAATGTTTTACCATGGCCAAGTGAACCCCATGGAAAACCTATGGGGTATATTATCTCGCAAAGTTTATTTTAATAACAAACAATTTTCATCTGCTAATGAACTGGAAGTAGCCATTGTAAAAGAATGGTACAATATTTCTTTAACTGAACTTAATCACCTGGTTACTTCAATGAAAAACAGAGCGTTTGAAGTCATCAGTAAAAATGGAGGACCAATATCATATTAATTTTTTTATACAATTTTGTTTTTTGACAAGTGATCTTATATTTTCTTAACGGGTTATTTTTCACTTATTTCTAATATATATTTTAAACACTTATTGCATTATACCAAGTTATTGCAAACTAATTATAAAAAAAATATAGAGCAATATGTAATTTTATGTATTTAAATTATGATTAGAATCTTTATTTTCTTATAATTTACAAAATTAAAGTGGTCTTATAATTTCTTAACGAACTGTATCTATAGTCATGAAAGTTGTGTCTAGGCATAGAAAAGTAATTGTAAGCTAGTAGATGTGACTGCTTAAAGTGCCACATGGTGGAAAACAATGGAATTAGCTTCTGTATCTTAAAAATAATATGAGATAGACATAAAATGTAAATTAAAATGATAGGGTATCATACAAAACTATACTCTATAGACTTAAACGCTTAAAATGTGAATTTGTTTGTTCACGACTTCCTACGCTAACAGGAAAAAAAGATCCTTGAAAGAATAAAACAACTATCACAAGATACCTTTATTTTTGATGCTCAAACTTCTGTCCATCAACTACAATACACATCTGGACTGTTTGAATTTTATATAGCATACATATCACTTGGCATACTACAACGTGCACAAATGTTTCATACAAGAATCTAAGTGTGCATTGCAGCTGATGGACAGAAAAAATAAAGGTACTACTTGGTGATGAATAGTTCTTTTTTTATTCCAAAGATTGCAATTTCCTACAGTATAATGTGCCAAAACAAACAAATAAAAGCACATTTTAAACGTAATGTTTTTAGCACTCATGCATACACAGTATCTTTCATATTAAACTGATTATGCTCTACAACTTTGTAACTTTTCCCCTCCTATCTTGTATTGTTTTCCACCTGGTGATATTGTAAGCAGTCGCATCTTGTGGAACATACTCCATTTTTATGACTATAGCTTTAGCATTCATATCATAATGGGACCTTTTTCAGGCCAAGTCCATTATAAAACAGGGTTCATACTACTCAGGGAAAACCTGGAATACTCAGGGAATTTGGATTTTGTTAAAAAAAAGTCAAGGAATATTAAAATTTTCATCAAAAGTCAGGAAAAATCAAATATTTCTTTTCTGTCAAATTATATTTTTCTTGTTCAGCTTCATAGCGAAATTCAAATGATTAAGTATCATGAAAATACTCATGTAAACAATGATTTCTACCTAAATTTCTATCATAATTGGCAGTAATATAACATCATACAGTGGAAGTAGATGTATTTTCTCCTCTCTAGAGGAGCGTTTCTTGTAATATGTCACTAATATTTTCTTAAAAATTGTCGGGAAAACTCTGAGAATTTTTTTTCCCATATTTGGGTATGAACCCTGTTTAAAAAAAAAAAAAAAATCAGAGCATCCTTTTTGAAGTTGGTTAAAAAGTTATTTTAGCTATATTAAAAAAAAATATTGATTATTGCAAGTATGAATTTGGGATCTTGAACTGTAAATCAAAATGCAAATGAATCTTTTCTAATTTGCAATGTTCAAAATACCAGTAAACTTCACAGCAATGTGCATCAGAGATTAAGATAACGGGATGTGGCGTATTGCTTTACAGGTGAAAGTTTAGGCTGCCGCTTGGCGAAACTTCGAAAATCACCAAGATGGCAACATTTCGCATCGTGTTCAGAATAGCAACCCCACACCGGCGGCGTATGATCGAACACCGGTGATCTAACCTAACAAAGAAATACACCGGGAGAAAAATATATATAAAAAAAAAAAGAAAAACGCAGAACAAAAAGGAAAATTTTCAGAAAATAGATTAAAAATGAATTATGGAATAATTACGAATTCACAACTAATCACAAATAAAAGAAAAAACTTAGATCATACACTTACACCAAATGTTAAAGTACAAACTAACACGAAGTTGTGCACCAAAATGTGGTTAATCGATATGATTGAAGCGACACTACAGTTTCTGGGGACAAGACAACCTTTATTTAAAGGCATTTTTCTACGTTTTCAAAAATTGTATAAAGTAAATGATTTATCATCAATATTTTATTTATAGTTCTCATTTGTTAGAAATGAAAAAATACATTTGCAACTGAATAAATATAACAAATTTTAACGGCTCTCTATAATAATGGTCCTCTGATCTATACCCCTATCCCAAAATGCATGAGATATGCAAAGTTCTGTACTGTAGCAATAACTATTGGCATGAAATTCAAAAATATGCCTCTAAAATTCAAAAGTGGCTCTTAGATTCCAACTTCCCTTTCGTGAAGGATCAAAATTTTGATGCTATGTTTCCAGACCACCTCGAGAAGTAGCTCAGACGGTCGCCAATTACCCATTGTGCAGCATTAGTGCGACATAAAACTCAACCAACCTTAAATTCTAACACTATTCAACCAGCCAAACGACACTAACGCAAACATCAGAAATATTCATATTTCAAAATAAATGGTTGGTTAGATTTTACATCACACTAGTGCTGCGCAATAGGCAATTGGTGACGGTCTGAAGCTCACCCCTAGAGGTGGTCCAGAAGCATGCCATTGAAATTTTGATCCTCCCGGAAGAATATTTCAAAATAGAATGCTTTCTCTCTAATAAAACACGTTTGCTCAATACGCGACCAAAGTGATGACGTCAGTGATTTAATATTTTATCTGCTTAGTACTAACAAAACTATTTGCTATGGAAATTTAACTTATTACTCATTAACTTCAGAGTTTACTTTTACAGAGCAGACGAATTTTTATACGTTTGAGGTCATACATCGTATTGACGTAACACATTACGCAAACAAGCAAAGGTAAACACAAAGACCATAACATCTGGCGATGTAGCGCTCTTGTGAAATACACCAAATATAATCGGCAGGTTAAAGGAAATAAATGCTGTTTCAAATATTAGTCACGTGAGATAGGCAGCGAACGTGTTAATGCTTAGCAGCCCATGGCGGAATTTACGAAATTTATTATACCATACTTTTGATTATAACACATAAAAATTACTATAATTCGTTTAGACTCTTCAAAAGAAAATGCCAATAGTGACAGGTACATAGAAAAACAACTATTGCAATCGGTGTCATTTAATCTACTGTTAATCTTAATTTTACTATGTTAAAATATATTTAATACATAAATCAAAATTGATAATATTTCAAAATATATCTTTTAGTTTATATAAAATTGATTTATAAATATCAATTAATATTTTAGATCATTATATATATGATTAAGTTTATATATAAATTTGGTTTATCAATAATTATAAAATAATTTATTTTTTACCTAATAATATAAAACTCTTCAAGTTTTTCATTCTTATCATATACATATGGTCTTGCAGAGGATTTTGGGAAAGTTGGCTAGCCGACAAACCGGTTTAACCTGCTCCACCTATCTTAAGCAGTGGTGGTCTCTGCTCCTTCTTATTTCAGTTTTATTTGTTTGGATTTTGTCCTTGCTTCACATAGTTTTCAGCTTTTATATTAAATATGTGTATTCATTTATATATATCAAAGTTTGGTACTGCTTTATTAATGCATATTTCAAATTAAAGTTCCTGTCTATCTCCCATTTTTTGTGAACTAAGAACACATTTTCAAAAAATAAAGACACAAATGGCCAATAAATATATAACTTTAATTAAATTATAAAAACTTACTATTAAAATCTACAAGTAGAGCTTTATGTTTAAAAGCACTTATTACATCAATTGATAAGCATGGATTTTTACAAAAATATAACAGTTGAAACATTTCAATAATAATCACCAGGACATCACAAGACATGTAAATTGAACAAAAAATAAATTAGTTTATGTAATATACTTGAAACATCAACGGCAGATACAATATGAACAAATAAGTAGTCTATAAATAACTATACATCAACTCTAATATACAAGATGATTTTTATAACAAGAACAATTAAATGCAAGTAGAAGAAGGAATTTCATAAAAAGTTTTACATTTATGAAAACTTTTTAAACATCTCGTCAATCGCCTGAAACACCTGAAAATTAAAAAGAAAATATTTTAATTTTTATAAAATAACTAATAGTACTATATTTTATATAATGCTAACCAATAAAAAATAGCTAGCATAGGTGAACTCTGCCAAGTTCACCATCACATATTTGATCTTGTAAATTTCTATAATAGAACATACTATATTCATAAACTTGTCTGATCACTCAGTAGGGTTTAGACTGAAATATTATGCTCAATAGGCTACTCTACCTATGACGATATATTTACCTTATCCTAATCTGCTAGATATTTCTTTATTAAGGTTAGTTTCATGCAGGGCCTGATTTCCCAAGGTCAAATGGGGTAAGCACCCGAGCCCCCCATTTATAAGAGGGCCCTCAAATTAACTGCCTTTCGAAATGTAAAAGCATTTTATATGTATACAAATTTAACTTGGAGCACTTTATTATAGAAGAGAACCCCTGTTGGGATAAGACTATTTTAGATAACTTGTTGCTTGCTCATCCAAAATAACCCATAATCAAACTTGTAGGATGTATAGGATTCTAATCAATCAATCAATCAATATTTTAAATCAAAAATTAATATTTTACATTAATTAATAAAATTTAAATTTTTAAATAATCTGAAAACTTAAAGAATAAAGGTTTAAAAACCACTTTTAATCAAAATATGAAATCCGAATTAATATGAAATACTTAAGAATCCCTTGGAAACTTAATAACCCTATATAAAAATAAAAATCTTCTATAATAAAGATGTGTCAAATCTTGATTAGCCAAACATTTTAAAACATTAAATATCATTAAGGATTAGAAAAAAAAAAAAATAAGACATACAAACTGATTTCTTTTTATTTCCTATGAAAATTTATGTTATTTCGCTATATCCATTAAAGTGCAAAATATGTTTTTAAAGATCATGAGATTTCATTTATCCCCCAAAAATAAATAAAATACAAAGACACTTAAACAAGATTTTTATTCTTTAAATATATCATCTGTTTTCTTTTACTTAAATTTTGTTTTTCTTCAGATGACTTTTCTTTTAACTGAGAAAAATTGAAAGTTAAACAGTCAAAAATATGATTCCAGTTAACTGGTTTTCTAGATAACTAGTTTCTGGATAAAGGGTTTCATACTGTATTTCCAAAGCAATAATACTCATAATGCACATTTATGTGAAATTCTGAATTACTCTCACATTAAAATAATCTTAAATTTAAAAGTAACTTGAAGTTTTCAAATTAGAATATTCACAGTAAATAATATTGACACTAATATCTTAAGTTATATTTTAAAAATGATCGAAGATCTTTATAATAAAAATATTCTTTTTAATGCACCTTTAAACCTGCTTTGTGTTAATTTTGAATGGACGAAATGGACATTCATTTTTAAATGTACCAAGAGTCCAAATGAACCCAATGTTTTTAATTTTAATATATAAGCATACTATCATTATATATTTTTGAATTAAATTTATGTCACAATTCATTTTGTTTTTATGAAAAGTATTCTGCATAAAATATGAATTTTCATGTATGTCGATTTTGGGTTGAAATGGACCTAAACACAGAAGATGAGTTAAGAGAAATTTTGCTCTATTCTCCCTTGTTGAGAAAATGATAAATTTTGAATATCTTACAGCACATGTTTCATTGATTACGTCATTAGTATAACATTAAATAAATTTTAAAAGTTTCTTAATAAAAAGATTTTTAGAGACAATATCCTCCCCCCCCTTTCCAATAATAATAATAATAATAAAATAATAATAATAATCAGGTGTGTAACAACCGCATGACGTCTATTACCCACTACTACACACATATTCTTTTTAGAAATAGTGTGGTCGAGAGACAAATTGGACACCTAACATTTTTTCTATATAAGCAAACATACATACGTTATGACGGCCACTAAAAGAGAATTTACATAGCGAGTTTTACAAAAGTCATTAGAGCAGTCTTTTAAAACACCCATTCCCGTAACTCATAACTGACCTACCTAATCAGGATGCCTATCAATTTTCTTGTTTTAACCAAGTAATCCACACTAAAGAACATCTAAAAAGGGATTTATGCAGCAAATTTGAAGATAATCTTCAGAATTGCTTTTGAGATACGGATTTTTAGCCCCATTGTCAATTTTCACCAAAATCTGGCTAATTTATCTGTTCACTGGAAACGTGGGTTTAAAGAAAATCCGTAGAGCCATTTTTAATGGAACACACTTGCGCGACCTAAAATTGGCTTTTTTGTACAAGACATCTATCAATTTTCCTGAACTAACCAACTAATATTTACGAAAACACATCTAAATGGGTTTTACATGGCTACTTTGGAAAAAATCGTTAGAGCCAGTTTTTGATATATGGACCTACAGTCCCACTTCCGGTTTTTCAATTTTCGCCAAAAGTTGGGAAAATCATCTGTACACTGACCTATCTTAAAGGGCCCTCTTCACTCACCGCCGCTGGAAGTCGAAGCTAATGTTATTCAATGGGAAATTTTTCTTTACAAATAACTTATAAAGTAATACATATTTTTAAATTCTGTTTTCACATTATGAAAATTCCCAGCTGTTAAATTGACGGACTTTTTTTTTAAAAATTATCTTTTAAATTTTTTATATTTTACTTTGAAGCTGCAAAATACGAATTTTCAATATGTGAATTTTTTTCATTTTGCAATTTCAAAATAAAATATTAAAAATTAAAAAAATACTTTTTCAAAAAGGGTCCGTCAATTTAACAGTTGGGAATTTTTTGAATGTGAAAACAGAATTTAGAAATATGTATTAGTTAATAAGTTATTTGTAAAGAAAATTTCCCCATAGAATAACATTGGCTCGGGCTACCGGCGACGGTAAGTGAAGCGGGCCGTTAAATTCTAAAGTTTCCTCATTCTATCTTTATTAGCATTGGAGATATGATAGCCAGAAGATTCCATACAAACATACACACTGACCAATTAATTGCCAAAAATCACTTCTTTGGATGCAGGAGACCTTAAAACATGTAAATCAGGTGAAAATTCAAAATCTGTTTTTTAACCAAATAGAGTACTTCCATTTCCCTATGGTTAGTTGGGTAATGGAAGTAATTGATGAAATTGAACAGTAGTAGTAAATACCTATTGTTAATCATTTTCTCAATAAATTTTAAATATGGTAATTTTTATTTTAAATTTATAGTTTCAGATTAAAAATAAAAAAATCCACATGCAATGTGCATCAAGTCCCCCCCCCCCTCTCTTGTTTCACTCTTATCATTACTGAAAATAAAATAACTTACTGTATCAGGATCCTTGTTTCCATCAACTTTTAAGACCATCCCTTTTTCTTCAAAGTGATTCACTATTGGCAGTGTGTCATGGTGAAAAGTATTAAACCTACAAATTTGACAATAAAAGTAATTTTTAGAATAAAAGAAAAACATCATTAACAATTGAAATGCACACAGGACATAAAATGTTATTTTATTAAACAGGTTGAATGCAAACCTACTTTGAAAATCTTGAAATTACACAAAAAGAAAGCAGGTCAGGGTGAGATTTATTTATTTATTTATTTTTAATAATTGTAACTAAAAAAATTAGGTAATGTTTTTATAAATCTAAAATACTAGTAAATTATAAATTATAGATCCAAATTTCCATTACACGGTAGCTTTCTCTTAACAGCCACTGAAAAAAAAATCCTGAAATCAGGAAAAATTCTACACACAATCACCCATGATTAAACTGACTGAGTTATTTTATTTAAAAAATTGGATTTGTATATAAAGTACTGGATTATATACTTTTTGGGATTGTATTCAAAGTAAAAAACAAAGAAATAACTGAATGAAAAAATATCCTTTAACCTAACAACATCAGATTTAAATACTCTACTAGCTGCTGTGAATTCAGATTTAAATACCCCACCAGCTAACATTGATTTCTAATTTATTCCAAAGCATTGCTAGCCTTACCTTTTTTTTTTTTTTTTTTTTTTAAGTAGTGTGAAAACAGAGTTGAGAGAGCTTCTAATTTGTCTGCTACTATCTGTAATAACGATTGATAGGAAATGTTCTCTTTTGTTCTCAACTGGAAACTTGAAAGACCAGCAGAGAATGTTATAGAAAATACACTCTGCCTGCAAACACTGTAAATAGTATAGCATTATTTGCGAATTGAGCTTATCTAATTTAAATGCCACAGCAATTTTACGTGATTACAGCTTGTCATTCAATACAATTGGGTTAACTAACTCTTCATTAAAAATAAAAAAATCTGTAAAAAAATCTCAAGTTTTTAAATTAAATAGCTTTGATAATTTTAATCATAGAAGCATGCTTCTAGGCACTGCATATACAAAATGTGAATTTTTCACATTAGTGTACCCAAATTATTTTCCTAAATTTAGCTGTGGGGAAGAGTGGAAATTTAGATCTTGTAACTTTATACAACTGATTTTGTAGATCTTTCTGCAGCATGGCATCATCACTAACTTTATTAAAAACACTTTTTGCAACTGGAAATATACCCTTTTGATGAACAGTTCAGAAAATAAAAAAGTCATTTAATGATAACTTTGCAACCTGTATAAACATCTGCATACTGCATATATTTTATAAGTTAGGCAATAAAGTAGTTTAAAATAACAATGAGATCCAATTTATATATTAAGAAATTTAGAAACATTGGTAAAAATATGGCAACATTAAAGCTAATACATAATATGCATTTGTGTATATGAATTATAAACCTAACTTAAAAATAGTTAAAAGTTACAAAGTAACCAAAATATGTATAAAATAGAATATGGACGTTTTCAATAATAAGATACTCATAATTTTTATTGTACAGATACATCTATGAAGATTTGCTCAAATCTACAGAGATTTTAAATTTGCTTATGTGTATATTGGCTAGGACTACTTAGAAAGATTCAGTGTTTCCGCTGCGGTAGCATTTTTCGCAAAATGCTAAAAGACTTATCCAAAATGCGAAAATGAAATCACATGTTTTCGCTTTTTTGCTAAAGCATCTTACTAAAGACAAATTGAAAAAAAAAAAAAAATCTTCGAAAATATTGTAACAAATCTTTCACGGAAAAAAAAAATTGCAACATTGATCAAGAAATATCCATTGTTTTATGCATATAAGGAAAACCAAATGCTGAACTATGCATAAGAATCACATACAGGAAATCAATTTGTAAATAAGCATGAGGCATTTGTAAAAGGGTCTAATATAAAAGAAAGAAAAATTATAAATTGTAAACCAAAAAGCTTTCAATAGTAATAAATAAATTTCACTTATTTTTTTTTTTGTAAGTTATGCTTTTATTTTCAGATACAGTATAAGCTTAATGTAGTTTTAAGTGCCCTTGTGATAATTATATCTCCAGAAAAATAATATACTTCGTATGTAAGATGATCAAAATGCTTTAAAAAAGTTTACAAAATAAAGTAATAATCTAAAAAGTTTAATATTTTTCAAGTCTACCAATAAATATGTTAAAATATGTGCTTGTACTATATTCGAATTTATCTGGTTACAGTGGTAAGTTTAATTATTAATTACTTTTTTGTTTTTTATTTCAAATTAAAAAAATTTTTATTTTCTGTGTATAACTCTTTAAAGACCTGATTAAAAACTTTTAAGTTTAATTTACAAATGAAAATCAAACATGTCGAGGCGTTTAGAATAATGTGTGAACTGATATTCATCTTTTTCTACTGCTTCTGGCATTTTCGCATTCTGCTTAAGCTTTCTTTTCTGATTTTAGCTTTTTTGCTAAAGAAAATTTTCACTCAGCTTAAACCCTGGAAAGATCCTTATGGAGGGCATTCACCTAGGCCCAGGACCCTAGTGTAATCAATAACTGGCCAAAACATTATCACAAAAATAAGTATGAATTAAATTAAGGAATGTTAAATAGGGTGATATTAAATATGGCTATGAAGGAGATGAAGCTGGAATAAGGTAAGTACAGGACAGGTGAGCATTACTATGGCTGTGAAAAACAGTGAGACTGCTTAGGTTCTAAAAATCTTTCAGGAGCAACTTTTGATGAATTATGGAGTCTTAAGAAATTGGAGTAAATTAAAATGTTTTACTTTCACATTGGTTATATAGGTAATCCATCATAATTAACAGGAACAACATCTTTTGCATCTAAAGAACGCATCATTATTCACATACCAGATGAAAATCATCTTACAATAAAAAAGTTGTACAAACTAGATGATGATGACTATATCAATTCAGTGCATAGAGCTAACGATCAAGATTAAAAGCTATTTGTCAATTATCACATGGCAAAAGAGTTTTTAAAAAGTGGTGATTAAAAAAAAAAAAAATTGCAACAATCACCATTTTTAATTTTTACCCAGGAAAAATTTAAAAAGCTTAAAAAAAAAAAAAAAAAAAAAATCAAAGATCTTGAAACAGACCTTTTACAAAAATCAGTGAATTTAAAAAGAATTTTTCACAGAAAATCAGACAAAATTTTAAAATCCTTAATAAAATACATACACATACACATAAAAAAAAAAAAAAAGTTTTCAGTAACAAGCATATAAGTAAATTCTAAAACAGCCTGAATTGATGTGGCATAAGTATACACTAACAAAATATGAATTTTTTGCTTTTTATAGTCAAATAATCTTGTATGTTACCAAATCAGCTTTAGGAGAGAGAGAGAAAAAAAAAAACAAAAAAAACATGAATCTTGTCAATTAGGAGCAAAATAATTGCTTACTTTAGAGAAATGTCATATTTTGTTAATTAGCAGTGATAAAAACACAAATATTTTATTAGATAACAATAACAGGAACTTACAATAAAAAGGGTTAGAACTGCATTTTTCCTATAAATTATAAACATTTAACAAAATAAATTGTACCCTGTTTATCTACTTCTTTTATGTACCCAATATTCTTTTCTCAACACCCCCCCCTCCCCCATTTAAAAAAATAATGAATTTAAGTAAAAAAAAGATTTGAAGTAATTATTATTATTGTGAGAAATACATATACACACTTCTGAAGAATTTAATTTTCTGATTATATGGGTAATTTTTATGGGGTTTTATGCACATACATATTTTTTATCGATATATAAATTTTATGTTGATATAAAATGACATGTAAGAAGTCGTCGAGTTAATTCTGTCTAATAACCACTAACACTTTAAAAATTTGTCTTGACTTTTATATATAAGTCTTGACTTTGTGTATGTATTTTAGTCAGAGCATTGTACAGTAGTATCTCGTACAACACGCTCCCACAAAACGCAATTCCGTATAATGTAACGAAGAATCTAACTATTACTCATACAATGAGATAAAGAGTCTCATATAACGCGCAAGATAAAGGAAGCATGTGACATCTTTTCTACTTTCAACCAGTTCAAGGTTACTTACTTTTTCACTGCAGATAAGGATTGCTTCATTACTATGCCAACACCAACACCTGACGCTTTTGGTCTCATTGCGGAATGAAATCGTCTGCTCAATGTATGTCTCCTAAAATGTGATTTCCTATTATGCGGAACGTATCCCCGCGTTATACGAGAGTCTACTGTACTGCCATGCTAAGAACATGGGTTCAATTCTTGGGCTGATAAATTTTTACTCTTATTAATTAATTCGGCTTTTTCTCAAAAAAAAAAAAAAAAAAAAAAAAAGCACGAGATTCTAATAATTAATTTATAGCCAATTTCAATAATCTATAGATAGAAACACATCTGTTGTTGTTATGCATCATAAAAAAAAAAAAAATTAACATCCAAAATTACCTTTTTTTTAGGCTTTCAATGTTATCATCAGAGCGACCACTACCAGCAGCACCTCTTTGTAAACATCGCTCAACACAAGCCTACAAATGAGACAGAAATTGTGTAAATTATATATTTTTTTAACAAAAGTAATAAAATTTGCATATTTCATAATTTTTAGTCATACATACGTAAATTTCAATAACTAAAATTCTCATTTAAGTTTTATAATAAAAAGCCTATTTCTATCTACTCCGTGGTCCATTAGACCGTGCACCTGGTCATCTTCAGGAAACTGTCATGATCTGCCTCTTCTTTCTTTTATTTTCTTCGAGCATAGCACGCCATCTGTCGTCTAAATGCTCATTGGCTTGTTGGTCACTGCAACTTTGCTCGTTGGCCATTATTTTTATAGTTTCGTGCATTACTGCATATTTATGACTATTATACTTTGCTAGCTTTTTAACATTCTGAAAATCTATTTTTATATTTTGTTTGTCATTTACTTTAGTTAGTGTGGTTGTTATTTTATCGTATTAAATGTCATTTTTATGTTCATTGATTCTATTATTGATTTTTCTTTTACGATATGATAAAATAACAACTGCACTAACTAAAATAAATCTGAAACAAAAAATAAAAATAGATTTTCAGAATGTTACAAAGCTAGCAAACTATAAGAGTCATAAATATGCAATAATGTGCAAAACTATAAAAATAATGGCCAACGAGCAAAACTGCAATGACCGATTAGCCAATGAGCATTTATTTAGACAACAGCATAGCGTTTTAAGCCCTCGACGATAGCTTTAATGCCCCAGCCCTTTCTCCCACTCCTCGATGTCTTTTTCTAGTGAATTTTGTTATTTTATTCCTTCCGGTGTTAGCACCCTTTTTTTTCCCCCCCACACTTGACACTGTGAGGTTTTTTTTTTTGGTTTTGCTCCCATACGTTTTCTATATTTTTGACTGAATTTTTTCCCATTTATCTATGGATTTTTCCTTTTTTTTCCCCTTGTTTTCTACATTCTAAAGTGTGCTATGCTCAAAGAAAATAAAAGAAAGAAGAGACAGATCATGGCAGTTCCCTGAAGATGACTGGGTGCATGGTCGAATGGACCACGGAATAGATAGAAGTAGGCTTTTTATTATAAAGCTTAAGTAAATTTTTGCTCCAATTTAATATATAAATAGTAAAATTCTTATTTTTATATTGAAAGATATATTTAAAGTGAGACCCTTCATTATGATTTATGTCATATTAAATATGTAAAAAAATTTAAATATACTTACAAGGAGAGGTCACGACATGGAAAATTCAGATTGGGATGAAATTGCACAGGATTGTAGTATACTATGAGGGTAACAACATATTAAAGCAGTAGGACCCACTATCCACAAAATTTTGAGAAAAAAGCATTTAAAGTTTCAGTAATCTTTAAATACAAGTTATTTCGCAAGCGAGTAAGTGCCTCAGTGGTGTGATCCTAAAGCGCGAGTTTCCCAACCAGATGACTTGGGTTCGAGTCTACCTACGGGGCTCCTTTTTTTTTTCTTTAACTTTTTATATAAGCTTAACTTTTTATTTATTTTACTTTATTTTACAATTCAATTCAAAATTTGAAAATTTTAATAAAAAATTATTTAATTTTCTTGAGTATAAAATAATTTTTTCTATTTTTAATATTTATAACTTAAAAATACAATAAATTTCTATAACTTAAAAAATAAAGTTTAGTTTTACAAAACCCTAAATAAGAAACATAAAGAAAAACAGACAAATATTTAAATAATTAAAAAATAAGCAAGCTGTAAACAAAGTGTAAAATAGTTAGCAGGTGTACTTAAATATTGGTTTGAGCTTCCTGATTTGGTTTGAATGTGTATAAATTACGTAAACACTTCTAGCTTGTTAATAATAAAGGGCAGGTGGAATTTTATTTCGTCCACAGAAGGATAAAAAAAAAAAAAAAAAAAAAAAAAGTCATTATCGAAAAAGAAACGATGTTCATTAACATTTAAAATCTACATTTAAAGATAACATTTCTTTACATGTAATAATTTAATAGCATCGTAATCCTATACTATAATTTTTCAAGAAACTGTATTGATTGGAGAAGTAATTATTTAATTTGGATAGAAATTATATATGAATTAAAATCATTATTTCTCTGTATTTTTTTTTTTTTTTTTTGTAATTTAAAAAATAAAATTAAATATACCAAAAATAAAATAAAATATTTAGATAAATAATTAAAAACAGTTTCTTTAGTTTTTACAGTTAAAATAAAACTAAAATTTATTTTTTAAGTTATATAAATTTATTGTATTTTTAAGTTATAAATATTAAAAATAGAAAGAGTTAAAACACAACCGCCAATCTACAGCACTTGCCTCTACCCACTACTCTAACCCTATTAATATTAACACCATAAAAACTAATAAAATCGCTCCATATAATAACCATAGCTACGCCTTAAAAAGAGAAGCCATCGAGATTCTGACTAACCCCACAGCAGTTAATGAACACGAGCACGCGAATATCCCAAAAGACTGGAACCAAGTAATCGATAGAATCCGAAACAGACGAAATGAAGTGAAGAAAGGAAGCCGAGGGAAAGCCGATGAAAACACAAGCGATGAGAAGTCACAGATCACCTGAAGATGGGCGCGAAATGCACCCGAAATGCATTGTGAATAAATAGGACAAGTTTATAAGGTATTAATAAGTATGAATAAGTATAGAAAGAGTTATTTTATACTCAAGAAAATTAAATAATTTTTTATTAAAATTTTCAAATTTTGAATTGAATTGTAAAACAAAGTAAAATAAATAAAAAGTTAAGATTGCATAAAAAGTTAAAGAAGAAGAAAAAAAATGTAGTCCCGTAGGTAGCCTCGAACTCAAGTCACCTGGTTGGGAGACTCACGCTTTAGGATCACACCATTGAGGCACTTACTCGCTTGAGAAATAACTTGTATTTAAAGATTACTGAAACTTTAAATGTTTTTTTCTCGAAATTTTGTGGATAGTGGGTCCTACTGCTTTAATATGTTGTTACCCTCATAGTATACTGCAATCCTGCGCAATTTCGTCCCAATCTGAATTTTCCATGTTGTGACCTCTCCTTGTTAGTGTTAAAATATTTAAATTTTTCAACATATTTTCTAAAAAAATATAATTTTAAATTTAATGTTAACTTTACGACTCCTTGATAATTGTTTTTTTTTTTTTTTTTTTTTTTGTTGTTTTGTCCCCCCCCCCCTCTCTCTCTCTCTCTTTCACTTTTAATTCCCTTCAAGCTGGATAAAGCCTTAACTATTCTATATCAACTGCTTTTTTTTCTTTTTTTTTACAACAAATAAATTTATGGAATTATATGTGTAGAGTTTGTATGAAAAATTATGATTTTATCCGAAAATATTAAGAGGAAAAACAAAAACATCTTATTTATTAAACAGGGGTCTGTCCAGACTTTTCAGACAGGGTCCTGCTTTTGTGAAATTAAGAAAAATTCTACACATAATTTTGTGAATCTTAATTCACTGTGAAAATAAAGTTTTTCCAAACTTTACGGTTAGGGTCCTCTTTTTGTGAAATCGTGAAAAATTTAATTTTGCAAAATAAAATTACAATTAAGGTTTCATTTTAAACAATGATGGTTCATTTTTATGGAGCTGAAATCACACATATGCTTAGAAACCTTTTATAAATTAGAAATTGAATATCAGTTTTTTGGGAAATACAGCAAAGCACATCTGATTATTCAGGCAGCCTGATCGTTACATGGAAGATTAGTCTTTGAAATAAAACCGATTCATCAGAGGTCTGTTTTCAAAAGGAAAAAAATTTTGAAGGATCTGTTTTTTAGGATAAAAAATTTTGTGAAGGGTCCTTTTTTAGGATAAGTAATTTTGTAAAGGGTCCTTTTTTAGGATAATTTTGTGACGGGTCCTTTAACAGACCCAGATTTTCCTCTGGACTGACACCTATTAAGGATTTCTTGTGATAGCAATTTAACTAATGGAAAAATCTATTTCATTTTGAAACACTAAGTTTGAAAAAAAAAAAATGCAAAACTAAGAAAATAAAGCTAAATAAAAATTCTAATTATAAAATTAATATCATCAGCACTATATTATCAGGAGTAGAAATTACGAAAATTAAATCACTGGTCCTGCAGATCAGAGATTTTAAGATTCCACTGTTCCACACATACTTTCACTGACCCGTTCACCTTTCTATTAGATTTTTAAAAAATACTTACAAATTTGTAAAACAAAGTAAATTTACATGACAAATATGATACTTAAATTTTGTATATTAATTTAAAAATACAAATAGTCTTATACCTATAAATCAAAAATTTATGTTTTAGTAAATGGGATAAATGTCACATATTTACCATAAATAATATATCTATATATTAATAGGCAAGCATAAAATTTGTTGTCCCTTTTTAACATATTAATTATGGGAGTAGAAGGTTGAAAATGGTATCATTCGAAAGGTATGGTTAGCCGAAAGGTGCGAATACAAATATTATTTTCTTACGATGCCTAGAAGGTATATAAAAATACATTTACTTTTTATGCATTTTCCCCCATTTTTCCCTTTTATACACGTATTCCTTCACATTAAAAAATACCTAAAAGTAGAAAGTTGTTAAATCTGGCAATTTCATAAAGCTCAAATAAAACCATAGACACAGTAATTTGTATAATGTAGCATCACTATATGCAAGCGAAGTGATGACGTCACTGTCTGACCATGGAGCCATGTAAAAGATTTTCTATGTTAATTGTCCATTGAGTTTTTTGTAAAAAATTATTAAAAAATAACGGAGATTATCTGCCGATTTTAATTCCAATATTTGGGTATAGTTAAATATAAGTTACTGTCTACATGTGTTTGATTGAGTTATTTTTTCTGTAAAATTGATAAAATTTTAATTTAAAATCACAGAACTCCAGAAAAAAAAAATGGCAAACTTCCAGTTTCGAATGTAAACATAAACGTTTCATTTCAAAGGGTGATATTTAAACAATAAATATTGAACTAATATACTAAATAAAAGGAAAATGGATTTGTTACTAACTGCTGCACGTATAAGTAGACGATACGGAAAAAATTCCGATTTCCGTTTTTTGCTGAATTTACATGTTTTGAGCTTTCTTTACGTTTCAATTAACTGAAATTGGCTACTTATTTTTTTTTTAAAAGTGTCTGTATTGCTAGCTTTTGTGGGTAGAAGAAGCAAGTAGAAGATTCATAAAAACTTTTGATTTCCGGTTTTCGATGAATTTACACGTTTTGAGATTTCCTTGCATTTTAATTAAGTGAAATTAGTGAAATTGACAACTTATTTTTATTTTTTAAAAAGTGGATTTATTATTCTTTCCTCTGCATATATAAGTAGAAAATATAAGATTCAGAAATGTTTTAGATTTTCGGTTTTCGATAAAGTTACACGTTTTGAAATTTCCCGAACTCAATTCGACCATTTTTAAAAAATATCTTTTTTTTTTTTTTTTTTTTTTTTTTTTTGTTCAAACACTGTACTTTATGAACCAATCGAATTAATTTAACAGAATTTGATACTTGGTTGGACCTTGGTCTGACATGGTACCTACTAGCATCTGGGCTGTATCACACAACAAGGGGCGTTTTCACGTTGCGATTTTCTCTCATTTCAGGAAAGTATAACATCTACAGAGAGAAATAGTTATATTAAGTAAAACTCTGCTGATTCAGTTAGAGTGAATATTGGCAAACAATTGCCGCAGCTGTGTTGCAATTGCATTCCGTTTAGGACAAGGCAATAACTTTGCTTTGCCTCGCTTTTCAAAAAAAAATGGTCGAGTTTCGACCACTGGGCGATACTAGTAATATTAAATATAAAAAAAGTTACTACAACGAAACTAAATAAAATTACAGAGAATGTAATATATTAACAATTATAATGAACTACACTTACTATTGTTATGATGTTATGAAATACTATTCTGTCTCAGATTCACAAGCAACTTTAGAAAAAAAAAAATAATAATGAAATACACCGAAAAGCTTTACTGATTTGGTGGACCACCATAATTTATATTTTGCTGGTACGTTGGATACTTTTATGGTCCCAGACCAACAGAGCACCATTAATTTCGAGCCCTGCTTATTTAATAGACATTCACAAAGAAAATAAAATATTTGTAAGGGTTCCAATCAAATTCAAAACAATAGTAAACATAACTTACATCTTCAGAACAATCAATGTATAAACAAAACTGGACATTTGCTTTATCTGACATTTCTCTATTCCATCCATCCAAGTTATCTTGGTTTCTTGGAAATCCATCAATAAGAAATTTATTACTTTCACTTTGCTTCATTGCCTTAAAAAATTAGCATTATTTAAGACAAGAATTACATATAAAATATAAATTAAAACAAACTTAGAAAATTTCAGTTTCACTACAGTATTAATCATTCTTTAGTTATCTACAGTTTTTGATTAAAAATTTGAATTATACTTTAGAATTTAAGAATGTTAAATCTAATTTATTGGCTACAACTTCATTGTTATCATGAAAAAATTTGATTTTGAGATTTTGGTGTATTTATATGTGTTGAGGTCTCCTGATTCATTTTAACTATTTTTATGTATATGTATGAATGTATGTGAGTGAGTGAGTGAACACAATATAGCATCTAAACACTTTGTTCAAATGAGCTGAAAGTTGGTATGTATGTTATAGATCACTGTTGCACAAACCTTATTGATTTTGGTGAATCTAGCACTTATAGTTTTGTTACTAGGGAAAAAAAAAAAAAAAAAAATCCTTTATCATTTTGGCCTATGGGCACAAATTATTTAAAGTGTGATAGTGTCTAAATGCCTGGTTTGGTTGAGCTGAAAATTTATATACATGTTATAGCTCACTATTGCAAGAACTGTGTACATTTTTGTGAATAATTCACTAATATATTTTTATAGGGACACAATTAAAAATTCTTTATTAATGTGATTTATAAGCTCAAATTATTTGATATGGAATAGCATTAAATTAAACAACATACTATGTGAGGAAAAGTATTCAAATACCCTATTATAATTTTCTCTTGTTTATTTAATGACTTTTCTAGCTTTAATTTATTTAAATAACCATTAATCATTTAATGTTTGGGAAGTTGAGTTGAATTACTCCAGATTTTTTACAATAAAAGTAAAAGACTACTCATTCTATACAATATGCTGAAAGAACATTTTAACCGTTCAATGTTCATTGGTTTCAGACTGAAACCAAGCCTTCAATATTTTTAATGGAATATTTTTAAATATGATTTCTTTGTTTTTAATTCATTTTTATACTTTAGTTTTCTTCTTTGTTTGACAGATAGCAAATACTCAGAAATTTAAAAATCTGGAGCGATTCCACTCGACTTTCCGAACATGAAGTAATTAACAGTTGTTCAAATAAATTAAAGTAAGAGAAGTGTGAATCAATCAGCTCAATCAAATAAGGCATTTAATGCTATTGCACTTTAACCCAAAATAATTTGAGCCCATAATTCAAAATGATAAATATTTTTCATTAGTATGTTCCTGGAAAAAACCTGTAAGTGCTAGATTTATCAAAATCTATACAGTTCATGCAAAGGTGACCTATGATATGTATTTAAATTTTCAATTCATTTAAAAGGGCATCTAAACGCTATCTCACTTTACATAATTTAAGCCCATAGGCCATAATGATAGAGAATAATTTTTTTTGTGTATGTGTGTCCCTGTAAAAATATTAATATAAATGTCAGATCAGGGGTCGATCCAGGTTTTAATTTTTGGGTCCCTTTTTTGTGAAAAACAAAATATTTTTGTGAAATTTTTATTTATTTTTGTGAAATATAAAATATTTTTGTGAAAAAGTAAAATATTGTGTAAAATCATCAGTTTTTACAATCACTTTATGTAATGTTTAATATCAAGTTAATAGAGCTTCGTTGAGCCAAATTAAGGCATAAATTAAAAATAATACTGAAAATATGAAAACATTTAATAAAAGGATCATTTTTATAAAACAAAATCTTGTGAAGGGACTCATTTTATAAATTTGAATTTTGTGAAGGGTCCCTTTTTATGAATTTGAATTTTGTGAAGGGTCCCTTTTTATGAATTTGAATTTTGTGAAGGGTCCCTTTTTACTATGTGGAATTTTGTGAAGGGGCCGCAAAAGGGACCCAAATTTTGTCTGGATCGACCCCTGCAGATTCACCAAAATCTAGAATTCCTGCTACAGTATATAATATACCAACTTTCAGTTCATCAAAGCACTCAGAAGCCATTATGTTCACTCACACACATACATACAATATACACACACACCTCACAAAAAATTGTGTAAAATCATAGATACCTCTAAAAGGAAAGCTCCTATCAAGACTAAGGTTGGAGGTGTATGATTAGACATCATGACAGTCACAAATATAAATTTCAACATTTTACAGCCATTTGTTTTTGGAGCTATGCCAGATACAAAATCCATTCACAAATCATGATTACCACACTTTCCTTACAATGCTGTTTCAGAGAAATTTATACTCAAAATCACACTTTAAATTTCTCAGAAGGTCAGAGTAAACCTTACTTCTTCCATGATGCATGTGTGCCTAGTTTTTTCACCTGATTGAAAGCCATGCTATCATTTTGATTTGAAACAGCTATTGCAGGTTTTTGTAATTTGTTAGTGTTTATATATAATTTTTTAAAAATTATTAAATTTAATCAAATTAATATATATTTAATCAAATTAATAGATGTTTGAAACCAAAAATTTCTTGAAAATCAAAAATGATAATCTTTTTTTTTTACTTACTTATGAACTTAGCTATAAGTCTATCAGCCATTTTTGAAATTAGTTTAGCAATATTCAAAATAAAATGTGCAGTGAACATTAAAGGGTTGATTTTAATGCATAATTTGGTAACAATCTATATAATATTTCTCTAAACTGGACCAGTTACAATTAAATTTTATCGAAACGATATGACAGTGATGTAATTAATAAAATATGAGTGGATAGAAAAGAAAATATTTATAAATGGACAATATTTAAGAACACAGAATCAGCTCAATGATCTAATAAGAAAAAATGATGGCATTTGTTTGATGAGATTATTTTATGGAAAAATGTATTTTTAAAAGAGATGCAGCTTCAGAATCTTTGCAAGCGTCATTTTAAACCTAGTGATACTTTAAATAGATATACAGAATATGCATTACTAGTTAGTTATAGGGCGACTAAGGCGCCTGAGCGAAATTTTCACACTTTATTTATCTCTTCGTTACCTTTAAAATTAAAAAATTATTATTATTATTTTATAGACATCATTTTTTCATATGCATGAGCAATTATTTTTTTTTTCCCCACGTGAAAGCATATTTCATTTTATGCTGAAAAAAAAAAAAAAAAAAAAAAAAAAAACCTAAAATTTTAAATGTCTATTTTAAAGCTGTTATTTTCACATTTTAATTAATTTTAAAAAATTTACGCAAAAATTCATTACAAATAAGGTACCAAATGAAAGGGGTGAATTTTCAGAATCTGTCGGATCAAACAGCTTATCGATCGGACAATTATATTATATTTTAAATTAACTAAAGTATGAAAAGTAGGTGGCAACTTGTGCTCACACACAGAGTCCAAAGAAATCTCTTAATCCTAAAGCGTGACAGATTTAAGCACTGATGAGCGTAACTATATATGCATTATTGTCATAAATTGACTTAAAAATGGCAATCATAAAATGTAATCGCTATTTAATTTTTTAGACAATTAATTACTGAAATTAAATTTTATGTATATTATAACATATTTAAGAGTTCTAATGAATAAGGAAATAGTATTTAAAAAAAGAATTTTTTATTTTTATTTTATATTTATTTTAATGAATAAATGCTAATTTCTTATAAAGCTTTATTCCATGACTGTTTTAACAAAATTTATTGTGCAGGAGGAAAAACATTAATGAATATAAATATTAAAATTGCACTGAAGGGCTAATTAAAAAAAAAAGAACTTTACAGAGTTTCTCTTAAGTTTGAAAAAGGGCAGGGTGTTGGTTGGTACCTGGGAAAAAGGTACCTGAGGGCAGGAAAAAGGCAAGGTGATAGGAAAAGATACCTAGGAAAAAGGCAAGGTGCCTCAGAAGAAAAAAAAAAGGGGGGGGGGCACATTTATGGAGGTGCAAAGGGGCAACTTTTATGAGAAAAAAGCATTTCCCTTTGCAAAAAATAGGCATAAGTATTATTAAAAAAAAAAAAAAAAAAACATATGTTTATAAATTATTGGTGCTACTGTAATTGGTATCTTTGTTTATACATTCATTAATAATTAATAGTTATTTTGATACTGCTGGAAGTTTTAGAAATCTGTCAGAGTATCTAAAACTAAAACAATTAGAGTATATTTTTTAGCAAAGAGGATGTACTTTCAGGGCAAGAAGAACTTGTTTTTAAGTAAAAACTAAAAATGTGAAATTCAGATACCAATATACACATTTTCTAAAAACTTCCATAAATTTTCTACAATAAATAAATAAAAACATAAAAACAATTAATATATATATATATATATATTGAGAAAAATATACCTCATCAAGAAGATGACATGTAATTTCTACTGGCACAATAGTTCCATTACGGATATGATTTTCTATTAATTCACCGTACTGTGAACCAGGTGTATTCCTTTCAGCTCTTAACAAATCACCAGCAGATAAATGGACATACCCAAATTTCTAAAATTTAAAATGCAAGAAAAATTAATGTTTTAAAAATAATTTGCAGGCATATATATACACACTTGCATTAAAATGACTGAACGTGATATAACGACCTACAGAAAGCCCCAATTGTCTTCTGTTTAAGAAGACAAGGAAAACAAAATCTGACCAAAAATTAGATTGTTACTTTTTTATGTCAGTAAATAGTTTAAACTTTTATTTTCTCTACGATGTATCATGCATGTTTCTACATAAAATATGAATTGTTTGAATTTTTCATTCTTTCTAAGCCTACTGTTGTCAATTAAATCTTTAAATAAATAAATTTTCAGGTTTTTGTCTTTTTTTTTTTTTTTTTTTCCCCTCCAATATCTATGAAGCGTAAGAACTCAGATTTTTAATAACACTTACAAAGCTTGAAATTAACAGTGGTCTGTTTGTCTGGAACCACTAAAACATAAATTTTCGTGGTCCACTGGACCAGTGAAGCTTTTCAATATTTTTATTTTTTTACATTTTTCTAAAATTGCATGTAAATATCTGTCATAGAATTGTATGCTATGACAATAGTAAATGTAGTATTTCATTATGATTGTAAATATCACCTATTCTCCGAAATCTTTCATTTAATTTCACTTTAAGAACTTTTTTCTAACTTTTGATACTTAATATAAAACTTTATGTTAAATATATGATATTTAGCTTGTTAATTGAAGCATAACTTTTTTTTATTTATATAAGACTTCATTTGCATGTTTTAATTGAATTACAAAAAGTTATCATATCTGCCATGTAAATTTATTTTACCTGGCAATTATTAAAATTTTATAAATTTTTAAATGTTTTTAAAAATATAATGGAATGTGTGAACGAAATAGTAAAAGTATGGATGGATGGTTGGGTTTGACGTCGCACTAGTGCTGTGCAGATGGGCAATTGGCGACGGTCTGGGACACACCCCTAGAGGTGGTCCGGAGACATGCCATCACAATTTTGATACTCCACAGAAGGGATGGCTCGCCCGAGTAAAAGTATGTACAGGCCAGTAAAATCTTAAAAATTTCTGGTCCTGCAGACAAGTGAATTAATTTTTTTAATTTCTACCTTTGCACTTATGTTATTTGTGCGCTTTAAAACATGGTTTGATAATAATTATTTATTTTAGAAAGCAAAATTTTATAAAAAACGCTAATTTAAAAAAAAAATTTCAATAAATATTTTTTTCCCCCTCTTTGACAGAAAATGGTCAGTTAAAGTATGTAAAACATGTTATTCTAACTGCCATAAAACTTTCATAACTATACTTTAAAAAATTTAAATACCTTAAATTTATCCTTTTAAAAGCAACGGATATATTTCGGCATGCTATCGTAGCCCTCTTCAGCGTTGCAAATGATGACTTCGTATTGCCGGTAACTCCAAGGTAAACAATCCTCCCCTGCCGACGCTCTAACTTCATTTCACTTCTTGATCTTTAGTATCTGTTGCCATTCTTCAGGGATTAAGCTGTGTTTGCGGTCGTTAACAGAAGAAAGGCGATAGCATGCCGAAATATATCTGTTGCTTTTAAAAGGATAAATTTAAGGTATTTAAATTTTTTAAAGCATAAACATTAATCCTTTCGTATTATATTTTCATAACTATTTTTCACCATTTCTGAGAAAAAGGTATATACATTTCGTGAATTTAACATGAAGGAGATAGGGCTTTCCAAGTCCCCTTAACATGTTGACTTAATATTAAGTATAATAATGGTTAGGGGCATGGCAAAACCCCTCACTCTTTTAAGGAAGCCATATTTATTGCAAACTCAAAAAGAAAGTAATCTGCTTGGTATAATTTTACTAATTCTTATGACCATATCTATGATATTTCTACTTTTATTTAGCAAAATATGCCTAGTTGTACATTTAATTATTGATAATACTTAATGTTTATCAAAATAAAAAGAGTTAATTATGAAATGCTATAATTTACATATTGCATAGAGCCAAATGCTTCCCCCCCCAAATAAAACAAAACCATAAATATTTTCTTACTTCAACTATTTTCTTGCATTGGGTTCCTTTTCCAGCTCCAGGAGCTCCCAAAACAAAGACAACATTATGCTTGGATGCCATCTTTAAAGAATTAAATAATGTTCTTAATAACATTGATCACCATCACCAGTATATAATGCTGAGGAGTAATGAACGCACACATAGATTAAAAAAATATATGTTTAAATAAATGTCCAACTAGCATATTATAATAATATAATTAATGAACTATACACTTTTATACTAATTTATGAAATAATTATATTATTTTTAATATTATAAATTTATTTATAATAAAATTTGTTTTAAACATGCCGCATAATATTATAATTAATGAAGTATACACTTATACTAATTTATGAGATAGTTATATTATTTTTAATATTATAAATTTATTTATAATAAAATTTGTTTTAAACATGCCATGCATATAAAAAAGAAAAAGAAAGAAAGAAGCCCTCCCACCAGGGAGCCTGTGTGCCACCATCGGGGCATATTCCTGAAGTCTGTCTAAATAAATTAATTACATTTTTTTTTTTTTTTTTTTAAGGAGAAATTTCTTTTCCCTTTTACGAATTTGAAGCATTCCATTCCCCCTCCCCCACCTAGAGAATTCCTTATACAATGAAACAGAAGTATAATGATTCCGATTTATGAAATATATGTTGTGTCCTGTTCTTGTGTAACTTACAAATGACTATCCATAGAATTTTGAAATTGTGTATTTAAGATTTTTGTAACACTTTATTATTCGCTACAAACTGTTCCTCTATTCCACCACCTACTTTAGATTTCTGAGTTTTGTCCTGGTAAAACTGTATTAGTGCTCTGCATCAGGTCGGGTACAAGGATATTATCCTAACTCAACTCTAAGATCGAATTCAGGTCTGTGAACTGTCTATGACTAAGTTTTTCTCTCTTGTGGGTCGGGTTGACTGATATATTTTTCATGTGGTTTGGATTCGGGGTCAGGTTTACTTTTAAACAAGCTGGGTTGACTTGAAAACATTTTTTTTAAATACCGTAATAAACAGAATTTTTTTCATATAATTATAACTAACTGTATAACTGATGTAAACATACTGTATATAACTTATGATTAAATATATGTGTACCCAAACTATGATAGTAAAGTGAACAATCATACCAGACAAAAGCAATTAACAAAGCAGCAGCAAATTATTATCATTATTTAAAATATGAGTATTAAACAATAAATGAGAAACACTAAACTTAAAACCCGTTTTTGTACACCTGAAGTACACAAAAATGGTTTAAAGTTATTGTTGCAAAAACAACTGTTGTGAGTTCTAACATTTTATTGTATTTATTCAAAGTTTTGTACTTATTACTTTTATGCCAGTTCAGTGGTGCTTTTTATAATTAAAAGAAAAGTTATATTGTTAATCAATTTTTCAGATTTTTAAAATTTTAACTTAGTTTATTACTAATTAAAATTTAATTCTTTTCAAAAAAATTACCAACTGTGTGATAAGGAAAATTTATTTTTTTACTTTAAAATGTTTTGCATGATTTTTAGATTTATTATTATTTTTCATTTAGTTTTTGGGCCCCAGGTTTTGTTCGGATAAAAAGAAATCAGGTGCAGGTCATCAAAATTATCTATTGTATTGTGCATTCGGGCGGGTCAATTTAAAATTCATCTGTCGGATGGGTCGGGTTGCAAGACTCTAGAGTGTCTGTATTTTATCATGTCCTGGAAAGTTGCTCAGGAACTGAAATGAATTCCTCATAGACATATTGTAAATAATATATGTTTTAAGGCTAAATGTTCATTGCTTGTTTTATGTATATTTACATGTTTTGAGGCTTCCTTATTACAGAAGTCAAATATTTAACATTTGATTTTTGTCTGTGTCTGTTAGAGTAACTTAAAAACGAATAATTTCAGGGGATCCAAAAGTTGTATTTCAAATTAATATAAGTTTGTTGCTAGAAAAGTTTGATTAAGACTGAGAAATTTCAAGGAATATTACATGTGAAAGTTGTCTGAATAATTTTAATAACAGATTTAAATTCTATATAAATATAGGTGCAGTAATGAAACGGAGGCTGAGGGGGCAGTAGCCCCCTCACACGGAATTATCATATAAAACTTTTCCGAAGCCTAATTTTAATTGTTTTAACAAAACATAGGTTTATATAACAGTACTCGTTATGTTACCTCTTAATCTCCAACCTGTATTTATAGTATTAAATTTCTGGGTAAGAGAAAGTTGTGTGAGTCATGAGTGACACACCAGATTACTTTAATTGTTTAATTTGCAACTAAAATTCTCTAAAAAGAAATTTGCAAAAATTAAATTATGCAATTTCTCACTTAAATTTTATTGTTAGAGCAGAAGAATCCCACTCAATATTTTTTTCTAGTGAGAACCCTGGTATGCGTCTAACAATGATTGCCGCAAACAGCATTGGAAAAAACACGGGGGTTTTCAGAAAACCCCCAGTCCAATGGTTTTTTTCAGGTTTTATAGGGTTTAATCAGGGTTTTTCAGAGTTTTCAGGAATATTTTCTTTCTTCCTTTTTTTGTAACATTAAGTACTAGCCGCCTTCGGCGACCAGCTGGTTCGCAATCCCTGAAAAATTCGACTTTACAAAACTCACGCTCGGTGGCTCCTTTTTTCCATTTCAGATCTAATAAAAGCTTATTGAAAAATTTAATCGCAGTAAATTCCCGTGCGGTAGCGCCTTCGGCACACTCTTCCCTTTTCAATATCTGAAACAGCCTGTTCGCTCACGATGTTATGATCTTTAAAATTTCTGACTTTAGCTAAGTCCCGTTTGGTGGCACCCGCGGTGCCTTATTCCCGTTTTAGAACTTACAACACTTTCTTCGCTCATTAGAATTTGAAACATTGAAATTTTTAAATATTACAGCGCCATCTGGCGGTAGAAATTTCTGTAATCTACTGTTCAATTCCAAATCAACAAAGCTTTCAAATGATGTATTACTTATGAAATTATTTTAATTAGTAGCTGAGATACAAAAGAAAACCTAATCAGGACACCTTAAAACATGGAAATCAGGTGAAATCTCGAATTCCACTTTCGATAATATAAAAGTACTTTAAAATATCTTTCGAAAATTTTTGCCCCTTCTTCCCCTGCTTCAAGCTTTCCTAATAATTCTGCTCTTTCAAAAAGATTCACAATCGAATTATCAGGCATTAAAACCAAATGCTACGAAATTTCAACGGCATATCTATATCTCATATTAAAATGCTGCAAAATATAATCTTTTCCCAATAAAAATGTATTTTTTTTGTTTATTCAGATATTTTCATGAAAATTGAACAGTAGCTTTATAATATGCTGTCTAGGCCAAATATTAATTTAAATGTAACATGAATGAAAATTTAAAAAAGTTTGAAAATTGCAATTTTTATCCCCACTATGAAGCAGGTGATATCTTAATTGGTTACATTTATTTCCTTTTTTATCGCAGACAGTTGTCTCGCATGTGTTTTGTTTCCGATCCAGACAGCTTAGAAAATCGTCTGCTGATAGAATGTTTCTTTTTAAGCAATTATTCGATCGACATGGGTCAACATTTTAATTAATATCTTCGCAACTAATTAAAATTTTGAAATTCTGTTTTCACTATCAACTCGGGAAGGCTTCTGAGCACCCGTATGTCAAATTTTATACTTCTGTGTTTAGTAGGGGCTGAACGTATAGATACTCAGACAGAGAGGAGAGACAGACATCTTCTTTTATTATTATAGATATCGTTCATAATAAGATAATTTAAACTAGTATGTTGTGGCCACTACAAGACTTTCTTCTATATTTTCCTATACAAATTCCCTCAGTAACAATAATTAAAAAGGAAAAAAAAAAAAAGTGGGACTTTGACAAAATTTTGGGTAAAATGTGAAAATTATTCTAAGTTTGTCAAAACACGGAAACCGTGGGACTTTGACAAAATTGGGGGAAAAATGCAAAAATTTGTTTAAGTTTGTCAGAACACGGAAACCGTGGGAGTTTGATAGGATTAAGGGAAGAGAAAAAAAAAAAAAAAGTGGGACTTTGACAAAATTTTGGGTAAAATGTGAAAATTTGTTAAAGTTTGTCAAAACACGGAAACCGTGGGACTGACAAAATTAGGGGGAAAATGCAAAAATATGTTAAAGTTTGTCAAGACACGGAAACTGTAGGACTTTGACAAAATTAGGAGAAAAAAGCAAAAATTAGTTAAGTTTGTCAGAACACGGAAACCGAGGGAGTTTGATAAAATTAAGGGGAGAGAAAAAAAAAAAAAAAAAAAGGATTTTTTTTCTAAGTTTTTTTTCATAAAAAGTAAAAAAATCGATAACTTTGTTTTAAATTATCACAGATTTATAGTTCAACCATTTGTTTTAAAGGTACTGACGAGACCTTTCGAAAGATACCCATCTTGAAAACTTTTGCCCTATATCACCCTGTTAAAATCAAAAGTTGATAGGCACTAATTTATGTCAAGGTGCAACTACATACCAATTTGTATGAAATTCTGTGCAGTAGTTCCAGAGATACAGTTGCCACAAAATTTTGTCTCACACACACACACACAGACAGACAGACAGACATTTTCTAAAAATGGTAAAATCGTGTTCTACAGCTCTCAAAACGTGTAAATCCATCAAAAACCCGAAATCGAAAATTTTTACGAATCCAATACTTTCTTCTATTGAAAATAGAAGAAAGTAAAAATTAAATAATTATTTATTCATTTAAATCAAAATTTTAAAAATTTAATTCTAAAATATCTAGTTTTTTTTTTTTTTTTTATGATTAAGTTATAAAGAAATTTTAAAAATTAAATAATTGTACTTTAAATATTCTAAAATTCTTTTTATCTGCCCTTTACAACAAAAAATTGGATTTTAATAATTATTTCATGTTGCTTTATTAAACTTTTTGTAGTCAATAGATTTTCATAAAATATTTTTAATTATTGTCCCTCTACATTATACAACAGTGTTGCAATGTGAAAGTTTTCAGATTTTTACTTTCTTCTATATGTAATATAGAGAAAGTATTGGATTCGCGAAAATTTTCGAAGTCCACTTTTTGATGGATTTACATGTTTTGGGATATGGAGAACACGAATTAATAGTTTTTAGAAAATGTCCGTCCGTCTGTCTGTCTGTCTCATTTTTTTGTGGACGCTGTATCTCACGAACCAATGAATGAAATTTAACCAAACTTGGTATTTAGTTGCACCTTGACATAAACTGGTGCTGATTAGATTTTGGGATCAATCACTCAATAGGTGGCGTTGTGATCGCATTTTATGCAAATTTTTAACATGGCAGCATAGGACAAAATTCCGTATAAATAGGCATAAAGAGAGTTATTTTACACTTGTGATTGTAAAATTAATATGAATTATTGATAATAGTAGTAGTTAGCTAGGAAAATAAATTTGTGCATGTGGGGGCATCGGTTCCCCCCCCCCCGGGGAAGTAAATTTTCAAGATGGGTATCTTTCGAAAGGTCTCGTTGATAATAGTAATAGTTAACTGGGAAAAAATTTTTGTGCATGTGGGGGCATCGGTTCCCCCCCACACCGGGGGGGGGGGGGCAAAGTTTCAAGATGGGTATCTTTCGAAAGATCTCGTCAATACCTTTAAAACGAATGGTTGAACGATAAATCTGTGATAATTTAGACCAAAGTTATCGATTTTTTTTAGTTTTAACAAAACAAAACTTAGAAAAAAAAAAAAAAAAAATCGCAATTTTTTTTTTTACCGAAATTTAACCAAACTTGGTATTTAGTTTGTCCCCGACATTAACTGGTGCTGATTATGTTTGGGGATCAATAGCTCAACAGGTGGCGCTGTGATAGCATTTTATCTACATTTTTAACATGGCAGCATAGGACAAAAATTCGTATAAATGTGCATAATAAGAGTTGTTTTAAACTTGTGATTGTAAAATTAATATGAATTATTGATAATAGTAGTATGTAACTAGGAAAAAAAATTTCTGCATGGGGGCATCGCTTCCCCCCTGGGGGGAAGTACCCCCCCGGGGGGGATAAATTTTCAAGATGGGTATCTTTTGAAAGGTCTCGTCAATACCTTTAAAACGAATGGTTGAACTATAAATCTGTGACAATTTAAAACAAAGTTATTGATTTTTTTTACTTTTAACAAAAAAAAAAAAAAAAAAAATCGTACTTTTTTTCTTTTTTTTAAATATTGTTACTGATTGAATATGTATAGGTAAATATAGAAGAAAGTCTTGTGGTGGCCACAACATACTAGTTTTTTTTTTTAATTTGGTTTTTTATTTATTTATATTTTACATTTCTTGAGTCCTACAATTTTTCTTTATACTGACAAGCAACTCTGTTTTTTCTTGTTTTTATTTTTTAAATATAATTCTTTATTTTGTTTTAATACGATAATCATACTTTTTTTTTTTCATGGGGAATTTTTCAGGATTTTTTTGTATATAGCAGTTTGAGCATCTCCAATGTTTCTGAAAATTCTCTGTTAATGTTCTAATAACATATTATGTAGTATATAATATTTGTTTTATATCTGCATGTTTATTGTAAGTTAGTATTAGACAAGTACGATTTTAAACAAGGATTTTGAAAAAACCCACTTCGGCTTTTTCAAGTGGGTTTTAATCAGGGTTGTTGCTTTTTTTGATTTTTTTCAAAAAAATCGATTTTTTTATTTAAATCGGATTTTTTTTTATTTAAATCAAGATTCATTTGATTTTAATGATTTTTATTATGTATTCATACATTATTGTACAATATTTGTTTCTTATTATGTGTATGTGTGTGTATATATATGCACAATATCCAAACTATCAATCATTTTACTTAAAGTATAAAAATAATATTCTATTTCTATAGAAAAAATCCATGTAGGTATTTATTACTAACATTTTTATTCAACATAGTATCTTCATAATAAGAAGTAATTTTATAACAATCATAAATGCAGTAGTATGAGCCATTCAACTTAACACTTTGACTTTGTAGCTACAATAATGTATTGAAATAAAGCAAAATTTTACTCACGGTATTGAACACACAAAATAATTTTGGAAAAGGATAATTTAATAGGAAATATGACATATAACTGAAGCAATGTATTAAGAGAAAGAAAACTTTACTCATAGTTTCTTATCAAAAAAAAAAAAAATAAATAAGGAATTAGGGAAGATAAAAAAAAAAAAAAAAAAAAAAAAGACGATATCCTAATATCATTTGAATCAAGAAAATTTTTTTAACACTTTACCCATTAACAAAATTCATATTTTCATTACCATTTTAATACTTTCACTTATTTTTTTTAATCTTTTTTTTACATTTAGTGAGTACAATTCATTAAAACAAGCAGTGACAGCAACAGCAGCCTGAAATTGTATTTAACTGATTATATGTAGTTAAATTAAAATATTATTTTTAAAAAACTTTTTGAGCCTTCAAGGCTTTTTAAACAGTACAATGTAAACTATGCTATTATTTTTTAAATATCATATGAGCCAATGCGAAATGACATAAACTGGTATGAGAGCTAAATAAACAAGGAAATATTTTCTTTTTGAAATATCAACCGCTAGGTGGGCAAAGGCGAACTAGAATATGTATATAATATTAATCAATGAATTATACACTAATTAAATATTTACAATTCATACACCAGTCATAAGGCTGTACTTGTATAAATAATTAACCCATTAACGCCCAGCGTCCTCATTTGAGGACAGCTAATAAAATGGCATGTATATTTTTGGGGGATTGTTGAATGATTTCTGCTTTTTAGTGACAGTTTATAGCATCACTCCGAATGATCCCAGAGAGTTTTATGTGTCTACTATTAATTACTATTTCGTAATTTGGATAGTTATTTTATGATTTTTCATTCGTCGCACATATAATTGCTTTTTGCACAGATATATTAACTTAAATCAAGTTGAATAATATATATTAATACTTTACTTTCAAGGTCTTTGTCAGCATATAATAGAAAATTAATCTGTTATCTCAAAGTTTTTTTTTATCTGGAAGATTTTTCGCTAGAACACTAAATGTCCTCAAATGAGGATAGGTTGTTAATTTAAAACTATTAGAAGAGTTTTTTAAATTTAAAATATTTCATTCTCAGTTGTCCATATTAATTTAAAATTGAAATATTCATCAAAACATATTTTTCAAAATTATTTCAGGCATTAATGGGTTAAAATATAATAAGTTATTAAAATATATAATAAAATTTATAAATAATTAAGAAAGTTAAGATATAACTTATTTTTGTGCTAGTTAATGAATGCTTTATAGAGATGAATCTAAAATCAAGAAATGAGAAATATTAGCTCGTCTAATGAAATATTTTGTTGTAGTTTACGAATTGTATTTTTAAATTTTCATAAGAAATAAATAGCTCATTTTTTAAAGTTAGATTATCAATTACATTCCATTAAAGCCAATAACTTTGATATTTAAAATAAATGATTTAAATCATTGATTTTTTTTTCAAAAATATCAATTGATTTAAATCACTACAACCCTGGTTTTAATGAAAAGTCACCCGGGTTTTTTCGGGTAGGGCAAAATCTAGCCAACCCTGCACAAAATAAATTTTCATGCATAGCATTTATATCATACAATCATATGTTTATGATTTAAATTGTTTATTCGTGATTGGTTATAATTTTGTAATTTTTAACACATATTTTTTATAAAAACTATATTTTACGATTTGTTTGCTTCTTACATATTGTTTCTGATGTATTTAGTGATTTGTTTAATTGGTTAAAAGTTGTGTTTTTTAACTGTAAGCTTTGAAAGCTTACCATTGGGTATAAAACATCTTGGCAAATTTTTTAAAATATGCCAAGGAGCATACTAAACTGGGACACCCCCCCCTCCTTTTTTTTTTTTTTTTTTTGCAAAATTTGGTATACTTGTTAGCAGCAAATTTATACAATTAATTTTGCTTTTCAAAGAAATCATTAGTAAACAATAAATTAATATAATCAACATGGGCGTCGGCACATAAGGGCAGGAGGAGGGGGGGGGGGGCACTTGACCCCTTCCTGGGAAATTCTAGTAAACAAAAAATTACTTTTAAAATTTATATCACTGTGCCAATTAGAAGCAAATTGACTGGACCTGTGTTGTGCATTCAGTTTGTTTTGTTCTAACCTTTTCCAGACAATAGAGTTTGAATGTCTTGATAATAAGTTTTTCGCATCAGGGTTGATTTGGAACAAGTTGTATAATTTTTGTAAATAAAATATCTTGGCTTAAATTACATGCATACAAATTTGTTGTAGTGGATGCTTATATACAGGCTTGCTTAATTACCTCAACCAACATTGAATCTAATTGAATTTTTAAACTGTACTGAAATTTTACAATTAGTTTGCCTCAGGGTTAGAAATAAGCGGTCGTTACTAGTTAGTTGCATTTTGCAACCAGTTTTTTTATTATGACGCCCAGAATTCCAATCATAGGTGCCATATTTGACGCCTAGATTTTTTTTATCATCATACCTAATAATTTTCCCAATCCCATCAGACTGTAAACAAGTCTATTTCAGTCAACTGAACCTAATGAAAACTGATTTAAGAAATCATATCTCTATGAGAGTAGTTGACAATTTGTTAATGATTAAATTAAACAGCCCTAAATTGGAAGATTTCTGCCCAGAAAATGCTAGTAAATTGTGGTGGAATGATGTATCTTCTGGACGAAGATAGAATTTGCGATTTTAAATATGTTTGTTAAATATTGTCAATTAATTACATTCATTACATAAATCTTTTTTTACATAATCTTGTATATATTATTTACAAGTTGATGCTTTATTATTATTATTATTATTTTTAATATACATATTTAATTACAGATGACACCTAGATTTTTCATTTTGACGCCCAAAAAATTTAATCCAGGCGTCATTTTGATGCCTAGTTTCAATATTCTTATTTCTAACACTGGTTTGCCTCCTGACAAATTTTCTGGCAACGCCACTGATAATCAAGTAACGTATGTTTCAGTACTTAAATCATGTACTGGTATTAGAATTTCCTATATATATCTTTTTTTAATTACTTTATATCTGATGTTCAAGTTAATGGCATGTTTCAGAGCTATTGTAGTTATTTGCAGTTAAACATATATTAAACTTCAGACAAAGCATTGATGATTCTATCTCATCTGATAAAATAGTCTTGTTATTTTTCATCTTGAGAAGAAAAGCTAAACAAAAGCGCATTAATTTCATTTTGAGTTAATCACTTACAGGCATTAAAAGCTACAAAAAAGAAAAACCACAATGTTAAGGTTCTTCTGAACAAAAGAAGTAGGAGAGAATGAAATTTTGGTATTTAGTTCTTTATTTAAAAATCTCTCGGTTAACAAACCTTTTTGTTTATAATATAATCAATGTGACACAATAAGGTAAACATACTAAGAAACCATTTGGTCTGATGCCGTTCATGGGCCGAAGGAATTAGCTATCTTATAATGCTTATTTAAGATCAAAAGTAATACACCCAGCATTATTTACTAAATTTTGATGCCGATGCATCTCAATTTTGGATCACTCGAATAACATAAATGTTTATTTAAATAGATTAATAAGTTATGTGACATTCAATGACATGTTATGTGACATTCAATATTTTATTGAACATTAACAATATATACATTTTAAAATACTTTAAACAAAATCGTCATTTAATATAGTTTTTAAATGAACTGTTAAAACAAATTTAAAATCATTTTTACGGCTCACTTACATTTTAGTCAGTGATGAGTGACTTGGCTTGTGACTTTAACGTTTACTTGCCGGAGAAGCAGAACGGAAACGGAAGAAGCAATTTATTTAATTACAAATCAGAATATTGCCAAATTTGTTTTCATAATTATATGGAAATTTTATACAAGAAGTGAAGAGATCAATTAAAAAAAAAACCGCCATGATGACGGAAAGATAAATTAAAGATGCTTTTGATTGATACAATTGATAACAGATTCTTTTTTTCTTTCATTTATCGAGATCTAAAAGGATAACCATCATGTATTGCATGTATCCCATTATAAAAATGTGTAGCAATAAAACATTTCAACTTCTGTTGTTTACATTTCGGTTTTGTTTTTGTTTATTTATTTTTTTTCTTTATGCACGAAATTTGACATGCGTTCATAAATGACAATCTTGTCATGATGAATGCAAGAAATTCTTTAAAATTTGTAGGAAGTTTAGACGAATTAAGCGTGTGCTGCAGTTTTGAAAGTAATAGAAAAATTTCAATTTTGCAGATTGATTCCTTTAACTTTTGTTTATTCATATATACTGCTCAGTCCTGTCGTATTTCGTGTTTAAAATTAAATGTGAAAGAAAAAACTTTTGATTATGAGGATTTCTCAGCAAACGCCGGCAATCTTACAGCAGACACGAAGCCTATTGAAATATATTTATTGGTAAATTAAAAATTATTTTCATGTGTTGTACCTACATCTTTTCTTTCTTTTACTTAATATCTGTCATTATTCTTTTATTAATTTTACTTTAACAGGCTTTATATTTTTCCAGTGATATAATGTTTCTATCCATCATAGTTAAAATGAATGGTAATAATACATTTTGAAAAACCAAAGGGCAATAAAAGTATTTTTTTTTTTTTTTTTTTTGAAGGGTTTTTCAATTTATTAAATGATTTAGAGGTGAGGGTGGGGGGTCTTGACAAATTGCTAATTAAGTAGTTCAAAATGTACAGACAATTGAATATAATTATTTTATTTTATAGAATGTGTTCTGCATACTTTTTGTTTTGTTGAATACACAATTAAATTTAATTGATTTTTTTTTTCCCCTTGTAGAAAGTGTTCTGTATGCATTTTGCTGTGCTAACCGTTGTTGTTAGCAATAAAAGAAGTGTTTGGGCTATTGGGGAAGAAGCTGTCGTAAATTTAACACCCTTTGTAGAGTAAGTAAATAAATTTAAAATTTCTCTTTTAGAAATATTGAGACTTTATATATTTTTCTGATAATGAAGTTGTTTATTTAGATAAACAGTACAACTTTAATGTTAGTCCACTCCTTGGCAATGCTCTTTTTTTGGGGGGGTGAGGGGGGAGGACTATTTTTTTTTTTTTTTAGATAGGTATTTGCTTTTGCTTACTTAAATCTGAAAAAAATCTGGCTCGAATCTAGTGTTCTCATTTCCTTATGCCATTCATCATTTGTATTTTTTAAGGTAGCAATTCAAAGTATAGGCGAATGGAATGTTAGCAATTCAAATTCTACTTTATACTTTCCAAATATATAATATTTATGGAAATAATGTAATCATGACAAGCTTTGACTATGAGATTTCGGTGTATCTGTATGTTTAGAGGTCTCCTGAATTCATTTTTGCTATTTTTACAGTGCTGTGTGCAGGTAAACATGATTATATCTAAGTACTTCATTTGATTGAGGTCAAAGATCTTAGGAATGTCCTTGTCACACAACTTGTATCTTCAGGAAACAAAAAAAGAAAAGTCTTTATCATTATACAGGATTGGCAGGTTTTTAAGGCATGTCTGTTTTTGATGATTTTAACTGTGGTTTATTACCGCATCAAAAGCCTCCAATATGATATCTCTTGTTATAGTATAAACATTATTATTGTCATTGATGTTTCAAACATTACACTATATGTGTTGTTCAAGATGTCAATAAGTGTCAGTGTGAAATATTAATACTAATTTTCTTTTGCTTTTGAGCAGCATGGTAAATTATCAGCTATATATAGTTGAACCTCATTAACGGGAACACGGTTAACGTGAATAACTTTTTCCACAATCCCTGTCAAAATTATTCCCCTTGAGATGTTTGTTAACGATGTTCGACAGTATATATTTTCTTTTCAGAAAGAAAAAAAAAAGTGGGAAAAAATACTTTATTATATATTAACTCAAGAATAAAATAAACTTAAATCAATATTCTTGCTGTTGTAAGATTAAATTTTGCTGCAAAATAGTTCTTACTGGAAATTGTAGATGTTTCAGAATTATATAAAACTAGCAGGCTTTGCCCGCTTCGCTGGTCACTATATTTAAAGGAAACTCTTTTTTCTATATAGCTTTATGAAAAAAAGAAGAAAAAAAAATACTGAAATCGCTCAAAAGCTCGCTTTGAGTTCCCGCTGCTTTCGGCAGTGATTTGTTCATCCTCGCAACCTCTGGTGCCTGTCCCTTTTGCCTGCGACAATGGCTTACCCGTGGGCTTCCATTTGGGTGCTTATCATATATGATATTTTTGATACGGACAGTATCGAAAAATTTGCAGTAGCCCTTTTATATTTGAATCCCAGTTACATATGAACAACATTATATGTGATGTACATAATATTTGCTTTTACTTTATTTCCTATTTTTATTTGATTGAATCGATCAACCATAAAATGACAGCAATTTCAAGCCAAATATAATATTACAATATGCTATGATCGGCTACGTCTATCACCATTTTTTTTTTTTTTTTTTTTTTTTTTTGTGGTTATATGTACTTTATGCTTAATTAATAGTAGTTAAATAAATAAGTTATTTAATATGTAAACCTGATCATGGTACAGCCTTAATATAGCTCCCCTTGGCGACTTTTTAATTTTTGTCACAGTTTTAGACCAAAATAAAATTTATGCAATTATTGTTCCTATATAAATAGGAACAATATTTCAATCATTTCTTTTCTTTCCTTTTTTCAATATTTTATAATTTAGTTATATTTTTGATGCGTACTTGGCTTTAAGTGGCTGTCCTTGGCGAAAAGTGTCCGATCTACTTCAACATCAAAATTAAAAAAATTGTCCAGAATTATCAATAAGTAAATACTTTTAATATAATGCTGGTTGGAATGTGCTTTACGGTACTATACTACAGTGATTTTTTTTTTTTGGGGGGGGGAGGGCAGTGATTTGTTTTTTGTTTGGGGAGGAGGCAGTGATTTTTTTTTTGTGGGGGGGGAGGGGGTTCATGTACGCGGAGCGTACAGACGTGCATATTACTGGTCGCTGCAAAACGACATTTCGTCCGGAGGACATCATTTGGAGAAAATGTGCTTTCAAGGCAGTGATTTTTTTTTGGGGGGGGGGGGGGGGTCATGTATGCGGAGCGTACAGACGTGCATATTACTGTTCCCTGCAAAACGAATGCTTCGTTACTCATGTCATAAAGCTTTTTCGCCGGAGGTCCACTACAAGCGGGAGGCACCGAGGACGCGGAGGGCCCTCCGGCGGAAAAGCTTTATGACATGAGTAACGAAGCAAAATAAAGGTATTTATTTAATTAAGTATGAGATATGCTTCGTGTTTTTAAGAAGTTTTGAAATTTTATGCATTTTAAATATTCATGCAGAATGCGGGTGAGTACAGTCAGCAGCAAAAGTATCCGAGCACTAGCAAAAATTTCTACGTAAGAGATGTACACTTAATATTGTTTTGTTAAATGAATCCTTGTCGAATCATGTTCTTAGACTGACTAGCAACATGATTCAATAAGGATTTATTTAACAAAACTCTATTAAGTGTACTTTTTTTACGTAGGAATTTTTGCTAGTGCTCGGATACTTTTGCTGTCGACTGTATCCAGTGATGTTTTTTTACTTTGTTTTCATGTACGCAGAGCGTGCACACCCCGAAGCGCAGTGCTAGTGCGATGTTAAATGTAACCTCACTTGCGTCTCTCCGAGATTGTCGCCCAATCGCAATGCTAATGCAATGTTAAATGCAACCTTACTTGCGTCTCTCTGAGATTGTCGGCGAAGCACAGTTCTGGTGCGATGTTAATTGCAACCTTACTTGCGTATCTTTGAGATTGTCACCCAATCGCAGTGCTAGTGCGATGCTAAATGCAACCTTACTGGCGTCTCTTCGAGATTGTCGCTGAAGCTCAGTTCTAGTGCGATGTTAAATGCAACCTTACTGGCGTCTCTTCGAGATTGTCGCTGAAGCTCAGTTCTAGTGTGATGTTAAATGCAACCTTACTTGTGTATCTTCGAGATTGTCGCCCAATCGCAGTGCTAGTGCGATGTTAAATGCAACCTTACTTGCGTATCTTCGAGATTGTCGCCCAATCGCAGTGCTAGTGAGATGTTAAATGCAACCTTACTGGCGTCTCTCCGAGATTGTCGCCCATAACGCTGTAGTAGTGGGACGTTAAATCCACTCTGCTTATACTACAGTCAGCAACAGAAGTGTCCGAACACTAGAAAAAATTCCTATGTAAAAAAAAGTACACTTCATACGGTTTTGTGAAATAAATCCTTGTCGAATTCTGTTCTTAGTCAGTGTAGGAACATAATTCGACAAGGATTTATTTAACAAAACCGTACGAAGTGTACTTTTATTACATAGGATTTTTTGCTAGTGTTCGGACACTTTTGTTTCTGACATGTTTCGTTTGGTTTTACTTTTCAATTTTGGCAACAGTAGTGTAACTTCATTTGAAAAATAATGCTGACATATTGTTGTGGTTAATTTTTCTTTCTGCTAAATTATATTAGTTTTACAGAAATATGTATTTGTGTACAATATAAACTAAAAATATATTTAGAGTAGTCTTTTAAACAGTGAATGTTCGTAATTCTACAAGCTTTCTTCGAAGTTTGTAGCCAGGATTAAAGTTTTGTTTTTTCAAGTACATAAATGTTCGAGGATTAGAAATTATTGAAACGAGTAAGTAAAAAAAAATCATCTTTTTTATTTATATATTTATTTTTTATATCTGTTGGGTTAATTATGGTGTTTTGGTTTTGTAATGTTTAATATTTGTTAGCTTTGGTGTATAAAAATTGTAAAAAATTCATATTTATTTCTATTTTCCTTTATTCATGTTTTTAAAAGGCGTTTTTCTTATGGTTTATGTTTAGAAAATTGCTTTAAAACACGTAAATGGGCCCTTTTCGTAAGGACGGGTATGAAAACCGCGAAACCATGCTTCCAGTCCGCCATTTTGGAAAGGACGGAAGAGAAAAACCGCGACACTGCGCAGACTCGGCGAGTTCGGAAAAACTCGCCAAGAAGGACCGTAAAACACATTTTTACCATAATGCTGAATTAGCTTTTATGCCAAGCGTGATTCATCCATCCTAAAAAATCATAGGCGCAGCCAGCTTTCCAAGTGGGGGGGGGGGGGGTGCCCAAATTTTAAACTAAAAGTTACAATATGAATACATTATGAACATACAGTAGTGGACAAAATTGTGGAAACCTTTTGAAAAAAGTTGATTTTAGTGGTTTGATGTCTAATATCACCACTCTTTTCTGTACCAGTACTATAAAATTGTAAATCATTGGAAAGGTAATTTAATCAAGGTTGTAAAGCAATAACCTTTGTTCAATTATGTGTATTATATCAAAAGTTATAGCTAAATAGCCAGAAAAAAGCCACAGCTTGCTTACGTTTATAGGAAGTAGCTGTCCTTCATTTGAATGTAGCCAATGAGCATGAGTGTTAACAGAGCCAGTCAGATGTCATCTTGTTCTGGCAATGTTTTGGCAATGAGACAACATGTCACAGGACATTTATCAGTGTGTATTGTAATTGATATCAAGTTGGTTTTTTGTTTTGTGCTTTTTGATTTACTAGTGAGATTGTAAAACGTAATAAAAAAAAATCAATGTAAAATTAAAGAAATGGCGCAAAGAGTTGATTGGTCACCTAGGAAGCGAAGTAAAATAGTAACATTAAGTGAACAAGGTTACAGTTATGAAGAAATTAGAAGAAATATTGGGGAAAACTTAACCAAAGGTGGCATTTCTAAATTTTTGAAGAGGTACGAGGAGACTCAGTCATTAGAAAACCAGACTGGTAAAGGCAGAAAAAGGTGCACAACAGCAAGTAATGATAGAAGAATTAAAAGATTGTGCCTAGGTGACAGAAAAAAATCATCTCGGTGTATACAAGGGGAAATGTTGCAATGCAATGTGACAGTAAGTGTAAGGACTGTTCGGTGCAGACTGCATGAATTTGGTCTAAACGCTAGAATTCCACGAAAAAAGCCATTTTTGTCTCTGAAACAAAGGTTGAAAGATTAAACTGGGCTAATGCTCATGTTAACTGGACAACGAAACAATGGGACAGTGTAATTTGGAGTGATGAGACGAAAATCTCCCTGTTTGGTAGTGATTAGAGATGCAACGATTATTCGGCCGAAGCCGAATGTTCGGCCTATTCGGCCTGTCAGCCGAATATTCGGCTTCGGCCGAATATCAAGTCCAATATTCGGCCCAGGCCGAATAATCTGTAAGAAATGTTTTTATTTATATTTACACAATATAAATAAAAACATTATATTACACAATAATTTTTTTTTAATTTTAGAATCTATATTTGTCATGTATTGTGAAAATTTTACTTGAAATTAACTAATATCCCCCCCCCCCCCCAAAAAAAAAAAAAAACTTTCATACCTTGAATGAATTTTATCATACCATTTTAATGTAAGGATCATGTAAAAACTTTTATGCTATATCAATAAGTGTAAAACATATATCTGTAGTAAGCTAACATAATCTGTTAAATTTAAAATTAATCTAAATTGTCCCAACTGAACCATACAAGCAAATTCTGAATTTTTTCAAAGCATAATGAAAAAATTTAATATTTATCCTTCGTTATTTAATAATAATAATAATAATAATAATAATAAAATCCTTCCAATGATCAGGGGCGCGCCGACCCAGTGTGCAATGTGTGCGGCGCACACAGGCGCCAGGCAACTAAAGGCGCCTACGAAGAACTAATTACTAAAAAAAAAAAAAAACTTTTATAATGTCAATGCTAGGCAATGTGAATGATGTTTCGTAACTAGGTGGAGGTGGTGAGGGGGGCGACCCCCCCTCCACCACCGGATTCCTACAACCCCTTCCCACCATCTGGAAGGAGTTCGCCCCCCCCCCCCCCCTAAAAAAAATGCTGTTTTGGCAAATAAATTTTGAGCTAATCGTCATTTTTAAGTCTGAGCATTACGTATTTAAGTAAAAAGCGTTTCTCAAAAATTTTTCTGGCTACAGCCTTGTATCACACATTATGAATCAGTTTTATATTTTACTTTATTGTAGATTCATTGTCATAAGGGGGAGGGGGGCGCCAAAAACTCACGCAATGTAATATAAATGTGTCTGCCTGTAAGTCGAAAACTTGTGTTATTTAGCTTCACTAAAATCGAAAGTGTTCGGCCTAAAAATTAAAACTGAATTCGGCAGAGTTTCAAGAATATCTGTTCATAAATACACGGTTCAAATTTTGAAATGCCTGCCATTTTGAAACAAAGATGGCGGATCAGTCTAGCTAAAGAACTCGTCCGAGATATTTCTAACGTAAGTCCACTGTTCATGTCTAATTATGGTTTGAATTATTTCAGTATTTCGAAAGCTTTCTTGATGCAAATTTTACATTATATATAGAGATAAATTAAACGATTATAATCGACCAGTTTCTACATAAATGAACCCAGAACTAAAAGCATATCCTTTTCAATTTTTTCCCAAATGTGTTTCTTTCTTTCCTTTTTTTTTTTTTTTTTTTTTTATTATTAGTATTAGAAAAAGGCATTGTACATCCATTAGTTTAATTGTTTTGATTTCCTGATATAATAATATATTACCACACTATATTTTGATTGTTATCTCTTTCTTTGTACTACATTAAAAAAAAAAAAAAAAAAAAGAAAAAAGAAAGAAAGAAAGCAAAAGCGCATAGATGCAATGGAATATTTCATTTGTAGGTAATGTAAAAGTATTTACGTAACTATGCCTTCTGAATATATATATATATGATCGGGCCACAGCATGGAATAAATGTATCAAAACGTTGTAATATTAAAAGCGTACAACTTAAAATTATTAAATTAAGTATTTACTATTCTTAATTTTATAACTGGTATTATATTTGGCCAAAAATTTCGATATCGAGTTTTCACCTGTTTTAAGGTCTCTTGAGTGAATAAAAAAAGGTTGATTTTGGCAAATTGGCCATTGTGTAGCGTATGTACGTGTGTATGTGTGGAATATTTTGATTATCACTTCTTTAAATATAATAAAGATAGAACGATGAAACTTCAAAATAATGTATGTAAATGTCATGTATAAATGTCAGGTTTAATAATGTACGTATGGTTTGCCTTACTTTTAGTGAAAATTGGAAAAACATAAGTGTTGCCGTAGAGGTCCGTATCTCAAAAAAGGCTTTAACGATTTTCTTCAAATTTGCTGAATAAACACCTGACAAACGCCTTTTATAAAGAAAAAAAATTAGGTCTCGGTAGTGTATTTCTTAAAAAAAAAAAAAAAAAGCAGTTTTACGCGTTTTCTTCTAATTTGCCATATTAACATCCTTATAGATATCTCCTTTCGTAAATAAATGTTAGGTTTGGGTGAGAAGACCAGTTTGCCATGTTTTGGTGAAAATCGGCAGTAAAACCAAAAGTCGGTTTCTCAAAAACGTATCTAACGATTTTCTTCAAATTTGCTACACAAATTCATATTTATATATCCTTTAGTGTATGCTACTTGGTTACTACAGGAAAACTGACAGATGTTCTGATTAGATAGGCCAGTTATAAATCTCAGAAATGAGTATTTTAAAAAATAGATCGAATGATTTTTTTTTCTTTTTTAATTCGTTATGTAAATAATCCTTTGTATCCCTTCACAACGTCCACAGTCCACACTATTTCCCAAAAACAGCATATGAGTAGTAGTGGGTAATGGGAATCGTGTAGCTGTTGCGCACCTGATTATTATTATTATTTTTTTTTTTTTTAACTCATGATTTTATAAAATTTTTCAAATATCTTAAATAGATATTGAAGTTTCTTCTTTCTTTCTTTTCTTTTCTTTACCAACTTTATCAAATTTTACTAAATTTCTTTTCTTTAACAAATTTACTACTGAAATTGAAATAACTCACTGATTATTCCGCATTGATGATTGTACGTTAAATGGTATTCTAACCCTTGTACAAAGTTTAGTTATTTCTTGCTTTTACATTTGATAATAATAATAATCAAATATTGTTCAATTCACTTATTGAAAAACATTTAATTATTATCTGCCTGTTTATCCGTTTGATGAATTGCCTTTTAAATTTCATATGTAAACAATGGAAAATGTTACAAAATGACAAAATTAATTTGTATTATTAGGATTCATCATGGGTTAGTGAAATATCATATTCGTATCAGTTTTCATTCGTTAACAGCGTCCGTCACAGTAAAAAAAGAAAAGAAAAAGTAAAAAAAAAAAAAAAAAAAAACAGATACTTCAAAATCTATGAATATAAAAAAAATTAAGTTCATTTTAATAATTAATGTAAAAACATTTCAGATAAAGGGAAATTTACATAAGCTATCAAATTAAGTTAAGACATATATCGCATAAAATATTTATATTTGCCAATTATTGTTTATTTACCGGGTAATATAAAAAATTATCTGGTGTGTCCCTCACACGACTTTCTCTTACCCTGAAATTTAATACTATAAATACAGGTTGCAGATTAATAGGTAAGATAACGAGTACTGTTATGTAAACCTATGTTAAACAATTCATATTAGGCTTCTGAAGAGTTTTATATGATAATTAGTTCTGTGTGAGGGGGGCTACCGCCCCCCTCAACCCCCCGTTTCATTAATGCACCTACATTTATATAGAATTTCATTTGGTTATTAAAAAATAATTCTGTTTTTAAAAAATAATTTATTAAAATTATTATTTAAAAAAATTATCTTTTATGATAATCCAGAGGATTTCCATATTAGAGAAGTAGTACTAAGTAGTAAGAAGTAGTACTAAGAAATAGTTACTCCAAGTATTCAAAAAAAAGTCCATTTTATTCTCAATATAAAAAAAAAAAAAAGAGGACGATTTTTTTTTCTAAGTTTTTTTTCGTTAAAAGTAAAAAAAAATCGATAACTTTGTTTTAAATTATCGCAGATCGATGGTTCAACCATTCGTTTTAAAGGTATTGGCGAGCTCTTTTGAAAGATACCCATCATGAAAATTTACTCCCCTCCTGGGGGATCTCCCCCCCCCATGGGAGGGAGGCGAGGCTCCTACATACACAAAAAAAAAAAAAAAAAAAAAAAAATCCCAGTTAACTATCTCTATTACAAAAAATATATATTCGTTTCATTTGGTTTACTGCAGTCTATAGACATTAAACTCTACTTTCCTGCAATTTCCCCCATAGACGTAATGTATTAGAATTCTCTTGATTGTCCCTGTACACAAACCATTTGCTTGATCTTAACGAAAAGCTTACTGTAGCATCCCTACATGATACACATTTAGAATACCAAGTTTGAACTTTCTGCCATAATTTGTTTTTGAGATATGCTGATAACAGACAGACATACAGACACACAGACATACACACAGACCATTTGCTAAAAACATGATTTTCGTATTCAGGGGACCTCAAAATGTATAAATATAACAAAATCTCGCGTTCGAAAATTTGACCCAAAAACAATTCTTTCTCTACCTTATGGATAAGAGAAAGTAAAAAGGTAAAAATTCACCTAAAAAGCTAATAATAGCTATATTTCACCAAATCATAGCTATAATTTTATTTTTTAATAATATTTAATCCTATCATGAATTATTAACGATGAAAATTTATAATATGTTTAATGTTTGGCAAAGGCATTTGAAACATAATAAAAGTGATTGATTTATGTAATTGAATTTTTTTTTACATATTTTTAAAAATAAAAGTTGCAGGGAATAATTATATATCTTTTAAATAAACTTATAAAAGAGATTTTAAACATTTTTGATTGTGGAATAAATTTTGAATTTTTTTAAGTAAGCATTTTAATTATTAACTCTAAGTGGATCTGAATTTTACTATATTACGTTACTTTGTATAAAGTCTACAAAGTACAGAATATAAACTGTAGAATATAAATTGGTACATTGCAGGTTATGGGGGAAAGATCAAAGTGCGCTGGTTCTGTTTGTGTTCGGGTATTCTACATGAATAAGTTTTGTATATTATTTAGTGCGTATAAAACTTTAACTTATACACTGGGATGCACAAAAGATGAACATTTAATATTTATACTGTTTATTTTCACGTCTGAGTTATATCCATGCGTCAAGTCTGTATCAAATTTGGTTTTATCAATATAGTGATGAAAGAAGAGAAAGAATCTTTATTATTTTCAGCTTTAATCCTTCAGTGCCAGCTAGATTCAGAGGTTACCCCTTTTTTCGGAGTAGTCGTCTCCTTTTCAGGGGCCGCTTTACAATTTTGGCGGCCCTAAGCAATGGATTTTTGGCGGCCCCCTCTAATAGATATTACGTCAGGGCAGCTTATAGATTTCATGTGACCTCAGGTAAATTTTCTCACTGTGATCACTCTCCCTCCACCCCTTCTACCTTACAAAAGAGGAAACTACTATATTAAGATTCAACTTATTCTAATATTATAAGTAATATAAATTTAAATATTTTTTTTCTTTTTTTTTTTTTTTGGAACAATTGAACTGGATCCGGCATTAGCAATAAGAAAAAATAAGCAAGTTGAATCAAACTTTTAGTTTTTCTACTTGATTGTGCTAAACGTTCAATTGGGAAAATGCCTTAAAATTTCTGTTTATACTAATCTCCATTCTCTACATGACATCGCACATATTGATGTACAACGGTACTACTGTACATCAATACTATTATATTTGTACATGTTACTCATATGCCATACACAGCTTGCACCAATAACTGTTTGGCCGAAAATTTGAGTTAAATCTATTACAATGGAATGAAAAAGAGTATTTTTGTATGGACAGAAGAAAAGGGAATTTGAAATCTGTCATTCCCTTACCACTGCTCAGCTATCAGATTACGGCATAGCATCACTAAACAGAGTGAATATATCAAGTTGCTACATTTTTACCACCGACAAAGTTCCCGAGTGAATAATAACAATATTAAAGTATTACTGTTTTTTTTTTTTTTTTTTTTTTTTTTTAATTAGTACTTATTTTTATTATAATTTTAATCCTTCCATAAAAAATGGTAATTTTCAATTTTACATTAAACCAGATGATAACAAGAATTTGTTTCATTTTTTAAACAAGAATGGAAAATCCTTTGGTTTGCATAACTATTAATATTTTCCAAATGTATGTCTTGTTGCCTCGTTTAACTTTTAATGTACTTTGCCTACGTTATCACACAACGGAAAAAAAAAAAATGCAGACAGACAAACTAACTGAATTCATAATCACTCCAAAACATTGTTGAAAAGTGTTAAAAAAAACCTTAACATAAACTGACATGCAGTTCTAACAATTTCCAATTATAGCTCTTAAGCTCTTATAATGTGTTTGAATATTTTGGTGCGATCCTGTAAATCTTAATGCTAAATATACCCTATTTTATAGATTTTTTTTTAATCATATGAATAATAAATTTAAATTTTAATACGACTTTCGCTGTACAAAGTTTTTTTAATGTGATTTATAAAACTACATCTAATAGAAAGCAATTAACTGTCATTATTTTGGGTGTCCCTGTACACAAGCTAGTTATCCTATTTCTACCATTTTAAATAGCTACGGCCATGCTGAGAAACCGAAGTCGTCAACATTTTCAACCTTTTAATAAAGAAGCATCACAAAACTGGCGTTGTAAAAATTATTACTTACAAACTTTGAATAAACACCATAAAATGCAATAAACTCGCAACAATTGTTTCGGGTCGAAAAAACACACGACCCTTCATCAAGCGAACAAAGTAAGCACGAGTGCTGCAGTCAAAGCGACAACGTGCGTTGCTTTGTTCGCTTGATGAAGGGTCGTGTGTTTTTTCGACCCGAAACAATTGTTGCGAGTTTATTGCATTTTATGGTGTTTATTCAAAGTTTGTAAGTAATAATTTTCAACCTTTATTGAAAAGTGTTAAAAAAGCTTTCCCCTTCACTTTTGCTTGAACCTTTTCCTTAATGTATATGGGAAAAAAAATTTTTATTAATTCAATTCTTAGTGGATTGATTTATCAGATGAAATTTTGTGTTGGCTATTATTAATTGCAAACTAATCACTTTTAAACACAATTACGGCAGATCTGGCGGAATTTATTTAATAACCACCAATAATTTTGAGAAGTGATATTTGATATACATAATAGACTGTCAATCTTCGAAGCGATTAGGTAAACATTACATTACAATAAACAATTACTGGTGACTATTGAATAAAAAATCTGCCAGATATGGCAACACTGCTTTCTAGACACCATAGACGAGAAAAGATCGCCCTTATGTAAATTTACTCTTATTTATTTTTTAATCTTAATTTATATATTTTACGTATTTTTTTATTCTTAAGATCTTTCTGAAATCTGAACTATTTTCTGACTTGTTTACGAAGTTATTTTTTCGCAAATGTATAAAACCTACATGAATTTTTTAGATAGATACTTATAAATTTAATAGTGATTTTTTCTATTTTCTTATTCTTAATTCTAATATTTAGTTTAGTTGATTATGGATGAATTTGATATAAAGAGTTGGAATTTTCAGCTGAATGAGCTTAAAAATGAGGCCGCCATGCGAAAGTGTCAAACGCGTTAGTGATGTTAAGTAAAAGGGCCTCGAATTTTTGCGATTTAATAAAACAATCGTGAATAAATTCTGTTATTCTGATGGATGGTGGAATGTTTAGGTCTAAAACCAAATAGTTCAGGTTGAAATTGCAAACCATTCAGCTCCTCATCATCATTTTTCCATCTAATTTGAAAAGATCTAGCTTTCATTCATTATCACATTCAAATCAAAGAATATATTTATTAAAAATCAACATTTTAGTACCTTAACTAGAACATCTAATTTTTATTCCCAACTGCAAAAATTCATCTTAGAAATTTTTACAAAGTTTTACTTTAATAACGTAAAGAAAATTCTTCATTCATTCCTTGTATTTTAAACTTGTTCGCAAATTCTGGTGGTAGTTTATTTTAAATGTGCGAAATCTCCTTGCCTCTGAAAGGGTTAAGGCGTTTTTATACAAAGTTAAAATCCTTAAAGAAGGTTACTTTTAATTTACAATTGAATATACACATATTCCTTAAAAGAGAAAAAAAAATGAAAAATTGATTTATGATTTTCGCTTTTCTTTCACCATTTTTTTTTAACCTTTAAATTTTGGCCGGTGTTTCAATTTTTTTGGCGGCCCTAGGCGACCGCTTAGGTTCGCCTAATGGTAAAGCGGGTCCTGCTCCTTTTTTTATGACTGTCATCCGTGAATGAACAACACATATAATAATTACTAATAAAATATTATAACATTTTAATAATGCAGTCTAATGTGTCCATGGAATACACACGAAAGTTACGGTTAAAAATTTGTCTTTTGCGCACGCCTTTAAATAGCTATGTATATTATAACACCATATTCTTGGAGGTAGATGCTGAAGTAAACATCAGGAATGTGTACTAATAACATATCACTATTAAAATTTGCTTTAAACTATTACTCCCATAAACCATAATGCATCCAGTTTTTTAGAATGCTCCTATGAAAGAAGTATAAAAGCAATGCACACTATTTTCATGCGAACATATTACAATAAATTTCAATAAACTTAATTTCTTTTATCAGATACTATTTACGAGTCCTGGAGCACGGGCAGCTATATAAACCAACATCAGTCATATGCATTTTTGATGTATACTGAGAAATGTTAAAAAATATTTATTATTTACTATGATAAACAATAGTAAAATTGTAAATAATAATAAAACATAAGTATTACTATGAATAATAGTATTTTTACAAATTAAGCTAAATACATATTACAACTTACTATAGTTGTTAGGAAAAATTAATTTTTTGTACTTTTGCTCTTTCTAAAGTTTGGATTAATTTATCGAATTAAGATTAATCTGAATTCTTACCTATTAAATAGGCATCTATATTAATTGAAAATCAGTTCTACTAACTTTTTAAGATTGTTCTTAATTCTAAATTCTCCATTTTCTGATAAATTCACAATGTTATTTTTAATAGTGAATATTATAACTATGGTGACTAATGTATAGTCACTATGTGAAATTTATCTGTATTTTTATTCATGTTGACATTTATTGTAATTTATTAATGTTTTATTTTCTATGTCGAATGATTTTTTTTGAAAATTTTATGAAAATTAAAACATAGCTATTAAGCCGTTATATCGGATTAAATGGCATCGGGGGAAAAAAGAACAAGAGGAACTAGCTATGTCGCAATATATTCTGCATTTATTAAAAAAAAAAAAGAAAGAAAGAAAGAAAGAAAGAAAGAAAAAGAAACAGAAATAGAAATCGCAACTTGATTATTTCATTTGAACAGAAATATCTAAAAATTTTATAAATATAGCATACAATGTAAAGTAGCTTTTGAACGTGCCATAAAGCTTTGCGTTGTTGAAACAACAACAAAAAAAAAAAAAAAAAAAAAAAAAGAAAAAAAAAAGAAAGAAAGAAAATACCGTTAAAATAAAATTCTTTTAAACGAGCCTGTTGGTACCAGCGGAAGTCATCTTTGGCAGTTTATAGCAATAATAAAATTATGTTCGGATTAAATAATAATAATATCTTTGAGAAGCCGTGGTAGATAGATAGTAAAACATTGAGCTGGGAACTGGAAGATTTCACGTTCGATACCCAGACCAGGCAAAAACCGCCTTTATATTTAATTTACGATAATTTATGCATATAAAATATGTCGTGGCTACAAGATCATCCATGTTTCGTACAGTCAATACTTCCCCGAAAGACCAAATTTTGAGGGGCCGCGGTAGCCCAGTCAGTAGAGCGTCGGCCTCGTAATTGGAAGATTACGGGTTCGGTACTCGAACCGGCCAAAGACCGTCGTGTACACTAATGGTGGCTGGTGCACGTAAAATCTGTCGTGGCCGCAATGTCCTCCATGTTCCCATCAAAAATTATACCTCTGGGGGTCACCAAAGCGGGAGAGCCATCCCTTCCGTGGAGGATCAAAATTGTGATGGCATGTCTCCGGACCACCTCTAGGGGTGTGTCCCAGACCGTCGCCAATTGCCCATCTGCGCAGAACTAGTGCGACGTAAAAACGCAAACATCCATCCAAATTTTGAGAGCTATCTTCCAGCAAAAGGGTGGGAGGGGGGAATTTAGTAGACACCTTCTCTAACATAGGGCGCCGACTGACTCCTTGCACACAGGCGCCTGACACTGTTGGCGCGCCCCTGCCAATGATATTTTTAATTATTGGGGGTGGGTGGGTGGGGGGGGGGGGCAAAAAATTAGAAATTGAGTTAGACCGTTCAAGATTGGTATACATAGGTTTTGGGAGCCTAAAAGTCGAATGAGGATATTTTCGAAAGTGTAAAATTATTAGGGGGAGCAAAAAATTAGAAATTGAGTTAAACCATTATAAATTGGTATGTATAGATTTTGGTGGCCTACTAGTCGAATAAGGATATTTTGGAAAGTGTAAAATTATTAGGTGGGGGGAGGCAGGAAGGGCAAAATATTAGTTAGACCGTTCAAAATTGGTATGTATAGGTTTTGGAGGTTTAAGAGTCAAATGAGGATATTTTAGAAAGTGTAAAATTATTAGGAAGCAGGGGGGAAGGGGGTCAAAAACATAGAAATTGAGTTAAACCTTTCAAAACTGGCATATATAGGTTTTTGGCCTACAATTGAATGAGGATATTTTCGAAAGTGCTACATTATTAAGGGGAGGCGGAAAGAGAGGGACTAGGGGGACAAAAAAATAGAAATTGAGTTAGACTGTTCAAAATTGGTATGTAGGTTAATTAGGAGGAGCAGGAAAGGTGAGGAATAAATATGCGTATCCTTTAATCTGTGCACGCGCAGTGCGCACAGATCTACGCTGCCAGCGGCAGTGGGGACCCGGTGTAAATTTTTACTCGATCAATTTTTTTTTTTTTTTTTTTTTTTTTTTTTAAGCGATAATATGGAATTTTGAGAATTCATTCATTATAGTGATTCATTTAAAAATAGTGACCCGCTAGCGGGCGAAACTCACTAGTATCTATTAAAATAGGACTAGACAATACCTCATAAGATATTTGCAAAGAATTATTATTATTGAGGCAATTTTTAAGCCGAACATAGCCGAATATTTTTTTCAGAATCAAATAATGGTTTTAAAAATTAAAGATTTGTATAAAAATAACTTTTTAAATAGAAAATAATACATTTTAGTCATGAAATGTACAAGAATTGTGCATATAGTGCATACTATACTACGTTTTTAGAGAAAAATGAGTTCATTATTCGGCGGCCGAATAGGCAGAATATTCGGCTATAATTTGGCCGATTAATTGGTATTCGGTTATTCGGCCAAACCATTGTTCGTTGCATCTCTAGTAGTGATGGCATAAAATACGTATGGAGAAGAATTGGAGAAGATGTCCATCCTGAGTGCATTACACCTACTGTGAATCACCCAGTCAGTATTATGATTTGGGGTTGTATGACATCAAGAGGTTTGGGCAGAATTGGCATGATCGGTGGGAATATAAATGCTCAAAGATACAAAAATGAAATACTTGGGCCCAAGCTGCTGCCTTTTGCACGTGATCTTTTCCAAGATAATGAAGCATTTATATTTCAACAGGATTCAGCTCCATGTCATGTTGCTGGTGTGTGCAAGAAGTGGTTTCAAGATAATCATATTCAACTGCTGGAATGGCCTGGGAATAACCGAGACCTTAACCCAATCGAAAATCTATGGAGCCGGCTGAAGAAGCTTATTAGACAAAAGCAACCCAGCAATAAAACCCAATTAACAGAAGCAATAATTCAATCTTGGTTTCATGTTATAACAGCTTTATAACTAAAGAAGTTGGTTCGCTGTAAGGCCGTAATTAATGCTAGAGGTTACCCAACTAAGTATTAACTGGTATGGTAAAAACTTTTGTATATCTTATTTTTTCTATGTATATCACCTTTTTTTTTTTTTATAAATGTTGTTCTATTAAAAAACAACTCTTAAATATTATTGCTTTACAATCTTGATTAAATTACCTTTTCAATGATATATAATTTTATAGTATTGGTACAAAAAAAAGTGGTGTTATTAGACATCAAACCACTAAAATCAACTTTTTTCAAAAGGTTTCCACAATTTTGTCCACTACTGTAGTGCACATATGTATGCATGTGTGTGTTTTAACACATGTATAAAAGTTACACAAGTTAACACATGTACGTTTTAACATATAAATTAAGTAACATTCTCTCAGAATAAATAACTAGACTTGACGGAGAACAGAAATATCAATATTTACACAACGTTAAAAATGCCAATGTAAAAAAAAAATGTTAAATGCAGACTGCAGTTTCGGTAGCGTAAATCAGTGCATTTGGCTTCCTTTGAAATTACTTTTGATAAAGTTTGCACTTTCAGACTTCAGAGTAGTGCCGCTATCTGTCAAACAGAAAAGGAACAGAAGTTTGAAAATTGATTAAAACAAGGAAAGAATGTTGTATAAAAAATATTAAATGGTGTCGAATATTAGGTTTCAGTGCGAAACCAATGAATGTTAAAAGGTTAAATAAAAATCTTAAGCCTTAAGTTATAAACAAAAACCTAAAAACTAAACTACGGAAAAACTTACACCATGGAACTTAAATTGCGCACATAAAGTGATAAAGTAGGATTATAATGATATGTTTACTTTATTTATAATCTCATTTCATTTCTTTTATTTTACCAGTTTCAAATTATGAACCTATATATATATATATATTAATTAAATATGTTTATATATATATTAAATTAATACAATCTTGTAGCTACTTTTTTAAAATTATTATTTTATTCGTTCCCATATTCATGAATAACATTTATTTTCTATATTTTAAAACATTGTTGTAATTGTGATGTTAGTTTCAAACAGAATAGTACAAACGGGTATTGTGATCGCTATAAAATTAAAGTGATACTTATTAATAAGATTGTAATAAACTATTGTGTGTGCCATAATATAAAAATGTGATGTGTGGAAAAGTCACAAAAAATAAAATCAACATTAAATAAATGTATCGAATCAGGGAAAGTGTAGAAACACGCCACAGACCGGACCAAGCGCTGACCATTAGCCAAATAAATTTACGAATTACCTCCTTACGAATTTCATCCTTACTTTGGGAAAATTTCTTACGTGATAGGAAAAAAAAAAATCATTTCTGAATTCAGATTATCAAAACACATTAGGGACACCCAACGCAGTGCATAAAAAATTTGAAAAGTACGATTTCGCAGACCAGTGTAATCGGAAAAAATTTACTCGCTAAATTATTATGATACCAGACATGCATTCAAATCAACAATTACTAAAAAAAATTATTTTTTTATTCAAAGAACTTCAAAACCTGAAATTATCGCAAATATTTAGTTTTGAAAATTCGACCCTGTAAATAATACTTTCTGTAATTCATGGTAAGGAAAAGTAATTATCATTTTAAAACGTTTTTACTGGACCCAATATAATTAGGTATGAATGCTTTTAACCGAACCTAACTTTTCTTACAATCTCTTATACGAAAATTATTTTGTATCAATAGAATATGTTAGTTTCATTATGTTTAGTTTACTTTAAAAATGTTGCTGATATGTACCAACAACAACATGTAGAAATTTTGTACTTAAACAATAATGTATTTGAACTCTTTGCATGTCATAGTATACGGATCACTATGATATAAATTGAATACGATTTTTAGACTTCCTGCCAATACCTGCTTTTGAGTTTATGCCCATGCAGACTAACCACAAAAACCTGGTTATACAATTGAGCGGACCTCAAGACATACTATTGTAAAAACTATTTCATATTAAAAAATTAGACCGCAAAACATTACATTCTCCAACATGTATGGGTAAGAGAAAGTTTAAAAAAAAAATGTGCATTAAAAAGAAATGACAAAAAAAACTTGACTCCCTAATAAGGCCGCGAGTTTAAATAAACTAAATTATTTTATCGCCTCTTTTCCTGTTTTTCCTTCAAGAAAAAACAAACAACTAATTTCATTTTAATTTTTTTGTTTACCAAGAGAAAGTACTTTGCAAATTTTTGTAAGAAATGTGAAAGTAAATTTGGATTTATGAACAATTTAGATTATTCTTGTTTTAAATATATTTTACCACCATGTTTAAGAAAGTGTCTTTCTATTGTATAGAATCATTGATATTAGTAATGACAATTTTTTTTTAACCTTCATTTTTTTTTCTGTTTTCTATATATTTGTTAAATATACTGAATGTGTATGCGTAAACGGGAGGGTGCCCAGGCACCCAGGGCACCCCCCTGGCTACGCACATGAAAAAAGAAAAAAAAAATATATATATATATATAAAGTTGAAGTATATAAAAAAATGCAATGAAATAAAATCAGAAGAAACATGCTAGATTTGTATTATTACTATTTTATTTTAAAATTACTCATTTTCTCATTCACCAATTTAACATTTAGTAATTTTTTATTTTTCGCATGAAAGCATATTTCATTTTATGTTGAAATAAATAAAAATACCTCGTAAACTTTTTTGGCAACAATTAAAAATTTAAATGGCTTATATCAAGGCAATTACCAGTTTATTATTTTCATATTTTAATTAATATTAAATTAAAAAATCTAATCAAATTTCTGGTATAAATAGTAGCCTATGTCCTATTCCAGACTATATTTCATCCAGATCCGTTTAGCCGTTGTGGCGTGATTGAGTAACAAACATCCATAATGTGCATGCAGTGAATAATATTAGAAGAAAAAAATCAATAGCTTACAACTCAGAAAAATATTTAAAGAATTCAATGCTCAGAGAAAATATTCTGGATATTATTTCATCCATCCAATCATTTATGGAAGTTTATTCAATTTAAGAATCTTCTTTAATTATTGAAGTATTAAAATAATTTTTGCAATTTGAAGTAGCATTTATAATTAAACAGTTAAAATATTCTTAGTAAAAAAGTAAATTCATTTATAATAAACAGCAATTTCAATTTTTTAATTTGATGTAATTATTTTAAAAATACCTACTAAAAGAATTTTTGGGAATTTATTTCCAGGGACAAAAGAAAAAAAAAAGATTGAGGTTGAATTTTTCTGGGGATGTTTCTAATGAGAACAATAGGGGAAAATTTAGTATCTCTCTTACTGTCTGCATTTAATGCTTAGAATATTGATATTTTTTATTTTTAGACAATATCGTTTATCCACCATGAATATTTATTAGAGATGTTGGAGTATAAAGTTGAATTTTTATACCAACTTTGCAAAAAAGTCAGAGCCAGGAATCGAACTTGGACATTCCGCATACCATACAGATGCTCTACCACTGAGCCACCTTGGTTGATTATCTACAGAATCTGACTAAGGCAGGGGCATACAGGGCAGTTGCCCCGGCCCCCCCACATCAAAGGGGGCCCCCAAATCGAATAGAAAATTTATTTTACGTTTCCTTCTTTAATGAACTTTTTTTAAACAAAATATCAGTACAGTGTAAAATCCGGCTTAATTGAGCCATCATAATTGTGAAAATTTAGCTGAATTCAGCCCTAATGTCAGCAAGGATATGAATTTTTCGCAGCTAGATGAGAAAGTTAATAATCAGAAATAAAATAGATAGAACGATATTTTGTCTGACCATTGGAAGTAGGGGGGGGGGACTTTATAGCTATTTTAGGTTCTAGTCAATTTTCTTGTTACATATCTATAATGAGGTGAAAAATTAAATACCTCCATAAAGTTTGGTTCTTCATTACTGAAGTAGTGAAGCAGAGGGGCGCCCCAAAGAAGTTTTTGCCCCGAGCCCCTATCAGGCAAAGTCGGACCCTGATTATCTATGTGACATTTTTCATGTAATTGGATTAAATACCTATTCAACCTTGCACTCTATTCTATAATAAATTGATATTTTTATTTACTATAAATATTTAAATTTTTAGTTATAGCTTGTTTTGATTATTTCAGGCATACTCTTATAGAAGCAAAATTACATGAAAATGATGAAGCTATGGATGTTGATGTTTTTGAAGAATTTCAACCTACTATACTGGATATTATATTAGATATTACTTTATTTGAAAGATACAATCTTTGTTTAAATGACATTTTCATTGCTTGTCATTTTCTAGACTATGCTGTTATCAGGTGTCATGAAAATTCAAGACTTAATATGTGGGAATTAGAATTTTTATTTGCCAGTGACAAAAAGATTACCACTGATGTATTGGTGCATTCATTTTTAGATTTTCCAGTGTCATATAACAAGAATCAAGGTTATTATTATTACTTTATTTATTTAATACCTTAAACACTGATCAAAAGTTTTTTTTTTTTTCATTATTATAATTCATATATGTATTATATGCTTTTTATAATGGTGAAATCAATTTAAAAATATAAATAAAATGCAGAGATGTAGGTTTATTTTTTTATTTAGATTCTACTAACAAGACTTAGATTCTTCAAAAATGACAACAGAACCTCTTAATTTCTGGCAATTAGATTTTAATCTATTGAAGGTTATAGATTCATGCAAAAGTTTTTCTGACAATTCTTTAAAGAGGTCTACATTCATTTTACAGTACGAAGCCGAAAAACCGGACTCCAAAAATCCAGAAACGCCAAAAATCTGGACAATTTCGGTGGCGTTAATCATCATCATCAACAGTGATTTTTTTTTTTTTTTAAGTATAAATATACCTAAATAAAAAAACAAAAAAGTATTTTATTTCTTAGTAATCTTCAAAACCGGCATTTGCAAAGTCTGAAAGAGGAGGAAGAAGAAGATTATAATGATAGTAACAATTCTTAAACATTTATTTAATTAAGAACTAAATTCTATATTCTATTTCAATTATGCTCAAACATTTAGTTGAAAACCTAAAGTACTAAAATAAAAATAAAAATTGCGAAATGTTTTAAAAGCGGTATGTTTTTCTTATTAATTTTTCTCTATTGTAACTTGTACTAATTTTTAATTTATTTATTGCTAAAGTTGATAGAAAACATATTACAGAATACATTTAAAATCGTAAAATATTATTTTTTACTTGAATTTGCATATTACCAAAATATTATATTTGATAGGCATGACCAAAAATCCGGAAAATTCGAAAATCCGAAATTGCCGCGGTCCTGACGATTCCGGATCTTTGGCTTCGTACTGTATATTAATTGTTGTTGGTAATATTATTCATATTTAAATAAGCTCTTGACAGTTATAAATAAAAAAAAAAAGAAGCGGAATATATTTACAAGTGTGCTAGCAATAAATTTGTCTGCAATAATCTTCCATGATATGGTTTCTACCTACAAACAAATATTTGCAACTTTAGTTTTGAAAGTTTCCTTTTTTTTTTTTTTTTTTTTTTTTTACAAAGACTGTTAATTTCTTTGATTCAGCACATAGTCATAACAAAAACAAATTGTCTTAAAGAAAATAATTATTAATCTATTAACGATGACCAAATAAACTATGAAAATTTGAGTTACAAGCTTACTCATTCAATTCAGATTTAGGAATTTCCATTTCCAAACCAATTTCTCTCCAGAATTTTGTAAATATCAAAGTAAATTGAATTCAATATTGTTTTAAATATATCTGTCAAACAGAAAAAATACATATGTTATATTTAAAGCAACAAAATTGCTGTCCATGTTCAGGATTTCGATGACATTAAAAGATGTGTGTGTGTATTTTCATTGTTTTGTAGGCAAATGCTTATTGTAGATCTACAGAATTTTGCCTGGAGATCCTTTTTCACCTCTCCTGATGCATCTCAAAATCTGATTTTTAAACTCTTTATTGTTTTTTTTTTTATTTATTTAAAATATGTAAATTTCTTAAAGGATGAACTCTGAAGATAGAAACGTAAATGTAAAAAGTCTTTCCATGACCCATTAGGTCACTTGGTTAAAATGTCATGCTAATAACACGAAGGTTGTGTGTTCGATCCTCTAAGGGCCAATGTGTTACTTTTTGTAGGTAATTAATAGAAAAGATATCAATTGATAAAAGAAAATCTTTCAATGTCTTCTCTTCACAGTATCCTAAACTGTATGGGTGATAATTAAAAAAAAAAAAAAAAAAAAAAAAAACTTAAATTTAGAAGTCTGTTTGTCGCTTCGTAGTCAAATGGCTGACCACAGAGCTACAAGATTTTGCATGGAAGTCTATTTTGACTACTACTACTCCTGAGGCACCTAAAAGCCCAATTTTTAAATGTTTAATTAGGTTTTTTTTTTTTAATTAAAATTTTTGCAACTCAGTAGATTGTCTGGTGCTGCCAACTGTTGTTGAAGAATGAAGGTGATAATCTGTCCGAAAAATGTAGTTCTTGGGTAATAGTAGTGCCACATATCATCCACAGAGATGCCAAGTATTACAATTTGTTCATAATTATTATGGCACTACGGACAACATATAAAAATTATGGATTATACGCTTTTAAAAAAGTCGCGGATATCGTTCATTAAAAAAAAAAGAAGAAAAAAAAAAAAAAAAAGAACCCCACTAACGATCAACGATCAAACACACAACGGAGGCATTCCGATTCTTAATCTTTCCATCCACAACATAAATGTCAATATTCATTTTAAACTTGCTTTATAAGATTCTAGAAACTAAAAAAAAAAAAAAAAAATAGAATTATACAATATTTCTTGCTGATATAATTATTCCCCCCCCCCTCTTTTCTTATCTCCAACTAGCCATCATTGATTAAAAACTTTGCAGAAGCCTTTAGTTTCCCAATTTTTCTCCATCAGCAACATAAATGTCAATATTCATTTAAAATTTGCTTTATTAAATTCTAGAACCTATAAAAAAAGTAGAACTGTTTCATTTTTCACTTATTTAATTATTTATATTTTGACTGCCCCTCCCGCTTTCCAACTAGTGATCAAGGATTGCTTCTAGAATAAAAAAAAATGATAGAAGTGCTCAATATTTCATGCATGTGTGTGCAGGGTTGGCAAAAACCCGGGTTTTTCTAGAAAAACCCAACCCACTTGGGTTTTTCTGGGTTTTTGCAGGTTTTTCTGGGCTTTTGTGGGTTTTTGCTTGAATACATTTGCATTGTAATGTTAGATATATGTTATTTAGCATATTAGTTGTAATACACCTAATTATATTTAACTACAAATTAATAATTAATCTAATATTTATCTCAGCAATAAAAATTGGCTTGATTCTAATATTGAAATAGTGTTAATTAGTAAGATTAAGCTATATTTTATTTTAATGTATGCTTATTCAAAATAAATACTCTTAATGACAATAACTGATAAAATAAAAAGAATTTAAATTCTTAAGTACAATACATACATATCATTTAAATTTTTTAGTTCCCCATCATGCTATAGGTATGGGGAACTTGGGTAATCGTGAAAATTTTTGACCTCAGTTTAAAAAACTTTGTAAGTTATTAAAAATTTACGCTTTTCTTAACATGGGAGAATAGGGCAAAATTTCACTTAAACGTGCATTAAATGGAAAATGTTTAATGAAAAAATGTGAGATCAGTTTTGAAACATGAGTTTTGATGTTGGAATGAACATCAGTATCTAGAAACATACTACTTTGAAAATTTCGCAAGTTATTGGAAATTTATGAATTTCTTAACATGGCAGAATAGGGCAAAATTTCACATAAACATCAATTTTTAGGGATATTTTCACCGTAAAGATGTCAGACCACTTTTGAAATATTATTTAGGATACTGGCACGAATATCATAGAGTATGAATTTTCCAATTTAAAAAATTCGTAAATTATTTGGAATTACGATAAACTTAAAATGGCAGAATAGGGCAAAATTGAGCATAAACGTCCATTTTGAGGATCATAAATATATCAGACAACTTCAAAATAACATTTATGGAACATGATTGACTACAAATATTGTAATCGGAAAATTTCGTAAGTTATTCGTAATTTAAGATTTTATCAACATAGCAAAGTGGGGTGATATCACATATATGTATGCATTTTGCGGATTGTTACATTGGAAATAGTAGTATGAAAACAAAACTACAAAATTGATCCTAATAAAATAAATTAATAGATTAGAATAAGATAAATATATCGAAGTGAACGGTGGATAGCCTATTAGATGGGGATTTCATTCTGTCACTGTGTCAAGCATTTGGTCAAATTCATTTTATGAGAACATATATATGATGGGGAGGAACTGAGCAGAGTCCACCGATGCCAACTAGTTTTAATTATAAAAATAAGTTGCACTGCTTTATCCTTTTCCTTTCTTTCTTTCATTTTTTTAAAAGTTTTTTTATAGTTGAAATGGTTATAGAAGAAAATTTTATTAAATTTTTAATTATGTTGCTACTAAAATTAAAATAAGATTATTATAAAGTTTTAAAACTAAACAATTTAATTAGTTAAATATTGATCCAGCCTCTTTAAGCTTGAAAATTATTATTCTTGGGATCAATGCAAATCTGCATTAAAACTTTTGGTAGGGGGGAGGGTCAGCCAGAATTTGTGCAATATATTAGCAATTTCTATGTGATTGGCTTTCAAGAAATATCAAATTCCAACTTGGAGAAAATAAAAAAGAAATAGCACTTCAACTGCATTTTCCTAATGAACTTGAACTACATTATTTTGCTAATCAATTGCCCTAGCAAACAATGCATCTATAGAATAAACTTATTTTCAAGTATATGTAATAATTTTGTCTGTTTTTTAAGCACTTACAACTATTTTAATTATAATTAATATTATATTCAATATAAGATTTATTGTTCTGATTTTGTTTATTGTGTGTATGTGTATGCAATCAGATTTAACATTATTTTTATTATTGAAAAATTTATATTGTGTCCATTGCCTGATACCGCTTTTGAGGGGGGGGGGGGGTCGGGAAAAGTTCAGCCTTTTTTTCTGTGAGCTTGTACCATATCTGTAATACAGGGATGAGATTCCTCAGACTTTTGTAGGAATTTCAGACTTTTCTTAAAATTTTAAAAGTAGATTTCAGATCTTTTTATTTCAAAATATTCCTATTTTTGCTTAATTTTCTTTGTTTTGACATGTTCTTGAACAATTTATTTTCATATATTCTCATATTTGCCTATGGAAAGAAGGATTTCTTGTATTTGTTTCTTCTTTTATTGCAAAAATTGAAATATCTTTGAGTTTTGCACATATTTTCAGACTTTTTGTCCATTTTCCACTCTCATCCCTGGTAATAAATAAAATAAAAAAAAAAATTTTGTAACCCCCCCCCCCCAAAAAAAAAATAAATAAATAAATAAAATAAAATAAAATAAAAGAAAATAAAATAAATAAATAAATTAAAAAGAAAAAATTAAATAAATAAATAAATAAAATAAAAATAAAGAGAGAGAGATTCAAATGTCCCCCCCCCCTCCCCTCCAAAGCAGGTTAAAAAAAAAAAAAGAAAAAAATCTTTCATTTTGTAAGAAGGTAAAGAGATACATATTTATTTACTTTTGTTTTAGAAATTTTTTAATTAATATGTTATATTTTTTTACAAAAACAGTGCAATTCATTATTATGTGTGGGCTTGTGTATAAAAATTAATCCGTGACGCAGTTCACATCTCCACGTTGCATAAGTGTATAACTCTGATTACTGATAGCTGTTATTGAAACTTGGCATCTCTACATCCAGTTAGCACCTAAATTGAAATTTCCACTTAAGGTGAAAATGCAAACAGTAAGGATCTGGAACCAATATAGCATAGGCACGAAAGATACTGCTGAAGGCAACTTAGACCCAGAGATAAGTTTTAAGCAGTTTCAGTGGAATTTTTATTTATAAAGTAATTGAAAATATAGTGACTAGCAAAATTAATATTTTTGGGATTGAAATAACTTTTAATTATACTTTTTCTCTTTTAGATCAAAATGAAGCACACAAACCTCTGATTGTCTTCATTCATCACAGTGATCCTGAATTTTCAACATTCAGAAATCTCTTTGGTGTCAGTTGTGTGTCTCCGAATGTTATATGCCTTATTGGTCATCCCAGTGGGAAGCTATTATGGTCACTTTGTGATGCTAGCAAAGAATTTCATTTATCTAAAAAGTTACAAACTCTGTTTAATTTAAAACAACCACTTATAGGCATACACTTCGTGAAAGACATTGAAGGATTGGAAGGTTTGTTTTGTTATTAGTATAATAATTTATATTTAATTTACAGACATTCACTATACAAATTTGAAAGTATGTGGCATGTCTAATCATTTCTTTCATTTCTGCTGTTTTTGTATGTTTAGATCACTATTAATATTTCTGTTTTTTTTTTTTTTTTTTTTTTTTTTTTACAAATGATTAGTACAGTTAATTGGATAAAACATTTTCTTAAAGTTTACTTATTTAAGCAATAAAAATGTTCTGGAGACTGATGATGAAGAGTTAAAAATTAAAAACTTTGTATAAAATAACCATAAATTAAAAAAATCTTGGAACAGTTGTTTCATCTAAAAGAACACCAAAATCCTTCATCAAGAGAGTAGGCATGGGAAGGCCATTGCTAGAAAAAAAGTTCAGAGGGAGTTCAAACTTCAATACATAATGTTGAGTGTTAAAAATAAAGCATAACTCAGAAATTTTCAACAAATCTGAAATTTTCAGGGAGGATGTTTTGAACCTTCAAAAGCCCTCCTTGGTTACAGACTTCAACATGAGTGCAACAAAATGTTGGTGCATTGCATACCTGCCAACATTCTAATTACAGGGTTGCCACGCTACCTGGAGAACCTGGAATAGTCAGGGAATTCAAAAATTGACTACAAAAGTCAGGGAATTTCCTACAATGATTGCCAAAAAATAAACAATTTTTCTACCATTGTAGGATCATTTTTCTGTTTTTTTTTTTTTTTCTTTTTCCTTAATCCTTAATTTGCGCCATTTGTTTTAAACACCCCTACCCTTCTTCTCTGCTCGTGCTGAATAAAGAAATTTGTTATCTCGCTTATAAGTGACAGATGCTATCACTATATGTAACTTTTGTCTTTTCAAATGGTACCACAATTATTTTGCCTGAACACAGCCAATGTTCAGTATATGGTTAGACTGGAATTTTCTTAAAATATTTCTGGAAAACCTGGAAAAGTCAGGGAATTTCATTCTCCTATTTGAGTAGCAACCCTGTAATTAATATTCAGTAAAATTCTTAGTACCCATCCTTCATGCACACCAGTTTATTTTTAGAATAATGACTAGATATATCTATTCCCTGAGCTGTTTTTTTTTTTTTTTTTTTTTTTTTTACGATACACTCATGATTTAAAATTACATAATTAAAAATCTTCTTCTTACATTAAAGTTTTAAGGTTCTATATAACAATCATAAGGTTTACTTTCATATACATAGTTATGTTTTAAATATAAAGATGGTATAACCTTTATTTTAGTATAATATAAAACTGTGCAGTGAAAAACACATTACAATTCTGTTTTTTCCGAGATGGTTATGTGATTAAGCTTTAATTTAAATTTTCTTAAAAAACATGGCAGATTTTCAAGTTGTAATTTATAAAATAAGCTACTGCAGCTCAAGCTGTCTTACCTCTGGTAATATTACATATAAAAATGAAAGCTTTAAGCCCTTGATGGCTTATCCCGATCTCAGCTTGGGTATGCAAATAAACAAGGGTGCAAGAGTTTCCGTCACAAGATGAAACTCTTGCACCAGTATTTTTTTATCAGTAGTTTCTATCATATTTGTGTAGTAATTTATTGCAATCGAATATGATAGAAATTATTGATAAAGAGTAGAGTACAAGTATCAGTGTTTCGTCTTCGACAGAAACTCTTGCTCCCCTGGGAATAAATTGAGGGGTTAATAACTTTAATTAGGTTTTTCCCAAAAACACTTGGCAAGAGTTTCAAGTTGTAATTTATATAATGATATAAATTACAGCAGCTTAAATTATCTTATGGGTTTGGTTTTATAGTTTGGTTTTATAGGTAATGGTTTTATAGTATAAAAACTTTAATTATATTTAAAAATAAATATATAAATTCAAGTTGTTGGAAATAATTTATGATTTGTGCATTTGTTATAATATTAATTAAAATATTAATAAAGGGTATTTAGTACTAAAATAATTTATAAATATGAATAATTCCAGTATAATTTAATTTGTTATTAATATTATTATTTAAGAAATAAAAAGAAACTTTTTTAAATTTATATATATTTTTTCCTCTTCACTCTTTTTCTAAGAGCAGAAAAATCTAAAAAATTTGCATTAATCAAAAGTACATGTGTAAATAAACTTTATTTATTTTTTCTTAATTTAATATCATTTATGAAGTGATTGTCTAACTAAAATTATTTTAATAGATTGCAATTGTATGCTGCTTGTTGGAGCATTGGGACAGCTAACTTTGATTTCCTCTAAACAATATCCATCATTTATTCAAGAATCAAGTGATCATACATTTTGGACTAAAAGTGTTCATATTAACTCATCAATTGTACAATGTGCTGTTCAAAAAGACTGTCTGTTACACATTTCAAGTAATGGTGTTTTGTCACTTTCAAATCTTTCTGCAATATTTCATCCTAGTGGCAAAAGTGAAGAAGTTGTTCCAACTTCATCTTTTTCTGAATTTGAAAACATTGATTCTATGATAGTTGCTGATGGAAACAAAGGTCTGTTGAATTACTGGAATTATCTTTAATCATATCGGTAATAAATTTAATTTTTATGGTTTAAAGTTAAGAAATTCCAAAATTTATGTAAAATGAGTTACAAATCTAATTTTTAGGGATGAGATTTTTTAGCTTTTCAGATTTAACTTCCAGCTTTTTTTTTTTTTGTGTGTGTGTGTTTCTTATATGAATTTGTTACATCAGCTAATCAATTAAAACTTGACTGAATACTAAAGATAAATCATTTGTTCTTTTTGTATAGATTGAAAATTAAAATAAATATATTTATCCTTTCAATATCATAGATTTTGTCATCGAAACTCTAGTATTTCGTTTTAATGTTTTGTCTTTGCTTACAGTTTCAACTTTTTTGTCTTTATGGTAATCTCATCTCTGAATTTTAATGTACTACTGAAAAAAAAAATAATAAATAATAATAATAATAAATATAAGTAAAAGTTAAATAAAATAAACATTTAGATAAATTGGAGTGTAAGGTTGATTATTATATTAAGTATGTGAAAAATACCAGAGCCGGGAATCAAACCCGGGCACTCTACTTATAGTGCAGATGCTCTACGACTAAGCCAACTCGGTATTTTTTACAAAATATCCAGTGGCAAAGTCAATGTGTCTGCAAATGCAGATATAACAGATAAGAATAATGAATAAAATTTCTAAGTAGAAATTTCATGATCTATCGGAATTGTGCCATGATTAATTTTCTCACCTGTTATATCTGCATTTGCAGACATGATGACTTTGCCAATGGATATTATGTAAGAAATGCCAACTTGGTTAACAGCCAGGGTGCTTCAGTGGTAAAGTATCCACACAATAAGTGGAGTGCCTGGGTTTGATTCTTGGCTCTGACATTTTTCACATAGTTTGTATGAAAAACAACCTTACATTCCAATTTATCTAAATGAATTTTCATGATTGATGAATTAATGAATAAAATTTCTAATAAACGTATTTTAATATTCAACTCAGTTACTTAAATTATCAATATGTACATTACATTTAACATTACATGAAATGTCACCTCATCACAAATAAATATAAATAAATACATTAAAACAAGCTAAAAAGTTAAAAACATTTAAAAAATTTACTCAGATAACAATTTCACTCACATTGTTCTCCATGACTTTTAGTCTTATGTGGATTAGACACTTCTGATCTTTCCTATTATCTATGCAATGATGAGTGTCAGCTTGTGTCTGTCTCAATTGGCTCAATATAAGTCAAAACCTCACCACCTCATAAGCATAAATATAGTTGTTATCATTTGCTAGCTTAGAAATATTTTCTGCAGTGGCGGATTTAAGGGGGGGGCTAGGGGGCTGAAGCCCCCCCCCCCCAAAAAAACACTAACATTCACAATTGAATATTGTAATTGTAAATTTTTTATTGGTCTAGAATAACACTTTGAAAAATCTCAGCCCCCCCCCCCCCCTCCCAAAGTCAAGTTCTGGATCCGCCACTGATTTTCTGTGTTTTCTTTTTGATATGTCTTAGGAAAGACTGCAGCTTTTTAAATAGTATTGACTTTTTATTTTGTTTTATGTCAATTTCTTTAATTTTTATTAAAAATTTCTGTTATTCATTATTTTTTTCCTTAGATTTAGATTGTTCAATTAAATTTTATCTTTAATATTTTGGTAATTATTTTTGTTGATTAAATTTTTGTCTACTTTAGATTTTAAAGCAGTACCAAAATAATTTTACTATTAAATTTTCTGAAATTAATTTTTAAAATATTGTGATGGGTGTGATATTCATGGAGTGCTGAATATATGATTATACCTGTTTAGAAATATCTATCGAATGAAGTTTGTGACCAGTGATCAAAAGCTTTTTCACTTTTAGTTGTGCATTTTAGAATATTATTAATATTTTTTAAATGAAATATATATATATATATACTATATATAATCCCAGTAGCAGAAAGTTTTGTAGCTGTCTGTAACAGGCTTTTAAAATTTCATAATCTGTTTGCAAAATATGCATGTAATCAGGGGTGAAAATGGCTTACACTCAAAAAGACTGAAAGCTGATTCGTGGGAGGGGGGGGGGGGTTAACATCAGTGGTGATCTCGTGCAACAATACACGAATACAATTTTACTGCAGAATAATATAGTACAAACAATTGTATGTATTCATTCAATTTATCTCATTCAATTAAATATTTTATAGCAATGTTTGAGACAACACAATATAAATAATTATAAATAATAAAAGTATTAGTTTTAGTTTTAATACAGAAACTTTTTTTTAAGTGAATTGTTATTCGAAAGTTGCAGACAAATTTTTTTATCAAATGAATAAAATTTCTAAGTAGAAATTTCTTGGTCTATCGGAATTGTGCCATGATTAATTTTCTCACCTGTTATATCTGCATTTGCAGACATGATGACTTTGCCAATGGATATTATGTAAGAAATGCCAACTTGGTTAACAGCCAGGGTGCTTCAGTGGTAAAGTATCCACACAATAAGTGGAGTGCCTGGGTTTGATTCTTGGCTCTGACATTTTTTACATAGTTTGTATAAAAAACAACCTTACATTCCAATTTATCTAAATGAATTTTCATGATTGATGAATTAATGAATAAAATTTCTAATAAACGTATTTTAATATTCAACTCAGTTACTTAAATTATCAATATGTACATTACATTTAACATTACATGAAATGTCACCTCATCACAAATAAATATAAATAAATACATTAAAACAAGCTAAAAAGTTAAAAACATTTAAAAAATTTACTCAGACAACAATTTCACTCACATTGTTCTCCACGACTTTTAGTCTTATGTGGATTAGACACTTCTGATCTTTCGTATTATCTCTGCAATGATGAGTGTCAGCTTGTGTCTGTCTCAATTAGCTCAATATAAGTCAAAACCTCACCACCTCATAAGCATAAATATAGTTGTTATCATTTGCTAGCTTAGAAATATTTTCTGCAGTGGCGGATTTAAGGGGGGGGGCTAGGGGGCTGAAGCCCCCCCCCCCTAAAACACTAACATTCACAATTGAATATTGTAATTGTAAATTTTTTATTGGTCTAGAATAACACTTTGAAAAATCTCAGCCCCCCCCCCCCCCCCCCCCCAAAGTCAAGTTCTGGATCCGCCACTGATTTTCTGTGTTTTCTTTTTGATATGTCTTAGGAAAGACTGCAGCTTTTTAAATAGTATTGACTTTTTATTTTGTTTTATGTCAATTTCTTTAATTTTTATTAAAAATTTCTGTTATTCATTATTTTTTTTCTTAGATTTAGATTGTTCAATTAAATTTTATCTTTAATATTTTGGTAATTATTTTTGTTGATTAAATTTTTGTCTACTTTAGATTTTAAAGCAGTACCAAAATAATTTTACTATTAAATTTTCTGAAATTAATTTTTAAAATATTGTGATGGGTGTGATATTCATGGAGTGCTGAATATATGATTATACCTGTTTAGAAATATCCATCGAATGAAGTTTGTGACCAGTGATCAAAAGCTTTTTCACTTTTAGTTGTGCATTTTAGAATATTATTAATATTTTTTAAATGAAATATATATATATATACTATATATAATCCCAGTAGCAGAAAGTTTTGTAGCTGTCTGTAGCAGGCTTTTAAAATTTCATAATCTGTTTGCAAAATATGCATGTAATCAGGGGTGAAAATGGCTTACACTCAAAAAGACTGAAAGCTGATTCGTGGGAGGGGGGGGGGGTTAACATCAGTGGTGATCTCGTGCAACAATACACGAATACAATTTTACTGCAGAATAATATAGTACAAACAATTGTATGTATTCATTCAATTTATCTCATTCAATTAAATATTTTATAGCAATGTTTGAGACAACACAATATAAATAATTATAAATAATAAAAGTATTAGTTTTAGTTTTAATACAGAAACTTTTTTTTTAAGTGAATTGTTATTCGAAAGTTGCAGACAAATTTTTTTATCAAATGAATAAAATTTCTAAGTAGAAATTTCTTGGTCTATCGGAATTGTGCCATGATTAATTTTCTCACCTGTTATATCTGCATTTGCAGACATGATGACTTTGCCAATGGATATTATGTAAGAAATGCCAACTTGGTTAACAGCCAGTGTGCTTCAGTGGTAAAGTATCCACACAATAAGTGGAGTGCCTGGGTTTGATTCTTGGCTCTGACATTTTTACATAGTTTGTATAAAAAACAACCTTACATTCCAATTTATCTAAATGAATTTTCATGATTGATGAATTAATGAATAAAATTTCTAATAAACGTATTTTAATATTCAACTCAGTTACTTAAATTATCAATATGTACATTACATTTAACATTACATGAAATGTCACCTCATCACAAATAAATATAAATAAATACATTAAAACAAGCTAAAAAGTTAAAAACATTTAAAAAATTTACTCAGACAACAATTTCACTCACATTGTTCTCCACGACTTTTAGTCTTATGTGGATTAGACACTTCTGATCTTTCGTATTATCTCTGCAATGATGAGTGTCAGCTTGTGTCTGTCTCAATTGGCTCAATATAAGTCAAAACCTCACCACCTCATAAGCATAAATATAGTTGTTATCATTTGCTAGCTTAGAAATATTTTCTGCAGTGGCGGATTTAAGGGGGGGGGCTAGGGGGCTGAAGCCCCCCCCCCCTAAAACACTAACATTCACAATTGAATATTGTAATTGTAAATTTTTTATTGGTCTAGAATAACACTTTGAAAAATCTCAGCCCCCCCCCCCCCCCCCCCCCCCCCAAAGTCAAGTTCTGGATCCGCCACTGATTTTCTGTGTTTTCTTTTTGATATGTCTTAGGAAAGACTGCAGCTTTTTAAATAGTATTGACTTTTTATTTTGTTTTATGTCAATTTCTTTAATTTTTATTAAAAATTTCTGTTATTCATTATTTTTTTCCTTAGATTTAGATTGTTCAATTAAATTTTATCTTTAATATTTTGGTAATTATTTTTGTTGATTAAATTTTTGTCTACTTTAGATTTTAAAGCAGTACCAAAATAATTTTACTATTAAATTTTCTGAAATTAATTTTTAAAATATTGTGATGGGTGTGATATTCATGGAGTGCTGAATATATGATTATACCTGTTTAGAAATATCTATCGAATGAAGTTTGTGACCAGTGATCAAAAGCTTTTTCACTTTTAGTTGTGCATTTTAGAATATTATTAATATTTTTTAAATGAAATATATATATATATACTATATATAATCCCAGTAGCAGAAAGTTTTGTAGCTGTCTGTAGCAGGCTTTTAAAATTTCATAATCTGTTTGCAAAATATGCATGTAATCAGGGGTGAAAATGGCTTACACTCAAAAAGACTGAAAGCTGATTCGTGGGAGGGGGGGGGGGGGGTTAACATCAGTGGTGATCTCGTGCAACAATACACGAATACAATTTTACTGCAGAATAATATAGTACAAACAATTGTATGTATTCATTCAATTTATCTCATTCAATTAAATATTTTATAGCAATGTTTGAGACAACACAATATAAATAATTATAAATAATAAAAGTATTAGTTTTAGTTTTAATACAGAAACTTTTTTTTAAGTGAATTGTTATTCGAAAGTTGCAGACAAATTTTTTTATCAAATGAATAAAATTTCTAAGTAGAAATTTCTTGGTCTATCGGAATTGTGCCATGATTAATTTTCTCACCTGTTATATCTGCATTTGCAGACATGATGACTTTGCCAATGGATATTATGTAAGAAATGCCAACTTGGTTAACAGCCAGGGTGCTTCAGTGGTAAAGTATCCACACAATAAGTGGAGTGCCTGGGTTTGATTCTTGGCTCTGACATTTTTCACATAGTTTGTATAAAAAACAACCTTACATTCCAATTTATCTAGATGAATTTTCATGATTGATGAATTAATGAATAAAATTTCTAATAAACGTATTTTAATATTCAACTCAGTTACTTAAATTATCAATATGTACATTACATTTAACATTACATGAAATGTCACCTCATCACAAATAAATATAAATAAATACATTAAAACAAGCTAAAAAGTTAAAAACATTTAAAAAATTTACTCAGATAACAATTTCACTCACATTGTTCTCCATGACTTTTAGTCTTATGTGGATTAGACACTTCTGATCTTTCCTATTATCTATGCAATGATGAGTGTCAGCTTGTGTCTGTCTCAATTGGCTCAATATAAGTCAAAACCTCACCACCTCATAAGCATAAATATAGTTGTTATCATTTGCTAGCTTAGAAATATTTTCTGTGTTTTCTTTTTGATATGTCTTAGGAAAGACTGCAGCTTTTTAAATAGTATTGACTTTTTATTTTGTTTTATGTCAATTTCTTTAATTTTTATAAAAAATTTCTGTTATTCATTATTTTTTTCCTTAGATTGTTCAATTAAATTATATCTTTAATATTTTGGTAATTATTTTTGTTGATTAAATTTTTGTCTACTTTAGATTTTAAAGCAGTACCAAAATAATTTTACTATTAAATTTTCTGAAATTAATTTTTAAAATTTTGTGATGGGTGTGATGTTTCATGGAGTGCTGAATATATGATTATACCTGTTTAGAAATATCTATCGAATGAAGTTTGCGACCAGTGATCAAAAGCTTTTTCACTTTTAGTTGCGCATTTTAGAATATTATTAATATTTTTTAAATGAAATATATATATATATATATATATATATATATATATATATACTATATATAATCCCAGTAGCAGAAAGTTTTGTAGCTGTCTGTAGCAGGCTTTTAAAATTTCATAATCTGTTTGCAAAATATGCATGTAATCAGGGGTGAAAATGGCTTACACTCAAAAAGACTGAAAGCTGATTCGGGGGAGGGGGGGGGGGTTAACATCAGTGGTGATCTCGTATACACGAATACAATTTTACTGCAGAATAATATAGTACAAACAATTGTATGTATTCATCAGGGTTGTTGATTTTTTTGATTTTTTTTCAAAAAAATCGATTTTTTGATTTAAATCAGATTTTTTTGATTTAAATCAAGATATATTTGATTTTAATGATTTTTATTGTGTAATCATACATTGTTGTACAACATTTGTATTTTATTATGTGTATATGTGTTTGTGTATATATATGCACAATATACACACTATCAATTATTTTACTTAAATTATAAATATATAAATAGTATTCTATTCCCATAGAAAAAATCCATGTAGACATTTATTACCAGTATTTTTATTCAACATGGTATCTTCGTAATAAGTGTAATTTTATGGCAATCATAAATGCGGTAGTATGAGCCACTCAATTTGTAAGTTTGACCTGTAGCTACAATAATGTATTGAAATAAAGTAAAATCTTACCCACAGTATTGAACACATAAAATAACTTTGGAAAAGGATAATTCAATAGGAAAAATGACATAAAACTGAAGCAATGGATTAATAAAAATAAATTTTTACTCATAGTTTCTAATCAAAATAAAAAGAATAGGGAATTAAAGGGAGAAAAAAAAATTATATCCTAAAAACTTCTTACTTAAGTTTAACAAATATCATTTGAAACAAGAAAATTTTTTCACACTTTACCCATTAACAGAATTCACATTTTCATTACCGTCTTAATACTTTCACTTATTCTTTTATCTTTTTTTATATTTCAGGGGTCTGTTCAGAGGCAAACCTGGGTCTATTGAAGGACGTTTCACAAAATTTTATATCTTAAAAAAGGACCCTTCAGAAAATTATTTATCCCAAAACAGGACCCTTCACAAAATTTTTATCATAAAACAAGACCACTCACAAAAATGTTTAGCCTAAAAAAGATCCCTTCACAAAATTTTTCTCCTTAGACCTTTGATAAATATCTCATTTTCAAAATTAATCTTCAGTAGAACGAACATAGACTGCCTGAATAATCGGACGTTTTTGTTGTATTTCTCCCGAAAAGCTGATACTCAATTTCTAATTTATAAAGGACTTCTGTGCATATGTGTGAGTTTAGTTCTATAAAACTGAACTGTCATTGTCAAAAATTAAATCTTAATTGTAATTTTATTTTGCAAAATTACTTTTTTCACAATTTCACAAAAAGAAAACCCTAGCTAAAAGTTTGTGAAGAACATTATTTTCACACTAAATTTAGACTTACGAAATTACGTGTAGAAATTTTCACAATTTCACAAAAACAGGACCCTGTTTGAAAAGTCTGGACAGACCCCTGTATTTACAGGGTACAATTCATTAAACAAGCAGCGAAAGCAGCCCCGAATTATAGTTAACTGATTGTATGTTGTTAAATTAAAAGGTAATGATGTTTTTAAAACTGTTTGGAGCCTTCAGGGCTTTTTAAACACTACAATGTAAAATATGCTATTATTTTTAAAGTATCATATGAGACATTGTTAAATGACATAAACTGGTATGAGAGCTAAATAAACAAGGAAATATTTTCTTTTTGAAATATCACCCACAAGGTGGGTAAAGGCGAACTGGAATATATGTATAACAGCAATTAATGAATTGTATACTAATTAAATATTTACAATTCATACACCAGTGCTTGTATAAATAATTAAAATATAATGAATTATTAAAATATATAATAATATGTATAAAAATAATTACAAAAAGTTAAGGTATAATTTATTTTTGTGTTTATTAATGTTGCTTAGTAGAGATGAATCTAAAGTTAAGAAATGAGAAATATTAGTTCGTCTAATGAAATATTTTGTTATATTTTACAAACTCTTTTTTAAATTTACAAAAGAAATAATTAAAAATCTCATTTTTTAAAGTTAGATGAACAATTTCATTCCATTAAAGCCAATAATTTTGGTATTTAAAAAAAGTGATTTAAATCAGTGATTTTTTTCAAAAAAATCAATTGATTTAAATCATGATTTAAATCAGCGATTTAAATCAATTGATTTAAATCACTACAACCCTGGTATTCATTCATTTTATCTCATTCAATTAAATATTTTATAGCAATGTTTGAGACAACACAATATAAATAATAAAAGTATTAGTTTTAGTTTTAATACAGAAACTTTTTTTTAAGTGAATTGTTATTTGAAAGTTGCAGACAAATTTTTTTATCAGTGCAGACAAAAACTGTCCGCAAGCCGTTTTTCTGTGTCTGCGACTATGTCGCGGTTAACATCAGTGGTGATCTCGTGCAACAGTACACGAATACAATTTTACTGCAGAATAATATAGTACAAACAATTGTATGTATTCATTCAATTTATCTCATTCAATTAAATATTTTATAGCAATGTTTGAGACAACACAATATAAATAATTATAAATAATAAAAGTATTAGTTTTAGTTTTAATACAGAAGTTTTTTTTTAAGTGAATTGTTATTCGAAAGTTGCAGACAACAACTGTCTGCAAGTCGTTTTTCTGTGTCTGCAACTATGTTGCGGTGTTGTCGCAGTTAACGTCAGTGGTGATCTCGTGCAACAGTACACGAATACAATTTTACTGCAGAATAATATAGTACAAACAATTGTGTGTATTCATTCAATTCATCTCATTCAATTAAATATTTTATTGCAATGTTTGACACAACACAATATAAATAATTATAAATAATAAAAGTATTAGTTTTAGTTTCAATACAGAAACTTCTTTTAAGTGAATTGTTATTCGAAAGTTGCAGGCAAATTTTTTTTTTCAGTGCAGACAAAAACTGTCTGCAAGCCGTTTTTCTGTGTCCGTGACTATGTCGCTGTGTATACAATGATCTATATATTTAATTCTGCGAAAAATCTGTTCACTAATATAACTGTGTTTTGTGTAATTGAATTTCAATTCAATACCTTATAAAATATAGATGTAGCATTCATTAATTGTAGGTTGGGAGTCCGGTTGCAAATCAGAAAAATGTGGGTTTGAATTGGGTTATAGATAAAAAATTATTTTGCAGGACAAACTAACCTGGCCTGTGTAGCACTCTAATCTGTTTTACTGATTTCTCATTATATATTATCCTCTGAATTTTTTTTTTACTTTTATTTGTCAGGCTTAATCATTCTGAAAACCAAGCACGGAAACCTTTACCTGACCCAATTAAAGAAGAATGTGGAATCTGAGAATATCACTTCATCTTTACCATCACTAATGAATGAGTGTTTGAAGCAAAACAACAACATGCAAGAATTACTTAATAAAAAAGTCTTGCAGAATAGATTGTTTGCTGCTATCTCCACATTTGCCTCACTTAAATTTATGAGTAAGTTTATATGTACTAATTGTCAATTTAAGTGCATATATTGATTTATTATTACAGGGTGACAAGAAATAACTTGGACACACATGATACATTATAACTTTAATGCTAATGAAAATATTACGACCAAACTTCAATAAATATGAATACATTATTTTGTCTATTATATTTACAAATTTTCAAAGTGGCCTTCATACAAAGCTTTAAACATGTCACAAAATTTTCGGCTATGGGCCGCAACTCACTTACTGATATTTTATCCCATTCCTTGCATAAGAATTCCTTTAGGAATGCCAAAGTTTTATGAGGTTTAGCACACACCCTTGTCTCCAAGAGGGACCAAACAGAATAATCCATTGGGTTCAAATCTGGGGAATATGGGGGCCTTTCTTGAGCTCCAATGAAGTCAAGAAAATTTGTCTTGCACCAATCTTGAGTATCTTTAGCTCTGTGTGCAGGTGCGGAATCCTGTTGGAAGGTCCCTTTTATTTCCAAAGAACTTTTGCGAATGAGGTAAGACAACATCTTCCAAAATGAGTTTGCGATAGTGGTAATTACAGATATTTGGTTTGAAACTTCGTCCAAGTTATTTCTTGTCACCCCGTATTATTATTTATTTATTATAGCTATGTATGCTTTAATGATTTTATTTATTTATTATCTTTAACTGTATTCATAGAAGAACACATTAGATTTGTAAACATTTTTTACCTCTGGTTTTCAATAGATTTACACATTTTGAGATGTCCTGAACACAGTTTAACAATTTTTTTATGTCCATTCTTCTGTCTCTCTGTGTGTGATAAAAATTTTGTGCCAGCCCCAAATCAAGAACTAATGCACAGAATTTCATATAAAAATTTGGATTTAGTTGCACCTTGACATAAATTGGTATCAATCAACTTTTGGTACATATCATCCAGTAGCTGACGCTGCTATGCTGTGCCCCCCCTCCCCCCAGTTTATGGGAAGGCTATGTCTCAGTTTCTATAGTATATCATTGCACAAAATTTTATAAGTTAGAGGGTGTTTATGAAAAACTGCATTATTCAATTTAGGTGCATATCAGCTAACAGACTATTATTAACAAGCTATTATACTCACCAACTGCGATTTTCCATATAATTATATTTCAGTATTTACTAATTAAAATAGTACTAAATTGCATATATAAAATCTTTATTATGAGAAGTTATTAAATTTTTCTGCATGTTAACTGGCTAAGTAGCATTGTTATGTAGAATGTTTTGTGATGTCCACATTATACTAGTTTTTAATCCTAAAGTTTTTTTCCTCATAAGTTACTTTACTAAAAGGAGCAATAAAGGGCTAATATTTTAAAATTTTTGTGATTTTCATTAGAATTAGTTTAAAATGAAAATAGAAAAATGTATTTTTACATTAAATTTTAATTAAATTTTTATTTTTGTAATATGTTTGTCAATAATATTTTTGTTCATTTTTATTTTAGAAAATATTTTAAAAGAACCCATAACTTTTTCAATATCTGAAGTAAATGAAGAACTAAAGAAATATATCCTTGTGATAAATCTCAAGTGCCTTGATAATTTAAATTTGGATTCAGAGTTGTGTTATATCACTGCAACTGCTTTCACATTCTTTAAAAACAACAATTCTTTTTACACTAAAAGTGCTCCGTATAAATCAGGTAAGTATTAAATGCATTTTCACACAGTTATTCATAAAGTTATAGTGCTCAGTAAATGTTTGAAAGACTGTGAACGAATTTCAAATAATCTTTCCCTTCTGTTTTTAAATTTATAAAATATTTTTAATTCTTTGGCACCGAATGACGTCTCTGACATGTTATGTATGCCCCATCTAAAAATGTATAGTAACATGTCAAAGACTTTATGTGATTTGAGGGAGGATCTACTTATCAAGTTTTAACTTGTGAAATTTTGTTTTGTTTCTAACATAGAAGTGTAGTATTAGTAAGAACTAGAGCTCCTTCAATACAGGCTGGCTCATCAGGCATTTTGTTTCCCACTCAGCGATTGTTGCCCACACGGTGTGAATTTCAAGTGTTATCAAATCACATAAAATGGAGGTTTTGCAGCCGAAAATTGCTCAAATCATACCAGAACTGCTTTGAGAACGTTTAGATTTTCAAAAGATGAAGAAAGGTGAAAGAAATGGGCTATTAATTGTCCAAAAGAAAATTGTACGCTTAGCTTTCAATCACAAATATGAAGTATAATTATGATGTGTTTTCTTGCATTTTTTGTATCAATTATTTGTTTTTATTGCTGTTTGATTGTCTAAATGTTGTATTTTATAACCTACACTACTTTTCAAGGTGTATAAATGTTTAAAATTAACTAATTTAACAGCAACAGTGACGGCTACTTTTTACAAGGGTTATAAGTAAATTTTGCCAAATATTACCGCCAAACTTATCAAGTACAAACAATAATCCGCTCTTCTGTTTAGGCAAACTCGCCATTTTAGGTGATAAAGGTGCCGAGTAATATGTCTGCAACTAAACGTCGCCAAGCTATATTTCCATTGGGCAACAATGATCAGCTGTGAGTCAGCTCGTATTATAGGAGTCTTAGTAAGAACTACAAAGCTAGGAAGAGCTGAGGAGGCAAAATATTAAACCAGAAAAACATTTTAATATCAAAACCCCACTTTAATCAATAAATCTAAAAAAAAATCATTTGTTTTCTTACAATTTTAGGGCTGATCATAAATAATAATATTTAGGTAAAAAAAAAAAAAAAAGAATATTGAATCACTGGTTTTTTTTTTCAGAATTTCATTAGATGCCAGTTGGAAAGATGATGAGGATTAAAAAATAAGAAAATAAAAAGTGATCATCAGAGGTGGATTTAAGTTAAAATGCACCCTAGGTCAATTTTGCTGTCCCCCCCCCCCCATGTTTTGAAATAGAAATACTATGTAATATAGGTGGTCACATTTAACCTAAACGGCATTTATTTCTTCCTCTTCCAGTTACAAAATTGGTTCAAATAAAGAGTAGCTCTCAGATATAACATTTTTTGAGCAAGGGGCTGTATACATATTAAAATACAAAATTTAATTTTTATACGATACTTTTTTCCCCATGAGTTATATTTGGAAAGAGGTTACCCTCGGTCTTAGAAGGAAAAGAAAAGATACCCCATTTCTATCAGTAAAATAGTCAATTTTAGGTTTTGTAAGCACATTCCTTTAAAAATGGCTCTATTGATTTTCTTTAAACTCTCCTCATTGACTTCCTTTTAGATATTCTTTTGTATATCGTTGTTAGTTTCCAGTGAATGAATGAGCTTTCCAAGTTTTGGAGAAAATCAAAAGTGCAACTGAAAATTGGTAACTCAGAAACAGCTCTAAGGATTTTCTTCAAATTTGCTACATAAATTTTTCTTAGATGTCCTTTTTGTATATATTACTCAGTTATTATAAGAAAATTGACAATGTCCTGATTAGGAAGATAAATTTTAGATCTTAGAAATTTTTATTTCACAAATTATCTCTACCAATTTTTATTTATTTATTTTGAACTTGCTATGTAAACTCTGTTTTATATATCTTTACAATGTACGTATTAGTTTATTTTTACAAAAAAATTGTTGCATGTCAAATTTGTTAAGTCAAATTTTTGTCTTTTGACCACACTATTTGTATTTCCAAAAAAGATATATAATATGTGTAATAGTAAGTAATAGAAGTCCTGTTGTTATTACATACCAGATTTTTTTTTTTTTTTCAGTTCTTTTTAAATAGTTAAGTAACAAAACAAAATGAAAGGCATTTCTATAATTTTTCAGCTTTAATAAAGCACTGAATTAAATCTTAAAAACATTTTATTTAACGTATTATGCATTATCTGTTACTTATCTGTTTATTTTATTTATTTATTTATTTTTAGATGAACCAACTCTGTGTTTAGAGTTCATTGATACTGTTTTACAACCACCTTTTGTCCACATATTTCCATTGTTTGTCGAAGTAGGTCTGATTTTACAATTACCTGAAGAATGGAAAACTATTGATTGTTTCAAAACTATATCAGACTTTTTGCCTTTCTACGTCCGTATTGAGACTTTTATGGTTCATGAATTGAATTTGCTTCAAAATAATGCTCTGTGTTTTCCCCAATCCTTAAAATTTGAAACTCCAAAGACTTTGAAAATTATAAAAGAATTGCGTAGGAGAAGACCTGTTTCCAGTATATTACAGTTAGATTCAATGAAAGACTTTATTATTCCCAAGAAATTAAACCTTTGTTTATCTGTATCTTCAGTGGAAAAAATGTTAAAAGATGCCTGTGGTATGATATAATTTCTCTCTTTCTTTTCTTTTTTCTTTAAGGTAAGTGTGTTTGTGATATAAAGATTTAATTTCCCTATAATAAAAAAAATAATAATAATTTGAAAATGAAATTCTAACTGTTTTAAATTTATATTTGTCTCTGTGAATAAATATCGCACATATTTTTTTTTTATAATTGGTTAATTCTGTACTGATAAGTATAAAGGATTTAAGTTCATATTCTTGATTTTTCAGGTGACGAAAAATAAAGTTAAACGAACTAAAAACTAAACAGAAGAATCGATTAGGAAAAAGGAATTATGTTGATTTATACCCTTTATACCGTTCAGTGATTGTCAACCTTCATTTAATAAAAGGAAAATGTTGAATTAAATATTTTATACCAAAGATTAATGCTAAATTTCTGACTTGAATCGTTTTTTACCAATGGATTTTCTCAAAGACTAAATGACATAGACTTAAATCCTTTATACCAATCGATAGAGAATTTTTTTCTGGGTCTGACTATGTACTTAATTCAAAATTGACATTTTTGGACTTAAATCCTTTATACTTATCAGTACAGATTTGTCCCTGTGAATAAATATCATACATTTTTTTTTTTTTTTAAATAAATGGTCAATTTAATTTTAAAATTAAAAAAGAAATATAATTAATAAAAAATGTAATTTGAAATCAAAATCATTCACTTAATAAATAAAATGAATTATGGTTCATAAATTAAATCTTTGTTCTAATAATAATAGAGTTTTCAGTAAAAACTTAGTATCCTCTTTATAAAATAAGGCAACTTACATATATTTGGAATTGTAAATTTAGTTTAATTTGTATTGCTCTTTGGAAAGAATGAAATCTTTATTGGTTGCAATTTATCTCAAATTGTTTACATTAACTCATTAACCGCCAAAACTACTGAATACAAACAGTGACGCTCATTGTTTTGATCATATATAACAATAATTTAAAATAAAATTATGAAAATTAGTCTTATCTTACTAAAAATAGAATTTTATATTTGTACAACTTCAGTGGAATAAGAGTATAGAATTAATACAAATAAATGTTTACGGAAATTTCCTTGAGGATGCACAAAACAGAAAAATCTACAGATGACTACAAAAGTAATTATTTTATTACGAAAACATTTTTTTACAAGTTATGTAAACTCATTCAAATATGAAGATTGTCAAAAATTTTTGTTTGAAAAGTATTTCAAATTTGAAATCCATTTTTAAACTTAAAACTATTTTTCAGATATTTTTTTTTTTTTTTTTTGCAATAAAATAAACATCTATCCTTTTCTTATTTAAAAACAATACTTAATATAAAATACCTTTTTTAGTTAACTGTTAAACACGATCATAACACAACACCAGCGGGTAATGGGTTAAAGGGAGTTATCAGGATAATTCAAATTATGTTTTCCCCTGTAAAAACATAAAAAAGTCATTTACGTTTGTAATTTATTTCCATTTTGTATATCTTTAAAAAGCTATTAAATTCTTTCTCAACTTTAAATTGATATCATTTGTGGACCAACAAACTAATAATTTAATCTTTCAGTCTAAGTGGCACTGGACAAATATAATTACAGTTTGTCTGGTGCTTACTGTTTGATTGACACTTGGCATTTTCGTTTCAACAATCTTCTTTGTCTGTATTTTAAACGGTTCATTTTTTCAAAATTTTTGTATTAAAATCTGCATGAACAAAGAAAGTGTTTGGCATTCTTTTTGGCCTAATTTGGACTGCTACGGGTCTACCTTGGCGAGAATTTACTCTCAGACTTCATGGCTAAAAACAACTCATTTGATCTCTTGCCCTTACCCTGAGAAGTGTCTAATTTTTTATGTGTCTTCTCCCTCTGCCCTAATTACTTTACTGGTGGATTATATGTATTAAGACATTGATATTGACGAGCATTTAAGAATATTGTCTGTGTAAAGACATTGAATTTGAAGTGTTTTATAAATATCTAGGCAATTTAATAAACACGTGAGTTTCTTCTAGTGATTTATTTTTTCTTCAAGCAGTGATAATTGTTTATTATTTCTTCATAAATTGTTCACAATTTGCAAATAAAGTTAATTAATAATTAATATTTCCATTTCTTTTAATAATGTGGTCCGGCTTTGATATATGAAATTAATAAGAACAGGGTTCCCAAGGGTCAGGGAGAACAGAGAATACCTGGAAAAGTCAGGGAATTTGAAGTTACTCAGAAAAGGTCAGGGAAATATCAGGGAAAATTGTAAATATTGCTCAAAAACCTGGAAAAATGATGATACAAACCTGGAAAATGCTTTTTGAGCATTCAATTTATATCGCAAGTCACGTTACTTGTTGTCTTTTACGTTGTGAACTATGTTCTGTTTTATACCGTGAGCTATTTTTTTATAATGCAAATTAAATTTTATGACTGGAATTTTCTAAAAATAAACCTGGAAAAGTCAGGGAATTTTATTTTTGAAATTGAGTGGGAACCTTGTAAGAACCTGAGATGAAAACCAGCTCATAGTCCCTCATAGTCAACTTATAATCCCATCCTTTTTTTTTTTTTTCTTTGCTTTTAATTGTGCTTCACACATATATTTCACACACATTTAATTTATTCATATTAAAATATAGCTTGATCACTGTAAAATGGGAATCTATAAATCTCTCTATTTAATTAGAAATAGTTTAGTATTCTATGGGCAAAAATCACTCATTGAATGTTTAATGATTTGCTTCAAAATTTAATTAAATTATTTTTTGTATTAGATGTATGTATGAATAGTTATAATAAATAAATAATAATTGAAGTTGATGACTAGTTTATATTTTGTGTTATAATTATATATATATATATATATATATATATTTAATGAACTTTGAATTATATTTATAATTTCAACTTTTTTATATTAAATATTCACACTTGTTTCTAATATATTTGTTATTATATCAGCTTATATATTTTAAACATATAAGATAATTTTCAAGAATTTTATTTAACCTCAAAAAATTACTAATATACTGAAAAATAGAAATTTTCTGTTGTATAATGTTATGTTGATTGTTTATAAGAAATAGTTGTCAAACATCAGCTCATATCAATGTTAATTCCTGTAACTTTTAAATTTTAAATCAGGAACATAAAAGAAGTAACACATAAAAAGAAGTTTCTGATGGTAAAGAGTAATTTAGCAAAAAGATAAAAAAAAAAAAAAAAAAAAAAGTAGAAGAATTTGTTGTATCATACAAATTTATAAACATTTCCAAAGCATGTTTTTAATATAATTATAATACTAATTCCATACTGGGAACATATATACTATATGGATAAAAAATATTTAGACGTTTTCAAAAAATTTACTTCGGCTAGCAGGTGGCATTGCTATGTTGTAATTTCTGGCACTTTTGAATGTATGTACAATCGATTTTTCACCCTAAAAACCTTGAATCACAAATTTTGAGGGTCAAAGCTCCATTTTATAATTTTTGAATATTTTCACTCCCTCCTCTAATCTAAAACAAGATCTCTTATCCTGGTCTATACTCACATATATGCATTTGAAGTTGAGTTATATGCATTTTTTTTTTTACTGTGCTATGTTCAAGTACGTTGTTTAATAGGTATATATTTTGTAAATAATATTTGTATATAATACAGGGCTACTCATATAGTCCAATAATTTTCAGAGAGTGGTTTGAGTGGCAATTTTCTAAATAATTTGAAATTATAATATTGAAATAGGAAGATAAATGAAGCTGTCATATCGTAAATATGACATTTTTCAATATACCCCGCCGAAATAATTCAATAATTAAATTGTCCGTTTAGAGTTTAAATTTATTTAAAAATTATACTTTCCCCCTTTTTAAACTAACGGTCATATCCCCTAAATAAATAAATAAAGTATTTCATTACGTTTCTAGTTATTTAAACTTTAAATTAAATAGCTCCGATTTTATAATTAACTTATAACAATATTAATATTTATATAAATATACTTTTAATAACGGAATAGTCTTTTTACCTCAGCGATCGGTAAACATAGTTATGATCGCCAATAATTTAATAAACAAAATATTAAATATTTCAAATTACAATATCTAACCTTTAAACCTTAACTAAAAGATACAAAATTTAATTTAATAAAGTTCGATGTATGTACCGACCTCCAACGTTAAATATTACGCAAGTTATCTAAATTTATAATTCTCATCATTTTCTCCTTTTAAAAATAAAGATTTCAGCCGGCGTCCATGTTTTTGATGACCATAGCATAAGTTTGAATTCAAAATAGAACACCTTTTGAAAGGAGTGCCGTGATTGGCCAGAAGTCTGCAGGATGGTGGAAAAAGCGAATGAGCGTCGGATTCCTACCGAAGCTACCAGCGAGAACAGTCGCAAGAGAAACATCGCTCAAGCGATATATATATTTTTTGGCCCTCGCCTCCTCGATTTCCCAAACCTTCCCTTTAACTAAATAAATAAAACTACTAATTATTTCTTATATTCAAGCGGCTTCTACTCTCTAAATGAGATTTTCCTTTCTATTTTCTTAAAAGAAAATTAAAATGTTTGTTAGCATTCATTACGTTGCAAGAGTGACTCATTTAGCCACAAAGCATTTTTTCCAGGACAAGTATCAAGATTGTGGAGGTAACTACGAATACACCAGCTACACACAACTCAAGGAAAAACTGTAAGTAGATAAAATCTATTATTTATTATCTTCGGCCATTCCATCTGCTATCAGGTAGCGAGTGTATTTAGCCAACGGCCTTATGAAAAAATACAAGTTTGAAGTATAACGAAGATAATTATTTTAATTATGTCTCTCCCATACTTTTGTCACGAACAATGTGATATTTTATGGTGCCGAAATCTCTCTCGCAGGCAGATGTAATGAATAAAATGTATTTTTATGTTTGTTTTGAAAAAAAAAACCGTTATGATCTGTACGGTGAAATAGAATACCTTCAATATCAGAGTAATCACAATAATTGAGAAAATGCTTACGGTCTGAAACATCTAAGTGTAGAAACGTATATATATTTATTCTTATAGTAATAGTTTGAGATATATTTTGTAATTAGTTATAATTTAACATGCATAGTAATAGAATTAGGGGGCGAAAAGCCCGTAATGCCGTAGTAGCGGCAAACACTGCTATGCCGATATTACAACCAGCGATCGCCGCACCTGTTACTTTAGATAATACAGTAACTAATAATAATCAATCAAATAACTTGGCAGTTAATATACAAAACTTCAATGGAGATGCAAATAAATTAAATTTCTTTATTTCTCAAATCAAAGAAAATGCAACTTTGTGCAATTGGACTGATAGATATACATTGCTCTTCACTAAATCCAAATTAGTTGGAAAGGCACTCGACCTAGTCATACAAACACAAGAGGTCGAAAATTTTAATACCTCTGAAGAATTATTCAACAAACTTTTATCTTTTTTCAAACCCCCTTCAGATGCCCAACATATTCTAAACTTTGAAAATTTTAAAATGCTAGAAGGAGAAACCATAGAAAACTTAACTCATCGATTAAATATTTTGGCACAAAAAGCCTATATCAATATTAAAGACCAACAAACACTCAATGAAATTAAATTCAATAAATTAGTCAAAGTTTTGCCATCTTACATTCGTTTAAAAATCCGTGAAGCGGAAATTAAGGATTACAATGAGGCAATCAAGAAAGCAACTCTGATACAAGAATGTATCGAAACAAATGACATTTTAGAAAACAATAACAAACCTTCTACTTCAACAAAAAACAACGAGTTGTCACAGCTAGTCAATTCTATACAGTTGGATTCCAAATACTCGAAAAATAAAGAGTATTCTCGGAAACAAAAATTTCAACATTTTAAGGATTCTAACTACAAATCCAGGAACTGGAGAGGACAAAAAAGATCCTCATTCAAAAATCAAAATAACTTTAATTCAAACTTTCAAAATACAAGAAACAGGGGGAGGAGCAAATTTTCTAATTATTAAAATGGGAATCGAGGAGGTGTAAGGTGTCAGCTGTGTTCCATTTTCGGACACAGTGCACCTCAGTGCCACCTTTTTACAAACCCCCCACCCCCCCCTTAATGCTAATTTTACTCCCAATGTCCCCCAAATCACATATGACCTAAATGTGTAGCTGACGTCCAGCAGGCTGGAGTGCTGGAAAGTCAGCGAATCAATTTTTCTTCAGCGAACGATTTTATCGCAAATGTGTCAACACCAAACCTAATTATACCAACAGTAACTACAATTATTGGCAAACAAGAAGCCAAATGCCTTATCGATACAGGCAGCTCATTATCTGTCTTATCAAGACAATTCTTTGATAACAACAAAACAAATTTTAAATACACAAATTTGACGACACGCCCAGTGTCAGTTTCTACAATCAACTCGCAAGTTAAATTTTCTGGCTGTATCAATTTATCATTCAATATTGGGAAATCCAGATTCAAGCACAACTTTTATTTGGCAAATCTATCAAGCAATTCGCCTTTCGACATGCTAATAGGTTATGAATTTATAAAATAATTCAACATTCTGATATTCCCTCACTTAGGATTCTGTAAATACAAAGATGAGATCCTACATTTCAATGATCAGGGTAACGGAATTCCAAATCAAAATATTCCATTAGAGGAAAACATAAATGTCATTTCTAATGAAAATACATTATCTAAAAGCGTCAATAGTAATGATTTAACTAATCATGTAAATGCCAAACCTTTTATACCAAAGCAAAAATTATTATTAGAAAATAACCCTGTTGAAACAATAGCGATCACTGATCCTTCAACAGAAGTCGTAATTTCACAATATTGCCACTTACCTGCAAACGAAATCACATATGTTAAAGCATATACTAATATTCATGGTGACCTCCTAGAGAAAAATTTAATATTTACACCTACGAACATTCCTCAAAATACCATAATTAATGATGCCATTTATCACTTCACAATTCAAGATGAAAAAAAAAATTGAAGAAAATACTGAAAACCCTAAATATCAAAAAATTCTATATATTATTATTGAAAATAATTCAGAGCAAAACACCTTTATAAAGAAAAACACAGTCATAGGAAATTTAGAAATTTTTACAGACGAAGAACACATATTGTCCGAAAACAACCAAGATTCAAATGATTCCATTAATACAATTATCCCTTCAATTGATATCATTAATTTAAGGAAGGAAGAATTTAAAAATACAAAAATTAATCTTGACCACCTAAACAGAAACCAAAAACAACAACTTATGTCCACCCTAGAAGATAATTTCAAAGCTTTCTCAGGATCACTTAATTCTCTGGGACACTCCGACATAGTCCGTCCAAAAATAAATTTTACAACGGACTATCCCATCAAAGCCCTCCCCTTCCCTGTTCCTCAATCACTACAGGGAGAGTTGAAAAAGCAGATAGACCAAATGCTGGAGGCAGGAATAATAGAAAAAAATATTGCCACATGGGCATGCCCCATGATCCTTGTGAAAAAGAAAGAAATAAACGGAAAAATAGAATATCGGACAACTTTGGACCTCCGTCTCATTAATGCTGTCATCCAACATTCATCCTACCCGCTCCCTAAGATACAAACTATAATTCGAAACATTTCAGAATTTAAGTTTTTCGCCAAATTAGATATGCCTTCGGCATATCACTAGATTGATTTGCCGGAGGAATATCGTGATCGAATTTCCTTCACATCCCATATGGGAACATTTAGATACACAAGATTTCCCCAAGGACTTAAAATATCTGCGGGGATATTCCAAGCAGGAGCAGACCTTATAGTTCAAGAAGTCAATCTCCCTGGAATAGAAGTTTATTTAGATGATTTTCTCATTGGTGCAAATAATTTCGACGAATTCCTATTTAAATTAAAGAAAATTCTAGAAGTCCTACAAAAACATAACCTAACCCTTAACCTAAAGAAATGCACATTTTTTGAAAATGAAGTCGAATATTTAGGTTTTAAAATTAAAAACCATAAAATATACCCTATCACCAGCAATATTAAAAAAATCAAAAGTTTCCTAAGACATCACACTAAAAGACAAGTAAAGAAATTCCTTGGACTTTGTGGTTTCTACAGAAGTCTCATACCTAAATACGCAGATTTAACTGAACCTCTCATAAAGCTGACCTCTCCAAAAATATCTTTCAAATGGTCAGAAATTGAAGACAAGGCGTTCAACGAATTACAGAAAATATTTTTCAATAGCCCTTTTCTAATCAAACCTGACTATAATGCCACCTTTTATTTAAACACTGATGCATCTAATGTAGCACTCAGTGCAGTGTTGATGCAGAAGCAAGATAACACATTGCTTCCCGTTGCATACTTTGCTAAGACATTAAAACCATCAGAAAGGAACTATCCCGCACTTAAACTAGAACTCATGGCGATAGTAAAGGGCATTACAGCCTTCAAATACATGCTTTATGGTAGGCAATTTGTCATTTTGTCAGACAACAAACCCTTAAAACACTATAAAACAAGAAAAATTACTTCTCCGGCTGACATAATCACGAGATGGTTAATGCAGCTGGAGGAATACAATTTCATTTTTCAACACGTACCTGGAAAAGTAAATATTTTAGCCGATTATATATCTAGAACACCACTGGATAATACTACAGAATCTCTCAATGAAAATTCCAATCTTATCCACTCAGAAGAAATTTTACCACACCATGAAGATAACCCAAACGAAGAAGTACTTAACAATATAAACGTACAAAATAATGACATAACCTTAGAAGAAATTTTAGAAGCTCAAACCAATAGTAAATACATACAATCTATCAAGAAAGAAAGATTATATAATACCAAATCAAGATACAGGAATTATATTATATGCCCTAAGTCAAATTTACTATTGTATGTACCAATCAATGATGAACAGAATCTAAAAATAGTTATACCAGAAGCTCTAAAGGAGAAATGTCTTCGTCTCAGCCACTTTACCCATTATGGAGTCCAAAAAATTATGTCAAATAAAACTGCTTCTGACTCGTGTTTAAAATACATTAGAAATCTTCTTTCGTTTAAAAAAAAAAAAAAAAAGAAAGAAACCCCGTCAACGATCGATGATCAAACGCACGACGGAAGCCTTCCGATTCCCAATCTTTCTCTATCCACAACATAAATGTCAATATTCATTTTAAACTTGCTTTATAAGATTTTAGGAATTATAAAGAAATAAAATTGTTTAATATTTCACACTTTTGTAACTATTTTTTTATCTTCCTCCTCCTCTTTTCTTATCTCCAACTACTAGTGATCATTGTTTAAAAGCTCTGCAGAAGCCTTTTGTTTCATAGTCTTTCTCTATCAGCCACATAAATGTCAATATTAATTTTAAACTTGCTTTATTAAGTTCTAGAACCTGTAAAGAAATAGAATTTTTTCATTTATCTAATTATTTACTTTTTGACTGCTCCCCCCCCCTCCCCTTTCCATTTATGTATAAGATAATATCCAAATTTGTTTAGAGTATATCAGTAAATTATTATGAGTGATTCTAGCAACTTTGCAATTCTGATCCTTTATGCAGATGTTAATATAATAACAAATTTTGAGTTATGTAGCATAAAATTCAGTGCTTGAATAATTCATAATTAATTTCTTCATTTATTAAAAAAAAAATGTCAGATATTTATTTATGATTTTAAAAAGTAAATAACAAAACTAACTTAATAGTTTAATGCATAAATCATTTTTGAGCATGTAACATTTTAAATATATTTTTAATCTGAACTTAAATTTACATCAGTTAAGACTGATCTACTAGACTATTGACAAGTATCCAAAACTACTGAAAAATTTCTTATCTATTACTGAAAATTGTTTTACAAGGTTGACATCTCTGCATATGATAAATGCAAAAATGTGGCACAGCTTGAGAGTCCAATTTTGCAATTTGGACAGTAGATACTTGTTCCTGCAACCTAAAACATCTGTATAATGCTTCCATCTTGTGGCCAAAAAAATGGCAATAAAATTGTTCAAAACGATTAAAAAGCACTTCTGAGATAACTCGCAAAAGACATACAGTGAAAGTTTTCCCACTGCCCAAGTTACACTCAGGATGAGCTAGGCACGTTTCGCCTGCCTGAGCTCAATTCAGGAAAAGCTGGCAGGGGTTAAATTGTTTAACGGCCCTCTTCACTTACCGTCGCCGGAAGCCCGAGCCAATGTTATTCTATGGGGAAATTTTCTTTGCAAATAACTTGTTAACTAATACATATTTTTAAATTCTGTTTTCACATTAAGAAAATTCCCGACTGGTAAATTGACGGAGCTTTTTTAAAAATGTATTTTTTTAATTATTAATATTTTATTTTGAAATTGCAAAAGGAAAAAAATTCACATATTGAAAATTCATATTTTGTAGCTCCAAAATAAAATATAAAAAATTAAAAAAATAATTTTTTAAAAAAGGTCCGTCAATTTAACAGCTGGGAATTTTCAGAATCTGAAAACAGAATTTAAAAATATGTATTAGTTAATAAGTTATTTGTAAAGAAAAATTTCCCATAGAATAACATTAGCTTCGGCTTCTGGCGGCAGTGAGTAAAGAGGGCCCTTAAGTCTATAGTAATGTAGGAAAGTAGTGTGTGTGCAACACTAGATTACTTAAATAAAAAAACATTTCTAGCATATTTATTTAATCTGTGAAATAATAGTATAAAATATGTATTGCTTATATAAATGTTTTAAAACTGAAGAAAAAATATTTGATATTTGTCTTTTTACCAGAACAGGATCCATGTAAATATATTGAAAAAATCCTTCTTGGAAATATATTTGAAAGCAGAATGCATAAAGAGTCTTATGTGATGTCTAAATGCAGCCCCATATCTGTAAATGTATCAAAAGACAACAATCATATAGTGATAATCTTAACTGCTGACAACACAGATTCTTTACTTGGACTGAGAATTGCTGTAATGGAAACTTTGTTAGCTGCTTATAGAAAGGTGATATTTTAGATTGTGTATGTTTTTAATATTCCATAATATATTAATAGCTTTTGTTTGTTTCTCTTTTAGTATGGTTTATGACTATTATTAGAAAAATTAAAATTCATAGTAATTTGTATTGCATTTCTACTTTTATCTATTAATAATTAAATAATCATTGCAGATTTGTGTTCGTTATAAATAGCTGTAGATGTTTAACTAAAATTGTTGCATAAACTAATAAATCTATAATAATAATATTAAAAAAGAATATCATTATTGATTGAATATATATACAGTACGAAGCCGAAAATCCGGACAGTTTCAGCAGCGTTAATCAACAGCGATTTTTTTTTTTTTTTTTTTTTTAAGCATAAATATATCTAAATAAAGAACCGAAAAAGTATTTTATTTCTTAGTAGTCTTCAAAACCGGCATTTGCAAAGTCTGAAAGATGAGGGAGAAGATGATTATAATATTAGTAACAATTCTTAAACATTTATCTAATTAAGAACTAAATTCTATATTCTATTTCAATTATGTTTAAACATTTAATTGAAAACCTAAAGTACTAAAAAAAAAAAAAAAAAAAAAATCGCGAAATGTTTTAAAAGTGGTATGTTTTTCTTATTTATTTTTCTCTGTTGTACCTTGTACTAATTTTTGAATGCAAATATTTCAATAAATCTGTTTTATTTTTCAAGTTTAATTTTATTTATTGCTAAAGTTGATAGAAAAAATATTACAGAATACATTTAAAAAATGTAATATATTATTTTTTACTTGAATTTGCATATTACCTAAGTACTTAAACCAAAATATTATATTTGTTAGGCATGACCAAAAATCCGGAATCGCCGCAGTCCCTACGATTCCGGATTTTCGGCTTTGTACTGTATGTGAATATCAAAGATGATTCTTATGCTGAGAGAGAGGAAAGAAAAGAGAAAAAAAGAACAATAAACAATATACACTTAACATGCAAGAAACGGCAGCACAATTAAGATATATAAAAGGAAATACAGCAATAAATAGAAAAGCAGGCAAATAAATAAATAAACAACCAAAAATAACATGAATAAAAATAATAAAATCCAGAAAATATTGAGGTCTTTATCAGAGAAGTACCTCAATTTAGGGTAGAAAACAGGTGTTCTTTACTGCCATTTGTAATAATTAGTTTTTCTGCCTAGTTGTATGCCATGCAGTTTCAGTTGTTTTCTGTTAGATGTTTTATATTAATGGGTGTAAGTTAAAACTACTTAACATATTTTAAAAATAAAAGAGCAATAACATTAAAAGAAAAATATCCAATTTTCCATTGCATTGATTTCGTTAACATTATACAGTTTTATACATAATTTCACAATTCAGTTCGTAAGTTTATATGTATGTATTCTGTTCTATGAAATTAAGCTTTTGTTGCTGTTTGTTCATTTATAAAACTCTAAATTAAATTCTTTATAAGCTCCTTCTTGTTATGTTTCTATGTGGTTTGTGTATACCCATATGCATATGTATATATTCCTTCAATATTAATTATCCTTTCATTCTTTCGTTAACTAAAAATGATATGATTAATAATGAAATAAACTTTCTTGATTTAAAAATACATTTTGATAATGGAAATTTGTATTTTGATATTTTTGATAAAAGAAAAGAATTTTTATTTAAAGTTAATTTATTTACTCATTTTAAATCATATTTACATGAAGCAATTTTTAAAAATATTGTAATTTCTTATTTAGAATAAAAAGTCTCTGCTCAGATAAATACAAAAGTATAAACATAAAATATATCTATTTTCAGGCTAAACTTTATGTTTATCCTAAATATCTAATAAATTCTATATTTAAATCATATTTTTGATGCATTCTTATCCCTGTTGAAGTGTTTAAATATCAATTGTTTTCTAAATATTTCATTTAAATTTTATTCTCACAAATTATTTTTTTCTCCTTATTATTAAAAATATATTTTTTAAGTTAAAATAAAATACTTATCTTAATGTATATCATTTAATTTATTAATTTTATTCGTATGAATTCTTTTTCTTCTTCATTACAATTTAAATTTCATAAACTTAAATAAAATTTATTAAGATTTACATAACATAGAAAAATTTATGATTCCTTTTTTTTTTTTTTTTTTTTTTTTTAATCTTTTTCAATAAATTAATTTTTTATGCTTTTTTAAAATCATCTGGATTAATTTCTAGGTGGCCTCATAGAGGGCGACATTACCCAATGCAATCTTCATCTCATATTGCTATTACGTTCCTTGTTACGGGCATTTTTTTTTTTTTTTCCTTTTACGAAAACTTCTAAAATTTATTTATTTAATTATGATAACTTGGATATTCATATTTCTTTTTTAGTATTTATTATTTAGATTTTTAGTTATTAAATTAATAATTATTAGTTTTATTTGGTTATATTTTTTCAAGTATAAATTACTTCAGAAAAAATTCTTCTATCCAACTGGAGCAATACTTTGGTATTAATTTTGAAAATGAGAAAGCACATTCATCACATGACTATAGAAAAAAAAAAAAAAGTAATTGTATTTTATAAAATAAAATGTCTCAAATAGATAGATTACATAATAAGTACTAAACTTTTAATAAACACCATAAGATGCAAGAACTCTCAACAAATGCTTCGAATTAAAATAAAACACGGCCCTTCGCCAGGCAAACAAATTAGACACGAGTGCTGCAATGCAAACAAAGTGGTAACACTTGTTGCGAGTTCATGTATTTTATGGTGTTTATAGAAAGTTTTGTACTCATTACTTTTAAATGCCAGCTCTGTGGTGCTTTCTTATAATTAGATCATGATTACATGTCTTCAAATGGCAATGATTTCATTTTAAAATCACATTTTAATTTATATATATGTAATGTAATTTTTCTATGCATGTTTGTTATGGACTAAGAAATTACTGGACCAATTTATGTTTTTTTAATGCAAAATGATCTACATTGGGGAAGATTTATAGCTATAATATCTTCGATCTGAGAAACAAACAAAAAGAAGTTAGTGGTCTAATAATACAATGTTTTGTACCATTATCTACCTTAATGTTAACTGCAAGATTAACTGTTATTGCCTCGTGGATTTTTGCTAATTCATTGAATTCATTAAAGGCTGTAGCTTTTTATGTTAGTAATATTTTAGTTTTCTCTTTTATTATTATTATTTGTGAATTTTTGATTTTATTTCAGGTATGAAATTTTTATTATGCCTGTTATATGTTATTTTTCTTTAATTAAATCTCACAATTGAAATAATTCACACATTAATTTCAGATACTACACTTGAAGTAATTTTTCATGCTTTTGTAGATTTTATTTATTCTTACCATATTTTCTTATGTTTTTCATTTGTTATATATATTATATATATACATAATTTCCAAAATACCAAAACCGGTAATCGAACCCAGACTTTCTGCTTAATGAGTGGATGCTCTATCACTTAGCTACCCTGGCTGATAACCAGCTAGGCATTTCTCACATAATATTCTTTGTCGCGTTAAGCAGAGAGCCCTGGTTCGATTCCCGATTCTGGTATTTTTCACATAGTTGGTATAAAAATCAGTCTTCCACTCCAATTTATCTGAAAGGTTAAAAATTGTTTAAGTCTATATTTTTTGTAACTTTATTTTATTTTCTTTTTTTCTAATTATATATATCTCTTCTTTTTTTTAGAGTGAGCAGTCAATAAGTTCCTCTGCTTATGTAAACATTCCAGCTAGTATATACAGGAAATGTGAGGTAAATCTTAAAAAAATGTTTTGTTTAATAATATTGTAGGGGTTATTATTTATTTATTTATTTTAAAATTTCAATCTGATTTATTTTGTTGATTGAGTATCTTCCTAAAATTTTGAGCACAAGACTTTACTGATACATACTTGCCAACCATCTCATTATGAACCGTACAATTTTTAGTACCCGCCTTTTTTTTCACACCAATAATTTTTTAGAGTAATTTTAGTCTTATTCAATCATAACAACATTCAGAGAGAATTACTCTAAAAATATAGTGGTGTAAGAAAAGGGGCGTTTTTTCAGGGACGTTAACAATTGTACGGTTATTAATGAGATGGTTGGCAAGTATGCTGATAAATCATTTTTATAATTTTTATTAATTAGTATTTCTGATACTTCTATGCCTACCAACTCAGTGTGAAATAATACTTTTCTTCCTTTATTCTCCTACCAGCAGGCTTTGGCTGCTTCACTAATCTGATTATATTTAAATGAATTGCTTATTTAATTTCATTATTGTATTTATTAATAAACTTTGAAAAAAAAAAAAAAAAAAAATTTTTTTTAATCAGTTATAATTTCAGTTTGGTGCCCTATCGCTTTCGGCTGCATCTTCCTTCATTGTATGCCAAATTTAGGTCCAGAACCACAATGCATGTAGCAGCAACTTACCCAGGTGCACCGCATGTATGCAGAAAGAAACAAACTCCCACATGAATCTCAGTTAGGGTTTCTACCGCCTTAAGCAGCACCTTACTTGAGTGTGCTGCTTGTGCGCAGAAAGAAATTGATTCTCACCTGAACTTAATTTAGGGTCCCCTTCAGAATAGGTTTTTTTTAACATACATTTTTGTGATGTTAAAAACATCACTTCTTTTTAAATGTTAAATAAGATCGTTTTCTGCACTTAAATGCATTGTTTCTCTCAGCTGGCTCAACTCACCCTGTTGTGTTTGCTTTACTGCAACACACACACAGGAGAAAAATTGGTTCTTCTTTCCTAGTGGTGATGTCATATCACACCATGCTGAGAACCAATAGGGTGATGGTTCTGACTCCACCTTCTGTTATTCCGGCAGTTTTAAATTTAGTTGGTTTTCAGCAGCTCTCAAGAGAAGAACATGGGGTGAGAAAGATTTGTTTTGCTTCTGTTTTAAAATAATGACCATTTTATCATTTGGAGAGAGAATGCCTACTTATTAATAATAAATATATATATATTAGTTTATATGAATACTTATTCAAATTTTAAAAATCATTAATTTTTATATCCTACTTAATTTGGAATTACTAGTGTGGTTTGGAAAATAAAATTGATTAATTTTGATGCAGCAGATTAGTTTTCTTACAAACATTATTTTTGTATGCATTTTTCTTTTTACAGCATTCTAGCCAATAAGTAAATTGATTCCTCTTTTCTCTTATGTAAATAAAATTATTTGGATATATATATTTGACCTATTGACCCAAAGAATAAAAAGGGTTAGTGGCCAGAACGCAATGTACGCCATGAGGTTCTTTGATCCTCACTAAGTAACTTCTGTTGCTATGAAAATTAAAAATATTAATAAAATTAATTTAAAATATGGAAACATAAAAGGTAAATGAATTAATTACATCACATTTGGTGCCGGAAAGGAATACTTGATTATTGTTCTTAAGAATAAATGGTACTGTAGAGATTGTTTATTTTGAATAAGTTATTTTATTTTTATTGCTAGAATTACTGAAATTATTTTTTTAAAGTCATACATTACCAATTACATTTTTTTGGTGATTGAATATGATGGATACCAAGTGACCTATAAGACAATTCCCTGTTTCAAAAATTGTGATATGCTGGAACTTTGTACAAATGAAAATTTTTTTTTTTGGTTCAATATATTTTGAATAACTGATTAAATAATAACCAACAGAACTATGTATTGTTGGCCTTAAAAAAAAAAAAAAAAAAAAAATTGTAGGTATCTCTCTCTCTCCTCAACTACGTGAATTTATTATATGCAAATAGCCAAAAAATAATGGCTTCTAACAAAGCATTGACAAGAGGTTTACCATTCAAAACTTTAGTAACGCCATTTTCTGGAGACCCTCATTTATTGGATTTTTTTATTGAACAAGTGAAATTTAAAATTGAGAACAGCAAATGGGAAGAATCCCATGCTTTGGCTTTTGTGAAATCAAAATTGGCAGATACTGCTCTTAAGTTTTATGTCTCCTCCCCAGCTTGCCAAAAAGCCAAAAATACAAAAGAGTTATTTAATATATTTAAGAAATATTTTAAGGTAGAGTCGGCAACTGCAATAGCACAACAATTTAACGAATTTAAGTTTGAGTCCGATGTCAATATTAATATTTTTGCTAATAAGCTTGAAAATTTAGTGAGAAAACGTTTTCCTGATATGGAAGAAAAAGCCCTTGAACAACTACTAATCGCAAAATTCAATGATCTCATTCCGCCCCACTTTAGAATTCATCTACTATCACAAAAAGCCACAACCTTTTATCAGATGGTGGAATGTCTCGAAAAATTCCAGGAAATTTATAACTTGCAAGTAAACCCTGTCTTACCAGGAACATCTTTTGCTACTATTCAGAACTTCAATCATAAAATAGATAGTGAAGTGATAGGTACAAACTCAGAAAACAATTTGACTAAGATTAACAATTCATCTTATAGCAAGCGGCCATACAATAAATTTCCACAAAATAAAGGTTCGCACACGATTCAATGCCAATGGTGTGAAAGACCTGGACATTCTGCTCAGAGGTGCTTTGCACTCAGAAAATTACAAAATAATAAGTTTTCTCACAGATATCGTAATGGGCAAACTTTCTCTAAACCTTATAGAGACATGTCACGGAGAGCCAGGGCCCCTAAAACATTTAAATCCAACTCCCCTCAAACCAAAAGTAGTCATTCACAATGACTAGAAGTGGAGAATGGTAGAAGTGACACTAAACTCCTAAATACAAAGAGTTCCTCATATAGGTCAGGTTTGAATAAAGTCAATTACCATAACAACTTTTCACAGACTAACTCAACATATTCTAATCTACCTAATAATTTTTTTGTAAATAACAATGAAATCATTCTGAGATCTCCAGACACACAGGCAAAGTTCCCTTTGTCATTAGAACGCAAAGTCAAATCTGTTGCGATACAGACAACATCTCCTGTACTGGTAACGTCCCCGAGTGTGGAGGAAAATGGAGACTGCATATTAGTTAATTCACTGGAATTCTTGTTACACACAGACAATGATCTGCCCAATCTCCCCATCATACAATTACTGTTAAACAAAACATTAGAGAATTTTCTTCTCGACTCAGGAGCTTCTGTGTCATTACTCTCAAAACATTACTTCTTACAAAATCAAAACAAATTATATTACAAAAGAATTGCTTCAAGAGTCAAGATATCTACAGTAAACTCTATAGTCCAATGTGACGGATGTGTTTGCATTTCCTTTAAAATAGGGAAAACTTTTTACAAACACACCTTTTTTCTTATTGAAATACCAACTGAATCTAAATTTATTGGTATACTTGGCTTTGATTTTTTAAAGTCCCATCATGTAGTTATCAATTTACACAATAACAAAATACAAATTAATGAAAATGCTTTAGATATTCTAGACACTGTACCCTCTTGCAGTCTTCTATCATCTGAATCTGATATGAATCGGGCATCACATAAGATAGCTACTCATATGGATTTTCCCCAAACTGGATATAAAAAATCTAAAATTGATGTTCATAAAGAGAACTTACCCTCTTATCAAAAATGTTGGCTTACCCAGAAGATTATGATTGATCCACAGGATACTATATATGTGCCTGTGCGGTCCACGCTTATTCCAGAAAATCAGTTAGTAATGTTTACATCGTCTAACAAGCATTGTCCACTTGTGTCCTATCCTTCTCTTATGGAGGTACAACATATCAAGGAAAATTCTACTAAACAAGAATTAATTCAATTTTTTATTCCTATGTATAATAATTCGAGCAAGAAACTGCATATAAATAAAAATACCGTTTGCGGATACATTTCAGAGATAGATAAAATAGAAGAAAATTCCTTGGATCTTGCAACAAATACACCTGATCACATGTGTAATCTAATTAAGGCTACACCAGAAGTTTTATCCTTAAGACAGAAAGAATTTAATGTAAATAATTTTTCTATTCAGCATTTAAAACCTACAGAAAGGGTAATAATGCAAGATATTCTTCAGAAATTTAACTCTGTATTTTCATGTTCACTAAAGTCGATTGGACACACCGATCATATCACTCCACATATAAAATTCATTTCAGATATTCCCTTAAAAACTTACCCTTTTCCTATTCCACAAGCTATTCAAGAAGAGGCAAAAGATCAACTTGACAAATTACTGGATGCAGGGATCATTGAGAGAAATATCTCTGAATGGGCATGCCCAATGCTCATGGTTAAAAAGAAAGCTGTGTCTAAGGAGGATAAACCTTCCTTTAGATTGGCCCTAGATTTAAGGTTAATCAACTCTATGATTCGATGCTCCACTTATCCTCTTCCAAGAATTGATACGATAATAAATAACATCTCAAAATTTAAATATTTTACAACATTAGACTTACCCTCAGCGTATCATCAAATTTCATTACCTAAAGAATACAGACGACGTCTCTCATTTACTACACAATGGGGAACTTATTCATTTAAAAGATTAATGTTTGGGCTGAGATCAGCCGCATCAACATTCCAAATGCTTATTGACACAATTATACAAGAGTGCAATTGTTCAGGCATATATGCTTACCAGGATGACATTATTATAGGAAGTGACTCTTTCCAGGAAACAACAGAAAAATTACAAACACTTTTAGCTACTCTACAAAAGTACAATCTGACATTGTCTCCAAAGAAATGTAAATTCCATCAGTCATCTATTGAATATCTCGGTTTCAGCATCCAAAATCAGAAAATACATCCTATTTCTTCCAACATTACAAAAATTACTCAATTTCCTATCCCAGCAACCAGAAAACAACTAAAAAGATTTATAGGATTGTGTGGATTCTACAGAAAACTCATTCCCTGCTACTCGCGATTAATTGATCCTTTGATAAAATTAACATCTCCGAAAACTACATTTAAATGGACAGAGGAACATGCTGAAGTCTTTAAACAAATACAGAAAGTTTTTTTCTCTAAACCTTTTCTTTCTTTACCCGATTGGTCAAAACAATTTTTTCTTAATACAGATGCTAGCAAAATTGCTATTTCAGGGGTTCTTCTACAAGAAAAGGAAGGCATTCTGCTTCCGGTTAGTTACTTTAGTAAAACACTATCTAAATCAGAACAGCGATATTCAGCCATCAAGCTTGAGCTGATGGCCATAGCTAAGTCAGTCAGTGCATTTAAATTTTTCCTTTTCAACCGACCTTTCACCATTCTCAGCGATAGCAGACCACTCGAACACTATAAGAAAATTTCCTCTCCTGCTGATCTAACTACTAAATGGCTGATTGAATTATCAAACTATCAATACACATTCAGATATGTAAAAGGTAAAACAAATGTTTTGGCAGACTATTTTTCAAGAGAAGACTTTTCTCCATACACTCAAGATCTTAACTCAAACCCAGAATTAATTAAAGAGGCTAACAATTTACCCATTTCTTCAGCTTCTCCAACAATTGAACTCCATCATTTCAATGTCACACAAAAATCTGATAAGTCACTCACCTCATCAGAGCCTCATCGTTCTTCCTTACCTCAGTTGTTAAGCAACGATGCTGCTCCACTCAGTCGTTCCTTAAACAGCTCTGACGCAGATAATCTTATGATGGAAATCTCGGAAGAATGTTTTTTTAAAGAGCAAAGAGAAGATGACTTTCTGCTAAAAATTATTGTCGATATCACTTCGGAGAAACCTTCTCCTAAATATAAAAATTATTTTGTCCATCCGGACACAGGTCTGTTAATGATCAAACGAAAGTTTCACCAGCCTGAAAACTCTCCAAAAACAAAAATTGTAGTACCACAGAAGTTAAAACCTAAAGTATTAAAAATTTGTCACATGCCTCACTTTGGAATTAGAAATACATACAGAAGAATACTTAAACACTTTTATTGGACAGGATTATTTGAAGATGTAAAAAACTTTGTTCTGTCCTGTACATTATGTATTCAATATAAACCGCACAGAATTCCACCTGCTCCACTACAGGAAATGTTTGTTCCTTCTGCGCCGAGTATGTTAGTTTCCATGGACTTTTTGGGTCCTTTCTCTAATGGCTTCCATGTGTTAACATTCCTCGATCATTTTTCTAAACATATTGAATTGGTACCAGTAAAAAATGCAACAGCACAAGCTGTAGTTAAAGCCATTACGGGATACATTACTACCTTTGGTCGACCCTCTGCGATACTCTCAGACTTAGGCCCACAGTTCACAGCAAACATCTTTAACAACTTGGCACAGACATTGAAAATTACAATCTCCCATTCATCATCAGGACACCCGCAAACACAAGGCTCATCAGAAAGAATTAATACCAGCATTAAATCCTCAATTTCCATTCTTACCAAGGAAGGATTTGATTTTCATCAGGCTTTGATGATACACAAGAACCTGTATAACACCACCGTTCATTCTTCAACTGGATATTCTCCAGCCTTTCTGCATTTTGGCAGGTCAATAACAAGCATCTTTGACTTGTTTGAAGCTCCTCAGTTAGAAACACTGGAATTTCCATATGAATACCATAAATACATGGAATCAATGAAACAGATCTTTAGGCAAGTGCATCATAACATGAAGTTTTACCAAAACCAACGTAATACTAGACAACATAAAAAAGCAGTTCTCCGGAAATTCAAAGAAAATGATATGGTCTTTATAAAAACCAAAGATACATTTAAACCAAGATTCATAGGCCCATATTCAGTTCAAAAAGTAATATCTGACGTGTTACTCTCCGTCAGAGAATTCGAAAATGAAGGGGCTGAACCATTCACTATTAACATAGACCGTGTCATCCTGGCGCATAAAAGAAAGCAACATCTCATTCCACAAACAATTCTGACAGGTCAACCAGCTGGGATTGTTCAACCGCAGTCTCATTATGATCTCAGACCAAGATGCAAAACTTAATTTTTGTTTTTTGTTTTTTTGTTTCCATTTTCACAAATGTTCTTTTAACATGTTTTTTTTTTAAAGTTTTTTTTTTAGGGGACTTGATAAGCAATTCATTCACCAAAGTTGCCTGTTGTAAACAAGTATGAGTTGGTACAGGTATATTTGATAAGTTGTATTTTGTATATTGTCCTATTATATATTGTGTAGTTATATATATATATATTTTTTCTCTTGTGGCAAATGTTGAATATCTACAAAAACTTAGTTAAGTGTGTATTGTAGTTAATATGAATATAAATCTTCTGTTATGCTGATTTATTTTATATATTGTCTTATTTGTTAAATTTGATAACTATACTATAATTATTTACTGCTCAAAATGTACAGTATGTGTGTGTTATATGTATCGGAAACTTGCATATTTATATGTGTATACATAATTTTTCTTCTTTCTTTTCATATATTAATTCCTACACATTGTCATATTTATAAATATATTGGGTTATTAAATACAATTTCTGGAAGCTTCCACACCATTTTCACAGACACAGACATCACTTATACAACACAAGTATACACTACATCCACAGTATTACACAATCAAATTAATACACAATCCACACATGATATGTATATAAATGTGTATAATGTTTGATAAAATTTTTTGTTTATTGTGATTATTGACATTGCAGTTTTGTTTTGGTTATATCTGATAGTATGTTTATTTGAGTATTATTTGACGTTTATATTAAGTGCATTTTTGATTTTGTTTAGTAATCTAACTTGGTGGCCTCGGTAGCCACTCACATTTATTATTTCCATTTATAATATGTATATTCTTTAAATAATAATAATAATAATAATGGTAATGATAAAATTTAAAAAAAAAAAAAATCTTATTCGAATATTATACTCGAGTACTTGGAATGCCTTTTCCGTAATGTAATATTTATCTGTAAGATTATTTTGACATTTGTATTGATACTTATTTTGATTTTTTTTTCTCCTTCATAATAATGCTTCAAGAGGTCATCTGTAAATATTTTATACTGAAATATAACTGATTTTGTTTTATCAGTTGTTAACAAGATTTCTTTGACATTTATTTAGTATAGTTGTTCTTTCATGTGTATACTTATACATTGATTAATCGGTAGATGGTATTTAATATCAAGACTATTGGTTAAATATTTTTGTTGATATTGCACATCCACTGAAATTCTTTTGTCATGTCATACATTTTTTTATTCTCGTTAACTAATTATTTTTACAAATTTATAAGAAAGCAAATTTTACAGCAATTAACATGCTTTTCAATATTTCTGTTATAATACTATTTTCTTTAAAAGGTATCAATGTTTTTTTTACTCATGTCACTTGTTGATAAAAGCTGTGTCTGTTTGCATTTATAGATATATTTTATCAGTTGTCAATATCCTAATAAATATTGTTAGATATGTCACTGACCACTTATGTATCAATAAAATCTTTTTTTGAGAATGTCTGTAACCACAGTGCTGAAATAGTATTGTTTTTGATGAAATGGTGTATTCCTCGCCTATTTTGGTAGAATTGATCACCTACCAGGGTGGGCGTTGATATTGGGTTTTTTGTCGGAATTTTATTGTTTCAGCTTTACTTATCGATTTTGTATTGTGTTTGGTTCAGATTTTGTGTCACATGTACATTGTTCTCAAAATTTCCAAATTTTTTTTATCAAGTGCATGTTATTAAGAGTATTGTAAGACCTTTCAGTTGCTTAGAAATTTGCTTTGTTACATTCATGCCTTTAATGGCCGTTCCTACAATATTATGTGATCAATATGGATATTTTTTTTTCACATGTAAGTAAAAAAAAAAAAAAAAAAAAAAAATTTGTAATCCTTCATGTAAATGCAGGTATGCACTCTCCATTCACATTTTTAGTCTTCCAAATTTTTTTAATGGTCGTTAGGGGTAATGTGATGTTAAAAACATCACTTCTTTTTAAATGTTAAATAAGATCGTTTTCTGCACTTAAATGCATTGTTTCTCTCAGCTGGCTCAACTCACCCTGTTGTGTTTGCTTTACTGCAACACACACACAGGAGAAAAATTGGTTCTTCTTTCCTAGTGGTGATGTCATATCACACCATGCTGAGAACCAATAGGGTGATGGTTCTGACTCCACCTTCTGTTATTCCGGCAGTTTTAAATTTAGTTGGTTTTCAGCAGCTCTCAAGAGAAGAACATGGGGTGAGAAAGATTTGTTTTGCTTCTGTTTTAAAATAATGACCATTTTATCATTTGGAGAGAGAATGCCTACTTATTAATAATAAATATATATATATTAGTTTATATGAATACTTATTCAAATTTTAAAAATCATTAATTTTTATATCCTACTTAATTTGGAATTACTAGTGTGGTTTGGAAAATAAAATTGATTAATTTTGATGCAGCAGATTAGTTTTCTTACAAACATTATTTTTGTATGCATTTTTCTTTTTACAGCATTCTAGCCAATAAGTAAATTGATTCCTCTTTTCTCTTATGTAAATAAAATTATTTGGATATATATATTTGACCTATTGACCCAAAGAATAAAAAGGGTTAGTGGCCAGAACGCAATGTACGCCATGAGGTTCTTTGATCCTCACTAAGTAACTTCTGTTGCTATGAAAATTAAAAATATTAATAAAATTAATTTAAAATATGGAAACATAAAAGGTAAATGAATTATTTACATCACAATTTTTATCTCTCAAGTCCTACAGAATAAATTTATTTGCAAAAGGCAATAATTCAAATTGAAAAATCATGTTTTAGTTAATTTTTAAAAAATCTAATATTCATATTCTTTAATAAAAGGTATCGTCAGTTTCAGAAAAAAATTTCTCTATCCAGCTGTACCAGTTTTTAAAAATATATTAATAAAATGGAACAATAATTTGATATTAAATTTGAAAATAGGAAAGCATATCACTTGACTACGAAAAAATGAAAAGTAATTGTATTTGATAAAATAAAATGTCATTAGATGGATAACATGTCTTCTAATGGCAATGGTTTCATTTAAAAAATCACATTTTAGTTTATATGTATATGTAATGTTATGTTTTCATGTGTGTTTACTGTAGATAAAAAAATTACTGAACCAATTTATTTTATTTATTTATTTTTTGCTAAATGATCCATATTGGAAAGGTTTAAAGCTATTAAAATCTTTGATAAAAAAAAAAAAAAAAAAAAAAGAGTTAGGGGGTCTAATAATATAATGTTTTATAGTACCATTTACCATTAAATAATATAGTTACTACTGACATTAATAATACTATTGATGTCTGCTCACATTACATGTAAATAATGAAATTAAAATAAACTTCTATTAAAAATTAAACCAAAAGATGTCTAATAAAACTGACATCATACCTTTGAAATGAAATGATTAAATATACAGTACTAGTGCTTTTTCCATTGCTTACTGCTACAAATTCACATCACAATTTCTTACCTTGAAGTACTGAAATATATTACAAGTTTTATCACTTTATGAATTTTAATGCTTTGCAATGCATGCAAACTTTATTCATACTTCTAACAACCACAGCTGGATGCAAGTTATATTGAACTTCTGATTTATACTGAAATGTAATATTATCAAGTTTTACCGATTTAATTGATTCATTTGCATGAGTCATTGCCTGTTCTCATATTGTTTATTTTGATCACTATATGACAAGCATTGTTTAAATTTATTTACAGAGTTTATGTGTGAATTTGCTATTTGCTTTTTTCTGCATGCATGCAGCACTTCCAGATAAGACACTGCTACAGGTAGTAGGATTCTGGTACTAGCACATTGGGATTCAGAAAAGCACTATCACAGTCAGCAGGGACCCTCATTAAGGTTTTTGACTGATTTCTATGGAATTGTATTTCAAAAAATATATTTTTTGAGACTTTATATAATGACATATTATGAGTAATTCATTTAAATATAGGGACTAGCCAAGTGGGCAAACTCATATAGTCAGGGTAGTAAAATCTAATGGTTGCATCCTTTAGCAAGTATAAGTATGTCCTACTTCAGAAAAAATTTGTTCCATCTGACCATAGCGTATTTAAATTATAATTTGATATAAAAACTAAAAAATGTAGTCTAGACTTCGCAAACTTGAAAGAATCCATCTCAATTAATAATAATAGTATTATTATTATTTTAGTTATTTAAAGATTTATTTATTTTCCTTTTTATTTCCAGGAAATTTCAAAGGCTCTGCTGAATTTATATGGAAAAGATGTTGAATCAGATGAAGTTACAAATAAGATTATTAATTTGTATAAAGAACTAAGAATAGATATTTCTGCAAAGTTACCCATTTTATGACAGACTGCTTTAAACATTATTATTATTATTAACTCTGATTTGAACATTTTATCTTAAAAAATAAACAAATAAGTCATAATTTCTTTGAAAGCTGCTGGTATTATAAAATTGAATTTGAACTGGCAGTTGTTATTGTGGTTAAAATCAACAACAAGCAACAATATAACATGATAATTTATTTTATTTTTTTACTTTATTTGTCTAAACAAATAATAAGGAAGTGTTGAATATGAATTTCATATTAAATAAGATGAAACCAATTTACAATTACCGTAATTTAGTGTATATAGGCTGCACTGGTAGATAAGCCGCAACTTAGTAAAATGTTGCGTAAAAAAACAATAGTCTTAGATAAACCGCACCGGAAGGTAAGTCGCGGCTTATGCAGGCATTGTTACGATGATGTAACAGATAAAAGGAAACAAGCCAGCAGTCTTCTGGCATCTACGTAAGTTAATAAAAATAATAAATTATTAATTATAAATGAAAATAATAAAGTATAAAAAAAAAAATCAAACTATACCATTATGCAATTGTAATGCAACAGATATGAGAAACATGGGAAAATAATTAATTATAAATAAAACTAATAAATTATTTTAAAAGGTAAAAGAAAGAAAAAAATAAAACAACGCCAGTATGCAAATATGATGCAAAAAATCAAAAACAAGGAAACAAGATGGCGAACTCCAGCCGTATATGTAAATTAATCAAAATAAGAGATTATTAGTTATAAAAGAAAAAAAGGAGGATACAAACGGAAACTGATATGCCACGAATCTCTTTCACAGCGGCGAAAGTGTGAATTAGTCTCGGGAAACTACGAATACTAAACTTCTGTTTTCTGGGGAGATCGGCTATTTCAAGAAATATAGCCGATGGAATTTGGCATTATCATTAGATAGCCCGCACTGGTAGATAAGCTGCAGTCCCCTAAAAATTGATCTTTTTTTAAATAGCCTGTGGCTTATCTTCACTAAAATATGGTAATAATAATAATAATAACTACAAATAAATAAATACTGTGGTATAAAATTATTTAAAATCTAAAAATAAATAAATAAAAATGAAGTTTTGCTTTAAATTTACTTATTTGTGTTTAAAGAATAAAAAAAATAAAAATTTATTGCTTTTACTTTTGTATTTATTTTGAATTTTAGCTTTTGCAATATTAATAGTAATTGAGGCAGTTTATTACATTTATCTTTATATATGAAATTGTTATTTTTGAACAAAGTTCTTTAAATTTATCATTCTTATCTTTATTATTTACAGTGACTTTTGCATATAGCTTCCTGTGAATCATCATTTGTTAAATTCTGGAATAGGACTGCTATTTAGCGAGCAGAGAAAGAACAAAAAATTAAAAAATTATTAAAACAAGGGGAAAAAAAAATACAAAAATAGTTGTATAAAGAATGTAAATGTTTGGTTTCATTGCAAAATCAATCAATGTTAAAGATTTAATACCAAAAGTGCCTTATTATTAAAATAAATTTAATTAATTGTATGATTGAAAACTGAAATAAAATTAGTTATTTTTTTGTATTTCTGTTTGTATCAATTTGTTTTTGTTGTTTTCTTTTTTAATAAATAGTTTTTTTTTTTTTTTTTTTTTTTTTCATAAAAATTGTATTAAAAAATCTGGAGTGACTCCACTCGACTCGACTTTCTGAACATTGAGTAATTAACAGTTTTGTAGATAAAGTAAAGAAAGAGGAGTTGTTAAACAAACAAAAGAGAGAAAACCATAATAGAGTGTTTGAGTATTTTTCTCCATATGTTACATGATGTTTTATTTAGCGCTAATGAACTTTGAGCCCATAGATCATAATGATAAAGAATTTTTCGTTGTGTCCCTGTAAAAACCTATAAATGCTAGATTCACCAAAATGCTAGATTCACCAACCACAGTGATTTATAATATTCATATAAATTTTCAGCTCAATTGAATAAGGTGTTTAGATGCTATCACACTTTTAAAAATTTGGTCCCATAGGCCATAATGATAAAGAATTTTTCTTTGTGTCCCTGTAAAAAAACTGTAAGTGCTAAATTCACCAAAATCTAGTTGGTTCAACTGTGACCTATAACATGTGTACAAACTTTTTGCTCAGATTAATAAGGCGTTTAGACGCTATCACACTTTTAAAAATTTGGCCCCATAGGCTCTAATGATAAACATTTTTTCTTTGTGTCCCTGTAAAAAAACTATAAGAGCTAGATTCTCCAAATTCTATACAGACTGAGTTTCTGTGACCTATAATATGTGTATAAATTTTTTGCTCAACTGAATAAGGCGTTTAGATGCTATCGCACTTTTAAGATTTTGGTCCCATAGGCCATAATGATGAAGAATTTTTCTTTGTGTCCCTGTAAAAAAACTGTAAGTGCTAGATTCATCAAAATCAATAGGGTTCGTGCTACAGTGACTTGCAACATGCGTACTAATTTACAGCTCATTCGAGCAAAGTGTTTAGACGCTAACGTGTTCACTCACACACACATACATATATCATCGTAAAAATAGTAAAGACGGACTCAGGGGACCTCGAAACGTATAGAAACATCAAAATCTCAAATAATCAGGATAAAAAATTGCAACAAAATTTTATAAAATCAAACTGCCATTAATTGATTAGTACATAAATGGTTAGTTGGAAAGTTAATATATATATGTCATATAACTGTTTAAAAAGTCAATTAAGATTTAATCATGATGATGTGCAATTTTAAACTGTGTGTTCCTATAAATGAAAGGGATTGCACTAGAAACAGCTTCTGCAAAGATGTAATACAGTTCTATTTACACTAAGAAAATTACATACATTTATAGATTGACTATATATTATGTGCAAAGGTAAACATCGGCTTTTGGGAGAAATGGATGGGTCCAGAAAATAATAGGGGGGTGGGGGGACTTTCAGACATCGGGAACACTCAAAATCTAGTCATTTAAGGAAACAAGGAATGTTGAAATTAATTATTTTTGTTTTACATTCTGTTGCTTTTCAAATCAAGTGCTGTCACAAAATCTATTATTTAATCCATATGGGTGTGTTTTAAATGATAAAAAACAATTTTTGAAATAGAAAAACCTCTTTATATATTAATACAAAAAAAAAAAAAAAAAAATGCCCAATTTCAAAATGTCCCATACTAATTCTAAGTTATTTTAAAGCTCCATTTTTTTTTTTTTTTTTTTTTTTTTTTTGTATGTAATTGAACACGTCTGTGCATTGACTTTTTTATATCTCAATTACACTATCAGTTACAAACACACACTAAAAAATAATAGTAACAGGGATGAGAATTTTCAGACTTTTGTAGGAATTTCAGACTTTTCTTAGTTTTTTTAAAACAATTTTCAGGTTTTTCATTCTAAATATTCTTATTTTTGTTCAATTTTCTTTCTTTTGACTGCTCCTAAACAACTTATTTTCATATATTCTCCATTTTTGCTTATAGAAAGTATGATTTTGTGTCTCTGTTTCTTCTTTTATTACTAAAACTAAATTATCTTTGAGTTTTGCTGATACTTTCAGACTTTTTGTCTATTTCCCCACTCGCATCTCTGTGTAATGATAATAATAATTTGAAATAGTCATGAATTTTTGTAATAGGAATTGAATTTAAAAGTTTGTAATAACTGTAATAATTTTTTTTATTTCAAAATGAATGATCATTTTTGTGACAAATACACCGAATAACATTCAAACAAATTTTTAAAAGGATTGAATAAAAAACAAATTCATATGGAGCCTTATAGGAAAATAGTTATTCTGGAAATTTAGAACATAAGAAAAGTAAATTTCAAGTTTAAAATTTTGTAAAAGATTTGTAGAATGATATTATTTTAAAAGTATTACTTAGCTTCCTACATTCTATAACAACCATCTAGATATTTTTAATTGTATCAATTTTGACAACTTTCATCATCTCTTGTTCCTTTATGAATTAAATGTACTTAAAAAATTAATTAAAAATAAATAAATAAAGCAGAGTAATGCAGCAGAGCAATTAATAGCAGAGCAATTTAATGTGCAGAGGTTAATCCAGAACAAATTTAGTACCACATTGAGGTACTTTCACAAGTCAACTTTTGGCAATGAGGTATCTTCACAAAATCAACTTTCAGCACAGAGGCACCTTCACAAAGTCAGTTCTAAGCAATATAATGGCACACTAAAATTTTTTATAATTTTCACTGCATTGAATACTTAAAATTACCTTCAGTTTGAATATTTACTGGAGACAGTGGTAAATATCTAAGTAAAACTTTCTCATCTTACACATAAGAAACAACTCACCTACATATTTTACAACTGTTCCATTTTATTTTTTACATGTATTTTAAAATTAAAACTGCTTTGCGCATTTTCGTTAATTGTTCAGAAGCATTATTAATTTTCACAAACTTACTTGATTTTTTTCACAAATTATTTTATAAATTCACAAATGGGGTACAATTTTTAAAAAGCTGGATTAAACCCTGATGTGGGTCTCTGAAACTTATTAAATATCATAAATAAAGGATTTTTTTTTTTTTTTTTAACGCCTACATGTTCTGTTAGTTTTGCAGACAAGAAAAGTAATATAAAAATTATTTTTATTTTAAGTTGTCGATAACAAAAATATAATTTATTAGAATATTTAATTAAATAATATTAATATTGGAATAAAGAAATCCAATTATAAATATTTAAAATGAAACATATGTATATAAAATTACTATAATAAAGCAAATAAAGCAGGATGAAGTGATGAGAATAAGAACAAATTAGATGCATCAAGGGAAAAAAAAAACCTCACAGTTGGATATTTTCTTTTTCCCTTTCAGCTACCATCAATTTTATTATTTAAAAAACAAATTTTAGAACAGGTTTTATTATATCATCCTCTACATAATATGCAAATGTAGCAATTTTATTTGTTTCCCAGTTTACTGTTGAAATTATTACAAATAAAAACGTATAAGTTGCTTTTCTGTCGTGCTTTTTTTTTCTTTTGTTTCTTAGTCTATATGCAAAATAAATAAAGAAATAATCCTTCCATTTTTTTTCACTTCTACTAATTAAATTGCTGTGCATTCACCTTCATTGACCACTTTCCAAAATTTCATACAATCCTAGAGAAATCTATAGTGGGATAAAATCAATATTGGGGGTCTAAGCCTCATATGAAATGCTAAGTTTTCTTTATTCAATTACAGCAGAACACTTTTGACTTGAAAATATGAGGAAATAGCTTTATTTCTCTTATTTTGGAAGCTAAATATTTAAAAAAAATTCTTTATAGACTAGCCAAAGAAAAAATGGAAAGTTTTATAGAACTTCTGAATTAAATTAATAAAAACTGTAATTATCAAAATATTAAATTTGGAATATAAAGGTGTTGAATAATTATATAAAATGTATAAATTAAGCATGGATAATAAGAAAAGAAGAAACATTTAGAAACAAGTTAATTTCAGTTTTATAGGATTAAAGTGAAGTAGTTTAATGTTGCATTTGAGCTATGCAATGAGCAATTTGTAACATACAGTGTTGTAGTTGAGTAAATGTGAAAATTAGGGAGTAAAGGCTTATAGTAAAACAGACATTAAAGAGGTAAATTTAATTTATATTTTATTGTTAAAATGTTGTAATGTCTGAATGTTCAGCAATAAATTTTATTTGATTGAAATGATTTGGGAAGTTGAGTGCAAAAAATCTTGTCAATAATCTTTAACTCATCATTTTTGTTTAAATAACAGGAAGCGCAACATAAACCCATAATCCACTGCACTTTAGAATGTAGAAAACGAGGGGTAGGGGGAAGCTAAAACTCCATAGAAATAGCATGGGAAGAAAACCAAAAAAACTCACAATGTCAAGTGTGTTTAAAAAAAAAGGCTCACACTGGATGTAATAAAAGGACAAAACTGACTAGAAAAAGACTTCAAGGAGCGGGTGGGTAGCGCTGGAGTATTAGACCTATCGTCCAGGATTAATACGTCTCGCCTTATTATGTGTCAATTATAACATATATATTGTTTAATTCGTAGGTTAGATAAATCTGTTTTATGCCAGAAATTTTAATTAACAGACAATTTTATAATATATTTAAATTTAAAATGAAGTGATTTCATAATATTTAAGTTTAAATTATACCTATATATTTCATTTATGGCAAATCTGTTGCACCCTAGCCCCTTGGCATCTTCAGCAATACTAGTCTGCTTTTGAAAAACTGTCTTTTTCTTATCTCCTCCTGTGACTCAGCATGTTGAACCATCTGGCATCAATGAGGCTTGGGTTGGATAAATTGCAAGTGTTCTCATTGGTCAGTATTTCCATCGCCTCATGCCACAATACATATGAGTGGTTTTGTATTATAGGTAGACATTGTGGCATGAGACAGTGGAAATACTTACCAATGAGAACTTTTGCAATTTATTCAACCCAAGCCTCATCGATGCCAGGTGGCGAGATATGCTAAGTCAGAGAAGAAGACGAAGAAAAGACATAGTTTTTCGAAAGCAGACCAGTAATACTGAAGGTGCCCCAGGGCAAGAGAGAGATACATCTGCCATAGATGAAGTATAAATTTAAAATTAAATATTAGACAATTTTAAATTTGCATGAAGCATGGCTCCTTACAAATATAGCTTTGTCTTTTATTTAACATTTATGGTATAAAACTGATTTCTGATCTGTTGATTAAATGCAGGGAAATACAATAATTCTAAGAACTATCTGCATAAAGTTTAGTTCATACTAAAGTTATTAATAATTTGATTGTACAGGGTAAATATGTAAGGAGTATTCCACAAAATATTAAATAATAATATATAAAAAATTTTCATGATTGATGCAGAACACAGTATGAGATTGCAAACTTCTTAAAAACGTCTTCGAAAAAAAAAAGAGACACAATGTGTTTCAAAAGACAATATCTTTTTTTTTTTTTTTTCAGGTATGCAAAAAACATTTTCTATGTTTATGATGAAAGCAGATGCCAAATATTAATCATTTAATTAGACTTTCAGAGTCGGTGTTAAAAGCATTTTACATGTGCTATTTCAATTACCTTACATACTTTAAAATAATACAGTAGGGATCCAGTTTTCCAGAATGGTTGGGACCAGATAATTCTGGATAACTGGTTACTCATCAACACAATATGTACCAATCATATTTGTAGAATGAATATTGTACTCTAACAAGAAAAGTGACACAAATCAAAAAATGGCAATTTTATGTTTATGTCATTGATAAATGCATATGAAGGCCCCAACATGCACAAAAAGTCTTGCATCTTTATCTCGCAATTCATCCAAATGAGTGGCAGTTTTATTGTAGATTAGTTTATGCTTTATTGTCCAGTAGAACTTGGATAATTCAAAGTTGAAGGGACCAGAGAAAAATTTGAAATATCCAAATTACATATACTATTTTGTTAAAAATGTGATAAATAAAAAAATTAAACTCTACGATCAAAGATTTAACACATAAACTTTACATCTAAGAATACTGCTACATTACTCCTTTACCCTCCCCCACCCCATTAAATCAACATTTTTTACGAGCTTAATTATTTAACACTTTTTAAAAAATAGTCAAATATATATATATATATTTTTTTTTTTTAAAGTAGAATCTTTGCGTCATAGCATATGACCTGATACAAAAATAGAATCTTCTACATTACACATGACTTTCAATTCACAGAAACCTCGAAGTTCATATATATGCACCATATCTTCTGGTGCACTAGCTAGGGGCTTCTCTTGTATTTCCTTATTCTTCTTTTGAAAGACTGTTAAAATGGATAATGCACTTCAGATGAGTAAAATCTCGGGAACAAATTTTACTGTAATATTTTAAAGGTGATTGTAAGAAAAATTCGAATTATCCAAAATAGAATTTGAATTATCCACGATTTTTTAACATTATTTTAATACAAAATTAAAGGGACCATGTAAAATATTCGAATTATCCAAAATTTTGAATTAAACAAGTTCGAATTATTCAAGTTTCATTGTATTATCTAAGTTGATTTTTCTCAAATACTGCATTTTTGAGTTGTGTCGCATTCTTGCCAGGGTGGGATATGGCTCTGCTTTTGCTTTTTCTATAAAATCAAACAGATTTAAAATGCTAAATTAATCATATATATATACAGTGAAAAACGTTTAACACAAAACTAAGGGGACCAAAATATTTTTTCGTGTTAAAAGAATTCCATGTAAAAAGATTCGTAGAAAAAGTACAAAATTCGCCAATGTTTTCCATGTCGTCAATTTTTATTTCCATTTCCTGTAAAACTACTACTAACTTGCATCCATTAGGATAAAAATGAAGTACAAATATTATTGTTTTTGGGAGAAAAAATTCAGATATCTTTTACTGAAGTGTCTTTTTCAGCACCATATTGTTAAAAAATTGATTGAGATCATCCATTGTTTTATTCATCTCTCAATTCAAATGCACATCTAAATAACTGCAGATACTTATTATTTTCTTCATTTCTGAAGCAGAGGGGACAAAAACTGCATTGTTGATTCAGTTGTCAGATTCGTCATCAAAGTTTACATAAGTGGAATCATTTTAATTATGAATGATGTCAAAAATCTCATTATTGGTGCTGTACACACATGATCATTGACGGCAACATATTGTAGCATAGTTGCCAACATTATAATTTATTCTGGAGCATTTTTATCCCCGCCTTTATTCCACACCATTTTATTTACAGACTATTTTCCTTCAATATATAACTACGATAAAATAAGGAAATATTACTCTTAAGAAAAATGTGGTATGGAAATAACTGCGGGGTTAAAAATACTCCGGAATAAATTAAAATGTTGGCATCTCTGTTGAAGCAAACGTGTCAAAAGCGAGTTTTTTTCGTGTGAAACGATTTTTGTTTTGTGTTAAAAAAAACAAAAATGTATTAAATAGCATAGTACACTGTCCGGACTGCTATATCATTTCGTGTTAACCGATTTTTCATGTTAAACGTATTTAACTGTATATTTAATAAATGAAACTTTGAAGTGAAATTCACCATAAAACATTCAATCAACACAAAATAGGAGTCAAAATTTAGAAAGATGCAGATGTATAAAAATCTCTTGGAAACTTCGTTAACTCTTCATTTAAAAAAAAAAAAGGAAAATCTGTCCTAATCTAAACCCTTATCCAAAGAATTTAAGGGAGTAGAAAATCAAAATGTAAGACTTATAAGTTGCATATTTTCTTTACTTCTTAAATATATTTGTGTTCCCTTTTGTTTATAATCTTTGGCCATATTATAAAACTAACTTTAGTAAGATATTGTTTTGATCTTTCGTAACATTAAAAAATAAATAAATAAAAATGCATAAATGCATCACTTTTAAATATGCTACAAAAAATCACATAGTTATTCTTTTGCAATTAATAATTTGGAATTGGTGTTTTTTGGGAAGAAAGAACCTGAAATCAGTCAATTGAATATATTTCTTGATAAAAGGTGACCTACTGTGCTTTATTTTCAATTTTTCTTTTATAAAATTATCTTCCACTAAAGCCTGTCCCATAAGCATTTGATATACAATGCATCAAAACTTACAAAAAAAAAAAAAGAGATTTTTGTCTTTTGAGTTGCTTTTGTTACTCTTCAGGATGTTGAGATTGTTAATTTAATTTAACATGTTGATTTTATATGCTAGATTATGGAAACAAGATTTCTATAAAAAGTCATGTGTGGAAATTGCTAAGTGGTGATATTTCCAAGAATTCTTTTAATGTTGAAGATTATAACCGAGAACAATTTGACAAAAAAATAATGTTGAAAATTTTAAATTACAGTGGAGCACCTTTTATACGTTTCTCGTTTATACGTTTTTCTCATTTATACGTTTTTCGACTTCGGTCCCAAATCATTCCATTGAATTCTAATGTTAAAATATTTCGTTTATACGACACAAGTAAATTCTTAATTTCACTTATACGTTTTTTTTTTTTTCCCATCCTTGTGGAATCCCAAGTTTGAGATTCATTCCTGGATTAAAAAAAAAAAAAAAAACATGAATGCTCTTTATGTTTTATTCTTATTTTTTTCGATTATTTTTTCTTAGAACTATGGTAACAAAGTGCGACTTGCATGGATAGCCTGGGGTGAAGGGGGGTTAGAAAATTTTTCAGAGATAAGCCAAGTAGCCAGTGACCACTTGAAGACCTCCCACTTTCTCTTTTAATTGATTCCAGGAATGGGGTATGAAAGGAAAAAAGCCCTAGGTATTTTGTAAACTTGAAGATTTATTACTCACTTTTGTTGGGCAACTCCGAAGATTTTTTTATCGTTTTATTTGACATGACGGTAGGAGAAACATTTTTTTTTTTTCTTTCCTTCCTTTTAATCGTTTGCAAAAATATCATCTTCGTTTGGAGAAAAGGCTTTGTCTTTAAAAGTTAAAATCGAAATCTTGAAAAAATTTTTTGAATTTCTATATTTTTAATTAATATTTAATTATTATTTAACCATTTAAAAACATTTTAAATATAATTAAAATATATCTTATTCGAATAAATGTAAAGGAAATAATGAAAATTGATTAGACTTTTATTATTAATATGATACTTCATTGTGTATTAATGTTAAAACGAATTTTCAGTTGTACGTTTTTTTCAGTTATACGTTTTTTAGGAACGGTCCCTTGAAAAACGTATAAACGGTGCTCCACTGTATTTTAAAATTTTTACATTGTTCCTACCATGACTGATGATTTTATTGTAGATAATCAGCCAATTAAATTAGATTCATCTTCATTTCAGTTGATTTTTTAAAAATTAAAACAAAACTGTCTTGAAACTTTTCTAACAATTTCATAGGGGAAATGTATATATATAAAGCAGAAGGCTTGTTGGATTTACTTTGTATTACTATGCAAACTTTCTTTTTCCATTAAAATTTCAGTTTCTTCTTTTTTGAGTTGTCAACTATTCTTAAAATTCTAATCATACTATTATTAAACACATTGTGATCAATCAATAAATTTCATTGTAGCTTCGTAGTTTCATTATTATTCAATTGCTTTGAAATCTTGCTATTTTAAATCCATATGACGCCTATTCTGGTCTAGGCAGCCTGGGGGAGTGTTGCCGATGTGAAACTAGTTTAACCCCACAGGCAAGTCACAAGTCTTGCCGCCTGCCTCCTTCTTTCCTTTCTTAAATTATTTTTTCATAAATTTCGACATAGTTTAAGTTTTTAAGTTAAGATTTGTTGTGTTAGTTTATTGATTCGTATGTTTTACTGGCTGTTAATTAATAAATCTGTTTTCTTTAAATTTGTGTATTTCATGCCCTGATGAATTTTTTTTCATTTTCCTGAACTTCTCTTACATAAAGAAATTTTTAATCTTATTGGTCATTGGTGTTTCAGTGATCTTGTATCTGTTGCTTGGCTTCTACTATGCTTAATAGATCATCATTATTATATATATATTTGCTGTTAATACTATTATTATTCACTGTTATTTTTTCAGCTTGCAAATTTCAATCATGTAATTGTTTTAGAATAAAATAATGTATCAAGATGAGTCATGAATTTATTTAAGATTTTGATATGCAAATAATGCTTATAATTCTGGAGTTATTGCAATATGAAATATAATTTGATCTTATTCCTATGCATAACAGGGGCAAAAATGATAATACATATAAACAAAAATAAAATAACACAACAAGTGAAGATGAAATTTATAAATAATCATATGAAAATAATTAAGAAATTTCCCAAAGGATAGCGATATCATTAGCAAGGACAAATTATTGCTGTAGGGGTAAAAAAAAAAAAAAAAAAGTTATATGTTTCTGATAATAGCAAAAGATAAATTATCCAACATTTTGATTGAAACATGAACCAAACAAGTGCAAATACCTTAAAAAATCAGATCTTGAAAAAATGAAAAGTATGACAGTAAGCAAGAGTTGAAAAATTTACTCTAACATAAGCGGAAAGATGAGTTGAGTAGTGCTGACAAAAATCCATATATCAATATTTTCACAAAGAAAGGTAGATAATTATAATTAACTAATTTAATATTTTTTTTATTTTAAACATCAAAAAGAATTATAAGTTATAGAAGAGTTTTAAAATTAATATTAATGAAATTACACATGGTATATATATATAAAGCAGATGAAGCAGACCTATGAAATATGTCAAAATCTTAATATACAGTGGGTGATCAAATTATTAGAAATTTTTTTATGTTGACATTTTTTTCAATTTTCTAAAAAAAATACTGCACAAGATGCCCTTGAACTAGACATGCATTTACAAACACATATTCCACTATCGATTTAGTCTCAAGTGCACTTAGGTATATATATATATATTTAAGCAACTCATAATACAACTTAAGTTTTGCACACAGGCATTTGGCAATGATAGTGCACCTTTTTATACATGCATGTGTATATGTGTGTGTATATATATTACATGGCAAATATATCTGTACAGTTTAATTCTTTTATATTATCTTGTCTGTGGCCCTTTGTATCCTACTGAACAGCGAGAGTGGCCCTCTAGCCAAAAAGGTTGTACATCCCTACCTTATGAACTCACAAATCTAAGTAAATAAATAAACATATGTTAGAGTTAAAAGCCCGTAAGGTTTTTTTTTACAAAAATAAATAAATAAGGTGTTTGAAATAATTGGATCTCCAAATTAAATATGTAGCATGTGAAAACTCCCTTATAAAATTTCAATTCTAGAAAATATCTAAAATCTAGCTTGTTTGTTTGCTAACAATTTGCTTAATTTTTACTCTGTTCAAATGAACTTTTGACATAAGGTGCCTAATATGTCTAGCCTCAAGCCTATGTAATAAAAAATTTCTATTTTTTGCACATGCACAGTAAAAAATTTTTTTACTATAAATGCTCATATCTCAGCAAATATTACACATGTGAATTTTATGTTTCAAAATAATATTTCTTTAATGTTTTGACATTCCTTCTGCAAGTTTTGTAAAATTTTCTTAAAATCTATTTGTGTTATGAGCAAAAAACTTGCCAAAAAAACTAATAATTTTTGAAAAACAGTTTTATCTGCCTAAATAATTGTGCCATTCCCAGAAAAAAAAAAAAAAAAAAAAAAAAAATTGTACATAGGAAGTGCAACAATGTGTTAAAGTTATAAGTCTTTTGTAGTTTTTGGTGATCTAATGTATCTGTGCTTTTCGTAAATTTGTGGTTGGTCTCCTAATTGCACTGGGGACTAAATAGATAATGAAATATGTGAGTTAATAAATGTTTTTCACATATCTGAAGTTCCAGCCCATTTTGTGCAGTATTTTTTTAGAAAATCGAAAAAAACCCTCAAAAAAAAAAAAAGAAAAATCTAATAATTTGATTACCTATTGTATTTTATAAGCTTGTGAAGTTTCAATTTGATTTATAAATACTGGAGTTATCAGAAAAATAAAAAATCTCATATATGTGATAGCCTGTTTGTATTCTAGATGGCTGCAATACATATTATTTCTATAAGAAAGTTATATATATGTATTAAAAAAAAGAATCTCAAGGGGCTCCAGACATATTTAAATACTACCAGGCTTTGCCCACTTCGCTGAACATTAAATTTAATGAGTTGTCAAAATCTCATATCTTTATTAATAACCTAAGTTCTCGCTGTCATTGGTAGAGGTTTTCTCACTCGCAACGTGAGAAGTCTGGGTCCCCACTGCCTTTGGCAGCAACTTACCCACTTCTTACTTCCCCTTCCTCAGCGGGTGAGTTCAAAGTTTTGCAAAATCCCACTAATATACACTTAATCAATATCCACACACCAAAATTCACCATTCTAAGATAATTCAAACGGAAAAACATGTTTTTACACATGTTTATTGCCCTCCGACTCCGAGAAAGGGGGAGGGGGATTTCGAATTTCATGAAATTCAGTTACAATAAGTGTCGGATGCATACAAACAATTTACGCACCAAATTTCATCACCACAGAAGTCTTTAATAGAAAATATTATAAATAAATAAATACAAATAGCATAGCTTTAGTATGGGACCCCTTTGGTGACTTTAAATATTGTAAGCCATTTTTGTGATGAACTGAATTGGCTATCTCAATTGTGCAATAAAAGATCTTGGTGAAAAACGTCCGAGCTACTTCGGTGCCGAATTTCAAATTTTGCCAAAGGGATCCGATACTAAATCTGTTCCATACACAAAATAAATAAATAAATAAAATAAAATAAAATAACAACTCTTTTCTGATATTTACAAAATAAAAATAAAAAATTTTAATAAAATCCAAATTATAATCATTTACAATTAAGGGGAGAACATAAAAGAACCTCATAAGGTACATAATAACAACAAAAAATTTTGTTTTACTGCAGGAAAGAAAAGTACAGCTTAATTAAATAAAAATATTAAACTAATGCCAAATATCTCTATGAAAATATATATCCACATACAAATTCCTGATTTAAAAAAAAAAAAAAATCACGAACTTTTGTAGGTATTTTTCTCTCTAATTTTTATTATTATTCACGTGAAATATTAAAAATATTTTATTTCTGGAAAATAAAAATATATATAAATGCGTATATGTAAATAGAAAACCTTCTACCAAATCTGGGTTAAAAACGGAAAAAGGGTAAAATAAATTAGAAATAAAAGACCAATATTTATAAATTTAATACCAAATGAAAGGGGAAGATTTTTCTGAATCCAGGGGTGCAAACAGTTTTTCGATGCGACAATTAGATTTTTAAAAAATAACTAAAGTATAAAATTTAAGTTGCAACGGAAAAACAAATTAGAAATATCAGACCTATTGTTACAAATTCAGTACCAAATGAAAGGGGTGATTTTTCTGAATCCTGGGGTGTAAACAGTTTTTCGATACGACAATTAGATTTTTTTTAAATCAACTAAAGTATAGAATTTAGATAGCAACACTTCATTTCAATCTTTTCATAATTTGTAGTGTGAATCACGCAAATGAAAAAGTCTTTAACTTAAAAATTTATATTTTATTTTTCCATTCAAAGCGTTTTAGTGAAAAAATATTTGTGGCATATGCACAGGTGTTTTTTACCCACAATTTAAACACTAATCATTATTTTGAAAATTTCTATAGATATAATTTTAAGTTGGGTGAAGACCTAAGTTGTCAAGTACCGTTGAATTCCATCCAGCCGTTCTCGAGTGATGCCCGGACAAACGTGTTTTAGTTCCCCTCCCCCCCAGGGGGGAATTTCTGAAAAGTTGATAGATATAATTTAAAGTTGGGTGAAGACCTAAATTCCTGCCAAGAGCCGTTGTATTCCGTCCAGCCGTTCTCAAGTGATGCCCGGACAAAAAAAGCGACATACAGACACGATGACACACACACAGGCAAAATTTTCTGAAGTCATTTTCGGCTTTCATGGTGTGTGAAACGTGAAGATATCGCAAAAATTTTCGATTCTGACAAATTTACAGACAAAAGTCTGATTTTATTAATATAGATGATTAATAAATATGCCTTTTCATAGAATGCAATACATTGGCATTCTTTTGGGTGTCCCTGTACACAAACCAGTCATGCTATTTGTATCATTTTCCATATAGAACATATAATATTAAACTTCAATAACGTATATCAGTCTGAAGAAATTTAAAAAATATTTATATACATTAGAACGTGGGCAGGCAGACTGGAACTGTTTAAATTTGAAAATTTTGTTTCCCTATCTTTTTTCATTTTAATCAGCATCTTTGTTATTTTATTGTTTTTAACATCATAAAAATGCTCCTTTATTTAATCCTGGTTTTTATTTTTATTTTGATCATATCTATATATGAACATAACAAAATTTCACATACAAACAAAATTTCAAATAATGAAAATTCACATTTTACAACTCCAAAATAAAGTATTAAAAATTAAAAAAATAATAATAATAATTGGACAAATTTCTCCATAGAATAACATTGGCTTGGGCTTCCAGTGACAATAAGTACAGAGGTCCTTAAGCCGGCTTTGCTTATTGTAACAAGGACATAGATATTTGAATGAAAGCTAGAGGTTAAAGCCTCCACTGAGGACTTTAACTCATTGCTAGCATTAAAATTGTTCCAGTCTAGCTCCTCCTGAATATAGCTCAGGCAATATAAAATTATACACATAATGCACCAGTCTTCCTTGATTTATTTTTTATATGCTTGCTTTGATGGTTTATGATGATTTTTCTAGTCAATAGATGGTAGCATTATAATATTTATATTTTTTAATTTCAGGTTGAAAGTGAACAGTTCTAAAGAATGTTTAATTATCACTTATAAAAATAAACATAAAAAATGGACATTTTTTGATCCATAAACTCGGGATAAATTGAGTGTGGAAGATTCTTAGTTATATAGAAAAATATGCTGTTGTGATCCATTCTGCTTTAAAATTATTACTAATTTCAAACCTGACTTTGCTGCAATTCAGGAAGAATAAAATATTGCAGCCTTTATCAATGTTTTCACCTCTAACCAGCAGACATTGTTATCTAAAATAATAAATATATATTTATGTTTAATGTGTTTAAAGAACTAAACTACATGCATAATTAGTGTAGTAAAGGTTGAGGATACACTTCTTGAAAAAATTTGTATTGAAGAAAATTGTAGTTCAAATCTAAATTAATTGATTTATTAAATTCCTTTATTCAAAACCTTTTTTATGTTGTTTTCTATCTGGATGATATGAATTCAGAAATAAAGCTTTATATAAGCTTCTAATAATTAGACAAAGAGAGAAAAGGAAACAAATCTTACAATTTTTATCAGAAAAAAAAAAAAAAAAAAAAAAAAAACAAGAATACACATATGACCTTTAATTTTTAAATTCAAATTCAGCTGCAAATTCAACATTAAAATTTCAATCTAAAAATATTTTTAACATTTTGTATATTGAAGCTGAATGAAAACTTTTCTAAGCTAACACTATAAATTACAAAAATATGTAACATTTTTTTTTTTTGGTGTGTGTATGTGTGTGTCGTGTGTGTGTGGGGGGGGGGGGGGGGGGAGATACTTAAGCATGACCCTCCACAATTTAGCCCAAAACAGTTGTTACATGTTTTTACAATTTATGGTGTTAACCCATCCCCAGTAGCACAGTAATATCAGGATTTGTCGGGCTGGACAATATTGTGTAGCAAACCTTTTTTCTAATATCGGCCGATATTGGTATAGGCTGTTCTAAACCTATTAGAAACTCTTGGAAAAAAGTTTCTCCTCTAGCTTTATGATACTTATAATGTTGCTAAAGTTGTTTTCTATCTCCTGTTTTTCATAAAAATAAAAGTAAATAATAAATATGTAAATTTAAAAATAAATGTTGAATTCAAAATTACCAGTCTAACATTGTTAAATATTGGGCTGTATTGGACAAGATTGCTAAAATGTTCGATCTTCACCAATGCTTTGCAGATTTTGGTAATACTAAGCCAATATTGCTGTGCTATTGGGGATATAGCACATCATCTTTTCAGGACATCTAAGAATGTCCCGGAAAGGATAGGATATCCTGAGAAGATGTGCTATATGAGAACTTATAAAGTTTTTATCCATCTTCATGTAACATCAGCATTTAAATAGATATTTCAATAATTTTATATTTCATTTAGTATAAAAACAATATTGAAAAAAGAAATGAAAGAAAAAAAAATCTAAATGGAAAAATTTCATTGTATAGAATGTCAACAGTAAAAATGCAGATAGCTATTTCAGTAGCATTAAGCTTATCAGATAGGCAATAGGAAACTGAAAATGTGTGCTATTATCCTATTGGCTGATAAACCGTTTATAGAATCCAGTTACCTTATATAGTGAACTATACATATAAAGTAAGAATTTATTCTTCATGTCTCTTATGTACATCGAGATACCTACTGATTAGGATATACTAATGCCTACTGATGAAGATATATAAATATATATACTCAATGCTACTGAAACAGCTGTCAGCATTTTTGTTTCTATATGTTGAAATAATTTTCTTTTGGTTTATTTATCTAATTTACTATGTCTTCTTTTAACAAAAAATAAATATAATGCATGTTTAATTGACTGAAATCATACAACAATTTATTTAGCATAACACATGTTTTTGCTCTTTTATTTATCAAAATCAAATGATTGTATTTTTCTTAATTGTTTCCATATCCATTCCTAATTTCAAAATTGTTGGTAAATTAATTTATTATTATTTTTATAAATATGGTTAAAGCTGTTTGCTTTCTGCAACATTTTCTCTCCAGTAAAAATGAAAGACTAATTTTTCCATAAATTCACAACCTGTTAGATTGATTGATTTCCAACTCTTTATGAGCCTTAATCCTCGATTTTCATCAAAATGGTATTTATTCCATTTAGTGAGATAGAAATGAGTGTTGGTTGATTAAAAAACATACCAATTTTAGCAAAAAATCATAATCTTTGTACTGTAAGGAGTAAGGATTGTGAGAAGGGAGCTATTGAAAAAATTCAAGAAATAAGACCAATTAATTACCCAAGGAGGAAAATCCAAGAGTTAAAAAATGAAGAATATTTGATAATGAATGCTGAAACAGAAAAGGAAAATTGTTAAATGAAACTAGTATGTTGTGGCCACCACAAGACTTTCTTCTATATTTTCCTATACAAATTCACTCAGTAACAATAAAAAAAAAAAAAAAAAAAAAAAAAAAAGATTTTTTTTTCAAAGTATTTTTTAGTTAAAAGTAAAAAAAAATCGATAACTTCGTTTTAAATTATCACAGATTTATAGTTCAACCATTCGTTTTAAAGGTATTGACGAAACCTTTCGAAAGATACCCATCTTGAAAATTTACTCCCCTCGAGGGGGGACTTCCCCCCTCAGGGGGGTGGCGAGGCTCCTACACATACAAAAATTTTTTCCCAGTTGACTATCTCTATTATAAATAATTCTTGTACATTTCATAATGATTACTAAAAAATAATTCTCTTTATGCACATTTATAGAAAATTTTGTCCTATATCACCATGTTAAAAACTTAGAAAAAGCAGGATGGCAACGTAACCTGTTAAACAATTTTTACCAAAAGTTGATAGGCACTAATTTATGTCAAGGTGCAACTTCATACCAATTTGTATGAAATTCTGTGCAGTAGTTCCTGAGATACAGTTGCCACAAAATTTTGTCACACGCACAGACAGACATTTTCTAAAAATGGTCAAATCGTATTCTACAGCTTTCAAAACGTGTAAATCCATCAAAAACTCAAGGTCGAAAATTTTTACGAATCCAATACTTTCTTCTATTGAATATAGAAGAAAGTAAAAATAAGTATTTGAAAAGAAAACGAAAAAGGAGAAAGATAACAGGGAAAATATTAAATTGCCATGAACGTTATAAAAAGTTAAAAGGAATGAGGGCATTTTTTTTCATTTCCCATATTAATTTTTTTTTTTCAAATCTTGCCAAAACTGAGTGATAAATATCCAACGTCAATGAAAGTATCTACAAATTTATAGAACACACAAAATCGTAGGTTGAAAGAAGTAAGTCTATAGCACTAATAATAATAAATTAAAAATTTTTAAAGGCATGATTTCTAAATGTATTAAGATCTCCAAGTCAAAATGTATATAATATATACATATGCAAAACTTTAGCTAAATTGGTTAATAGGAAATGGTTTAAAAAAAAAAAAAAATTGTAGTTAAGGGCCTAGCCCCCACTCCCCTTCTTTTTAAGTCTGTTACTGCTAAAGCATGTAAAGCACATCCCAAAAGTTTATAGACAACCGTTTTTTTTTTTGGATTTAAGAGTGAATTAAACGAGTAAGAAAGACGAGATAAATTATGCAAATATGCACTGATGTAATAAAATTAATACAGTACTTAAAGAACTTTAAACAGTCGGGAATTTAATATAAAAAAATAAAAACAAAATAATGCTGTCCCAAAAATATATAGACAACTGGTGCTAAAAGTTGATTGAAGTACTGATCTCCAAATTTGCATTTTCCAAGCTCATGTACTTGTGACGCAGTAGTTTTCTGAGATAAAAGCGAAGGTGTCTTTCTTTTTTCGACTCACTGTAAAGATGCCTCGTAACGTGCAGTTTTCGAAAAATGAAATTTTGAAAAGTTATCATTTGAAAGCTCGTAGAATGAAAATTGTGGACATTGCAAGAAAAATTGGAAGCAGCAGGGCTGGTATTTACCAAATTTTGTCAAAAGGTGACAATTTTGAAACAAAATCACATTCTGGGCAACTAAATGGCAAGACAGATATTTTCAGATTAGTTCAGGGTGGCGACAGTCAAGGAAAACAGGGAAATCATGGAAAAATCAGGGTACTTTATCATTCTGGAAATGTCAGGGAAAAATCAGGAAATTTTGTAAAAACACCCAAAAACATGGAAATTTTCATTTTTGCCCAGCAAGCATGATCGAAAGATCGCCAAACAGATGTTATATCTTAACCATGATTGCACAGGATTGGCTGCTTCCTCACCAAGTTAACATTAAAAAATAAATAAATATTTTTAGTGCAACAATTTGAGTAATAATTTTGTCTTGATGTTAATGTTGTGCAATTAAAATGAGTCATAAATTTTATAATTTTGTTAATTTTTCCAAAATTTTGAATTTTTCATTTTATTTCCCTTTTTGTAATTGAACAAAGAAAAAAAAAAAAAAAAGATATTTTTTCCCTATCAGTATAGATTTTAGAATTGCAGTGGTTTAGCGAGCATATTACACAAGAGTTTGATATACACAGAATTATAGAATGTATATAATAGGTAATGCAAATCACGGAAATTTGTCAAAATTAGTCATGGAAATCATGGAAAAATCAGGGAACTAAATTGAACAGATGAATGGTTGAATGTTCTGTTTAGTGATGAAAAGAAGTTCAATTTAGATGGCCCTGAGCCTGACAGTTGGGCAAATTACTGGCACGATATTCGCAAGGAACCACACATTTTTTTCAGCATACAACAAAGAGGGGGCTCATTCGTGGTGTGGGGAGCATTTTCCTTTCATGGAACTATCAATATATATATATATATATTTTTTTTTTAAGGTCGTCAATGTTCCGAAGATTAGCAGAAAATGCTAGAAGTACAGTTACTTTCATTTGGAAAGTTGCTGGGGGGGGGGGGGGACAAATGCATATATCAGCAAGACAATTGCTCCATTCACGTGTCAAACTCTACAATGCAATGGTTTAGATAAAACCAAGTAAATGTTATGGACTACCTAGCCCTAAGTCCTTACCTGAATCCAGTGGAGAACCTTTGGGGAATATTATGTGTATATGCTAATGGGCGTCAATTTGCAACAGTTCAAGATCTAAAGCTGCAGACTGAAAGAAGTTGGTTTTCTCTACAGCCAGAATTTCTTCAAACTCTTGTTTTGAGCATTTCTGATCGAGATTTTGAAGTGATTAGGGAAAATGGCTCAAAAATTTGAATGTTAAAGAGAAGAAAATAAGTTGTCTATAAACTTTTGGGACAGTAAATTTTCATTTTCAGTTTCTATCACAATGTCTGTGATTGTAAGATATTATTTTTGTATAGTGTTATTATTGTCTTGAAATGACATATAATTAAAAATTATTTTGAGATTTTTATTCATCTTTTGTAATTGTAAAATAAGAAAAAACCCGTTGTCTATAAACTTTTTGGACACACTGTATTGATGGCAGATTATACATAATTTAACTCAGTCGGACAATAGGAGGTGAGTTAAAATTCAAAACAAATTTTTAACTGGATTTGATGGCCCAGGGCACTCAGATGCTTAAATCTGTTACTGCTTGTGCATGTGTTGCCATTAGAGTTATAAAGATATGCAAAATTATAGTTCAATTGGACCATAGGAAGCAGCTGAAAATTCAAATTCTGAGATTTGACCCATAAACATACCAAGTTATATAAAACCATGTAAAAAGGTTGATATTAATTATTGGCTTCTGCAAGTTGTATATACCAATTTTTATTTATTAAAACAAATTTTAAGTCCATGCCATGATGCGCTATTGACAGCAATTCTTATGGGGCACAAGTCATAACTCAAAACTCTTTATGACATCAACATGTACAAAAATTTAATAAAAATTAAGAGTTAATATGGGACAATGAAAAATATTAACAAAATCAATGGCTCTTTTAAATGATCTTTTCTCCCACTAATTCCATTAGAAAATTTTAAAGCTTAATAGACATTATATAGACAGATCTCAATCATGAGATATAGAAGACCTGGGCAAAGAAAAATCAGGGAGTTCCCACATAGGTGTCGGCAGGAAAAAAAAAAAAAAAAAAAAAAAAAAACAGAATGTCCATATATTTATTACAGGGTCTATCAGATATACAGTATATAAATAATATTTTAAAAAGTTTAGTTATTTATTAAAGTGTGTTGCAGCTAAGATAGATTGACTATGGTAGATTCCTTCACCTGGGTAGAGTTTCCTCTTTGGGGATCTTTCTAAATGGTCCTAAATTGTATTCAAGCATATTTAAAAAAAAGAAAATAAGTAAATAAATATAATAGAAAACTCTAATTGCTTGCATGAACAAGAGTGATCTGGGTTCGAACCCATCACTTCCCATCTACCAAATTCAAGAGTAGAAGCTCGGCCCTTAATTTTTAAAGATGGGATGGATTATTAGGAAATTTTCATAGTTAAAATTTGATTTAAATAAAAAAGGATAATTTACTATTTAATGCTATGTATTGGTAGATCCCAGGACAGGACAAAGTGCTGGTTTGCCCATGACGTATGTGATATTATTGTTTCATTGTCATTAGAGTGTGGGATAGTAATAAAAAATAGTTGGTATATTGCACTCTTATAGATATTTATAATAATGAGAACTTTTTTTTTTTTTTTAACATTATCTTTCTTTAATAAATCACTGATATAATAATGTTGGATATATTTTCGCTCCGAAATAAATGGGAAAAGAATTTGATCAATATACTATAAAAATGAAATATATATATATATATATTTAACACCACAAAAATTTTCTGACACAATTCACTCATTTACAAAAAGAAAGTTATTCCCCCCCCCCCAGTGGTGGATTTAAGGGGGGGGGGCTAGGGGGCTGAAGCCTCCCCCCCCAAAAAAAACACTGACATTCACAATTGAATATTGCAATTGTAAATTTTTTATTTGTCTGGAATAACTTTTTGAAAAATCTCAGCCCCCCCCCCAAAGTCAAGTTCTGGATCCGCCACTGACCCCCCCCCCCCCTCCAATTCCTTCTTATTATTTTTTCATCCATTCAGTTGTTATATGTCTTTTCTTTGAAGATTATATCCTATGTTGCCTTATTTTTCATTATTAAAAAATAAACAAATAAAAAGTTTCTTAAAAATACAAAAACATTTTGTCTATATCTTTCTCATTTTCAGAGTTTTCATTTCTAATCAGATAAAAAAAAGAAGAAAATTTATTTTTAGTTTAGAAAATTTGGAGTGGAAGGATGATTTTTATACCAACTATGTGAAAAATACCAGAGTCGGGAATCGAACCCGGGCCTTCCGCTTGACGCGCGGATGCTCTACCACTGAGCTACCCTGGGTGATAACCAGCTAGGCATTTCTCACTTGTGAGAAATGCCTAGCTGGTTATCACCCAGGGTAGCTCAGTGGTAGAGCATCCGCGCGTCAAGCGGTGAGAAATGCCTAGCTGGTTATCACCCAGGGTAGCTCAGTGGTAGAGCATCCGCGCGTCAAGCGGAAGGCCCGGGTTCGATTCCCGGCTCTGGTATTTTTCACATAGTTGGTATAAAAATCATCCTTCCACTCCAAATTTTCTAAATTAATTAAGGTTGATAAATAAAGACTTTCTAAATAGAAGAAAATTTACTTTCTATTTGTTGTATGTTCTGTTGTTTCATATCATTGTTTTTGTTATTCCACTACTGGTAGAAAATTAAATTCCTGATTTTTATTACCTGTTATTTTTCTCATGCTATTATGCAGAGAAAAATGCATGTCATTGGCCATGACTACAAGTTCTTCCAAGCTTCAAAATTTTCAGTGAATGAAATTTGTAGATTAGATTAGTTAATTTAAAATAGAAGACCTCTCTTTGTCCTGTGTGAAAATAGGGTCAAGATATCCATATTGATATAATTTTCTGAAAATTATTTTGTCTTTATAAAAAAGAAAATAATAGAAATAATATAAAAGACAATTTTGTTTTTTATTAATTGAATTAAGATACGTAACTCCCAGCTTTTGCAGAATAAATAAATAAATAAGTGCAATAAAAAGTATGGCTTAATCAAACATTTAGCAACAGAATTTTTTTTTAAACTTTTATTCTTCCATACCAATGCGTAGAAAATTAGACATTCAGTCAGTGTAAATGATAAATAATGTTAGAGAATAGAAAGATTCAAGCATGACAAATAATAAAATAATATGAAAGGAAAGCTTTTAAAACAATAATCATGCATGGAATTTGCAGTCAGAAAATAATCAAACAAATTTTAATATGTATTCTGAAAAGATTATTATTATTTTTTTTTAATAAATAAATAAAATATAATATCCGTAAAAATCCCCCTTCCCCCCATTTGCGTACATTCATGAATGCTCAATTTCAGTGTGAAAAAGGACATATTTTGTGGTCAAACAAGTACTGCATACAAGGTTTTTTTTTAACTACTTTGATGGAAAAAATAATTTTTAATTAAACCAATTTAAAATAAAAAGATTAAAGCTCTTTGCCAGAATTTCATGTGCTTCAGCTAAATTCTTTCTTTGCACTTGAAATTTTAATAATCATTATTGTTCTCTCCCTATATTGATGTAGATTAATTATAAAATGAAAGTTTTTAAAAAATATTTATTTTGAAAATTAGTTTGCACAAAGCTTAATAAATGCAACATATATTTAAAGTTAATTTTTATCGCTCATAAATTCTACACCTTTCTCTTTGTTTAATAATCACACAATATTAAAATAAAATAATATAAAATTATTTTTTTTTGTTATGGAGAAATGAGAAATATTTTATCTTAGTTTTTGTTTCTTTTTTTAAAAGAGGAAATTTCTGGAAATACGATTACATCCATCCATCACGAGAACGAGAACTTGGCATGAAAATAGAAGTTGGCGATTTATTTTATTTCCAGAAAAATCCATGTTTCTATGAGAACAATCTACAAAGCAAAAAATTATAAATTGTTTGACAAGTTCTTTTTCTTTTTTTAAATTAAAATTCTTTAGAGAAGATAATCATATAGAAATAAACAAAAAACATATATAATTACAACACTATTTTCGTAACTTTTCTGTAATTGTTAAAAGCTCAAATACGAAATTAATACAAAAAAATAGTAACTTCAAATCTTTGGAAACACGAATTTTAATAATTAAATACACTTATATCTATTCAATATATTTATTCTAAATTATAATTTCATATTGTATTTAATTAAACAAAAAAGTTACAAGTAAAAGTGAGCTTTAAGATAGAATTTACAATCTTTATCGAGTAAAGGAGCGATCACCACGCCAACCTGGCGTCCTTATCGTGTCTTACCTTTTCAGCCAATGAAAATGCCGCACGCTTCTTCTCGAAACTGAAAATTTCTGGAGGAATCTAGAAAACTGGTTATGATATAAAAGTCAGCTGTTCGCTCGCGCCGGCAGATATTGAGATTTGACGGTTCCATTGTGCTGAAACCTGAGTGTCTTACGAGTTGCTCTAGCTCTTTAATTATTAGTGTTTACATTCGTTTTTGTTCGCTGAAATTTAGTGCTGTTCGTTCAGTATGTTGTCCTCTTTGATGCTGCGTGATTTATTGGAGCCTCCATCTCACCGCTATGGAGGATTATTCAGCGATCCTTTCTTTGGTGGAGATTATTACTTGAATCCTGCTCATGTCCATGTGAATATTATTCGCCCTCGTCCTCAAGGAAGCGCAAGTTCTGGTGAGAAAGGCGATTCAAAGCTTGACAATCAATTTAAAGTGATGCTAAATGTAAAACACTTTCGACCTGACGAAATCGATGTGAAAACAGTGGACAATTATGTTGTGGTTCATGGCAAACACGAAGAGCATGCTGATGAACATGGATTTGTGTCCCGAGAATTTACTCGCCGTTATAAAATTCCAGAAGATGTTGTAGCTGAGAAGTTAACATCTAATTTGAGCAAGGACGGTATCCTGACAATCCAAGCTCCTAGGAAAACAGCACCTTTACCAAAGAACGAGAGAATTGTTCCTGTTACTATTCAGCAAAATGCTGCTGTGGAAGAAGCTAAGAAAATCCAGGAGCAGCAACAACAACAACAGCAGCAGCAACAATCTAATGAGGAAAATAAGTAGGAGTTTTCCAATTGACTGTTAAATTATGTGCTTTCATTTTTTGATACTGATTTAGTATTACTGAATTGATATTGCTTGATTCTTGAATTAAGTAATATTCCAGTTGACAGTGATATCATTTTTTGTCATATCAGTGTTTATATCATTGATCACTTTAATAGTTTTCTAAATAAATATTTGTAAGCTGTAAAATATTTTGTGTGCTTATTTATCTCATCGTCTCTTTTACTTATTTTATTAATTCTAAAAATGTTTACTGTGTTTATGGCATAATTAAATACGATCAAATTTACATTTGTTTCGAAGTACGCCTAGAAATTTATTTTTAACCTAGCTTTTAAAACTTGGAAGAAACTGGATAAAATCTTACAGTATATGTTTATATATTCTGTCATTATGTGTCTAATTAAATACACACACAAAAAAAAATAGGATCTAATGGTGAATTTGGATATTTAGGCTTTACTACTTGCAGTCGGCAGCAAAAATATCCGAGGACTAGCAAAAACTGACTAAGAACAGGATTTGACAAGGATTTATTTAACAAAACAGTATTAAGAGTACTTCTTTTATATAGGAAGTTTTGCTAGTGCTCGGATACTTTTGCTGCCAACTGTAATGTTGAGTGATTATGAAGTTATCAATCTGTATAACTAAGTGGAAAATATGGCAAGTCAAAATTTTCATATTTAAGTTGGTGAGTAGCTTAGCTTCTGTGGTAAAACTGCAAATATTTTTGTGGGTCTAATGCATAAAATTTATCTATCTACAATGATTTTTAAGAGCCAGTTTTTGATTATTTTAAATTAGTTAAAATGAAGCTTATAAAATTATTTCATGGCATGGAAATATTTTTATTTTTAAATTTCAATGTATAAAAAAAAGTGTCATTACAGCAGCAACAGTATCTGCCCTTGCCAACCAGCAAAAGCTGATACAGTTGAACCTTGTTAACGTGAGCGCTCTCAATGTGAATAACCTTTAACATGAACTGTTTCCATAATCCCCATCAAAGTGGAGATTAGTTACCGATAGCATGAACTACGGATAACATGAACAGATTTTTTATTCTACTTGAGGTTCACGTTAACGAGGTTCAACTGTATTACTATTTCTATAGGGGAAATTTTTATTTATAGAATTAGTTACTCTATGTATAATTTTAAATTAGGTTTTCTTCTTTCGAGTATTAAAACTTAAATTTGTTCTTGTCGTTTATAAACTAATTTTTAAGCTAAAAAAATGTGCTTTTTTTTTTTTTTAAGAAAACTTCTACTTAATTGTTTAGAGGATATTTTATTTAACTAAAAAAATGTATATAAAAAAAAATAGCTAGTCGACCACATTTCACGAAATCATTGAAGCATTTGCTCAAGTGCTAACTCAATGAGTCCAATGCTAAAATAGGGGTGACAGCAGAGCCGTAGGAACGTATTTTGGGGCTCCCCCTGAATATTCTTTTGGGGCCCCCTTCTGTTACTTTGGAAATTGCTATACAATTATTAATTTATACTAGTTTTCATTTTTATAATAATATAGTTACCATGATAATTATGTACCAGCAGGTTTGCCTGATTCACTGGTCGCTATATTTAAATGATTTCATTTTAATTGAATAATTGAAACGCTTAAATATATTTCAATTGGCGATTATTTTCAACACGGCTTTAGTATGGGACATACTTTGCAATATTTTTTTAACTTTTCGAATCTCAGACATGAGAATTTTCCGCGGATCTGTGGTTTTCTGCTTTTTTGTGATTTTTGTTAATTCTGCAGTTTTTTATTTTATTAAAATCAAACTCCAATGACGATCAGTGTTCAAACGCTCCATGAAAAACTAAGAAGAGTGTGTTGATAGATAGCAAGGTAGGATTGAAAGAAATAGACAGACTTCATTTATTGGTTAATATATAATAATATTAACTTTAACGTTGTGCTAACAAAAATAGATAAAGTAAGTCAAAAAAGCTTAGGTGCTGTTATAGAAGATACTCAAAAATGGATTAATAATGAAAATGTGTCAATTCATCAAATAAGCATCCGTGTTAAGCATAAAATAATCAAGGTAAGAGATGAGTTTTTCAAGTTTACAAGATAAAAAAATGAAAAGTAGTGAATTTTTAAAGGGTGAAGTATCATTTGAACAGAAAGCAGAAATATTACTTAAAGTGCTGTCTAGCATACCTAGCTTTGTGGGAGAAACTTTTGTTATTAAATGTGGCAGCGTAACAATCTCGGATGAAACACTATTCTATACTTTTGTGCATAATGTTGTCTTATTAAAGCAGCTTGGTATAAATCCAGTGATAGTTCATGACGGAGAATATGAAATTAACTCAGTGTTAAAAATGCTGGGTATGGACAGTAAGTTTGTGAATGGTATCAGACTTACAAAGACACTATGAAAATCATTGAAATGGCACTGTGTGGTTTATTTAATAAAAAAAATTGTTCAGCATATAAATTCTGCTGGTGGTTCAGCCATTGGATTATGTGGAAAAGACGGCAACTTAATAAAAGCTGAAAAGATAAGTACTACGCTTAAGGAAGACAGATCAAATAACATCGAAAAAATACTAGACATGGGATTCATCGGTAGGCCCACTGAAATCAATCCTGATATATTATTTTTTATTGAAGAATCCGATTTTATACCAATTATTGCACCAATTTGTCATGGAAAAAATGGGGAAACATATCATATTGATGCCGATAGCACTGCAAGCACAATTGCAATTGCAGTTTCTGCATCTAAAATGATGAGAGATACCGCGGCAGAATGACGATAATCTCGTCATCCCGCTACGTGTTAGCAGGATCTATGTTAAGAGATACTGCGGCGGTATGACGTAGGGCTACAGGTGTCATCCCAGTGTGTGACACTGGGATCTAGAAAAAAAGAACCAGTGTCAGCTACTTTCATGACATCATCATAAAGTAAACCAGTGTCTGGGCACTGGAATGACAAAGAAATAGGCACTGGGATGACAAGAAAGGAGTACTGGGATGACACCTACACACGCTCAAAAAAAAAACTTTGTCATTCCAGCATGTAAAACATAGACCCCAAGTGTCAGCTACATAAGCAACATCACTTTGCTTAAAAATTGCAACGTTTGTACATGGTATGACGTTAGCTATTGTGCTACACCTTTCCCCTGAAACTAAAATCTATATGCTTAACTTTAGAAACTTCAAAATACGATGCGATCTAATATTAGAGAGTTATTTTGCTATATAAAGCTTAATCTATCTTATTTCATCATAGCTTTTATTGCAGTTTTATTTTCAGTCTTAACGATCCTCCTCTTTGGCAGAGGCTTAAGCAATATAATTGATTCTGGCACAGAGCATGATTTTACTACCAAGCTATTAGTTGCAATACTTATAGTTTTAGCCATTTCTCTCACGGCATTTACTCGGTTATATTTCATTGGCATTGGCAGCGAGAAAGTTATCGCAAGAATCAGATAAGACTTATATAGCAGTATCACTGACTTGTAACCAAGTTTCTTTGAGGATACAGGTGTGCAAGATGTTATCTCAGCACTCATTACTGATACCTCTGTGCTGCAATTAATAGTAAATAGCAGCCTACTCACCATATTACGAAATTTTGTGATTCTGATTGGTAGTGTTGCCATGTTATTATATACAACTGTGTATGCAGCCGCAATAATACCTATACTACTCATTATCATGACCTCACTTGGAAAAAAAGTGCGTAGCCATGCACGATTTGCCCAGGATAAATTAAGTGAGCTTGCATCACTTAGTGAGGAAAATTTTCAGTCTATCGTATCCATCAAATCGTTTGTACTCGAAGAAAACGAAAAAATCCGTTTTAAGGAACATTTAAACTCAGTATCAAAATCATACGTAAAATTAGTACTCTTGCGTGCTATTTTAGTAACTCTAGTTATTACGTGTGTGATAGGTTCACTAGTTGTTTTGCTCTTCTTCGGTATTAAAGAAGTCTTAAGCAATAATATAACTATTGGAGAACTCTCCTCATTTGTGTTTTATTCAGCGCTCGCGGCAGGAGCTATAAATAATTTGATAATATCAGTGATTTACAACGAGGTCTTGGAATAGTAGAGCGTTTATTTGAATTTAAAAATATGAAAAGCTCTGTAGCAGATCCCGATGATCCTATAAAAATTTTTAGTGTTCAAAAAGGAATTTCGTTTAATGGTGTAACATTTTTTTATGATTCTCAACCAGCGTTAAACAATGTATCGTTTTCTATAGAGGCAGGTCAAGCAGTGTCAATTGTTGGCCCATCTGGCAGTGGTAAGAGCACCATTTTAAAGCTTCTGCTCCATTTTCATGATCCAAACAAAGGTAGCATTACTATCGATGGGCACAACATTAAGTCAATTGCGCTAAATGACCTCAGATCGTTGTTTGGCTTAGTGCCACAAGATCACATGATATTTTCTTGCTCAATAATGGAAAATATACTATATGGTAAACCAGATGCTGAATATGAAGAGGTGAAGCAAACAGCTATCAGCGCTTATGCGATGGAATTTATTGATAAGCTGCCTGATAAATTTGATACATTTGTAGGAAAAAGAGGATTAAAACTTTCTGAAGGGCAAAAACAACGTATTATAATAGCAAGAGCCATACTCAAAAACCCTCAGGTTTTAATACTGGTTGAAGCAACCTCTGCTCTTGGTTATAAAAGTGAGAACCTCATGCAAAAAGCATTGAGCAAGTTAATGCAAAACAGAACAACAATTATAATTACGCACAGGCTACCAAACACACTCAAAACTGACAAGATTATAGTAATTAATCACAGAAAAGTAGAAGAAGTAGGAACTCATGACTCTCTAATGAGTAAAGACGGGTTGTATGTAAAACTGGTAAAGATACAGTGGAATTGAAAGAAAATTTAAATCATATCATTAGTTGATATGCTAGATTTATAATCAAAGTTATTAAATTTTTAATAATTTTAATTTATAATAATCTCATAGTATTTTTTTAAGGATTATTATGACCCATAATTTTTTTTCATCTTCATGCGCTTCTGCAGACACAGCTTGTGTAATTGATCCATGGTGCTGTATTGGACTCAATATAAAAATACTGCCTTGTCTAAAACCTGATCCAGAACCTAAACAACCAGTTGACCTTTCAAAACTTGCAATAATGATCAATCCGGTAAATGGTGATATTCTTGATTCTGCTACTAGGCAGTCGACGGGCAAAAACTTTAAAGAATGCGCAGAGATTATATAAAAGTAAAGATTATATTATAAAAAGTAATGCAGAGTGTATATTGTTGGTACATGCTTCCACTTTGTGGTTAATTTTTTAACAATTTTATTTACCAATGGAGATACTTTATGCTAGTGAAAAATCTTTCTTGCCCGAATCAAGAAAATACAAATTGTACATATCGGTTGCCATTTAATATGTGCTGTCCCAGTGATACATTAGGAGTCAATTTTTTTATAGGACCATGTGATGATACTGCCAATAAAGGTAAGGTGATCTATGATAAATGTAGTAAAGATCTTAAGTGCGAAATTGATGATAAGACTAAGAATGAAATGAAGGAAAATATTAAAGATGAACTGAAGAAAGACCTTAAGTGTGAAATTAATGATAAGACTAAGAATGAAATGAAGGAAAATATTAAGAATGAACTGAAGAAGGACCTTAAGTGCAAAATTGATGATAAGACTAAGAATGAAATGAAGGAAAATATTAAGAATGAACAGAAGAAAGACCTTAAGTGTGAAATTGATGATAAGACTAAGGGTGAAATGAAAAAAAAATATTAAGAATGAACTGAAGAAAGATCTTAAGTGTGAAATTGATGATAAGACTAAGGAGGAAATAAAAAATAAAAGATGAGATAAATTGTAAGTGTGATGAGGATAAAACTTCTGATGAGGAAAAAGGGAAAGATAAAGATGAAATTGTCGATGATAAAAGTGAAGGAGCCATAGAAAGTACGCTGATAACTGAAAAACATGCTATTGATAAGGATAACTGTTCAAGTTATGCAGAAAATTATAAATCATATGGCGAGGTCGGTAATCCTGGTTGGTTTACAAAAGATCTTTTGAAGCAGTTTCTTCCTGACTTAATGAGCAATAAAAAGATTGTAGATCATTTTTATACGAAAGATGGTAAACAGTACCATGCAGACAATTTTGCTATAACTTTTGAAAGCAAAGAAAATACCAAGTGTGGAAGCAACATAAACTTCATATGGGCTGCGCCGAGCAATATGTGGTGTAATAAAGGAGGTAAAACAGGGGATGCTGGGTTAAGATGTCCAGAGAACTTTCAGAGTGATAAAACGAGTGTTTGTTGCCCATCCATTACACCGTATTATGATTATATATACAGTAAAAATATCTTTCTCAATGATAGGTGTCCTAATTTAGTATTAAACCTTAAGGGAAAGGAATTAGAAGAATGTGCAGGTAAAACTATAGTTGCAAAATTAAAATCACCATTGATAATTCTTGATTATTCTAAAAAAATAATAGACAAAGATGGTAATAACACTGGAATATACTACATTCAATTAAAACCTCACTTAAATTTAGAAGTAATTGAAATTACTATCTAATTAAGAATAATATCACATTTCATTGGAAATAAAAGTAGGTTTTACAACTTTCATTATGTTAATGAATCATATTTCCACAGATTAAGAGAAACTCAGTATGAAATGATAAAGAAAAAAAAACAAAATGTGAATGTTACTACTTACATTTTATTAACTTGCTGTATCAGAAAGCTTTCGATATTGTATGAGCACTAAGTTAGGAAAATTTTCTTCAATTCAGATATTTTTTATGCTTTTTTCATCCAATTCAGCTCTTCCAGAGATTGTATTAAGAAAACTTCTTCCTAGCATAGTTTGTTTTGAAATAAACCTATGCTGTAAAGAAATTCACTTAACATTTTTCTTTATTTTCAACTCTTTATTAGACAAGATGTTTCACCAGAAATTTTTTTTCCCTCCTTTTTCACACAAATTCCTAAACTTATTCTAAATGTTATAAAGAAAAGTAACAAAATCATAAAATTCTAATTTCCAAAGAATTAGCACATAAAAAAAAACAATATAATGTCATACTACAATATTATTTTTAATTTAATGATCACCTTAATCAACAAAGCATCTGAAAATTTCAAAGAACTTACCAAAGCCTGCATTAACAGAAACTGCATCAGTCGGTAGATAATCTTCATTCTTATAAGTATCCATGAATGCAAACTCCTCTGTCATTAAGTGTCTAAGAAAACTTCTTTATAGCACAATGTATTATAAAATGACAGTATGCTAAAAAAAGAAATTTTCTTGAAATATTTTCTTTTTCTTCATCTAGTTTATAAATGGATAGAAATTTCCTTGGTAACCTGGCGATGCCTCTACATCATCTAATGATACTTTTTATCTCTCATTTGAAAACACCACGACACTATTACAACATGAATATACTTTGTATGTATTTTATGATTACTGTAATAAACACATCTATAACATAACAATTGAATGTATATATATATATTTATTTATTAGAAATACTAATAAGAGACAGAATAACTAAGAATAAATTAAATGTAAAAATACTCTGTTTTAAATTTATTTGCTTACAATGGATTAAAATGGCAGTAGTTAACAGCTTTATTTATATTAAGGTTTAAAAACTGAATCATTATACAATTTTTACTGATTGATTATTACTTTTTGGTTCGGAAATTATTTTTTTATTTTACATTTATATTGCATAAACACACTTATAAATTATTCATATAAAGATTTTCTGTCATAATTCAAATACATAAAATATATAAAACAAAAAGATAATAACAGTAGGATGAGTTTTTAAAAATGACACCAAATATCATGTGTAGAACAGAACATGTAAAGTCTATAATAACTATCTTTTTTTTTTAACTTTTAAAATGAAATAGCATATGAATGATAGTAAGAATTTAAAAAATAATGGAGTGTTTCACTAAACTGATATAAAAACATCACTGCAAATCTTCATACTAAGTTTCACAATAACCATACATTATGATTACATAATTAGATTACAGTATACAAATGAAAAATATTATCTGCATCAAACATCTTATATAATACAGTTTCCATTTTAAAATAAGTATACTGAGTACAATATAGTAATAGTAATGCAGTTATAATATTATAGTTATATCTACCTTTGTGAAAAGGGTAATATAAAAAGCTTTCAACTTGAAAGAAATGAGACTGATATTATCATAGTTGCTAGGCATTTTCATGATAATGAACAAAGTAGGTTCTATGCAAACATAAATAAATATTTGTATTTAGAAATCAACAACAAATAACATTTTCTGCGATTATTGCATGGAATTTACCGCTGTTTAGAAGCTAGATCATAAATGACTGGGTGTTTAATTACAGTTACTCAAGCCTTTCTTAAATTCAGATTTAAGAAAAAAAAAAAAAAAAAGTTAAAAATGCATAAATTAAATGCACTTTTTACAGTAACTATTACAATTTGAAACGAAACACAAGAAAACATTAGTATCAAACAAACAATAATTTGCACTTTTAGACACAAATTTAAAACAATAATCTGCACATTTTGGGTAAACTATTAATGAAGAATAAAAATGACATTTAAAGAATGTAAAAAAGATTTTTACAAACTCACTTTATTGCTCGATATGTCGGTCTCAGTACCTACATCATACACAATTATTTAAAAAAGTCCAGCACGTACAACGCTACAAACTGCAACAGTTTCACTTAAAATATTTTCTGGAAATTTCACATCAATTATAAATTTATTGCAATATATTTTTAAACCTGTAACGCTTGCTTTAAAATTTGAATCTTGATCATAACATTTATTATTCATGGATACATTCTGAAATATTCTGTTGAGAAAAATATCTAGAATAGAACTTAATAATCCGTGGTCGTGGACTAGCTAAACGAGACGACAGCGTAAGCGAGAAAAAATGGAGGATGAAAACAAAACATGCGCACGTGTTTCTTGTTTACAATTTTATATACCACCAGTAACGTCACGTGAATAAAGTCTATTTAAATAAAAGCGGCGTTGCGAAAATAAAAGTTTGAAATTATTTCGACAAAGCTAGGCAAATTAATTCGTATATAAATGTGGTAAAAACAGGCTAATATAGCTGGTTTTAGGATATCATAAAGAAAAGTTCGCGCGGATCTAGCGGTAGACCACGGTAGACCAAAGCATCCCAAAACGAACGCTTCTCACGCTTGTAGTTTTTAAAATGATTGTATTATTAATTTAATAGTAAAAAGTATAAAAATATATACCTATTAAAAATAATGTTATTAGTCATAAAAAAACAACTTGCTTTAATGATTTTTGTGGCTACTATGTGATCAGCAGTAATAAAAGGTTTTTATGTTTCCATTACAAAGTATTGAAAGTTCCTCACATAAACAAAGTGGTCATTTAAGGAGTCCAAGCATCGAGCTCTCGATGAGTCCAAGTAAGGAAAATCGTAAAGCGAGTAGAAAACGTGGGCATTCTGTTACAGACAAAGATGGTACAGTATCAAAGAGGCTGCGCATGGATGTAAATGTCACTAGTAATGAAGATTCGGTATTTCCTAGTGATTTGCAAGATGGACCAAGACGAGATTTGTCTAATGAAGAAATAAAATTTGCTAAAAGTGTGGTTGGTAGAGAAGGAACACCTGCATTTAATCAGTTTCTAGATTTTTTAATTACAGGAGAAGGGACAAAATATCTAGAAGTTCTAAAAAGAAAAGGAATAAATCTGACTAATATGTCCAGTATTTTAGGTAGAGCAGGATCTAATGCTTCTAAAGCTTTTAAAGAGTTATATAATCTTTGGTTTGATAAGCAAGGAAACAAAACACAACTTTTAAACACTCTAGAAAAAGAGGGGATAAATTTGATTAATATGTCCAGTATTTTAGGTAGAGCAGGATCTAATGCTCCTAAAGCTTTTAAAGAGTTGTATGATCTTTTGTTTAATGCAGAAGGAAATAAAACACAATATTTAAAAACTCTAAAAGACAATGGAGTAGGTCTAGCCCGAATGTCCAGTATTTTGAATGGAGCTCGATCTAATGCTCCTAAAGCTTTTAAAGAGTTATATGATCTTTGGTTTGATAAGCAAGAAAACAAAACACAATATTTAAAAACTCTAGAAAAAGAGGGGATAAATCTGACTAATATGTCCAGTATTTTGAATGGAGCAGGAACTAAAGCTTCTGAAGCTTTTAAAGAGTTATATAATCTTTGGTTTGATAAGCAAGGAAATAAAACACCATATTTGAAAACTCTAAAAGACAATGGAGTAGATCTAGCTCGGGTGTCCAATATTTTGAATGGAGTAGGATCTAACGCCCCTAAAGCTTTTAAAGAGTTATATGATCTTTGGTTTGATAAGCAAGGAAATAAAACACAACTTTTAAACACTCTAGAAAAAGAAGGAATGAATCTAGCTAAGATGTCCAATATTTTAAGTAGAGCAGGATCTAATGCTCCTAAAGCTTTTAAAGAGTTATATGATCTTTGGTTTGATAAGCAAGAAAATAAAACACAATATTTAAAAATTCTAGAAGAAAAAAAAATAAACCTGGCTAATATGTCTAGTATTTTAGGTGGAGCAGGATCTAATGCTCCTAAAACTTTTAAAGAGTTATATCATCTTTGGTTTGATAAGCAAGAAAACAAAACACAATATTTAAAAACTCTAGAAAAAGAGGGGATAAATCTGTCTAATATGTCCAGTATTTTACATGGAGCGGGAACTAAAGCTCCTAAAGCTTTTAAAGAGTTATATGATCTTTGGTTTGATGAGCAAGGAAACAAAACACAATATTTAAAAATTTTAGAAAAAGAAGAAATAAATTTAACTAATATGTCTAGTGTTTTAGGTGGAGCAGGATCTAATGCTCCTAAAGCTTTTAAAGAGTTATATAATCTTTGGTTTGATAAGCAAGGAAATAGAACACAATATTTGAAAACTCTAGAAAAAGAGGGGATGAATCTAGCTAATATGTCCAGTATTTTGCATGGAGCAGGATCTAATGCTCCTAAAGCTTTTAAAGAGTTATATGATCTTTGGTTTGATAAGCAAGAAAACAAAACACAATATTTAAAAACTCTAGAAAAAGAGGGGATAAATCTGACTAATATGTCCAGTATTTTGAATGGAGCAGGATCTAATGCTCCTAAAGCTTTTAAAGAGCTATATAATACTTTTTTTGATGAGCAAGGAAATAAAGAACAGCATTTAAAGCATTTTATTAAGGAAAAAAGTGGGGGAAAAAGTTTTATGATACCTAATTTATCTGGCATTTTAGGTGGAGCAGGAGCTAAAGCTAAAGATGCTTTTGAAAATTTGCACAGTGTTTGTTTTGATGACGAAGGAGAAAGAACAAGACTTTTAGATGATTTCTATAATGCAGGTTTCGGACCAAGTAACTTATCCTCTATATTATGTGGAACAGGAATACGTGCTTCCTCTATTTTAGAAAGATTGCATAGTGTTTGTTTTGATGACGAAGGAGAAAGAACAAGACTTTTAGATGATTTCTATAATGCAGGTTTTAGGCCAGGTGATTTATCCAGTATATTGAGTGGGGCAGCTGATAGTTTAGAAAAATTTCATGATTTTTGTTTTATAGGAGAAGCAAAAGGGTATTTGAGTCATTTCTTAAAAGAAGGTTTTACGCCGAAAAACTTATCCGAGATATTGCATGGAGCAGGAGCTAATATTTGTTCTGCTTTAAAAGATTTTCATGATATTTGTTTTAATGAGGCAGGAAACAGAACACAGCCTTTAGATGATTTCTATCAGGCAAGTTTTAGACCGAGTGATTTATCCAGTATATTATCCATGGCAGGAAATAATGCTACTTATATTTTAAGAAATTTTCATAGATTATGTTTTAATAAAAAAAATTATTTAAATCACTTCTTAGCCGAGAAAAAACTTTTTACGCCTAAAAATTTATCTAGGATGTTACATAGAGTAGGACTTAGTATTTGTCTTGCCTTTGAAAAATTGCATGGTTTATGTTTTGATAAAGCAGGAAACAAAACGGATTATTTAAATAATCTTATCAAAAATAACTCACCAAATATGATACTTAATACACTATATAAAAAAGTAGAAAAAGTTAAAAAAGCTCCTTCCGCTTTCTAAGATGAACAGAATATTAGTGAAGAAGATAAAATAACCAATCCAGGTCTTAACCCGAGTAGCGTATCCGGTAGAACGGAGCAAGAACAAAACTTGGGTAGTTTACAACAAGGTGAATCTAAAATTAAGAGAAAAACCCGGAAGGGTACCTTAAATCGGGGCAAAAACAGGCAAGAAACTACTGACGGAATAGATGATAACCCTGAAACTTATTTAAATGATCCAACAGTGGACAAGCAGCTACAAAGATTACTATGATGTCAGGCTCTTTCTTCCTTGAGTTGTGCAATTTCAGCTTGAGGAAGACCAGTAGATTCAGCTATCAAATCAATAGATACGCCAGCTTTAAGTAGGTTTTTTGCGACTTCAATATTCCTCTCTTCTCTGCCTTTTTCATGACCAATTAGGATGTCTTTTTGAGTAGCATCATCAAGCCGTTGAGCCCAAATAGACTCTTCTTTCTGTACATTCAAAACTCTTTCTTCGTATGCTGCTAGATCCTTTACACTCCAACTAAATTTGTCTAATGCATCATATGCTAACTTGATTATTGGGGCTTTCTCTGCTATATCTTTTAGGTCTTTATCTGTAGGTACTTTCTGCGTACTGGAAAAAGAAAACCCACCTTTCTACTGTGCTCTCTAGTTGCTCTACTTTGTTTTTTGTAAATTTCGGCAACTCAATAAAGACGAATTGAAAATCCTTTAGATAATGGCCATTAGTTTTTATCTCTCGTACATTATGAGTGGAAAGATATTCAATCTCTGGAGGAAATAGCAATAAAGAATACTTTTTTGAAATCAATGTAATTGCCAGATTGTCTTGAGTAGGCTTTAGCAGCGTAAAAATCCAAATATTAATGTCAATATTCATTTTAAACATGCTTTATCAGATTCTATAACATATAAAAGAACAGAATTATTCAATATTTCTCACTCGTGTAATTTTTTTTTGTCCTACTCCCTCCCTCCTTTTTTTTTCATCTCTAACCATTGCCGATCAAACGTTCTGCGGGAAGATTTTTATTTTTTAATATTTATCCATCCACAGTACTAATTTTAAACTTAATTTATGATATTCTAGAACCCATATAGAAGTAGAATTGTCTTTAACATTTCTCTCATGAACTACTTTTTACCCCCCCCCCTTTCCCATTTTCCACCACCAGCCAATGATTAAATGTCGATTGCTAGCTTACATTTTTTTTTTTTTTAATAAGCACATGTTTTATTGTGCTGATGTGCATTATTCTTTTAGTTTAACTTGTCACTTTTAAAATATTTTGTATAGTTTTTCCCGTGAGCATTATTTTTCATTTGAAATAAATTTTATGAACGTACATTTGTATAGTTTTCCCCGCACACGTTACTTTTCTTTTAAAATTAATTTTATGAACACGCGTGTTTCCTCTTTTTTTTAATTTTCTGCTCTCTCATGCCTGGAATCTGTACAACAAAAACTATTATTAAAACGAATATTCTCGAAAACAGTCGAATAATAGTGTTAATTCTTCGAATATTCTGGAAACTGTTAAACTGTTACTCGTACAGCAAAAGCCACTATTCGATGAATGTTCTGAAACAGTCCAAAAAACAGTTACTTGTTTAACAGGAGTAAAGCAAATAACATCAAATACTCCAGAGCAGAAATCTTCGCTAGCTCACGAAAAATGTTCATTTGCTTAAAGGTCATTCACTAAAATACAGTCACTCAGAATAGGTCTGTGAATAACTCTGAATCACTGTGACTGCATAGTCACTAGCAGAAATCAACTTACTCCTATTTATAACTTTTAGTGAGGGGAGGGGGGTTGGTGATGATTCAATCGAGAATCTCGTGGAAAACTCAAGATCTATGCTTCCGTGTGTCGGAGAGCTACGAAACTTCGTGAACCCTAATCTATCATTTTTCACCAAATCTGGTCGCCCACTCGCCAAGGCTGAGCACACTGAAAGTGAATGAACTGCCCTTTTATTCTCACTTTACCTGTAAAACTACTTTCCTTGCAACAGTACAACTCATGCAGGGAAAAGACTTAATCCTTTTTACAATATGCCATGAGCACTGATTCTGCTGTATTTTAGGCAACTAACGTTTATATACAATTCAGAAATTAAATTCATCAACCTGGAAATTAATTTTTGATAGAATGGAGTAGAAGGCTGATTTTTACCAACTATGTGAAAAAATACCAGAGCCGGGATATTTTCACATAGTTGGTAAAAATCAGCCTTCTACTCCATTCTATCAAAAATTAATTTCCAGGTTGATGAATTTAATTTCTGAATTGAAATTTCGTGGCTGTTTGGAGTTATGCCATATTCAAATTTGTCACTTGATATAGCTGCTTTAATGCAGATTCGGTGACCTTGCCAACATAAATTATGTGAGAAGTGCCGAGCTGGTTATCATCCAGGGTAGCTCAGTGGTTAGAGCATCCGTGCGTTCAGCGGAAGGCCTGGGGTTCGATTCCCGGCTCTGGTATTTTTTCACATAGTTGGTAAAAATCAGCCTTCTACTCCATTCTATCAAAAATTAACGTTTATAGTTTTATATATTTCCTATTAAACATATTTTTATTTATTTAATTAAGTATTAATTTAATCAATCAAATATTTCTGCCCGACAGCATGCAAGTGCAGTTACACACAGCAGCTCATTTATTTGTATGTTAAATTAGGGTAGTGATTGGAATATAAAAAAATAAATAAGTAAACTTTATTATATCTCTCCCTTAAAGGCTCTTGATATTTTGTCGCCATAAGAGCGATAGATTTTTTTTTTTTTCCGTATAATTTCTTGTATAAAAATAGAAAACCTCTTTCGCTAATACATTTATCGGACAAAACGGCATTTTCTTTTCCTTTTTTTTTTTTTTTTTTTTTTTCCCTGTAAAATTATCTACTCAGATAAAAATAGATCATTTATGTTACTACTATTTCAGTTTAATTTTTTCTTTTCTTTTTGTAATATTTTATCATTTATTTGTATTTTTGATGCGATGCCTAGATTAAAATGGCTATTGATAAATTAAACTTCTTGACGAAAAACATTCGGTGTACTTCAACGCTAAAGTTTGAAAAATCGACCAGGAAGATCTATAAATAAAACATAGAATAAATTTGTGGTTCACAGAGTTTAGAGTGTAATAAAAAAAGCGTCAGGTAGTCGAATGTGACGTCATGTGCAGTTTTTCTTTAAATAGCAACTTGACAGTAAAAATATAAAATATAGTTGTATAAAAAATAAAAAGAACGTTTTAGAACAAAATATATCATAAACTCTATTAGCACTTTATGAATGTGTGTAAAATTTTTAAAGTTATAATGAAGTCAATTTTTGTGAGATGCCTAATTTAACTTTTTATAATTTATATATGTACAAACAAATCTTGCTTGCATAATAGTATAAAATATAACCATCTTCAATCAATTCATCATCTGTTACAGAAATGTTTTCGCAATTAGATATAGTAATATAAATAATATTATAAATATAAAAGAGGATATAGAGGAAATATGCATTATCTAAACAATCATCTGTAATTTAGAAAAATATGAGTCTTCAACAATTTTGGAAATACCAATATAAATTGTAGGTTTTATTGTACCGGATTACTTTAAAATCACACATTATATATGGAATCTCAATAGTTACTCAAAAACTCAAACCCAATTGATTAGAAAAAAAATCTCGTGTGAAACAACCACACGACTTCCATTACCCACTATTACACATATTATATGAATTTTTGGGAGATAATGTAATCAGAAAACATAAAAATGACCTAAAGAAGTAGAAATATAAAATTTTCACAGAAAGAGAAATTTTATACACATATTAGACATATAAAACGAAGCTTACATATAGCAAGGTAAAAAATAAGAGAAAAAAATGCTAGTGTTATTTTTTGAAACCCAAATTTCTGAGATCTGAAAATGACCTACCTAAGCAGGATGACTGTTAAATTTCCTCTAACAACTGTGTAATACATGAGAAAGAAATGGATTTATATAACAATTTTCAAGAAAATCGTTAGAGCCGTTTTTTGAGATAACAGCTTTTACAAAAAATCAATTATTGACCAGAAAACAATAACTACATACAAAAGGATATTTAAAAGTGAGTTAATATGGTGAGTTTGAATAAAATCCGTACAGCCGTTTTTAAAGGAACGCACTTGCGAGACCTGAAATTGAGCTGTTTATGCAGGACATATATCAATTTTCCTGAACTAACCAACTATATCAATCGAAAGGACATCTAATAGAGTGTTTATATAGCAAATTTGAAGAAAATGTTTAGAGTGTTTTTGAGATACGGACTTGCGGTCCCACTTCCGGTTTTTCAATTTTCACCAAAATATGGATAATTCATTTGTACACCAGAGTTGTCTCATTTCTGAAGTTTTGTAGTTCTATCTTTATTAATTTCGGAGATATAGCCAGAAGATTCCGCACACACACACACACTGATCAATTGCCAAAAACCACTTTTTTGGACTCAGGGAACCTTAAAACGTGTAAATCAGGTGAAATCTCGATATTGAATTTTTGGACCAAATACAATACTTCCATTACCCTACGTAGTAGGGTAATGGAATTCCATTTTGGATGCGTCCTCACTGCTAGTTTTAGGAAACATGGCTGCACTATATTTTAAGTTCCAAATACAGAGATAATTAAAAAATAAAAATAATAAAAAAATGGTAGACTGTTCAACACAAACTTTTTAGCCAAAAAAGTATATTAAAAAAAAATAACATCCTTGACAGATGAAAGGAATTGAAGTGTGACGAACATACATCTGTACCTAGATTTAAAAGACACCATGTCACAAAAATGTAACTTTTAAGGAATGATGTTAATGTTGTGAAATACATGTATAGTAAATAATGAAAATGGGCTCTGTTGTATTTTCTACTGTCTTATCTTCTTTATACAGTAGATGATCTTTATAACGCAAATTCTCTATGTAACGCACAGCTTCTCGGACATAAACAATGAATTTTCCAGTTAAGAAATACTTTGTAAAAATTTTTTAGTTTGTTGAGAACTTAGTATGGTACATTTATTTCTCTTTATCTCCTTAATTCAGACCTTTTTAATGGAAAAAAACTTGCTTTCTTTTTTTTTTTTTTGAAAATGAGTCATAATAAATGATTTGGTACAGGCATATACGGACTAAAACTGAATTTGACTGTGAAACCTATTACACATCCAATTACTGTTCTGAGGAATGTAACTGAAATAAGATGAACTAATAATAATAATGAAAAAAAAAAAAAAGAATTTTTTAAGGTTCACATTTAATTAAATGTACAGTACACTCTCAAAAATCCGCACAGGTTAAAACAAAGTGTTTTGCAGATTTCTGAATTTTGCAGATTTTAGAATAATTTCTTTTATTTATATCTTAGAACCTTGTTTGAGTAGCAGATCTTTAAGAAACAATTTATATGTTATACATACAATGCTGATTTAAAGTATGCCTAATAAAAGTACAAATGTTTTATGAAATTTTAATTCAAAGAACAATTTTTATACATCATATTATAGTTGCAAATTATCTAGATTTTTGAAAAGTCTGATCAATAGTAGTTTAAATAAGAATATTAATACATATTTATTTTCCTATAACCTGCAAAAAAGTCAGCAATTCTTGGTCAATCACATAAGTTTGTGCTAAAAGAAAGTTTGAATATTTATCTTCATGAGAGAAAATCTTTCACGAAAACTTTCTCCTTCTTCCTCTAAATTAATATGATTTATTTTTTGATAAATATGTATAATTACACTTATCATTTCCTCCTCTGTAACATGTTGAGTGATTGGCGATTCACCTGCACAAGTTAATAATTGATTTATCTCCTAATACAGCTGAATTTTTGCAATCCACTAATCAACAAATTAGTTGTGACAATGTTTGTTTACATTGCAAATGATATTCGGATTTTAGAGAATTGTGGATTTTAGAGTTGCGGATTTTTGAGAGTTGACTGTATTTATTTTTATGTCGAAAGAAAATGAACTCGTAAATTTTTTTGGCAACAATTAAACTATAGCTAATATTTTAATGGCTATTTTTATTGCTATTAGGAGCTTATTATTTTCATATCTAATTAATTAAAAGAAAACTATTCAAAAATCTGACTTTGAAGAAGTATTGTGTTGTCACCAGGTTCTGAGCTAATGTGAAAGTTTCAAATGTCTAGCTAGTAGGGAAGTTAGTTAAAAATAGTTTGTAAGATTTGTACCGGACAAACACACACACAAACAAATAAGAATAGAAGTTAATAAAAACATGGTAAAATACCCTACTCTGTTTTGATGTGTTTCAACATGTTTGGCGATGTTTACAAGGTAAATTTAATTATGTGTGAAACATGATTTATATAATGCAAAATTCTATATAACACAAAGCCTTGTGTTTTTTAGTTTTAGATTTTATTAAAAATTTTTGCAATTAGAACAAATTTAACAGTTGGAATTTTTCTGAACGTGAATAATACATCAGATAATGAGTAATTCTATAAATAAATTTCTCTGTAGAATAACATAAGCTTCTCTGTTGGTGAGGGTCAGGTATTATATACTCGTAACAACTTAAAGCTCTCCTAAAACAGGAAAATAATTACTTTTAAGAAACAAATTGCAAACAAGTTTAAAAAAAATTGTTACATTTTAAATTGAAAGTTGTATAATAAATTTTTCTCATTTATTTGACACAATAAGATATTGAAGTAAAAAAAAAAAAGTTTTATTGTTTATTGCCCAGTGGCCGAAGTTGCGGACAATTTTTGTCTGTATTGATAAAAAAATTTGTCTGCAACTTTCAGATAACAATTCACTTATAAAAATTTCTGTATCAAAACTAAAACTAATACTTATATTATTTATAATTGTGTTGTGCCAAACATTGCTATAAAATATTTAATTGAATGAATACAATTGTTTATACTATATTGTTCTGTAGTAAAATTGTATTCATGTATTGTTGCACGAGATCACCACTGATGTTAAGCCCCCTCCAAATTAGTTTTGAGGCTTTTTGAGTGTAAGACATTTTCACCCCTGATTACACGCAAATTTTGCAGACAGATTATGAAATTTTAAATGCCTGTCACAGATAGCTACAAAACTTTCTGCCACTGGGGTTTTATTGCGTATTTTTAGAAAAAAAAAAAATTATAAAGATTGCACTTGATTTACATTTCATTCATAAATTAGCAATTTTGAAAAAAATTGACTGATTACTTTTGAAACTGAGAATCAGACTTGACTCACAAAACCCTGACAAAGCCTTTTCAAGAATTCAAATCAAAACTTGACAAATTTAATGACTTAACATAAATTTGAAAGCAGTACCCAATTTAGATTTTGATTCAGCTATCAAAAACTTTGAAAGTGCTATTTATCTTGCATAAAAAGCATGCAATTTGTTTCACAGAGAATAGAAAAAGATAAATTGTGATTTTAAAAATAATTTTATACTATTTAAATTGTCATGTTCAGACATATCTAAAATAGAATAAGTGACATCTTTATACTATTCATGTTTCGTGCAATTATTGATAAACTGACTGACAATTTTTAAAACTTGACCTGCAATTCTATAGAGAGTGAGCCAATGTGATTCATATTTTCATGTCCAGAGAAACCTCTGTTTTAATATTATATATAGAACTAGTAAAATTGTGTGCATAAGTTAAGTATTTGAATTTTGAATGCTAAGCAACACGAACTTTATATTCAATAGAAAGTATTGAATTTGCAAAAATTTTTGACTACTCTTTTTCCATAGATTTACACATTCTAAGAAGTCAAAAAATTATTTGACAATTTTTAGAAAATATCTGTCTGGCTGTGACAAAATTTTGTGGAAGCTCTAGCTAAAAAAAAATTTGCATACAATTCCAAATAAATTTATATTTAGTTGCACTTTAACATAAATTTGTGCCTATCAACTTTTAACACAACATGTGGTCATTGCCATTCAGCTTTTTCATAATTTTTTAATTTGGCAATATCCAATATTGGACAAAATTTTGTATAATAATGTACTTGATGAGAATTTTTTTTAATTAATCATTGTACAATTAATAAAATAAAACATTTGTAATGGTAATAGTTAATAAAGGAAAGTACTCCCAGGGATGTTGTAAATTTTCAAAATAAGTAATAGCCAATACTTTTAAAATGAATGATTGAACTAGAGTTGATTTGAAACGTATTGTGGTACAGTTTTAACTAATAGATGTTGTAATATACTTTCATATAGAAAATCACATACAGTAACAGCAGTGCCACCTATTGACTGATATGTTCTCAAATTAAGTCTGTATTCTTTTTCGTAATTGTTCTCATATGTCAAATTTGATGTATTTATGCACAACAGAAGTCAAGATATAGTCTTCTTGTAAACAGGAAAATTGTAGCATACTAGTACTATCTAACGGCCAATATGTATTCAAATTGAATCAGCATATTTCTTTTTTTAAATGTCTCTCTCACAAATTAAATTTTGTGAATTATACGCTACAGAAGATATGATAAAACTTTGATAGTGTGGAAAATAATTGCAGCATAGCACTACTACCTTTTGGCTGTTAAGCAATGTGCACCAAAAGTTAATAGCCATTAATTTGCGTAAAGATGCAACTAAATAAAAGTTTCTATGAATTTCTGTACAGTAGTTCTTAATTTACAGCTTTCTCAAAATTTTTGTTACACATACACAGATATAGTTTCAAAAAAAAAAAAAAAATGTTCAAACTGCTTTTATGACCTCTTAAAATATATAAAACTCAACAGTGAAAAATAAATTTTTTATTAATCCAATATACTGTTGGGCAATATGCACCAAAAGTAAATAGACACCAATTTATGAACTTAATGTAAGTTTTTATGAAATTCTGTACAGTAGTACTTGATTTACAGCTGCCTTAAATTTTTGTTATGCACGTACGGACAATTCTAAAAAAATGTTCAAAATGCTTTCAGGGCCTCTTAAAATATATAAAACTCAAAACCCGGAAATCAAATTTTTACAAGTCCAGTGCTATTGGGCAATGGGCACCAAGAGTAAATTGAGACAAATTTATGTGAAGATGCAAATGCAACTACATATAATTTTTTTTAATGAAATTCTGTAGAGTTGCTCTTGATCTACAGCTGCCACAAACTTTTTGTTACACATACAGAGACATAACTGCAAAAATGTTCAAAACACCTTAAGGATCTCTAAAAATACACTTGTCTAAAAATGTTAGGGATCAATCTGTTTATGAAGTTTCTTTTAAAATTTTAGAAAAGAAAACTGGAGTTAAGGCTGCGTTACACGTTACAGATAGGTGAAGATGCACATGCATCCATATGTTTGATTTTTCTCTCTTTTTTATTTACCCAACTACCATAGGTAATGGAAGTATTGTATTTGGTCCAAAAATTTTATATAGAGATTTCACCTGATTTAACGTTTTAAGGTCCCCTGAGTCCAAAAAAGTGGTTTTTGGCAATTAGTCAGTGTGCGTGTATGTGTGGAATCTTCTGGCTGTCATATCTCCAAAACTAATAAAGATAGAACTACAAAATTTCATAATTGAGACAGGTCTGGTGTACAGATGAATTATCCATATTTTGGTGAAGATTGAAAAACCGGAAGTGGGACCATAAGTCCATATCTCAAAAACAGCTCTAACGATTTTATTCAAATTTTCTATATAAACACTCTATTAGATGTCCTTTAGAATGGATATAGTTGGTTAGTTCTGGAAAATTGATAGGCGTCCTGTATAAATAGCTCAATTTCAGGTCTCGCAAGCGCATTCCTTTAAAAACGGCTGTACGGATTTTTTTTTAAAACTCACCCTATTAACTCACTTTTAAATATCCTTTTGTCTGCAGTTATTGTTTTCCGGTCAATAATTGATTTTTTGTAAAAGTTGGTATTTCAAAAATGGCTCTAAGGATTTTCTTGAAAATTGTTATATAAATCCATTTCTTTCTCATGTATTACGTGATTATTAGAGGAAAATTAACAGTCATCCTGCTTAGGTTGGTCATTTTCAGATCTCGGAAATTTGTGTTTAAAAAAACAACTCTACCATTTTTTTCTCTTATTTTTTACCTCGCTATATGTAAGCTTCGTTTTATATGTGTGTAAAGTTTCTCTTACCGGAAAAATTTTAGGTTTCTACTTCTTTAGGTCACTTTTATGTTTTCTGATCACATTATCTCTCAAAAATGCATATAATGCTCTCAAAAATCCGCACAGCTTAAAACGAAGTGTTTTGCGGATTTCTGAATTTTGCAGATTTTAGAGTAATTTCTTTTATTTACATCTTAGAACCTCATTTGAGTAGCAAATCTTTAAGATACAATTTATATGTTATATATACAATGCTGAAATAAAGTGTGTCTAATAAAAGTACAAATATTTCATGAAATTTTAATTTAACCCTATAAGCGTTAAGCCCGTCTTTTTCCGTCAAGCATAGTCAAAACAAAAGGCTGGCATGGCTAAATTTTGAAATATATGTTGCTTTTTTCGAGAAAATAAGATTAATAAATATGTATAGAGTATTGTATTAAATTTTCATATTTATACTGTGCATAGTATTAATTTTATGAATCATTAAACAGATATACCGAAAAACGGCTAACGCTGAAAGGGTTAAAGAACAATTTTTATACATCACATTATAGTTATATATATTTATACATTATAGTTACAAATTATCTAGATTTTTGAAAAGTCTGATCAATACTAGTTTAAGTAAAAATATTCATACATATTTATTTTCCTATAACCTGCAAAAAAGTCAGCAATTCTTAGTCAATCACATAAGTTTGTGCTATGAGAAAATTTGAGTATTTATCTGCATGAGAGAAAATCTTTCATGAAAACTGTCTTTCTCCTTTTCCTCTAAATTATTATCACTTATTTTTTAATAATTATGTATAATTACACTTATCATTTCCTCCTCTGCAATATGTTGAGTGATTGGTGATTCATCAGTATCAGTTAAAAACTGATTTGTCTCTTAATACAGCTGAATTTTTGCAGTCCACTAATCAACAAATCAATTGTGACAATGTTTGTTTACATTGCAAATGATATGCGGATTTTAGAGAATTGCGGATTTTAGGTTGCGGATTTTTGAGAGTTGACTGTACGTGTATTAGTGAGTAATGGAAGTCATGTGGTTGTTTCACACCGGTTTTTTTTTTTTTTTTAAATATGAATAACTTCTAAAATATACATATAAACATGAAAATTTGATGAGATTTCATTTTTAAATTATTTATTGACATTTTTATTATTCCCGCGATGCTCAAGGCTTACAAATTAATGAAATTGCTTAAATTTTTCATTTTTTCCAACTTTTGAGGAAAATTAAAGTGTTAGAAGTTTAAGAATTATTACTTACTTACGTTTAAATTATATAAAATTCAATATTACTGATTTGATAATGAACGTGCCATCTAAATTTTAAGTTAATATGTTCAATTATTTAAAAGTTATATGCAAAAGAAGAAATCGATACAACAGGTTGTTCCTTAACTTTTGGACATCAGTGTATATAAAAAAACAAAATCAAATTTTTATGAATACAATAGATACTTTTCTTGTTGAATATAGAAGAAAGTAAATAAGCTTAAATTCATGAATGAAAATGTAAAGCTTCTATAATATTACAGTTTACACAGTTATTTAATAAAATATTTTTTATATACAGAAAATCTAAATTTTTTCTTTTGGCCTTCTTTTCTGGAAGTAAATTTTACTATAATATAGGGGTGCACAACCTTTTTGGCTGGAGGGCCACTCTCATTGTCGAATGGGACATGAAGGGCCACAGACGAGATAATATAAAATAATTAATCTAAGCAGATATATTCGCCATGTAATATATACATACACACACATATATAAAGGGGCACACTATCATTGTCAAGTGCCTGTATGCAGAACTTTAATTTGTATCATATGTTACTTAATATATATATATCCCTTTATAATAATTTTTCAATTAGCAAGTTAAGTTAATCTCAAAGCATTATAATCATAAAATTATTGAATAGTAAGCAAAAGAATTAAGTATCGTATGTACAAAAAGGATAAATAAAATAAATAAAAGTATGCTTTGAAGAGAGAGAAAAAAATGTGTATTAGGAGTCTCAAAAACAACTAGCACAAATGTAAAGGCAGATAGAGGGTACAAAGATAAGTAATTTTAGTGTAGGTAAGTGAGTATGAAAATATCGTTTTGAGATATTAGATGATACTAGCAAGATCTCAAACCCCAGATCAACCCCCATAAACCGTAAATGATCACCATCAGTATCACAGGCTGTTTTTACCAGTTCTACAAAATAAATAGGCATCAATCTGTTTTTTTTTTCCCATCATTTATGTCACCAAACACAAATAAATTTGACTGACTGCACATCTAAAGTTTTTTTTATTTTTAATGGAAATTAACTACTACCATAAATTTATGCTTCTTCATCATTAATTTTAACACACATTATTACATTTTGGGGACAGATTTTTTTCTTTTAAAACAGGGGGGAAAATAGAGCATTTACTTATTGATTGTCACATTTTTCAGTTTTTAATCTTCTCGGATAGATAAAGCTATAACCACTTACTAATAGATTGTTTCATGATTTTTCCAATAAAAAAATAAGTAATATACTGTGGGCTATATTATTGATAAATAGAATGCAAAATTTAGATCTCAAACAATTTCTTTCTCTCTTTTTTTAATTTTTTCTCTTTTGCTGTTGATGAATGCAACCTAAAATGTCTGTCCTTCTGCGGGCCGCAAATTGATGGCTACTGGGCCACATCTGGCCCCCGGGCCGCAGGTTGTGCACCTCTACTATAATATATAAAATAATTTATTTAATGTTAAACTATAATACACACTGCTTCTGGTCCTAACATTGTGTATTACAAAGATTTTCTTCTTTATTTTGAAAGTTTTATGAACAGGGTGGCTAGCAGTCAGGGAAAATCAAAGAATCAGGGAATTTAGAAAATCTGGAAAAGTCAGGGAATTTTAACAAATTTTGTGAAAATAAGCTATATTAATCATTAAATTATTAATGCTATTTTAAATCACTAAATTTTTTGCTAGTGTCGTGAAATTTTCATTGAAAATAAACGTGAGAGTCAGGGAAAAATGGAGGAAAATCTCGAAAAATAGTCAGGGAATTTGAAAAGGTTTAAATGCTAGCCACTCTGAACACTATCATAGCTGCCAACTTGTAAATTTTTAATATATTTTTTAGCAGTTTTCTGCGATTAAATTTGATGAATTTTTTTACAAAGAAATAGTGATGTCATAAAACCGTACTAGTTGGCACCTATGCACTATGTTTCTTAAAAATAGATTGTTTGCTTTTATTTATTAATATCAGTCCCACAATTCTTTGCACAAATAAAATAATCTGGTGTATCACTTGCACAATTTGCTCTTACCTGGCATTTTCAATGCATAAAAAAAAAAAAAAAAAAAAAATGCAGATTAACGGCCCTCCTTACTTACCGTCGTTGGAAGCCCGATCCAATGGTATTCTATGGGGAAATTTTCTTTACAAATAACTTATTAACCAATACATATTTTTAAATTCTGTTTTCACATTAAGAAAATTCCCAACTGTTAAATTGACGGACCTTTTTTAAAAATGTATTTTTTTTAATTTTTAATATTTTATTTTGAAATTGTAAAAATTTCACATATTGAAAATTCGTATTTTGCAGCTTCAAAATAAAATATTAAAAAAATAATTTTTTAAAAAAGGTCCATCAATTTAACAGCTAGAAATTTTCAGAATGTGAAAACAGAATTTAAAAATATGTATAAGTTAATAAGTTATTTGTAAAGAAAAATTTCCCATAGAATAACATTAGCTTCGGCTTCCGGCGGCGGTGAGTGAAGAGGGCCCTTAAGGGACTAGATAACAAGTACTGTATATCAACTCAATTTTTAAAAAGGTTTAAAAAAGTTTTATTTGACATATAATTCTGTATGAGAGATGCTAATAGCACCCTAACCTCCATTTAAATATAATACCTCCATTTACAAATTGAAGACTTATTAAATTTTAAAGTTTATTCCAACATATTCAGACAAATTTCTTCCATAACACTCCTTGGATATTGCCAATCTTTATTAAACTGTTCAAGCGACAATCTCATAAGAACTAATTTCCTGCAATTATTTGTTTTTAAGTTATGCTGATAACATATATATGCATACAGATCAACCACTGAAAACTTTGTGTTCGTATTTCGGGAACCTCAAAATGTGATATACAAAAACCAAAGCTGAAAATTTAACTTCAAAAAGTACCTACTTTATTTAACGTATGGGTGTGAAAGATTAAGATATGGTAAAATGAAGTAAAGCAAAATTATCAATTACATTCATAATAAAACAATGCTTTCTTTTGAATATCCCTGTATATTGTCGATAATACTCACTACATTGTGTACTTAAATTAATCCTATATGAAAACATCTAACATATACTGACCCAGACAGCACATCGCCTCCCCAGGATATCTTCAAGATGTCTTCTGGATGAAAAGACATCCCAGAAACGTCCTTAAGATGTACTGTGGATAAGTTAAGCCTAAATGTGCTGTTAGGGGAAATGCTTTTTCAGCAATTTCTAATTATAACCCCAATCTATATAATATTTCTCGAACGTAGACCAGTTCCGTTATATTTTGTTAAAATGATACGATAGCGATGCAATTAATAAAATACGTAAGGATAAAAAATACTAGTAAATGGATAATATTTAAGCATGTGGACTCAGCTGAATGATCTAATAAGAAAAAATGACGACATTTGTCTGATGAGATAATTTTATGGAAAAATGTATTTTTAAAAGTTGCATCTTCAGAATCTTTACAAGCACCATTTTAAACATAACAATACTTTAAAAACAGAATATGAATTATTATCATAAATTTACTAATAAACACAATCATGAAAAGTGTAATAAAAAGAGGAATTCGTTTTTTTTTAATTTTTTTAACAAAAATCTGTGCCAAAATAAATAAAAAGTTATCTCCAACATGGCGAGATAAATTTAAAAGTCGTCATGGGGGGTCTTATACTAAAACTGTACTGCTGTGGAAGTGTGAAAACTGGGTTGTCAACCATGAATTTTATTTTTAAATCTTTCTTTGAATGATTTTGGTTTCAATGTTGCACATCGATAATTTAGTTCTAATAATAATTTGGCTACGTGTAAAGTAAATTTTTAATTTGGTGGTGAAATTGGTATAATATTTATGAGTTTCAAATTTTAAAGGTAAATAAGAAAAGAAATAAAAGTGCAGAAATTTCGCACAGGTTTGCTATATCTAAATTCTTTTGGGTTGTCTTGTGAATCATTAATGATTTCCATGCCATACAGTGTTAGAAATAAGAATTTTGAAACTAGGCGTCAAAATGAAAAATCTTGGTGCCATCTATAATTAAATATGTATATTTAAAAAAATAATAGTAAAGTATCAACTTGTAAATAATATATGCAAAATTATATAAAAAAGATTTATGTAATGAATGTAATTACATTGACAATATTAAACATACATATTTAAAATCGCAAATTCATTCTTCGCCCAGAAGATACATCATTCCACCACAATTTAATAGCATTTTCTGGGCAGAAATCTTCCAATTTAGGGCTGTTTAATTTAATCATTAAGAAATCGTCAACTACTTTCACTGAGATATTTCTTAAATCAGTTTTTATTAGGTTCAATTGACTGAAATACAGTCTGATGGGATTGGGAAAATTATTAGGTATGATAAAAATATCTAGGCGTTAAATATGGCACCTATGATTGGAATTCTAGGTGTCAAAATGAAAAAACTGGTCACAAAATGCGACTAACAACCACTTATTTCTAACCCTGATGTCATATCCTACACAAAACATGGTTTAATGCATATAAGGAATAATAATTTTTTTTAGTAATCTAATGATGTTCTTAATGATTTCTGTAAGCTTTTGAGAACAAAGAAATTGGGTATTAATTTTTATTCACAGATCTTTATAAGGATGTATTTTAGTTAAAAAAAAAAGTTGGATTCATTCTGCCAATTATATAAAGGGTAGGGTGTATATCCTTAGAAAATACCCTTGGTAGAGCACCATTACAATATTTAAATAAGTAAATCAAAATGAAATATTTAAAATGGGAAGTTTACTTAAACACTATAAATTATATCACAGGATTGCAATAGAGATTAAGTACCTAACATAATGGTTGTATCACACGAGAAATTTTGACCAGCTTTTCACTAACAGGGTGGCTACAAAAATTCAGAAAAAAAGTTCCCTGATTTTTCCATGACTAATTTTGACAAATTTCCATGATTTCCGTTACCTATTATATACATTCCATAATTTTGAGTACATCATACTCTTGTGTAGCATTACTCACTAAACCACTGCAATTCAAAAAACTATACTGATGGACAAAAATATCTCAATCTTTTCATTTCTTTCTTTATTCACTTACAAAAGGGAAAATAAAATGAAAATTTTTGATAAATTAACAAAATTATAAAAATATGACTAATTTTAATAGCACAATATATTAACATCAAGACATAAAATTACAACTTAAGTTGTTTCACTAAAAATATGTATTTATTTTTTTTAATGTTAACTTGGTGAGATTCAATTAGAAAGCAGCCAATCATGGTTAAGATAACACCTGTTTGGCAATCTTTCAGTCATGCTTGCTCGGCAAAAAAGAAAATTTCCATGATTTTGGGGTGTTTTTACAAAATTCCCTGATTTTCCCAAATTGATAAAGTATACCATGATTTCCCTGATTGTCGCCACCCTGACTAAGTACAATATGATCTAATTTCTCAAAAGACAGTCGAAAAAATTGATTTTCTGCTGACTTGAATACTTCCCATACATTGCTGCATTGTGTTTAGTAAAATATTGCATGAAAATCTCTCATATGATATGGACTGAATACTATATTAAGATGAAATTGTTGATATTTTGTTTCAGGAGGGAAGGAAGGAAGGAAAATATATTATTAAAAGATTTATTTATAAAATTTGGAAAACATGTATTAAAAATCCGACTATATGTTTGTACTTTACAGCAATTCCTCTAAAAATATGAACAATTATTAGTTTTGTTATGGTTATAAATTCTCATGACAGTTCTTAAAGTTTAAATTATTTTTTAAAATATCAAAATTTATTAAGGTATAATTATAGTATCTCCCCACAACTGGATTTGGCGATTTTTCTTTAGTGCTATTTTGAACAATAACGATGTTGTTCTGGATTCTTTGCTATATAATATGGCAGCCTGCATGCTGTTTATTTTAGATTTATGATTTAGCCATAATCGCCAAATCCAGTTGTGGGGAGATACTATAGTTGTTCCGTAAAAGTAAATAATGGAAATATGCTTTTATTCTAAATAAAATGCACCTTTTCTTTTTTTCAAGAAATTGAATCAGAATTAATTGTATTAATTTGTAATTATTATTATTTTGTAAACATGGTTTCATACTTACCCATAGAAAGCACCAAATTAAATGATTTCGTTCTAATATAATATTTTATTTCTTAACTGCATGGAATTATAAAAATATGCAAGGTACAACATATAACAAAGTGAGAAACTTCTTGCAAGAAAATTACAGTCACATTTAGTTACTTACACATAATAAAAAACAAAAATGTTCACTGTTTGCTTCATCTCAATAATTTCAATTTACAATTTTTAATGACGTTATAAACATGAAACATTTGAGCAATCTAAAAACAGATCCAAAGTAAATTGGTAGTAAAATTAAATATTAAGATAAAATACTGTTAATAAAATATTTAAAATTCAATAATAAAAGAAAGAATTCTCTTGTTTATAAGCAAATTTTAAACACAGTGCAAACATCATTTTTTAACCATCATACTGGGAGCTTTATTATAGCGGCCAGTTTTCATTATTCCTGCTGTCTTTTTAGATTTTGGAGCTTTTGGGTTTGTGGATTTAGCTACCGTAGGCTTTTTGGTTGTCTTTGCTTTTGCTTTTTTAGAAGCAAGTTCTTTCTTGGGAGATTTTGATTTAGCTGGTTTTTTAGTAGTAACAGGTTTAACAGCAATCTTTGGTTTAGGTGCAGCAGATTTAAGTTTTGATGGCTTTTGTTTTGTCTGTGTTCCCATTTTAAATGATCCAGATGCTCCTTTACCTTTCGTCTGAACAAGAATTCCAGAAGTAACAGCACTTTTCAAGTATTTTTTGATGAAAGGAGAAAGTTTATCAACATTAACTTTGTAGTTGGCAGCAATATATTTTTTGATGGCATGGGCTGAAGAACCACCACGGCTTTTTAATGAAGAAATAGCAATATTCACCATTTCAGACACTTTAGGATGCTGAGGAGTTGTCTTGGCATTTCTTGGTTTAGCAGCAGCAGACTTTGCTTTTTTCGATGTTGTCGCAATTGTTCCATTTTCAGCCATAATTGCTGTTTAAATATTTGAATTAATTGAAATAAAATAAATCTGAACTCAATCAATGTGTTAGCACGACGACTGTTCAGTGTTTACAATTAGTTCGGTTCGAGCTCCTTCTCCTAGTTCTTGTTCTTTTCTCACATCCCGCGTTAAATCAAATCCAAATTACTGACATGCGCACCACGGAGTAATATTAATAGGAGTTGAAGGTCCAATGGGAGAAAGCTATGAAACTGTGATCTAAATTTTTGGTAAATATTGAGGGCGCCACTTGTCATTCCTCCCTACCTCGGCGCGGATATACTGTTGTTTTCAATAGAATTTTGCTGGAGTACATTTAAAATTTTTTATTTTAAGCAATTTAATTTCTTTGTAAGTTCTTAAAACTGCATAATTCAGATGTTTCAAATAAATGCTTCGTTCCTAGTTGTAAAACAGGCTATGATAGTAATAAGAAAAGAAAAAAAAAAGGCCGTAGGAGAAAAATAAAATCCGAGTTCGTGTTTTCTGCACCGAAAGTAAGTTTATTTTTTTTCTTTACAAAATTTCATCCATTCTCCTTCCTCCCAATTGTCTGTTTTAGCTAGCTTCGGTTCATAAGAATCGTCATTTTTTAAAAGCTTTCTTTCAAAGTAAAATTAGTATAAAATGGCTCTTTAAAAAAAACATGTTGGTTAGAATACTCTATTTAATGAAATTTGCTTTCAATCGAAATTTTTTCAGTTTGATATTATTTTTAAAAAAATAATTAAAACGAGACATTTCCCCATTAAATAACATTGCGAAAGCTGGAGAGAAGGAAGGATTGCACGCTGGCGCCATCTGTAAACATTAGAAAACAACATCACAAAATTTCAGCGTTACCTTCTTCTCCTGTCTTATTACTCCGTGATGCGCACGAAACTGTTTATGTTGACAAAAGCGAACTTCAAAGAAAGCTTTAAAATGTAGCTGATGCCAAAATTAGAAAGACCGATGAAAAATTAAAGATATCAAAAACATAGTTATAGGGCGGGTTCAGGCTCTCGACCGATCCAGGATCGATCCAATTGGTCGTGGAAAAATGCGTCCAGTCTCATCGACCGGTCTGGATCAAAGTCGTCCAGTGTAATGTGTTCCATGGACCGGTCGTGGATCAAATCGCTCAAGAAAATTTTCCGAGTCATTTGATCCATTTAAAAATCCATTGCTATGATTGGACGTTAGTTATTGCTCTGGTTACGCCATCTATCGGTCCTTACAAACGCTAATATGCATACAAGCATTTTATTTGGTAAATAACTGTATAATTGTTTTAGAATTATAAATATATGTAACGTATCGTTCTTTAATAGATGATTTATGACAGTCACTTCATCTTAAGAGAGTTCACTCAAATAACTAATACTCCAAAATAGTTTATGCAGTCGTTTATTGAAGACACTTAGTCATTTTATACTTTATTAACAGTTAAATCATTCTGAGCACGTTGACGTACAGATCCGTAGCCGAGTCGGGCCGAAATCGTCCCGTTAACGGCGGAACCGCGAACCAATCCCCTCCTGGGACCGCTAAAATAAACTTTTTATTGACGTGCACTAATTAAGCAAATACTTCCATGAAAAAGGCGCCGATTTTCGGGTGCTCCAGCTTAAATATGGATACTTGGGGGCGAGGTCAAACTCCCAATATGAATTCTTATTGGATAATTAAGTAAGCTAAAATCCAGCCCACATTCTCTCATTGGTTGACCCGGATATCCAGGATTTCGTATTTCGCAATGCATTGCCGCTTATTTCGACTATTGCATAATTTTGATTATGAAACTTCTTCTAACTCCGATTCCCGCGCTACGAAGTGTTTTGCTGAAAAACTAACTTTACTAGGGCTCTAAAATAGAATTCTCACAAAGTTGTTCTTAAAATTAAGATTTATTCTGAGCCAATACTATTAAGATATCACTTAATATTAATTTAAATACTAATTTAGAATCTTGCTTATTTTATCCTTTCATATCCCCCCCCCCTCCAAGCCGACGCTCCCCATACTTGCCTGCAAGTATGGGGGAAGTCACCCAGAGACAGAAGATATTTTAGGAAACACTTTTGTCTAGGTTATCATTTTTAAGTAGGAGTTATGGCCTTTCCCTTTATTTATAAAAAAAAAATTAACTTTTCTTTTTAATTTATTTACTTGTATGTTGGACTGGTCAACGTGCTCGACTGATACATATAATGGTGTTTACAGCACTTGTTTACAAACATAAGAAAAGTTTAATATAATGTATGAAAACGTATGACATACTGCACGAAAAAAAAAATATAGCATAACATGTTTGCCGGCGTAACATATTTGACAAGATATATTTCTTTCTTACAAACTAGTTTGTGTTGAGGAAAGTTTTTAAAACATAAAGTTCCTTTTGGCCATTAAAAGTTTTTGAATGTCTTGAATAATAACTTTGATCTTTGTATTTAATATTAAATAAAATTACAGTCGTAGCGTTGGTTTACAATTTTCTTTGCAATGAAAAAAAAAGATATTGCAACTTAATGTAAAGTTTTGCAGAAAGAAAAAAAAAGTTATCAATTTTTCCAAGCTCATTTATTAAATTAACGAAGTATGATAGTGTCGAAATGTCCACCTTCTAAAATTTAACTTTTAGGTATTTGATTAATATGCATAAAATTTAAATATAGCATTCACTTCAACAATCTACACTATTGCTCATGTTATATTTCACATAGCTGTTTCAATGGGCAAATGAAAAAGCTGAATTTGCAACTTAAGTTAAAATTTTATCTTTTTTAATGATTCAAATAAGACAGGTTATATAAATATATATGAACAAATTTCTGCATGGTAGGAATAAATATTATGCATACATAAATTCTATGTTTGCATGAAAACAAAACAAAACTGAATACTATCACCTTGCTATACATAATTTCAAAATGTATAAAATTTAATATCGGAGCAATCACTATTACACACGTATCAGTAGCGTCTCATGAATGACATTTTGGATGCTCCACTTGGGTAGTTAGAAACAATACATTAAAATGGGTATTTAATCATTTTTTTGCTTATTTCGAGAAACAATGCAGATATGACGACATTTCAGCGACTTTACATTAAATGAAAATCTGCCATTTGACTAAGGATAATTAATTGTTTTAGGTGGTTTTTATTTTCGCTATTATTTCTTTTATGAAACCGTCATCATAGTATCTGTAAATAAGATTAATTCTAGATTTTAGTGTTTTAAATGTTTTTTTTCAAGTTTAAAACTCAATTTTTTCAGTATATTTTATATGTTTTTTAATTATTTTAGAAAGAAAAAAAAAGGGGGAAAGGGAGGCATGATAGTCATTGCTACAGTATAGATTTTTCATGCATTTTCTGCACTTCATATTATATGCAAGATTTTTTTTTATCATGAACAGGGATGGAACACGGGCGCAGAATTCATACCGGAATGTGTTTAAGAAATTCCTCTACCTATAACATAGATGCCAAGTCTCCCGTTTTTCAAGGGAGACTTCATACTGGAAATTTTTTAAATCTGTTTTCGGCAATATTAATCGTCGAAAATATATATAACATATTCCATTTAAAATTATTGGTGTGAATTCTGATTTAAAAGTTAAAAAGGTTGGCAGCTCTGCTATAATATCGTTGATTTATAGACAATATTATAGATATCGTCTATGATGATATTATAGATATAGACGATATTATAGATATCGTCTATCGTATGATGGAACACGGAACGACGCCCGTGTTCCATCTTGCATGAACCATGATTTAGGTGCATTCAGTGATTATAGTTATTACTAGCGAGCTTCGCCCTCTAGCGGGTCAGTATTTTTTTAATGAAATACTACGTTGCGCGCACGTATTCCTTTACCATCCTTATGATTTCTCAGAATTCCATGTTATTATTCATAATCTTTCATTCTTAAAAAAAAAGGTATTAAAAAAGAAATAATTTAGAATCGGGTAAAAACACACCGGGTTCCTACTGCCTTCGGCAGCGCAGACCCATGTGCGCTGTACGCACATGTGTGAAGATATACGTGCGCTGCGTGCACATATTCCTTCGTAAGTCTAACTTTTATTCTTATAAAAAGAAAATTTAAAAATCCTTTACCATCGGGCAAAAAGTTTGACCAGGTCCCCACTGCCTTCGACAGCACAGTCCCGTGTGTGCTGCGCGCGCACAGGTTAGTAGATATGTGCGCTGCACGCACCTATTCCTTTTCCACATTTCCAGCCCCTCCTAATTAACCTACATATACAATTTTGAACGGTCTAACTCAATTAGCTGAGATGCAAAAGAAAACCTAATCAGGAAACCTCAAAATGTGTAAATGGGGTGAAATCTCGAATTCTACTTTCGTTAATATAAAAGTACTTTAAAATATCTTTCGAATGATATATTAAAAAAAAATTTAATCATAATTAAAATCTGAAATATTGAAATTTTAAAATATTACAGCGCCATCTGGCAGTAGAAATTTCTGTAATCTACTGTTCGATTCCAAATAAACAAAGCTTTCAAATGATGTATTACTTATAAAATTATTTTAATTAGTAGCTGAAATACAAAAGAAAACCGATTCAGGACACCTCAAAACATGTAAATCAGGTGAAATCTCGAATTCCACTTTCGATAATATAAAAGTACTTTAAAATATGTTTCGAATGACGTATTAAAAAAAAATGTAATCATGATTAGAATTTGAAATATTGAAATTTTAAAATATTACAGCACCATCTGGTGAAGGAAATTTCTGTAATGTACTGTTCGATTCCAAGTCAACAAAGCTTTCAAATGATGTATTACTTATGAAATTATTTTAATTAGTAGCTGAGATACAAAAGAAAACCGATTCAGGACACCTCAAAACGTGTAAATCAGGTGAAATCTCGAATTCCACTTTCGATAATATAAAAGTACTTTAAAATATGTTTCGAATGAGGTATTAAAAAAATGTAATCATGATTAGAATTTGAAATATTGAAATTTTAAAATATTACAGCCCCAACTGGTGGAGGAAATTTCTGTAATGTACTGTTCGATTCCAAGTCAACAAAGCTTTCAAATGATGTATTACTTATGAAATTATTTTAAGTAGTAGTTGAGATACAAAAGGAAACCTAATCAGGAGACCTCAAAACGTGTAAATCAGGTGAAATCTCGAATTCCACTTTCGATAATATAAAAGTACTTTAATATCTTTCGAATGATGTATCAAAAAAAAAAAAAAAAAAAAAAAAAAAAAATCCTAATTAGAATCTGAAATATTGAAATTTTTAAATATTACAATGTCATCTGGCGGTAGAAATTTCTGTGATCTACTGTTCAATTCAAAATCAACAAAGCTTTCAAATGATGTATTATGAAATTATTTTAATTAGTAGCTGAGATACAAAAGAAAACCTAATCAGGACATCTTAAAACATGTAAATCACGTGAAATCTCAAATTCCATTGCATATAGTAGTCGATTAATTTAAGGCGACAGAGATTTGTGGCGTCTACTCTTGAAATTCAATTCAAAGAAGTTTTAAAATGACATATTACTTTTGAAATTATGCGAATTAGAAGCTGAGGTACAAAAATGATAAAACAATTTATGTCTGACTTTTTCGTGGTTTTCTCCAAAACGTACATAATTCTGGGCTAAATACTGTTAAAAATCCATAGTATGAAATGTGAATGGAATATCAGACTCTGCAAAATATAAAAGAATAAAAGCATTCTGGATTTTCCGTCATTTTCTCTGAAACAACCGTTCTTTTTATACATTTTTGCCTCCCCCCCTTTCCGTCCCTTCTAATAATTTTAAACTTGAAAATATCCGGAATCGATTTATCTTGCCTTAAAACCTAATAATACCAATTTCAAACGCTGTAACTCATTTTTCTTTTTTTGCCCCTTCGCCTCCTAAGCCCTTCCTGATAATTCTACACTTTCAAAAATATTCACAATTGAATTATCAGGCATTAAAACCAAATATTATGAAATTTCAACGGCATATCTCTATTTAAAATACTGCAAAATAAAAAACAAAACTTAATCTTACATTGTGTTTTGGTCACATGAGTCGTGATAAATATAATTCCTAATAAAAATGTAATTTTTTTGTTTATTCGCATATTTTCAAGAAAATTGAACAGTAGCTTTATAATATGCTGTCTAGGACGAATATTAATTCAAATGTAACGTGAATAAAAATTTGAAAATTGCAATTTCCCCCCCCCACTATAAAACACGTGACATCTTAATCGGTTACAATCATTTCCTTTTTCATCTAAGACAGTAGTCTGGCATTTGAAATGATGTTGCCACAAAAAATTCATACTTTAGTTAATTTTAAAAAATCTAATTGTTGTACCGATAAGCCGCTTGCACTCTTAGATTCAGAAAAATTGCCCCTTTCATTTGATACTAAATTCATAACGATCAGACTAATATTTCTAATTTATTTCTCACATTTTCTTTTAATTAAACATGAGTCAACATTTTAATTAATATCTCCACAACCAATTAAAATTTTTAAATTCTGTTTTCAGGAGGACCTTGGAAAGGCTCCAGAGCATCCGTATGTCAATTCTTGTACTTATGCGTTCAATAGGGGCTGAACGTATAGAAGAACAGACAGACAAACAAACCTTTCCTTTTATTATAATAGATTATCGCAGATCGATGGTTCAACCATTCGTTTTAAAGGTATTGGTGAGCTCTTTTGAAAGATACCCAACATGAAAATTTACTCCCCTCAAGGGGGGACTTCTCCTCCAATGGGGGGGGGGGAGAGGCGAGGCTCCTACATACACAAATTTTTTTTCCCAGTTGAATATCTCAATAACAAAAAATATATATTCGTTTCATTTGGTTTAGTGCAGTCTATAGATGTTAAACTCTACTTACCTGCAAATTCCCCCATAGACGTAATATATTTGAATATTTTTGAGTGTCCCTGTACACAAACCATTTGCTTCATCTCAACGAAAAGCTTACTGTAGCATCCCTATATGATACCCATTTAGAATACCAAGTTTGGAATTTCTGCTACTATTTGTTCTTGAGATATGCTGATAACAGACCATTCACTAAAAACATGATTTTCATATTCAGGGCACCTCAGAACATGTAAATATAACAAAAACTCATGTTCGAAAATTTGACCCTAAAACAATACTTTCTCGACCCTATGGGTAAGACAAAGTAAAAACATGTTAAAATACTCACTTTTAACCTTTTATGAAAAATAGCTTTAGAAATAATAACAATAATGTAGTACATACATATGCGTATATATATATATATATATATATATATATATATATATATATATATTTCTTTATCAAAGGTTTTACCGAATATTTTAAAATCTTTATCTGTTATTTAGTATTTTTGTTTGGATCACGGATTAAAAGAGTAGGATGTATTACGAATGTTACGGAAAGGTAGTAATTTTCATCTGACAGATAGAGGGCGACCAGATCTTAAAAATACACCAATCAGCGCGTTTCTACATTTCTGGCTGCGCGTTCATAGGTCGTTCTCGGAAATCGGATGATGACTGAAGCCGAAGGGGTGGGCTTTCCCTTTCTTCCGATAAGTTTCAAAGATACTACACCAGGCGGCGATCAAATCATTCTCCTACGTTCGTCTGAATTAATGCGGAAACGTAAGCTCCGTTTCCCGTGCTTGCTGCCCTATCTCGTTTTAATTCCTATGCTCTTCTTCCGTGGTTTGGATGTAGCATTAGGTTTGCACTGAGGAGAAATTCTTCCCAATCGACAACAAAACAAATCATGAATAAATAAATATATATATTTTCTTCCTTTGACAATTATATTCTTTTGTAATTGCAATACATGACACACCTGTTAAATATATATAGTATATATACACACATGAATTTTAAATTGAAATAACTAATACACAGAGTAAATTATATTTTAAATATGCAAAGTAAAAATAAAAAGAATAATTCAGAACATGTGAGCCAAATTTTATAATTACACAATTTTATAAAAATGCAGAATACATATCTTTATTTATTTACTTTGATTTTCATCAACATCGAATTCTAAACATTCTTCTTTTAAATGCCAGCAAGTAGTCATCTTGGATGGCATGGTAGTAAAACATTTCATGCCTTCCAAAATTATACTAGCTAGCATAAATGTCCAAGTTGAATAACGCTTCCCCCACGTATGAAAGTTATTCAGATATTCATACATACAGTACTTACAAAATTTAAAATAGAAAGTATACTAGGTAATAAAGAGACTTTAAAAATGCAAACAAATCCCTAAATAAATCTATGAATACTAAAAATAAAAAGCACAACTCAGAATATGTGAGCAAATTTATATAATTAATTACACATTTTAAAAATGCCGAATGGAATACATATCTTAATTAGCTCTTGATTACCATCTCTGTTTTAAGGCCAGCACATTCTTCATTTTAAAGCCAGCAAGTAGTTATCTTGCAAGGCATAAAGTAATAAAATTTAATACCTTGCAAAATTCTACCAGCTAGCGTAACTGATGATATTCTCAACAACTTCCTCTGGCTCAGGTAGCATCTTCTTCTATTCTAATAATCAGTTTCTTTTCCATACCGTCATATGTGATTTAATGAATATGTTAAAAAATTCTATTTATTTCTTCTGAGAATGTCTTAAATAAGTGTTAGTATAAACTTTTATTATTAACTATACAAATTAAATTATGCTAAATAATTTTTACAGTCATGAAATTCATAGTATAATAAAAATATTTATCATAGATAACTACATAAAAATATATTCACGTATATCTTACAAACTTACAATAAATCTTATTGATATGTGTTTTCATAAAATATATCAAATTTTCGTATCTGTAATTTAATAACCCTCACTTCACTTTTTTTGGAATTAGAAACATATTAAACCGATGAAAATTGCATTTATTTACATTCTTGTTCAATATGAACATAACAAAATTTTGAATATTTGTATATATATAAATTCAAAAATTTTAAGTGAAAATCTACATACTGTGGGAAAGTATACTTCTGTTAACCAATATAAACTTACCACCATTATCATGATAATTAAAAATTGAAATGTTTTCAGGTCTTTTTATCTTTTCTCAAAAAAAAAAAACCTGTTCAAGTGGTTATTCACTGCAGAAATATCACTCAATAAAATCAGTCACACATTAAATTTATACATTACGAAAGATGGAAGATTAAACGTAAACAATAATATTATTGTATCATAGGATCTTAACTGAAGCAATACCTTATAATAATGAGCATATTATGAAACTAACTATTTAAATAACCATGCTCTTTAATAATAAGTAAACAGTAGCTACAGTCAAATGAATACTTTCTATATTTCATACTTCCATGAAACAGATTAAACGCAAACAATAATAATCTTTTTGCATCATAGGATCTTAACTGAAGCAATATCTTATAATAATGAGCATGTTATTATGAAAATGACTATTTAAATAACCATGCTCCTTAATAATAATAAGTAAACGGTACCTCCAGTCAAATGAATACTTTCTATATTTCATACTTGTCAGGTTTATAAACCTGACATGATTATCTTAAAGCTTCAAAGTTAAGCAGAGTTGAAATAATGGAGTCCAGTGGAAACTGTATTGAGCAGGTAAAAAGAAATATGACAAGTTTTTCTTTTAAATAAAATCATTTATTTAAAAACTACATTGATTTTTCTAGTGAAATAAAAATATGGCAAACGAAAATAAAAGTTATAATACATTTAGACGATTCGTTTAATATTCTTCAGGGCAGATATATTAGTACTAGTACAGAGTAGTTACTGAAGCCTATACTATTACTGAAAGAAGCTTAAAAGTTTGCAGTTTTAAAATGACTATCATCCTCGAATAAATCTAAAAATATTTACTTAAACCTCATCTGAAAAACAACAGCTTTCTACACAAGCTTTAATATTGTCGAGGTTATCAAGGAAAAATTTAAACTGAAATATACAAACTGCGTTTAACGCCAGCTTCTTTATTACCGGGATTCACCTCGGCACTAACACCGAAAAAGCCACACGATTGCTTTTCTGCTACGCTACTTATTCAATTCAAGCAGATGACGTAGACTTATGTCATTTGCATACGGATAGCTTCGGCTAACGTATTAATATTTTATGCTAAAATAAATTTTAAATAAACTATGAGTTTTTAAATATTTATTAACTTAAAATTATAAAAGTAAATAGAGAATAAATTACTTAGATTTTAATGACCATCGGTTTTAATAAAAAAGGAAAGATAGTTAAACTAAAGAGGGAGTGAAACTGAATAAAAATATTGAGTGTCAAGAACATACTAATATTTTAAATTTCTAAACCTAACAATAAGCCCCCCCTCTTGACACTCAACCGAGACCATGAAAAAAATATATATATATCTGCCCTGAATCTACAAGTTCACATCATATTATTTGAGTAACAAAAAAAAAAAAAACTTGAAAAAAAAACATAAGTTGACAGATTCAACAACGACTTGATACTAATCGTCTTTCTTAAGTATCGGTTACATCCAGACTGCAACGCTCGCTCGCTCGCAAGCGAGTGATCACAAATCCGAAATTTGTGATCGCCAAGAATGTTTCATTCCAAACGCAACAATTTCAGTCGCTCACAAATGACGACGGCTGATCGCAAGTTTGTGATTTCCGGTTTCCAATACATCGATTATTTTAAACGATAAACCGTAATGATTGGCTAGAGAGAAACATGTGACCTAGCATATGCTTGCGTTTTTGTTTATATTTATTTATTAACGTATCCGTAATTAAAAATAGAGAAATGTTTAAATGTAATTGTTTTCCTGGAAATGTCTCTCCCTGTGTATTATGAGAGGGAGATAAAATAAAAAATAAAAGGATATTCACACTTATATATGAAGTTTAATGCAGTTTATGTTTAAAAAAAAATTAGTTGAACTTTTTTTGTTATAGGTTGTTTACATGCAGCTTTTTAAAACTTAGTTTAGAAATATTAATGTATTTGTATCTTTTATATTTTTAGCTTCAGAAACGTTATGTATACGCATCAACTAATCTAACATTTAATCCATATTTTAGGCATTTATTTAAAAAATTCTAAAGTTATATTTGCATAGTACATGAAAACTAGCATTTATTTTATTTGTTTAGTAGGTAATTTTCAACAATTAGAAGCTTATAAAGCTTTTGTAAATTGATATAATTTTGGATAAACTGTCAGGCTCTTTCATATTATTTAATGACTAGGGACAAATGATACATTGCTTAATTATTTAAAAAAAAATTAAGGTTTATTATTATCAGTACTTTTCTATTTTGCTGGTGCAAATCTCACCATACGAAAATGTTAATAATGCTGCAAATCTTGCCAAGCAAATTTTATTGATGACAACACACAGTTTACGTATAAAAAATTTTTAATAAATGTTAGTTCTAAGAATTTTTTTGCACAAGAAGTAATTTTAGGCTAAATGTGTTTTGCTTGAAATAAACTGACAGATTCTTCCTCTGTTCAGGCAAATCCCAAATTTTTATTGATTTTGGTTTCTCATCCATTTTTGATGTATTAGGAAAAAGATGTGACTAATAAGAAATGAATGCAGCTTGTTTTAAAAATGTGGCGGTAAAGAGTTACCAGTAAGGATATTCCATTTGGTGTTGGTAGTATCTATTTTGGCGACTTTATAGAGCTGTACTTTACTATCATTCATTATTATAGGCAAATATCCATTTTCCTTCATTATGATTATTACATCATTAGTTATATAGTAAAGATATGGAAGCACTTGGATGCAGACAGCAGTAAATTTTGTTTGTGTAAATAGGGTAATGTGGAGGTATTTGAGTTAATAAAATTTAACACGTTCATCTCCATGTCTTCCAGATATGGGTGACGCTCTTCTCGTTCAAGTTAACACAAGATCTTGGGCATCGGGACAATGAAGCAAGGGGAGGCACTTGCCTCTCCCTGGAAAATTCTAATGAGCATTTTTTTCTTTAACTTTAAAACTATGCTATCAGAATTTTATTTAAAAAAAATATTTTTTCAGGTTGTGCCCCCCCCCCCTGGAATTTTTTCTGGTGACACCACTGCATGAGAGTAATTGTGTCATTTTTTATAACGCTAGTAGTCGCATGTCGGTCTATTCCCCGCTGTTGTTTAGTATAAAGGGAAAGCCGAAAGAAAGCCAGTAGAGAAAGATGAGCTGCCTTTAATTCATGCAAAACTTTTCCCGCAAACCTCTAACCTTTCTGAAAAACTAGAAGTAGGGGAAAAAATAATCAACGTTAATAGTCGCATCACAGTCAAATACCGATTTTAGAAGTAAAATGTTTTTAACTGCTCAAAAAATATCAAGAATGACTTAAAAACAGACTATGTTAGAGAACATCCACTCAAGGTTAGTTACACAGAATTTTCTTACTTTATTTTTAAGGGGTGATCTGTTGGGGAAATTTATAATCAGTGGGCGGCAAATAGACCAATATGTGACTACTAATGCATTAATAAGATTTTTAAAAGGAAATTAATGGAATAAGCACTGAAATATAAATAAAGGATATACAACATAAAAATACTAAAAATATACACATTATGCTGTACTTTTTATTAATTTATATTTAGGAAAACGTTACATTATACTATATCACATGGTGTTCGTTAAAACACTCTAAGCACATTTGAGGTGATTCTGGACAATAGAAACAATAGGTTGCATATATAGTGTTTCTTTTACATTTTTCTTTGCTTCTTGGCATTTGGCAGTTTGCTTCCTCTTCTGGTAACATAGAGCACACACATACATACTTCTTATAGGCTCGCTTTGCTGATTCTTACAAATCTATGAAGGGTGGGACACTTCCTTGTTTTACTCCTATTATTGTCGGGCATAGCGTTTTCTAAGGACAACTATTTGATAAAAAAAAGTTTCTGGAATTTTCTAAATTCTATTTTTTCATTTGTGGCTCTCTGGTACATGTCATCTCCGACGATCGGATTTGTGCCCAGTGAGAAGCTCAGCTGAATCATGCTGGGCAATGAACGTGTTAATAACGCTATGAGTCTGACTGAGGTACCTGTAATGAGGACCTTTTTTAAGGGATTCTAGCTCAAGTTGTGTAAGTTTCAGACCGCATTGAAAATTCTAAATGGCTAGGCCATTGAGCACAACCTGGGCTCGAACCCTATAACATTCAATTCAAAGTTAGAATAAACTAATTATAAAACAAACAAAATCCTAACTAGGTAGAACAAGCGGGCAATGTTTTTTTAAAGTGGTTTGTTTTGTTTAGTTATAAGCTTCATTACTAATGAATATTAAAATTTATAAACTTAAACCCATAATTTAAAAAAAAAGAAAGCTTTCACAATTTTTTCTATGTCAATATTATAGTTGACAGGCAAAAATTGGATTTAGGCAAAAATTGGGACCTATTTGCACAGCGCGCATATCCCCTAACCTGTGCTACTGAAGGCAGTGGGGACTCGGTCTAACTTTTTACTCGATGATAAAGGATTATTTTCGTTTTCTTTTCTTAAAAATAAAAGTTTGACTTGAGAAAGAACACATGCACGTGCAGCACACATGGGTCTGCACTGCCGAAGGCAGTGGGGACCCGGTTTGAGTTTTTACCCGATGATAAATGAATTTTGAGAAATCATAAGGAGGGTGAAGGAATATGCACGCGCTGCGCATGGGTCTACGCAACTACAGCGTCTAGAATAAAGTGTGGAAAGCGGCAAATAAAATTGTACTAAAAAAATTAAGCCTGTCACCAGATGTCATTGTAATCGAAGCTAGTGTCATGACAACAAAACCGAGACTCCCTATGGGTTAATTGTATGCTTAGATCACGTGATTAAACTGACGAAACTGGGAAAAGCCAATCAGGTCTTCGATTTGAGCAATAGCTTCGATCACAGCGACATCTGGGTAAGCTTAATTTTTGTAGCATCATTTTAACATCACGGTTATAGGCGATTGCCACACTGTTTATTCTAGACGCTGTAACACAGCCGAAGGCAATTTGGACCCAGTGTGAGTTTTTAGCCAAAGCTGAATGATTTTTTTTTTTTTTTTGCAATTCTCTTTCTTAAGAATGAAATTTATGAGTAATAATAAATATGGAATTTTGAAAAATCATAAAGATGGTAAAAGAATATGTGCGTGCAGCGCACGTGTCTACTCTGTCGAAGACAGTGGGGACTCTGTTTCAGTTTTTACCCGATCACGATTTTTTTTTTCTTTTCTTAAGAGTAATGTTGATGAGTGATAAGATGCAATTTTGAGAATTCATTCATTATAGTGATTCATTTAAAAATACTGACCCGCTAGCGGGCGAAGCTCGCTAGTGTCAGATATAAAATCCATTTCGCAAATCAGGATTACAATATTTTCTTATACATTGTATAAGGAAGTAAAAAGAGATTGTTTTTAGTAAAATTTTAACGTATTTCAAATTATTTTAATTATGTTTTCGATGCATTAGGTAGTCAAACCTTATTAACATGAACTGTTTCCACTATCCCCACCAAAATGAAGTTTGGTTATTGATAGTATGAAAAAAAAATTTTTCCTCTCGAGATTCACGTTAACAAATTTCAGTTGTATTAGGGTATTATGCATTTTTAAAAAGTTTTTTTTTTCTTTTAATGTTATGATTGATCGACTATTTTGATGCATTTTCAGAACATCAATAAATCGGTAATCAGGCAACAACTGTTTCCTGCTGATGCTTCAGTGTAAAATTAATCGTGACACAAATCTGATAGACCATGTAATAGGTATAATATTACAAGATTATCGTTTATGATTTAAATTTAAATACCTTATATTTATCCTTTCTTTAAACGGATATATTTCGGCATGCTTATTGCAGCCCTCTTCAGCGTCGAAATGACTTCTATGATTTAAATTTAAATACCTTATATTTATCCTTTCTTTAAACGGATATATTTCGGCATGCTTATCGCAGCCCTCATCAGCGTCGAAATGACGCTGAAGAGGGCTGCGATAAACATGACGAAATATATTCATTTAAAGAAAGGATAAATATAAGGTATTTAAATCATAGACAATGTAACTTTTACTTAGAAATATCATTCATGACCTATGAATATTTATTTAGAGAAATGGAAGTGTAAGGTTGAATTTTTTTGTACAAACTATGTGAAAAATATCCAAGCTGGGAATCAAACTCGAGCACCCCACTTACAGTGCAGATGTTCTACCACTGAGCCACCTTGGCTGATTATCAACTCGGCATTTCCCACATGACATCTGTTGGCAATGTCACTGTATTTGCAAATGCAGATTTAACGGGTAAACATATAAAGTTTAATGATAGCACAACTTTGATAGACCCTGTAATCTTTACTTAAATCATTCATGAACGATGATTTATTTAGAGAAATTTGAGTGTAAGATTGAATTTTGTATACTAACTACGTGAAAAAGGCCAGAGCTGGGAGCTGAAATCGAGCACTCCGCTTATTATGTATCGCTGAGCTACCCTGTCAGATACCAGCTCAGCATTTCCCATATAATATCTGTTTAAGTACCCGAGTTAAATTCTCAGCTCTGTCGTTTTTCATATAGTTGGTATAAAAAAATTATGCTGACATGTTAATGGATATTATGTAGGAAATTCGAAGTTGATAATCAGAGAGTCAGTTGCTGACAAGAAGCTGAACTCATGTTATTCTATGGAGAAATTTGTTTCTATAATTCCTCATTGCTTAATGCATTTATTAATTATGTATTCATGTTGTGAAAATCTATAACCGTTCAATTAGTATTACTTTTTAAAAAATTAATGTTTCACTTTTGAGTTTAAAAAACAAAAAATATTTAAATGTATTTTTAAGCTGAATAAAATGTTAGAAATTGTGAAAACAAGTAGTAGTATGGTTCTGAATTTTCTGAAGGTGAAAACAGAATTTAAGGTTAAAAAAAAAAAAAAAAAAAAAAAATAATAATCATGTTAACAAAACATGATCCTTCGTCAGGCGAATAAAGTAGGCATGAGTGTTTGTTTGCAGCACTCATGCCTACTTTGTACGCTTGGCAAAAGATCCTGTTTTCTTTCAACCCAAAACAATTTTTGTGAATGAAAGCGTTTTATGGTGTAAATTCAAAGTTTTGTATGTATTACTTTTTAACGTCAGTTTTGTGGTACAATAAGGTTTTTTGTTTCTTGGAAAAGATACTAAAAGCTCTCATTTGAAGATATATGTCAAGTATAAAAATATAGATACAATGGTTTTGTATGTTCACTTTTTTGTAATATTATGGATTACGTAGAAAATTATAATTGTAACATTTATATAGTTCATAAATTTTAGGCTAATTTAACCTTTTTACAGGCCAACGTTCCCAATTTGGAACATCAAATTAAAACTTATAGCACACATATTTAAAAGATGACTTGATTTTTTAAAAAAACAGAAGGAACATTTTTATCATTAGTTGGTAACTGTACAAAAAATCTTAAAAATCATCATTTTCATATTTCTTTTATCGAGTTATTTAAATATTCTTATTGTAAATAACTGCTACCACATTTAACTGTAACTGTCTGATTAGTCAATTTTTTTATTTATGGTATATATTTATAGTTGAAAAAGTACAGTGCGTTGCATGAATATAAACGCACCTTTTCCAATAACCGGAAATATAATTTTTAAAATTTTAAAGGAAGGAATGTGAATTACAGTTATTGCATATGACTAACAACTGAATAAGGTGCTTTGAGCACGTATGCTTAGGCTCATACAAGCTTATGTAAATGAGTGTCTAAGCATTTTCTTATTTTCACTGTTTTTCGTTTGTTGCGCGAAATTAAACGCACTCTGTATTTTGCGTTTAAAATTTAACAGAGCCACCGGAATTAAATTAAAACATAGATAGTCGTGTTGCTAAAGTTCTCTAAAAATAGTTTTAATGCCTGAGTGCAAAATTTACGGAGTTTGTTTAGGATGGCAAGAGGGGAAAACATTGACAGTAGACGAGAGTATAAAAGTCGACTTCATGCGTGGTAAAGGCTTTAGCAATCATGAAATTGGGCGCCGAATAGGAAGAAGTGAGAGGGTTGTGCGAAGTTATATAAAGAAAGGAGCAAATTATGGAAAAATAGCGTATAAGAAGCGAACAGGAAAGCTCACCAGTTACGCCAAACATCGAATATGAAACGCTGCAAAGAACAAGAATATTTCCTGTGCGAAGATAAAGGCTCACTACTAGCTAGGTGTTCATCGGACAACCATATGGAGAACTATCAAAGTTGCAACATTCATTAAATTTAAGAAAATGAAGGCGAAACCACCCCTCACTCAAAAGCACAAAGATATGCGGTTGGAATGGGCACGAAAATGGATTCCAGATCGACTAAATTGGGAAAAAGTCATCTTCTCAGATGAAAAAAAGTTTAATCTCGATGGCCCGGACGGATTTCATAGCTACTGGCTCGATTTGAGAACCGAAGAAATGTACTGTTCAAAACGTCAATATGGTTGTGGGTCTGTCAGGGTGTGAGCAGCCATAGGTTTTAAAGGGACTTTCAAATTAGATTTCTTGGAGAACACTGTGAACTCTGTAGATTATGTCCAGATCCTCACAAGGATCCTCCGCCGTCCAGCAGTCAAGAAAGCTCGAAGAAATTATATTTTTCAGCAAGATTGTGTATCTGTACATACAGCACATATCGTGAAAAAATGGTTTCGTGACAATAAAATTAAAGTTCTGGATTGGCCCTCAAAAAGCCCCGATTTAAACATAATAGAGAACGTATGGGGTATTCTGGTTCGCCGTGTTTACGTAAACGGAAGGCAGTTTAACACGAAAAATGAACTAAAATCGGCCATTTAATTAGCTGGGAAGACAATCAGCTTGGATTACCTCGTGCCACTATATCAGTCAATGCCAAGACGTTTACTGCCTATTCTAGAAGCCCATGGTAGCTTTACAAAGTATTAGATGCAGTATTTGTTACTCAGTTATCTATTTTTTACATGTGCGTTTAAATTCATGCAACATGTACTTTTGTCATAAATTCAATGAAATTATTTTCTAAAAAAGAATATTAGTCTTTCATTGTTTTGACTCGTATTTTCATTTCTTGAATCATACACATACAGTTTGCATCAAGTGTCATCCATTCATATTTTTTTCTTACACTTCTATACCATTCTAATTCTTAAAGCTAAGGTGCGTTTATATTCATGCAACGCACTGTACAAGCCACATTCTTTCTCTATTAGTGCTGTAATTGTGTTTTGAAAAATAAAATATTTTATCAAAGAATAATGCATATGTATAATTAATAGCTGCAGCTATTTCATTATATTTAAATTCAATATTAGCTGTTAGTAAGCTTTAAATTTAAAATTTTGCTATTAAATATATTAATGTTTCTCTTTCAGGCTACAATGCTTTAATTCAAGGCTAATTGGTTATTGCTTGATGCTTGTGTGTTGTATTCAATTGACTATATCAAGTTATTTAGTTAAAATGAATGTAGTATATGAAGAAAAAATTCAGTAACAAAGTAATAAGCAATTGGAAAAAAATAGATCTAGTAGCAGTGAATTCAAACACAGCAAAAAAGAAATAATAATAATAATTAAAAAAAAAAAAAAAAAAAAAAAAAAAAAAAAAAAATGGAGTGTAGAAAGTGTATTGAAGGGGAAGGAAAAAAGTCTATTTATTGTGTAATCATGTAACCATAAACAAAGTAACAGGAAGGGGAGGGAGAGCAGCATATCTCCCCCTCCTCCTCCATTTTTAATGGATAAGATTTTGTAATTTATAGTGTTTAATCATAAAGTTTTCATTTAAAGCTTACAAACAGTTAAATACTGAATTTAAATGTAATGAACCAGCTACAGATATAAATTATGCACATGTATAGTTATTTGACAGTAAAATATTTTTATTCTCCAAAACTCATTTACAACACTAACAATGAAGTTGTATATTTTCAGCTATAGAGTTTTATATATAATAAAATAAATAATTGACTAATCAGGCTTTTACAATCAAATGCAATAACTGTTATTTACAATAAAAAGTATATTTAAGGTTTACTACACCGAATTATAGTTTTACGAAATATTGCGGCCACATCATCTTCTTCTTATTTTTTTTCGCCTAAACAGAATAAATAGATAATGGAATAAATAATTGACTAATCGGGCTTTTATTTACAACGAGAAGAATATTTATCCAAATGATATCATACCAGATTGTAAAGTTTTAACGAATATCATAGTCATCTCATTAAATAATAGAACATATTATTCTATATTGTAAATAAACAATTACAGAAACATGACATATTACGTTTAATTTACATTAAATAAGCCTAACATTTATAAAATATACAAATGTTACAATTATAATTTTCCGCATAATCCATAATAATATTTCAATGTTAAACATTTAATCTTACATGAATATACAAAACCATAACGTAACATATTTTACACTTACATTTATCTTCCAATTCCAATGAGAGCTTTAAGTATAATTTCCGAGTAAAGAAGAGTTTCACTATGTTGGATAGTATTTAATTCATATTGTAGATTAATGAAATATTATAATATTTGTTTCGGATTATCAGGGCCGTCGCAAGGTGCTCTGCCGCCCTCAGGCAAGCTTCAATTTGCCGCCCCTTCATACGCTGAAATTTTGCTTAGACGAATTTTTATAACTTGAGATTTTCCGTCAGTCAAAGTTTTTATAATGGCAACTCCATTTCCCCTTCTTAGTCACTAAGACTTTGGTTTAGCGAAATTAAGTGTACGTAACACCGTAAACAAAACAAAATGTTGAAAAAAAATTTACGGTCTTCTTTTAGTTTTATTCTAAAATTTTCAGCATTTCCCTCTCACTTTCGCGTGTTGTCACTTTTTTAAAATCCGCAATTTTAAGTTGACTAATCAAACATTGCATAAAAAATGGATTTAATTTAAATTAATTTAGTCATACGAAAGTTTACACAGGTTCATAAAACGAATAGAAAATACATCGTCGAATCTAATGCAGGGTGACGAGACGTCCTCATTTTTTGACATCCTTCTCAATTTTGAAAATTTCTAATGAGGACCACATTTGTCCTCATTTTAAAGTCTTCTGTCCTCATTTTCCGAGAATTGCCAACAATTTGTGTATTTTTATAAATTAGATTTTCCTTTCACCAATTCTAAAATATTAATGCTTTTTACCTTTTAGTGTTGTATCTAGATTGTTGAAAATGTTCTTTAGACCTGGGAATTGAATGAAATTTTGTGATTAAAATATTATTATGCAGATAAAATCATTATCTAATTTCATTCGTATATATAAATATGTAATGCTGAAGTAGTATTGTATACATTCTTCAATTTTAAATTTAATTTTTTATTATAACTGAAAATTTTATGAATTTAAAAATTTCAAATTCATTTTATCTCTAAAACTAAATCTAATTTGGGTTAGGTTGTAGTTGTAGGGATTAAGGCCGATTGGAAGCACTAGGGTCGTAGGCCTGAAGGGGAGTGCCCTCCGCCTTGTGTGTCTTTCTAAGGGGTCCTAGCCCGTAGTTATGCAAGTTTCGGAGAAAACCATGGAAAACTCCGAACGGCTAGGTCGACGAGCGCGACCTGCGATTGAACTCAGCACCTCACGTCTACCAACTTTGAGCGCAGATTCGCTCTACTGCTGGTCGGCTAATATCCAATTTGTATACATTTTAAGCATACTTTTAATTAAATTAATGTAAAATTCCCTTCTATTCATTTTTTTTTTTTTTTTTTTTTTTTTTAGATTAAAATTTTAGATTTTTTTAGATAATGCATAAAAAAATCTGGAGTCACTCCACTCGACTTTTCGAGCATAAAATAATTAACAGTTGTATAAATAAATTAATGTAAGACAAACGTGAAAACTATAATAGGGTGTATGAATATATTTTTCCATAGTTTAATTTGTACTTACAATCATTTCAGCCCATAGATCATAATGATAAAGAATATTTCTTTGTGTTTCTTTCCTTTAAAAAATCTATAAGTGTTAAATTCACCAAAATCTATGCAGTTCGTGTAACTGTGACATATAGTATGAATATAAATTTTCAGCTCTATCGGGTAAGGCATTTAGACACTATCGCACTTTTAAAAAAATTGGGCCCATAGACCCTAATGATAAGGAATTTTTCCTTGTGTCCCTATAAAAAGTCTTTAAGTACTAGATTCACGAAAATTTATACAGTTCGTGCGTAATGACTTATAACATGTGTATAAATTTCTAGCTTAGACGAATAAGGCGTTTGAGCGCTATCGCACTTTAAAAAAATTGTGGTCCATATGCCATAGTGATAAAGAATTATTTTATTTGTTTCTCTGTAAAAAAAAAAAAAAAAAAAAAAAAAGAAAACTATAAGTCCTAGATTCACTAAGGGTTTCAATAGAGTTCGTGCTATGGGGATTTAGAAAGCGTTTACGCACTATCGTGTTCACTCACACACACACATCATCGTAAAAATAGTAAAAATGAACTCAGGGAACCGTAAAACGTGTATAAACACCAAAATCTCATAGTCAGATTTTTGACATGATTACAATACATTCCTTACATAAAATGTTAGGAAAGTAAAAAGCGCTTAATTTAAACTTAATTCAGTGTTTTATTTTTCTTTCACACTCATGGATTCTAAATAATTTTGTCTTTTTCTTAAGGCCACCCATGTAAAACTCCATATGCTACATATATCCCTTATTTCTGTTTAAATTAACAATATCCGGTCAGTAATAGCTTTTTTAGTTGCATACCGACAGGACTCGATCCTAACGTACTCATCTGTAGTCTCCCAATTAAAGCATTCTCAGAATATATCTGTCTAGTAGGATAGCCGGAATCGGACATCGGACCCATGCAAAGATAGTTTCTAAGCGCAAAGCTTTGTGCTTTCACTTTTCTCATATTGTCCTTTTCACACATCTTATTCGATTTATTGGCGAATTTTACTAGCAGCAGTTTTGTCAACCAATTTAGATTCTTTCGTGAGGAGGGGGGGGGATTTCTTTTTTACCAATATATATTTTTGTAAAAACATTTTTTTTTTCAATTTTGCTTATTTTTTTAATTTTCGTACTTCGTTTTAATGATTCGAGTGCCGCCCTTAGACAACTGCCGCCCTCAGGCATTGCCTGAGTTGCTTAATGCCTAGCGGCGGCCCTGCGGATTATGTATTATCATTTCAAGAATGATTATTACAACAGACAAATTATATCCTTGTCTGTGACTATTACTTTCTTCGATATCACTGGACAACAGCGGCCATGTTTTTTGAGGCGATAGTACACCTGCGATCGAGTTGTGAGAGCTCCGAGGCAGTCACAAATTTCCCCTTCATCGCTCACAACTTTGCGATCAGTTTTGTAAACAAATGTTGCGTTTGGATTGAAACACAGCCAGATTTGTGATTGTTTACCTATTTGTGATCACAATGTTTCAGTCTGGATGTAACTGTATATTTCAAGAGCAAAGCAATATAGTCCAATTTTTGCAATGCTTCATTTCGACGTTATACAGAAAATTCTTCTTGCTATGAAGATATAATATAAATAATTAAGCATGGACATGTACATAAATTAACTAATATATGATATAAAACAAGTATATACATTTCGCAATATAATAAACACTTTCAGAAATACATTTGCATTTTCATATTAAAGAGAAAAACATTCTGTTCTCTTTAGAAATAAATAACTCAATAAAAAAAAAAATTCGTTTATTTCCTTAATTCTTTTCTTTTCAAAATTTACTCCTTTAATATATATGTTACTCAGTAGATGAAAATAGGCTACTTATGAAAAGGGATAACCTGTATTTTGTTAACGGTTTCGTGAAAATATCTGACCGATTATTTGCACTTTTAACATGTTTAATATTAAATATGTTTTTACAAATCAAATCCCTTATAAAAAATAATTTTACGTCAATGTGTTTGGTACGATAGTTTTCAATGGGAGACTTCACGAAATCTATAGCAGCCATGTTATCGACTAAAAGTAAAGATTTTTCTTTAGTACCCTGTATTAGTTTTTTATTAAAGCATTCTCCTAAAATTCTATCGAACCATAATAGTTCTTTTGTAGCTTCGGTCATGGCTACGAATTCAGATTCCACAGTACTTAAACTGATACATTTTTCCTTAAACGTTCTCCAAGCTACAGGTGAATTATCGAGTAAAATCAGCTGTCCCCCCATTGAAGTCCTATCGTCTCTGTTGGCCGCAAAGTCAGCGTCTGAATAAACAGTAATATGTGGTTTCCTGCACTCAAGTTTTAACTTTAAATTTCTGGTATAACAAACATAACCTAAGAGTTTTAACAGACCATTCCAATGCATTATGCCAGGATTACTTTGGAATTGGGCAAAAATATTAACCGCGTACGATATGTCAGGTCTAGTTCTATTAGAGAGAAACGATAAGCAACCTAAAATGCTCCTATAAGGATATTTTGACATTTCTATTGTTTCTGCGTTAGTTTGAGGACACTGAGATTTTGAGTAAATTATCCCTTTACTAATGGGGAGAGACGATATAGGAAAATTGAAATTTTTAAATCTGTTACATATTTCACTAATATATGAATATTGATGAATAGTTAAATTTCCATTATTTTCCTCGAATTCTACACCCAATAGTTTACGGGTTTTTCCTAAGATTTTTAAATCAAAATTTTTACTCAATAAGTCCACTACTTCATCTATATGATTTTTAAATTTTGCAAACAATACAATGTCATCGACATACAATAATAAAATTACTTTCTTGTTAAAAATATAAACACAGTTACACCATGAAAATTTGTTAAAACCTATCTTGATCAAAATTCTATTCATTTCGAAAAACCAGGCTCTACCACTTTGATGTAGGCCGTATATAGCGCGATTTAATTTACAAACGAATTTTTCTTTTCCAATCTCGATGAAACCCGGTGGTTGAGACATATAAATATGTTCATCGAGTGGTGCGTAAAGATATGCACCTTTAATATCCAGTTGTAAATGAGTCCATCCTTTACATGAAACTAGCAATGAAAAGAAGAAGCGTATTACTCCAAAGTTAACGACAGGGCTAAAAGTATCGTCATAACTTTCTCCTTTTATCTGTTTATATCCCTGCGCCACCAGTCTGGCTTTAAAACGGGCTATTTCCCCCCTTTCATTACGTTTAAGAGTGAAGACCTATTTACATCCTAAAATATTAGTATTTGGAGGTGATTTTGTAAGGTGCCATACATTACGTTCCCGAATAACATCCATTTCTTCTTTCATAGCCTGCAACCACTGATTTTTATAAGGAGATTTTAAGACCTGTTTAAAACTCGTTGGGATTTGATCCACGTCTAGTCAATCGTTTTTCTTAGTTAAATCAGGTTCAATCAAATTAAGTTCATTATCTGAATCAAGTTCACTATCTGAATTAATTTCATCAGAATTTAAAGTTTGTTCTGCACTAGAACAAGATTTTTCATTAATTTTACCTACATATTTTTCTCTAGGACTGAAATTAAAAAGGTTTGGTTCATAAATTATACAATTTTTCTTACAATATTTTTTAACATCTTTATGACATTTTAAACGTTCAGTTTTTCCAAATTCACAATAATAAACGTCGATTCTGTCACTAGTTTTACGGGGTACTAGAGTTCTAAACCATACAGCCTCTCTGAGCGGGACTCGTTTAATTATATCTCGACTGGATTTAATTTCCTCGTCAGACGAAGATTCAGAATGATCAGGGTAAATCTGATATATACTAAAAGCATCTGAATTAGCATTATTCACACTTTCTGAATCTGACCCCTCATCTGAACACAACCAACTTTCATTTTCGCGGCCCATCACTGCTCCACTGCGCTCCCCAATATTTATCGGTTCTTCAATTTTAACATTAATTGTTTCTATTGTTTTATTTTTATCTGGGAGCCATATCCTGTAACCTTTTGTACTAAGGGCGTAACCTATCATAATTCCTTTTTTCGCTTTTCGGTCAAGTTTGTTTCTAAGTTGTTTGGGTACCCCTACGTATGCTGTTGAGCCAAAAGCTTTTAAGTGCTTTACTGAAGGTTTATAACCACCATACAACTCAAACGGTGTTTTCTCTAAATCAGTATGACAAATTCTGTTCCAGGTATACGCAAAGTATAAAGCTGCGTCTGGCCAAAAACTTTTATTTAATCCACTTTCGTCAAAAACTGTCCTCATACCGTCAACAATAGTTTGGTTAAATCTTTCTGCAACAGAATTTTGTTCCGGTGAATAAATGTTAGTAAATTCATGTTTTATGCCTTTCAGCTCACAAAAAGATTTAAAATTATTATTTTGAAACTCTTTCCCGTTACCTGATCTAATAGCTTTTACCTAACAATTTAAAAATCTCTCCGCTCTTGTTACATAATTTCTAAAGTTTTTAAATACCTCAGTTTTTGCTTTCATAGGAAATATTGTTACTTTACGAGAAAAATCATCGATAATTGATAAGAAATACCTTTGACCGTTTCGGCCAGTTATTTTGCATGGTCCCCATACATCCATATGTAATAACTCAAGAGGATGTCTAGACCTTATTTGACCATGCGGTTTAAAAGAAATTCGTCTTTGTTTATTAAGTTTACAAGTTTCACAAGAAGCTTCATTGACTTTTAATTTAGGAAGCCCCCTCACACTATCATATTTACAAGTTCTGTCAATTAGTTTAGGACTAGCATGAGCAAAACGTCTGTGCCACATATTAAAACTGTCCTTTTGAGTATGTAAAACTTCAGTTTTTGTATCCTGAGAGTTTCTTTTACCTGAAGTTTTAGAAATTTCAAATTTAACATTTTTCGTTTCTTTGGATGGAATTTTTGGAAATAAATAATAAATACCATCATGCAATTTAGCAGTAAATAAAAATTGATCATATTTGTTAGTTACTTTAATTTTACCATTCCCCTCCTTAAATTTAGCTCCTGCAATATCCATCTTTGGAGCAGATATTAAATTTTTTCTCAATTTAGAGCAATACATTACATTAGTAAATGTTATATTTTGTTGACCAAATCGTAATTTAACATCACCAGTTCCTTCAATAGGAAAATCAATATTATCTATTGCAACAGCTAATCTTTCATTATACAATGGTTTAAAATTAGAAAACAAATTTTTATCACCACAAAAGTGATTACTCGCAGCCGAATCAAAAAGCCAATTGCTTTTGTCACACACATTTTTACTTAATTTAGCAAAAGTAAAAAAAACCTGGTTAGAGTCCTTCCTGGTTCGTCTCGGGAGTCTGGAACGGCCTCTTCTCTGGGAATGGTCAGGTTCTTTCTGGTTAGATCTCTCAGGACTGGAATCACTGGTAGTGGATACAGTTGCCTCTGGAGGTTTAGCTCGCCATGGTCTGTGAGAGGATTGAGCACGTTGCCTCTGGAAAAACGGAGACTTTCGGCGTTGATACACTTTCGATGTTGATCTTGGCTCGAAGTTTTTCCTTGAATTTTTACAAAAACGACTGACATGTCCCGGAACTCCACAGCGGAAACAAGTCACATTTGGTCTTGAGTACTGTGTGCTGTAACTCTCAATGAAAAGTTCTTCACACTTGTCATGATCACGCAGTTCTATCCTTGATTCTTCACTAATTAATTCAACTAATATGTCTTTAAATACAAATTTATCATCAGGCCACCTAAGTATGCTCTGAACTATACTATCGAATTTCTCTGGGAGATAACGAAGCAACTGGAATGATAGATAAACTTCCTTCATTGGTTGATCAATTGCTTCTAAAAGTTCAGCTATTCTCATGAGTCTAGCAGCATACATATCAATTTTCTCGCCACTTTTTATTTTACATGAAAACAGTTCGCTGCACAACTGCATGTGGCGTGCTCGGTTATCAGGATAAAAATGTTGTTTTAATTTTTTCCAAATCTCATCTGGATCCGTTAATTTCTCTATAATCCGACGAAAGTCCTTCTCAGTATTGAGGTATAAAATAGATAAAGCAAGTTTTGACCTCGCATTATAATCTTTTATTTCTTTCGGATCAGCTGATGCTTTCGGCTTTTCCTCAGTTCCGATTACGATATCCCAGGCATTCTTTTCAAATAATAAAAACTTCACATCAACTGCCCAGTTACAATAATTCGCAGCATTGAGTTTTTCTATACTATGCTGTATCATTGCCATTCTCGTTAACTGTATTGCTCCCCCCCCTTCTTAAAGATTCTTATAAAACTTTGGGACCAATACGCCGGAAGAAAACTTTACTTCATTAAACTTTGTCATTTAAAAACTTTCACTTAAACTGCTCAATACTGGGCAATAGCCCATAACCAAAATATGTCAGGTTTATAAACCTGACATGATTATCTTAAAGCTTCAAAGTTAAGCAGAGTTGAAATAATGGAGTCCAGTGGAAACTGTATTGAGCAGGTAAAAAGAAATATGACAAGTTTTTCTTTTAAATAAAATCATTTATTTAAAAACTAGATTGATTTATCTAGTGAAATAAAAATATGGCAAACGAAAATAAAAGTTATAATACATTTAGACGATTCGTTTAATATTCTTCAGGGCAGATATATTAGTACTAGTACAGAGTAGTTACTGAAGCCTATACTATTACTGAAAGAAGCTTAAAAGTTTGCAGTTTTAAAATGACTATCATCCTCGAATTAATCTAAAAATATTTACTTAAACCTCATCTGAAAAACAACAGCTTTCTACACAAGCTTTAATATTGTCGAGGTTATCAAGGAAAAATTTAAACTGAAATGTACAAACTGCGTTTAACGCCAGCTTCTTTATTACCGGGATTCACCTCAGCACTAACACCGAAAAAGCCACACGATTGCTTTTCTGCTACGCTACTTATTCAATTCAAGCAGATGACGTAGACTTATGTCATTTGCATACGGATAGCTTCGGCTAACGTATTAATATTTTATGCTAAAATAAATTTTAAATAAACTATGAGTTTTTAAATATTTATTAACTTAAAATTATAAAAGTAAATAGAGAATAAATTATTTAGATTTTAATGACCATCGGTTTTAATAAAAAAGGAAAGATAGTTAAACTAAAGAGGGAGTGAAACTGAATAAAAATATTGAGTGTCAAGAACATACTAATATTTTAACTTTCTAAACCTAACAATACTTTCATGAAACCGATTAAACGTAAACAATGTTATTGCCTGAAGCAATATCTTATAATAATAAGCATGTTATTATGAAATTGACTATTTAAATAACCATGCGGTTTCATCCTATTATACGGTACCGGTAGCCCATCGAAAGAAATTAAAAATGAAATTGTTTTTGAACGGAATGACAACTATTTAACTATAGATAAGCCTTGTTCGCGTTCACAGTGTATACGAAAAAATCAAAATTATTTTGATCAAGAGACTCGGTAGAGTCTCAAGTGACGCAAGCGGTAACATATACTGATAGACCGTCAGGAGAAGGTCTCTGAGGGTAGAATTGGTCACTATAGAAACGGGTTTGTCCACTTCATTTTAGGTACGGTGGGTGCTGTTGACTATCTTTCTCATTCATTTGGCGCAAAATATAAAGGGAAAAAGCAAAGATAATATCAAACAAACAGCACAGATAAATAACTATAAATAACTTTACAGTTATTTATAATGTGCAGCAGTAATATTTCGCTTTATGCTTTCGTTATTATCAGATGGTTATTTTATAATTTGTGAAATATTCGCTGATCAATTTGAATTTTTTATGGTACTGATTGTATTTTTAGTTCTTGTTTCGCATTTCTGTGCTTTTTATTGTTTTAAAATAACATCTCCATTCAAATCAATGTAACATAGCATTGATAATTTATTAAGACTTTTAGGATATGAAGTTATTAGATTACCACCATATCATTGCAAATGTAAAAAAATAGGGCACATTCTATTAACTTTCCTGTGATTGTGATCGTTCGAAAAAATATTTATACTATCATGCGCTTACAAATGAATAATAATAACTGAATGAAGGATTTAAATTTAACAATGTTCTTAACGTGTCTCCAATTTTTAATAAATTCAGAATAGATAGAATATCAAACTTATTACATCTTTAATATTTTTACAACTATCATATGATATTCAACAAATAAAAGTTTTATTTAATCAATAGAAATTTAAAATTTGTTTAGATTTTTATTTAAAAAAACATTAATATGCGCATCAACTTTGTAAAATCTTGAATTTTTGGTACAGTTGAATTAAAAAAGTAAAAAGAAAAATAGTGAATTTATCTGGATTGTAAGACAAGGACGCATTTTTAAATTATTATTAAATAATAATAATATTTATAATATGTTGTAAATTTTAATTTTATTTGTATAAATAAAAATATTTATAAGTAATATTGCATAGGATAAATTCAAAAGATCGACTAAATAAGCACTACTTCTATATCCGTATTTCTGTGTTATGTATATCCAGTGTTGTGCAAGTTCACGAAAAAAACGAGCTAGTTCAAACTCAAGTTCATTGTCTAAAAAACGAGTGAGTTCGCGTTCAAACTCATTTCTGAAAAAAATGAACGCGCTCAGTTCAAGTTCATTTTTAAAAAAGAGCGAAACTCATTTAAAGTTCATTTTTACGTAATTTTTTTTTTTTTCTCTACGAAGATTTTCTACTCTGTGAACACTTTCATAGATAATTTACTTATTTATTTTTTAAATTACCATGAAGATTATTCTTAATTTAATTCTTAATTATACTTACAACTTTTAATTATAATTTATTAACTTAATTGCAGTAAAAATTTATTTAGCGGCCATTTCTGAATAGCGGACTCGCTGTTTTTGTGTGGTTTTTCATTCTCAAATTCCCAATACGTTTGTTTTTGCGTATGAAAAAAATTGTTAATAGAAGACAAATTCCATCATTTAGAGTTTCCGTTGTTTTGAAGTATACTTTTTTTAAAATAGCATCATGGTTTGATTCAATTAATTTTTACTTGATTGCGTCGTGTCGAATGTCGGCTTTAGGCTTTCAGATAAATCACTATAAAATTTTGCTTGCTATTTAGTGTATCTACATAAAAGCTAAAATCAGTTGAAAAGATGAATAAGTCCCCCTCAGAAATAATGATAACATAACTATTTTGATAACTTTAAAGTAGAAGGTATTCGATACTTCTATACATATAAAAAGAAAGTACTAAATTAGTAAAAATTTTCAAACTCCAGTTTTTGATGGAGTTCTACATTTTGAGATATCCTGGATACGATTTGACTGTTTTTAGGAAATATCTGTCTGTGTGCGTATCACACATTTTGTGGACGCTGTATCTCACGAACCAATGAACGAAATTTAACCAAACTTTCAATTTAGTTGCACCTTGACTTAAACTGGTTCTGATTAGATTTGGAGATCAATCGCTCAACAGGTGGTGCTGTGATCTTGTTATTATTAGAAACACTGGATAATCTCAGAGCTACGGCAGGTACTTAGTACGCATGCTCAGTGAACAAACACTTGTCCAGATTCCCTCTTGCTACAGTAACCCTTTTACAATGCTTGGCGCTGATCGCGTATTTGATGATTTATCGGTGTAAGTTTTTAAAGATATTCTCTAAAGTAAAGCAAAAATTTTTTTCTTTTACAATCAAACTAAGATACATTATGCATTACGTTACATTCGTTTTATTATTATTATTTAAATTTAAATTACATTTCTATATTCATAGAAATAATTTACACCATCTTATCTATCATATTGCATATAAAAAATTCTGAATTTTAATACTCTTTAGTTTTTAATAATATACTATGGAACTGTAGTCTAAAAAAATATATTTATACAAACTGATTCTAAAAAAATATATTTATACAAACTGATAGTAATAATAATAAAATTATTTTTGTTTATTTTAAAAAATAATTTATTTTATCAAATTTGTCCTTGTAGTTACTGGTAAAAAAGTTCATTGATATTAAGATTAATTAGTAAAAATTTGACGATTTAACAGTTAATTTGATTTGATATATTCATTTGAGAGATGAACGTTTAGCTTTATGATTAATTTTATTTATTGTAATAACTTACAAATATATGCATTCACAGCGCATTAAATGCTTAAAAATTGTTTTAGTTGGATTATAAAAGGTTTTTCAGGGGGTCAAATGTTTTTGAGACTGTAACTTTAACATTGCTCTCAAAGCTGGTAGACGGGAGATATCAGGTTCGATACCAGGTAGCGCTCATTGGGCTAACTTTTCGAAATTATCTGTAGTTTTCTCCGACACAAGCGTAAATATGGGCTAGAACCCCTTAAAAAGACCACCCCTTACTTAGGTTATTCAGCCCATACCTCGGCCTTTCTTTTGTGGTCAACTGGCACATTAACACCAACATATTTTTCTTAAAATAATTCAGTTTAGGAAAATTGAATTAGTTTAATACTTAAAAATATACCAATATTTTATAGTTAAATGCATAATCATTAATAATCTGAATATTTTAAAAAATATTTATTAACCTTAAAAGTTTTATACATCCTTATTGTTCATGTCAAAAGTTTATTTTTCTTCAAATGTAATACAAATATATATATATATATTTTTTTTCCTTTTTTTTTTTTTTTTTTTTTTTTTTCGTATTTGTACCTTTGAATAAAGTATGAAAAAAATAAAATAAAATAAAAGATAAAAAGTTAAAAATAACGTGTATGATAAAAAGAAATATGACACCTAATAAATAAACAAATAAATTAATTAATTAATAAACAAATAAATAAAAAGAAATAAAATAAAGAAATAAGCACTTCTAATTTTACAACATAAAATTCTAACATATGTTAATCTCATAAAGAATGGTTGATTGGTTGTATGGATTAAGACTGATTGACTACACTAGGGGCCTAGGACTACAGGAGAAATTCCCTCCGTGGGGTCTTTCTAAGTGGATCTAGTTCGTATTTACACGAGTTTTAGAGAGAACTACGGAAAACTTCGAACGGCTAGATCGATGAGCGCGTTTTTTGATCGAACCCGGCACTTCCCATCTACCAACTTTGACCGTAGAACCGCTTGGCCACCATAGAGGGATTTACTTCTATTAATGCCTTGATTTCTCCATAAAAAAATAAAATAAAATAGGAAAACAAATAAAATAATTTTATGTTTTTAAATTAATAAATAAGAGAAAATTAAGCATTTTAATATTTTTAACCTTATTCTTTTCGCCCTCGTATTCCGTATTTTTGAATAAATATAAGAAAAATATAAGGCACCTATTGAGTTTAAGCTTTATGCGTGAAATAAATGTACTAGCCTTTATTTATATACTCCTGAAGAAAAAAAAAATAAATAATAATAATAATAATAAAAAAAAACTAAATAATTAAAAGGCCTTTTTATTTATTAGTTACGCATTTTTAACACTAAAATTTCCAAAAATATGCTTTACTTTATCAATTGTATTTATATCTAAATGTTTCTTATATTAATCAAAATAATTTTTAATAAGATCAGGTAACACAAAAATAAATAAATAAATAAATAAAATAATAATAAGTGTATATTAGTTAATGTTAACTTACATAATTTATTTTCAAAATTGTTCTAAAAAGGAGGGAAAAAAACCGAACGCCGCACGTTAAAAGTGTGATTTTTTCTGAAAGAGGTTGGCTGTGTAATTATTGAAGTTATCGCCAAATCTAACATTAGAAAATAATAATAATAATAATAGAAATATTACGATATTTTTTAGTCAAATGATGAAAGATAAACATAGATATAATGCATAGAAATAAAAAAATTTCAGTTTTTTTCTTATATATATTAAAAAATGAGATAAAATAATAATATTGCTTCTTTTGATTGATCGAAAACGAAACTGTTTTTAGAAAAGTACTTATTTAGAAAAGAATTGACGAAAATCAATGAAAATTTTTATTTCTATTAATAGAAAAAAAAACATTTAGGAACATGAAAATTTGCTTCAAAAATTTTAAATTACATTTAATTAATATGAATATATGCATTTTTGAAAGTCACAATTTCTTCCTGCCTTATGCCTATGGTAGCGGTTACTTTTTATTTTATTTTATTTTTAATTTTTTAATTTTTAACGAAAAAAAAAACTTATTTAAAAAAAAAAAAATAATTCTTTTGATGTTGGCACAAAATTGACTTCCTTTCGGCATAATTCTCTGAGATAAAAATCGTTTGCATTCATCATGGAAAACATTTTTAATAAATAATAATTTAATAAGTAAATTGTACTGCATGAATTTGTGTAAAATTATATTGAAGAAAGTCTTGTGGTGACCGCAACATACAAGTTTTGAATAACAATTAATTGACAATTTTCCTTTCCTTTTAGAGAAAGACTGGTCGATCGAAGATAAGAAAGGAGGGGACATAAAGATAATTATTATGGGAACAAAATCTGATCGTGTACCCAGCAAAAGAATGTACACAACAACACTGTATTTGGGGGGGGGGGGGGAAGAAAGAAAATCAGAGAGAGAGAATCCATTGTCGTATACTTGACTGATATAAATCAATACTTTGATGGAAGGCGACTTCCTGCATCTAGGCCCCTATCCCAGCTGCAGTACGCTGCGAGGCGGGCACCGGAGACCCATAGGTGCCTTATGTTATCAGGAGGCCCGAAGGCAGGTTGTATGGGCGACAAATTACCGGACTCTCATACAAATAACATTTGGACATTTCATTGTCCACTGTCCACGGGGAAAACATTCCCAGGTGGTCCATTTCCAGAACAGTATAATCTGTTGTCCTGTGAGACTTCCGCTATTTCTATGTACATGTGAATAGTCGTAATAAAAGTCTTGAGTTGAGAGACAGTTTCTTTAAAACATAAAAGATTGAAACTAGTATTCCTTACAGATTTATTATCATGTTGGATTTGAAGCTTTAAACTAAATTTATACATGCTACAGATAGGCTAAGTAAATTATTAGTATATTTTCTAATGTCTATTTATATTTTTAACCATAAAACTATAAATATATTCCTATTATTGAATTGTTTCCAGATATTAGTTTTAAATTAAAAGTTTTTTTTTTTTTTTTTTCATTTCCAACACTTTAGGAAAAGTGCGAAAAAAAAAAATAAGTTAATTAACAAAACTAGTATCGCGCAGTGGTCGAAATTATGAAATACATGCTAAACACTAACGAGAGCGTAAGTGTTTCTGTTTCTACGTCGGGAGGGCGGGGGGGGGGGAATTAAAGGGAAATTCAGCCCCTGAAGTATGTGTGGCACTGTATTTTTGTCATGAACAGCAAGTGCCTATTAGAGAAAGAGGTGATATAAAGACAATTATTCGCTTTCAATCTGCTCCTAGACCCCCCCTCCCCCATCCTTCAGATATATACTAAGTGAAAGTGGTACCAATTTAATTGATTGAAATTTCTAAAAACGTATTATGAAAATAATTATTTAAATTCATTCTTTGGTGTTTATTGTTTTTGCGATTTCCGAATTTTAAAAATGACCTTTTATCTTGTGCCCTTTTTTCCGGGTGCCATTTTTTTACCAGTGACCTGTTTTCCGGGATCCATTTTGCACAATTAATCTCTTTTCTGCCCTTTTCTTCTTCTACTTTCCTTTTTATATTTCAGACAGAAATATTTAATATGAGTTTGAGTTTGAATTGCTTTTTCACGTTCAAGTTCGTGAATAAAACGAACTTCGCTCAACTCAAGTTCATAATTTTAAAAACGAGCGAAGTTCAACTCAAAACTCAAAAATTTTGAGCTACGCTCACGAACGCGTTCAAATGAGCGCGTTCGTGCACAACACTGTATATGACACATATTTATTCGCCTTATACATCGGGGGAAAGGAATCAAAGAAGCGCTAATTGTGCCAAGACATCGCATGTCGTAAAGTAGACCCACCTCTCTCTTTTGGAATGATCTGAGGAAGCTACCCTGCTCAGGGTTCTTCTCGTGGCGGTACAACAGTACGTCAGATTTGTATGCTTGACTTATAGTCCGCTTGTAAATCTTCGTCAGATAACGACAGATAGCACATGACAGAATTACAATACGAAGAATTGGAGAAAACACCCAGGGCCAGCACGGGAATCGAACCCGCTCTCCTACGCTCGAAGACGATTAGCAGTGTGGTGCACAGATTATTATACAGATAGGACACTCCCGTATATTCTTCGGTAATCAAAATTTGACTGCAACGACCCTATTGTCAACGGCTGTAAGTTTCTCGAGATTTCCGGTTTACGCAATCGCTCATCTTATTTTTATTGTATCTATGTTCATTGTAATATTAGTGCAACGTTAAACCCAACATCCAACCAACTAACCATTGTATCGATGTTTACATTTGGCAACTTTGTTATTGTTTACGAAATTGATTGTCGAAAGCAATTTATTTTAAGAAGCAAGTACTAAATATTAAGCAAATAAATTTCGAAAATATATATAAACCAGAAATATTTTTTTTCATTTTAAAGCATTTTGTATTATTTAAACCAAACAATGTTAAATATTTAAGATTTTATTCCATACTGCTATTTCAGCATTACAGTTTGTTATATTAATTTGTATACTTGAACACGAATGTGTTTGGCAAAATTTATTTTCAAACATAATAAAAATTAGTTTTATTTCTTAGAAATAGCTGTAATGTTATGATTTTGTGAATTTAAAAGTAGTAGAAATAGTGAAGCAAAGAAAACTGCACATATGTTTTCATTTGGCAACTTTATTATTGTTTACAAAGTTGATTGTTAAAAGCAATTTATTTTAAATTGGTCGGATGATGTGAAATTTCTAGGATTTTTCTTTTCTCGTCGGTGCGGTTTTAAGAAGCACGTTGACTACCTGCGTGTAAAAGCTTTTAAAAGAATTAACTTTCTCAAGGCCCTCTCTCAAAAAAGTTATGGTGCTAGGTCACATCACTTAGTTACGCTCTTTACGTCATCTATCGCGAGCTTAGTTGATTATGGAGCTGCTACCCTGTCTTCGGCGTGTGCCTCTCTAATCAAGAGGCTTGAAGTCTTCCAGAATTGTGGTGTTCGAGCTGCTCTCGGTCTTCCCTCTTGGGTTCCCATAGCTCTCCTTCACAAACATGCTGATGTCCTATCTATAGGCTACAGGATTCGTTTGCAATCCTTCAGATTCTGGATCCGTCAGCTCTGTCTGGGTACCTGGTCCCCTCTTTGGAGCTTTCTGAATGAAGCTGATGATTATGACAAAGAACTACAGCTCGACTTCTTACCGTATGGCATAGATGGGCTTGATGATATTAGTTCCTGCTTGGAGAGTTTAGTAACTTTCCAGTTTCCTCAACCCATGGTTCATGGGAAAGTTTTCTTTTATCTTTCCGACCTTCCTTTCCAGAACACAACTTTGAATGATATTATCATCCAGTCCTTTCTCTCGGAGTCACTATTGCTTCCGATGCGACCAAATCTCATACCTTAACTGCTATTGCCGGCTGCTCCTCTGAATCCCAATTCAAGTATAGGATTTCCCATATAAATTCCATCTTCACCGCTGAAGCCCTTGCCATCGGTACAGCGATTGATGAACTGGCTTCCTCAAGCTCTTCCTTCATAATACGGATAGTCTATCGGTTCTATCTGCTCTTCAGTCAGTCTCCATCAAATCTCCTCAAGTTATACTTTGGCTTCACAATAAAATTTGCCGTGCCTCATCTTTTGCTTGTAGTATTCGGCTGGTATGGGTCCCTGGTCACAGAGGTATCCCTCTTAATGAAAAAGCTGACAGAATCGCAAAGATACTGGTCCCTCGGACGTTCACTTGGATTGGATTTCTCCTGAGGACCTTATCAATTACGCTACCAATTGTTTCAAAGAATCGATTTCGAATACTTTTCGTGAGAGTAAATATGCGCTCTCTCATGGTGACATTCCTTCTTTTAAAACTACAAGCTCCTGGTCCACCAATAGAAGGGACGATGTGCTAATCTCCCGGCTTCTCTGCAAGATGATCGTTACCCCAGCTCTGTTGCGTCGCTTTCACCTTATTGACAATGGCATTTATGATCGCTGTCACGTAATGGACTCTATTGAACACATTCTTTTATCTTGTGGTCGCTATCGGCAGATTCGCATTCAGTATTTCGGCGCGTTTCTAAATAGTGATAATTTTAGCTCCTTTCCTGCTTTCATGCAAAAATTCGGCTCATTAAGTAACTTTCGTCATTGCACCCTTGGGTTCTTGCATTCTATTAATCGTTAAAAAAAAAAAAAAAAATATGTGAGTAAGCTATAGATCGTAGTGGTTTATCCTCTCGTCATTCTTCCATAGTCTATGGATCAATTGAGACAACAGCCCCAGCAGCTATAGGTCTCAAAGAAAACCCCCAACAACAACAACAACAATTTATTTTAAGAAACAAGTGCTAAATATTAAGAAAATAAACTTTGAATATACATAAAATAAAAATATTTTTTCATTTTAAAGCATTTTGTATTATTTAAAACAAGCAACGTTAAATATTTAATGATTTCATACTGCTATTTCAGAATTACAGTTTGTAATTTTAATTTGTACTTGAATATGGATATGTTTGACAATGCATATTTTTAAACATTATAAAAATTAATTTTTATTTCTTAGAAAAATAGCTGTGAATGTTTTGAGGATATTTTTGTGAATTCAAAAACAATAGAAAGTGAAGAAAAAGAAAACTTCCCATACTAACCTGCTACTAACTACTCGCGAAATAGAAAAACAATTTTCGATCAAAGATGTTATTCATGTAGACTTAACACTTGTAGTTCCCCTCTGTTGACACTAGTGGTGCTACTATATTTCCGGTTCGCGTTTTAGCTTCACTGTCCTATCTGTATGATAATCTGTGGTGTGGTGATATATCCACTCGGCCACGGAGGGCCCCAAAATTATTTTACTAAGGCAGTACAAATGCATGTATAATATCTCATACAGAAGGACAGTATAAGTAAGGACTTAAGAAAAATACTTTATTACTTACTTTATTCGAAAAAAAAAAAAGCCATGATAAAAATAATGCAAAATCACCACACAGAAAAACAAGATGGCTGCCGATCTTTAAGTTTAAGGAGAGGTGTAGAGCCATTCTTAAGAATTTAAGGATCCTTAAAGTTAAAGACCTTTAAACGGACATCTGAATTTCTATTTTAAGGAAAGTCGGAAATAAAGATTGTTTACATTGCGATTGACCAATGAAAATGCATCTTTTTAAAGATCTTTAGTTAAGCATCCTTAACAGCGGACATCTGAATGTGGGGGTTAAAAAACTGTTATAAAAATCTTTTTTTTTTTTTTTTCTAATGATTGATTTAAATTAAAATTTTATAATTATTTGCAATGTGTAATATTTCTTACCTTAGATCATAATAAAATTTGAACCTACTTCCTATTTACATCGAATATTTGAATGCTAAATATTTGTTTTAAATTTCAGCATTCCAACTTAAAAATATTTAACAAAAATTAGCTTGATAATAAATCCATAAAATAAAACTTATAATTGTTTACAGTATATCATTAAAATACAATAATACATAACTGAGGGAAGTAATAATAATAAAAAAAAAATTGCTGAAAAAATTTCTAAAATTAAAATTTTATTGCTATTATTTTTTTATTTGAATAATTTTCAAAAAAGAATTATATAATTAATATTATTGTATTTCAGTGTATATGTACCCAACTATGCAGAAAAAAAAAAAGTTATGCATCTATCTTTTTTTTTTATTATTCATAGTTAAATTACATTTTTAAATAATGAATTAAAATTTTCTTTAATTAATTTACCTTTATAATATTCTATAGCTAACTTCAAACTAAGCCTACAGATGGCAGCACTGATTTTGATCCAATAAAAGGATCGGAATCGTCCAGCCTCTGCTTTCGACCGGTCGTGGATCAAATGACTCAGGGGCCAGATGGATCGGTCGAAGTGTTCCAGAGGCTGGACTCGCCCTATAGTAATAAGACATAGATTAGACTGACCAGATCAAAGTACCTTTATAATAGAGAAGCGTTAAAAATTGCTACAATTATCCAATTATGGACGCATTTTTTCATTCCTAATAAATAAGGACTAAAAATAAAGTATTACTGATTAATAATTTACTTTCTACAATTTTTTAAAACTTAAAAAAATGCTTTAAAAAAAGGGAAGTCCCCATTTGTCCCCAAAAAGAAAAAGTGATTCCTGTTTTCTCCGAGAAAGACGGCCATCTTTATCGGCTAGTGTCCGTCTTTTTTCGACCCTTCCGTGGAGGATCAAAATTGTGATGGCATGTCTCCGGACCACCTCTAGGGGTGTGTAGCAGACCGTTGCCAATTGCCCATAGTGCGACGTAAAACCCAACCATCCATCCGTTTTTTTTCGAGTGAATACACACGGATAATATAATAAATACAATTTATGAATTATTTATGTACAAAAGGGGAATAAAAAACTGCAGATACTATTTTTTCTTTCTTTCTTTCTCTTTTAACAAAGTAATAAAAAATATTTAACTTTATTATTCTTTTCTTTCAAGTTAAATATTTTTGTATGTTAAAACTAGTGAGTTTTACCAGTGCCGCTGCTAATTATATTGAAAAGAAATTTAAAAATTCCATATTACTTATTAATATAAAATCTTAAAAATGTTAAAATTAAAAAAGAAGTGTTCCATTAAATATGAATACGTAATTATTTCATAATAATAACAAAGCAACTGATTGATTATAAAAAATATATTTTTCATAAATTAGTCAACTATAACTTATTTATGAAAACCTCTTACCTTTCCTTTCATCCATTTATTAGTACAGTTGAAAGCCGCGATATACATCGGCATTTTAAAAATTCATCAACATTTACGAGTTTCAATCACTAAGCTGAAGAACAACTGGAGCAAATGCTTCCAATACCTTTACACAATGTTCATACGTGCCAGTTTTTCTGCAATCATTTGCCGTACTGAGTCAAACCTTGCACGGCAGGCAACATTTGTCGGGTCGTCTATTACTATTATACTCTTTAAAGAATTAAAACTGCAAATTGTAATATCATGTTTAGCATATTTTTGTTCGAACAGACAACCTTTACACAATTTTACTTTGAAATATACAGATATCAAATGCTTTCTGCCATGCAATGCTCGGAAACAAACCTTCCAAAAACGGCACGCAAAACCCGGTCTAGCATTTCCCCCCAGTTGTTCTTCAGCTCAGTGCTCAGTGGTTTCAATTAGAGATGCAAGGCTTTCAAAACACCCGGTTTTTTCCCGAAAAAAAAAACCGTTTTTTCCCCTGGGAATTTAAGACAAAATTGGAAATTTTGAAAATTCCCCAAAACTAGGAATTTTGAAATTATGAATATTTTTATAACTTTTGTTAAATATTTTTTATGTATAAACAGCTTCCGATCTTTATTTCAACTTTAACTTCTGCGTAGATTTCATTTCCCTTTCCCGCTAATTCTACCATCTTCGATGTTCATGTTCATTCAGTAAACGAAAAAAATAATTAGTAATTATAATTAATTCGTCGCTAACCCTAACGGTAAGTTTCTGTCATTATTCATTAATATTATTTTGTTATGTGTTCTTAAGACATCCTTTCTATCCTTGGCCATTTTTTTTGTCTATAAGGTGCTTTTGCAATAATTTTTATAAGATTTAATATAGATTTAATATAAAATTAAATTGCTTCAAAAATTTAAAATAATTTCGAAGAAATTTGAATATACCTTATATTGTTAAATTTTAGTTGACAGTTTTCTTAATTTTGAGACAGTTATTTACGAAAGAGCTTTATAACGTCCACTGTCTTCTTAATAGCGCTTTTAATGTACAGAAAATGTGAAACAAGCCAATGTACATAAATGTACTAAAAGAACTTAGCAATTTTATCAACTGAATCACAAATGGAAAGTCTATAATTTTATTTATTTATATAAAACTTTATATTAATTACAATTAAAATAATAAAATTTGTAGTGCTTAAAGGAAAAATAACAATTGTTTTGACTGAGTACAAAAGTAGCTAATAAACATGTTATTTTATCTAGAATAATGTAGTGAAATTAATTGAATTTTAGGCTTACAAAATAATGTTATCTTGTTGAATTAAAACCTATATGTAAGAGGTGTCCGTGGAGAAAAATGCTTATAACAATACTAAGTCAATTTTTCTCTTAGTCATATCATTATCTTTTAAGCGTATATATTTTGTAATTGTGTTTAGTAATATAAATATCACCATATTAAATCTAGTAAAAAAGGGTTTTATATTGGAATATCTTTTCAGATAAGGGAAAGGAGGGTAAGAGTACGCACTTAGTGGATTTTTCGTTATAAAAATGAGAACTGAAAAGAGAGAACCTCGAAAATAGATTGAATCATAGTTTATTAACTTAGAAAGAAGGGTACACAAAATGAAAGTTTTATCTTAAAAATATATATATATTAAAGAATGCAAGGGAAAAAATAGCAAATGCGTACTTTTACCCGACATGGCGGGTAAGAGTACGCAGGGCATGAGTCCAAGAGTACTCACCCAGAAAATTTAGCAGTAGTCACATACAAATGCTCCAGTGCCTTCGTAACTTGAACAGTCCTCATGCCACCACTCCTTACATAATCCATACTGGATCCAATCGTCATCATATGATTGTTCGCAGCCTGGGCATATTGTCGCCTCATTGTTTGCTGAACTTGTTGAGTAAACTGGGCTGTCGATACAATTCAGAATAAGTTTTTTCTTTGCTTTCAGAGTTTGTCCTTTTTTAGTTTTGGCTCCATTTTTATTTTTCACAGCAGCTCGATTAGCCTTTGCTTCTTCTAATTCTCTCTCTCTCTCTACCTTTTCCTTTAACGCATTTTTGACTGGAGACGAAGTCATAATTTCAGATTTTTGAGTTTTTCTTTTCCTTTTAGTTCCTCGTTGTTCATGTCTAGGAAGTGGCACGATTGACTGGATACTGATATCTATCTGAGAAGTGGAAGGTGAGACTTCGTTCTCTTCAGTTGCTACTGCAACTGTACAATCGTTATCCAAAGGTTATAAAGTTACTAGTGAAGGAGGATAGCAATCTTCACTTATAATGTCACGGTTGTATGGCTCAATACCTGTAACACGGAACGCTTTTTCTGCGAGTTGAACCCTGGCCGTGGCGCTATAAGCTTTATAAAAAATCCCTGGAAGTTCGTACAGGGTTATAACTTTTCCTGGATTTTGTACGAGCCATTTTTCAGCTTCAGATGAGTATAAAGCTTTCAAAGGGGCAAAGAAACCTCTGTCCAACGGCTGTAGTACATGACTCGTATGCGGTGGAAGAGTAAGGAACGTTATATGATTCTCTCGAAAAAAAACAAAACTGCAGTTAGTGAAAATAAAATGTAAAGTTTCATTGGAATGGCTGCTTCAAATCACAGAGCGGATAAGAGTACGCATATCTGGTCTGTGCGTACTCTTACCCGCCGATGTATTGCTTCTCTAAATCGTCCGTAGATGGCAGTAGCATTCCCAACAGCTAAATTCTAACGTGCCCACGTTGTTCGGAAGGGAACAAACCTCATAATGATATTTACTTAGAAAGCAAGCATCAATCCTTTATTTACAAAAAAATTAAGATTTCTTCACAGAAAAATTACATGCTAACATAACGAAACCAGATCTTACCTGATAAATAAATGAAAGCATGGGTGAAAATAATAATGGCGGTCTCTTGAGCGAGCTGAAAACAAACGTGTTGATATGATCACACTCGCTTCTGCTTGCAGTGTTGCCAACAGGGAAAAAAATCTCTGCGTACTCTTAACCGACTGCGTACTCTTACCCTCCTTTCCCTTATATACAGTTTGACTTGTTTATATATGAAAAGCTAATGATTTGGCTGCAGTTCTGATAAATTGAAAATAAAATGATAAAGTAAAACAATGTTATAAGCATATCAGTATATCAAAGTCCTTAAAATTGACATTTATATTAAGTAAACAACATATTATTTGCTTTAGAGATTCCTAATTTATTTTTTCCCCTCAAAATTCCCAAAGTTTCCATGTTTCCTAGTTTTTCCCCCAAAACTCCCATTTTTTTTCCCCCCTTGGTTTTAAATTCCCGGGTTTTTTGCATCTCTAGTTTCAATACCGGTTAATGGCTTATGGCAAAAAATTTTTTCGGCATCAAAAATCTGTGCATGATAACATGGTGATAGATCTAAATAAATTGCTATATCTATATTTCGATTCTATGATTAAAAGGGCAGCGGAAAGATTGCGGGTTCGGTACTCGAGCCGGCCAAAGACCCTCGTGTACACTAATGGTAGCTGGTGCACGTAAAATCTGTCGTGGCCGCAATGTCCTCCATGTTCCCATCAAAAATTATACCTCTGGGGGTCAGCGAAGCAGGAAAGCCTTCCCTTCCATGGAGGATCAAAATTGTGATGGCATGTCTCCGGACCACCTGTAGGTAGAAATGGAAAAAACCAGGGAATTTAAAACCAAGGGAAAAAACACGGGAATTTTGGGGAAAAAACTGGGAACTTTGGGAATTTTGCGGGGAAAAAACAAATTAGAAATCTTTAAAGCAAATAATAAGTTGTTTACTTAATATAAATGGCAATTTTAAGGACTTTGATATACTTATAAGCTTATAACATTATTTTAATTTATCATTTAATTTTCAATTTATCAGAACTGTAGCCTAACCATAACTTGAAAAGAAACTTAAGCTTTCTTTATTAAATTAGCACTTAAGATAAATGAATCGGTACAATGTTGGATAAACTTTCCATATTATACAAGCTGAAGAATTAAGGAAACCAATGTACAGTCAGCCAAAATAAAAACGCCACCCCCCCAGCTAATTTCGCCGAAAATTATCGTAGAAGCATGCGGCTGGTACCTATCGATCTGCATCAACGTCTAGTTTTTAATGGTATAGTTCGATTTTACTTAAGGGGTCATCTATATATTAAAACAGGTATAAACTTCATTTTTTTCAATGACGACCTCTATGTTTGACCTCATATTCCGATTTTTGAGATCAAGGCAGTTTGGAAAACTTACCTATTTATATACTTTAAATCAATTCTAAACAGAGTTACTCATGAAAATGTGTTAGGGGACCGTCTATACATTTAGAAAAAATAAATTTTGATCTACCACGAAATATATATAATTTATTAAATTTCACACCAGAAACAAAGTTCAGAAATGTTTATTACAAAATAAAAAACAATTCTAATTCGCAAAACTTTCTGTGTTAGTTTATGAATTAAAAGATTTTTATTGGTTTCTATTTATTAAACATTATTATTGAATAGTAAAATGCATCACTTCATACGAAGAAAATTCAATAGCTTGAATCATATGAACCCTACAATACAATGTTGAATTACAAAAATCTAGGTACCAAGGTAAAAGAATAATAGTAATAATGATAATAATATTAATAGCGGTTAAAAGAAAAAAAAAGTGTTTAATATTTAAGAAAAAGAATTATCTACTTCTTGTTGGGTATATATTTATTTTATACAGTAAGCCCCGCATGAAAGTGTTACTATAAAGTTTTACATTTAATTTTAGGCATACAAACCAACAATAGATAATATACAAAAATATAGATAACAAGATTTAAACTAAAATCTGAGAAAGGATATTTAATATTTTCGCGACTGCTGATGTAGTTTCACGTCATTTGGAAATCTGTAACTCCTCCAGTGCAGGGCCCGACTTAGACTGCTTGGAGCCCCGGGGCAAGCCTCTTCTGGGGGGGGCCCCCTTGCAGTGGCATAAGAGATTTTTAGGTTGCAGAATTTCTGCATATGCCTGTAGGGGGGCCCCTTCCAGAAGGGGGGCCCAGGGCATTTGCCCCGTATGCCCTGCCGTTAGTCAGGGCCTGCTCCAGTGGGCGTTTCTTTCACAATTTGTGTGTTACGATATTTCTTAAGAATATTCCTTATATTCATATTTGTATAAACAAAATAGTATGAAACAAATACTTTCACTAGAAAGAGTATAATTATTGTGTATATTCATATGAAAATAAATATGGATTTAGAAATAACGGTTCCCTATTGCCTACAACGAATATTCCCCGTTCTGCAGTCGTCTACTGTACTTGAATTCTTAATTTTAAATACGTAAAATCTATATCTTTAAAAGTTATAAGACATATTACTTAGTTTTAAATTCTTTTTCCGTGATAAATGTATCGCCAGTTTTATGCCGTGATTAGAATAATCGAAAATAAATAATATTGCGCTTTGTTTCAATAATAGATTTTAAAAACTTAAAAAAAAAAAAAAAAAAATCCACTATATTATTTGGTATTAAAAAAAAAAAAACATTTAATAAAAAGTTTATATTTTATTGTGTTACGTCATGCGATAAAATTTAAATAGCATAAACGGTAGAGTAAACGAATGCGAAAATGTCACAACAAGATTAAAACAGAAAATATGTTTTAAAAAATCTGATAAAAATTAATTATATTAATTTAAAAGAAAGCAAAAACAAAAGTATTTTTCACTGCGTATTGCTCTTTCAAATAATAATCCTCGTCCTACCGCATTTTCTAAATCATGATATATAACTTGAGATGCACGAATCCTAGAGTATTCAAGTTAAAAACAAAAGACAAAAGAGATAAAATAGAATTTTAGCAGTGAGAAACTAGAAAAAGTTATGTAATATTTAAGAACAAAGACTTAACATTTCAGAATCGAGTAAACTCCTTTTTGCAACGAAAGCCACGCCTTTACAGAATTTTTCAAAACTTTACATTATAAAACAAAATTATTTTACATGCTTCCAATTAAATCATTTAAATTTTGTCTTCAGCATTCAATGTAGTAAATGCCATTGACATTTATGGATACCAGCGTCACATATAGAGTCATATACGATTATGCAAACTAGTTTTTTTAATACTGTTTCCGCAATATAGAGGCGGAGCTACATTTCTTTTGGAATTCTTTCCCAATCTCTTGCCTGCATTGTGATAATTTTATAAAAAATAAGCCAGTTTGTATAATAAACATCCAAATGTTCCTTAGAAAACAATTATAATAACATAAAGGTAAATTAAAATAGTTTTTCGTCAAAATGTATAGAAATATTGACTCACAGAGGATACAAATTATAACAAGTGACGCCCCCTCCTAACAGCAGTAAAAAATGAAATATCACTGTAACTCAAAAAATAATGTTAGGAACGAGCTGTAACTTTGGAAACCGATGTTTTTGATGATGCCCGTTCTATTCGTGCAAAAATTAACATAGGTCATAATTCATAATTTTTTCAAATATGAATTTATTAATAATTTTCATAATTAAAAAAATGTTTTTTTAGCAAAAATTTGCATGGAATATGTTTGGGTCACTTCATTCTAACGAATAGAAAAAACAGAATTTAAATATCATAATTATGTCGGAAGATATGATTTAATGTTTGTCACATTCATTTAACATTAGCATCCCCAAACTTTGACAGCTTATAACTCTATGAAAAATTGAGCGAAATATATAAACTATACCATTTTCTGTTTGATCCAAAGAATTCAAATAAATTATAAAAAAAGGGGGTTACTATTGAAAAAAATGAAGTTGATGTCAGTTTTAATATGTAGACGACCCCCTAAGTAAAATCTAACTATAACATTATAAACTAGACGTTATTACAAACTGATCGGTACCAGTCGCATGTTTCTACGATAATTTACGGCGAAATTAGAGGGGGGGGTGGCGTTTTTTTTTTTTTTTTGGCTGACTGTACATAAACCTGTAATAGTTTGAGAAGAGAAATAATTAAGGTTTGAAAACTGCTTTAAAAAATTCTATTTTTAAAGAATGATTTAAAATAATGAAGTGGTTTTTAAAAAGAAGGGATGACATTTTATGCAATTACTACAGTGGTATAGTTTCTTTTACAAGTTATTTTCATAAATATTTCTAATTAGAGTTTGTAAAAAATTGATGTTAAATTTCCTACAATGAAAAATTTTTGATGAAAATTTATACACATATTGTTTTCCTGATTTTTATGCATAAAAAAAAAAAGTTTCTGCATTTCTAACTCAAGTGGGGAAAATTTTCGAATTACTTATATATTTCCCTAAAACAGATTAAATTTAAGAATTCGTCTTCTTCTTCATCTTCTTATTATTATTATTATTTGTAATTGAAAAAAAAAAAAAAAAAAAAAAAAAAAAAAAGAAGAAGAAGAAGAAAAAGAGAAACAATTCAAAAATTACCAGGTAACAAACTAATTTCGTAAATACTTCATTTGAGTTTAATGAAATATAAAGTTAGTTGGGTTTGTTTCCTAAAATCTTAAGTCCAATTTTCTAATTGTTTCATAGTACATTCATAAACGAATTAGGAATAAAAAAAAATTAAATGTTATTGATTCTCATTAAGAATGGAAAGGCTATCTCAAGAACATAACAAAATAATATTAATGAATAATGACAGCAACTTACTGTTAGTGTTAGCACCGCATTAATTATAATAAATGGGCTCTTCCCACCTGACGTCAGAGGTCACATGATAGAGGAAAAACAAATAGCAGACGAAGTCTTGTTTATCTGCAGCGATTGCTGAAATAACATCTTCTATTCTTATTTTTGATCAATCGTATTTAATCTGTGTTATTTTTTTTTATACCTCATCATTTTTAATCCATTTTATATCATTATTCATCATCTTTTGTTTGCTGTAAACATTTGCAATCATCATTTAGTTTATATTTGTTATTGATGTTCATGAAGAACACGTTGAACCATGAAATTACATAATTAGAGGAGAGGAAACGGTAATGGCGGTAAGCATTGAAAAACGGACCTAAAGAGAAAGTGGGTGATAGGGGACGCTCCGAACATACTAGACTCATCGTTTACACGAGAAGTATGCGGGAAATTTAAGATTTTAATTGATATTAATTAATTTAAATTGACCACAAAGTGATAATGGCGAAGAATTGCTTTGCTTATGTATGTAATAGCGGCTTTTGATCAACTATCGCAAAAAATAAAGCTTTAGGGAAGAAAAACTCAAGTTAATTTTCTGCTCCTAAGGTTAGTTATTCCTACTTAATTTAGAGCATTATAGGTTCATGCGTTAAACACTCTGATTTTTGGTACTTAAATCAGTGACAGTGCAATATCGTACTGCGTAAATCCATTTAGACCAGTAACTAAGTTAATTAACTTGTTGTAACACCTTTATGCAATTAAATTAAATGAAAACATTTTAAAATTTCAAATTGTAATCCATAAACATTCCACAACTATTATTTATTGCTGAATCAGTTAATGTAACAGTTACACTGGAACATACAAAAATCGATTCTCAGTTGAAAATAAATAAACACTTAAAGTGTTTTTAAGAAATTCTTAAATTTACAAATACAATTATTCTACTGTTTACAAATGCACAATATTACTTTTATTTTATTTTATATTAAATATTAACATTTTTGTTCTTAAGAACAATATTTAATTCAATTCGATTCTTAGAATTCGATTATTCGTTTTCCTCTATCACATGACTGAGCAGACGACGCTGGGAACAGTCCATTATTTTCTTCGTTTTCGGAATAAAAATCGAAGATGCTCGAATTAGCGGGAAACGGAAACGAAAAGGAAATCTATGCAGGAATTAAAGTTGAAGTTAATTTAAAGATCGGAGGTCTCCTAACAAGAATTTACGCGAATTTCGGATAAAACTACGTAAATCTTCTAGAGACCGCTACTTGGGATCAAATCCAGCACTTCTCGTCTGCCAGCTTTGTTAGTAGAATCTTTCGGCAAAGTGGAGTAGAAATATATTTGTTTATAAAATCATAAAGACATTAATTTTTTTCAAACTAATTGTGCTTATGTAGAAGAAAAATAAATAAATAACAAAATGAAGGCTTCGCATATGAAGCAAAAATAAATTCAGAATTTTGTATAGAATAATTTTAGGTAGTTTGGAAAAATTGCAACCATTTTTATAGAACATTTCTGGATGATTTTTTTTTTCTTTTGTGGTATAAGAATTTTAAACGGATGAACTGAAAACCTGTGAAATAGATGGTATGGTGGTGTAGGCCGATTGACCACATGGAGTTTCCTCGGCCTTGGCGGCATGGCCTTCTTGGTGGTCTTTCTAAGGGCTCTTGAACCGTATTAACGCGAATTTCGAAAAAAAAAAAGAAAGAAAGAAAAGAAAACGTACTTGAAATCGAACCCTGCACTTCTCGTCTGCCAGGATTGTCAGCAGAACCTGTCGGCAAACAGGGATGAATTAAAATATTTCCTTACAAAATCATTAAGACATACACTTTTTATTTTTCTCAAACTAAATATGTTTATGTTGAAGGAAAAAAATAAAATAAAATAAAAATAATGCTTCATATGTGAAGTAAAAACGAATTTAAAATCTCGTATAAAATAATTCTAGATAATTTGGATAAATTGCAACCATTTCTTATAGAACAATTCTCTCTCTCTTTCTATATATATACATACTCTTATATATTTATTTATTTAAGATATTTCCTTTTATAATACAAAAATTGTAAATTCATGAATCGAAAACCTGCGAAATTGATGGTCCAGTGATGTAGGTGTTAAGACGGATTAACTATACGTGCGTTTTAGTCCTAGGTGGAGTGCCTTTCTTGGGGGCTTCCCCGAGTGAAAAACAAATAACTCAGTACGGCTGGGCCGACAAGTGTGACCTGGTTTCGTACCAGGCACTTTCCTTTTGCCAGTTTCGAGAGCAGAACCTCTTGGCCACTGAAAGGGCATCAAGGAATGAAAAAAAATTTCTTCAAGAAATACTTTTCATTTTTTCAATGAAGACTTTTACTTTTTCATGATGTAAGATTTTTAGATCTACGAACTGAAAACCCGATAAATATATAAAATATAATAGATGTAATAAATTAATTGGGATTTCCAAAATAATAATAATAATAATAATAATAATTAAGACATTTACAATATATTCATTTATTTATTTTTCATACTAATTATGATTTACCTAGAACAAAATTTTTTAAATATTAAATGGGTGCGAAGAAGGTTTGACTACGTGAGCGTCAAAGATACTGGATTACGAACCGAAGTTCCTAGGCCTGGGGGGAATGTCCAGCGTGTGTGTCTTTCTAAGGGGTCCAAGTCCATTTTTCAGCAAATTTAGAAGAAAACCACAGAAAACTCTCAGTTGCTAAGCCAGCGAATTCAACATGGATTTGTTTAAGTTAAAAGTAAAAGTAATCAAAGTTTCAAATAATTAATTTTTATTTAAAAAGATACATAAATTATATTTTGTAACATTTTTTAATTTTCTTTCTTTCTTTCTTTCTTTTTTTTTTTTTTCTTTTTCTTTTTTTTTTTTTTTTTTTTTTTTTTTAATTTAATTATTTTAGATAGTTTGGATTATGACAACTATTTCTTATACACTTCTACTTTTATAAATGCTTCCTTTTTTTTTTTTTTTTTTTTTTTTTTAACAATATAAAGATTTTAAACCCATAAGCTTGAAAATCTGAGAAATTGATGGTGTAGGTGGTAAGGCCGATTGATTAGATGAGGGTTCTAGACTAAAGCAGAGTGTCTCCGTGGTGTCCCAGTCAGCCTTTATGCGAGTTTCGGAGAAAACTATGGAAAATCCCGAATAACTAAGCAGAGTAGCATGACCTGGGATTGAACCCGGCACTCCTCGTCTGTCAGTGGTACAAAGGAAAAAATTCATTATATTTTCACCAAAACATTTACTTTTTCATACTAATGTTGTTCTATGAGGAAGGGAAAAAAATGATGAAATGAAAGCTTTGTATGTGAAGAAAAAATTGCATAGAAATTTTGTGCCTTATTTTCATGCTAAAACTAATTTTTCTAGTCTTTTTAACTTTAATTCAAAAGAAAATAACAGTTTTAAATAATTTTTATACTTTCCAAAATACTTTACTACATTTTGTTTGTTTTTTTATCTAATTTATTTATTTATTTAATTATTTTTTAATATAATTTTAGATGATTTGGATAAATTACAGCCATTTCTTGCACATTCTTACATTTATTTTTGCATTTTTACTTTTCCTAGAGCTTTATTTTTCGCTTTGGCAGAAGAATATCCAGTGTCACATCCAAGGGCAAAGTATTTTCGAGCCTATTATACAAAATATGTAATTTAAATGATTTAAGATTAAAATTAACGCTGTCTCCTATGTTTTCAATGGAAATCGTACATCGTACGATTTCTAATCGTACTAACTAGTTTCGCCATCTATTGGACTCTTGCTCAACTAAAATCTAAGGGTCATTTTTCACCCGGAACTTTCGGCCTTGATATTCCTCCTTCTCTCTATCTTCATGGATTGGCCATTGGCTTTTGCCCGAGAATCGCCGATCTATCGGCCATTACAAACTCGAATTCCATATAAGGTTTTATGCATAAAAACTTTTTTTTTTTTTACTATTATAACTGTATAACTGTTTTAGAATTATAAAAATATACATTAAATGTATTGAAATATAACATAGTAATGCAAATTAAAATTGATCGAAAATTATTTAAATTTAATAAAATAAAATTTTAAAATACTCCTTGCTAACAATTTTTTGAGTTTTTTAAAATATTTTAAATATGTTTGTGTACTATTTTGTGAATTTATCGATGAGTTAATTTTTATAAAACATTTTTACGTCTGAATCTAAATATTTGCATTAATTTCAGCATTCAAACATAAAAATATTTAATAATACTTAATAATCAATATTTAAATTATATTTAAATAAATTAAAAAAAAAAAATCATAAATATGTTAAACATTTAAGATACTATTTATTGAAATCATAATTAATTGAATTTAACAAACTAATTGAATGAAGTCATGATTTAAAAAATTATAATTAAAATCTCTCTCTCTCTTTTTTTTTTTGTAATCATTAGTTTAAATCAAAATAACTTTTATATTTTTTTTTTACTTTTATAGGTTTTTCAGCATAATAAAACTTCCACCTACTTATTATTTACATCAATACTAAATATTTACCTTAAATTTCAGCATTCAAACATAAAAACATTTAATAATATTTAAAACATTTGAAAATTAATATTCAATTCCTATTTAAATAAATTTATAAAAAAAAAATACATAAATCTTTAAAATACTCATAATTTAAAATAAAATTGTAATTATTTTATTTATTTATTTATTTATTTATTTGCTTTGTTAGTAATTGATTTAAATCAAAAATCAAAGTTTTATAATTTTTTGGCAATGTGTAATAGTTTTATATTTCTTACTTTCTTACCTCTTTTCTTACCTTAGATCATAATAAAACTTGAACCTACTTCTTATTTTGCATCAAATGTTTGAATGCTAAATATTTGCTTTAAATGTCAGCATTTCAACTTAAAATTATTTAACAAAAATTAGCTTGATAATAAAGCCACAAAATAATACTTAAAATTGTTCACAATATATCGTTAAAATACATTAATGCATAATTAAGGGACATAATTAAAAAAATTTTTGCTGGAAAAATTTCTAAAATTAAAATTTTATTGTTATTATTTTTACTTTCTCTTACCCGTAAGGTAGAGAAAGTATTGTTCTTGGGTCAATTTTTCGAAAGCGAGTTTTTGTTATATTTACACGTTTTGAGGTCCCCTGAATCCGAAAATCATGTTTTTAGCAGTTGGTCTGTGTGTGTGTGTGTGTCTGTCTGTCTGTGTGTTATAAGCATATCTCAAGAAGAAATAATAGCAGAAAGTCCAAACTTGGTATACTAAATGTGTATCATATAGGGAGGCCCCGTGGCAGAAACAAGGCGACACGGCGACAATGTCGCAGAAACAGAAATGTTCTTGCAGAAAGATTTTACTTAAGTCAAATAAATTTTCCATTGCGTTAAAAAAAAAAAAAAAAAAAGAGCTGTTCTGCAGAACAAATTTTCGTTTCTGCAGATACGATCGCCTCAATCCTGAATAAGGAGAGGAGACAAAGCGATTGTAACTCACTTGGGTTAGCTTTGATAGGGCATGCATTAGCGATTCGTGATGCGGTGATATGATTCGGTGTATCGACACTTTTCACTGGTAACCTCTTCACATCGGAACTTCATTTTCGTGTCTCCAAACTTTGTTTTCGTGCCGCGCCTGCCGCTCGTGTCGTGTGTATTGCAAAAAGATGTTTTTTTGAAGAATGTAGCTTTGCGACCATTTTCCGAATTTCATATTTCATGTATTTTCAGATTCATGCATAACAAAATAGCTGCATCCAGTGATTTTTTTTTTTTTTTTTTTTTTTTTTTTTTTTTAAGTGCGTGATTGCTGCTGTACCGATTTTCATACATTTTCTGATTTACGCACGACAAATTAGTTGCATCTAGTGATTTTTTTTTTCTTTAATGTATGCGAAGCGTGCATACGTGCGTGGTAGTAAATTCACGTAAATTTTTTAAAGCTGCATTAATTTTAATGTTTGGTTCAAACTATGCAATACATTTCACAAATATATACAGAAATAAGACTATGGGGAAATTTGTAACGTCTGTAGTTATACGCAAAATAAAAAATGAAGCTTCAAACCTTGCTTCAAAAAATAAAAAAATAAGAAATCAATCTTAAAAATACTTTATTGATATTTAGCATTTTACATGTAGTAAAAGATTTTAGCAATAAATATTAATGGGTATCATAAGTTATAAAATTGGTAACTTTTCTAATTTTTTTCTTTACTAATCATTAATTATTTTAATTGTGATTAAAATTCTTAGCTTTAAATTTTGTTGTTTAAATATATGGAGTCGTTAAAAAAAATTATTAATTTATTTTACAAAAATACTCTTATCATTAGTTTCTACAGCTTGTTCATTTAATTTTTTAAACATTTCATTTTTTAAACATTTGAATATTTAAAAAATGTTTTTATTATTATTATTATTATTATTGTTGAAATATTGCAAATTAAATAGTTATTTTGAATAAAAATCAAATCAAAGGTTTTGTTGATTTTTTTTTTTCTTCGTAAGCAAAAAGAATTTTATCTAATAGTAGTTGTTTTGAATAAATACTAATTAAACAGCAAATGCTTTTATTTATTTGTTTTTATTTAATTATTCGTATAGATATCAATATAAAATATTACTTTTAATTGATTTCTATTTATTTCATTCATCTGTAATCATTATTTTCTGTTATAGATTTTATCCATGAAATCTGTTACATTTTAGATTTCAACATTTACTTTAAATATTTCACTTGCCTCAATCTTTATGAAAATATTTCAACTATGCTTTGTCTATAATTGTGTTACTTAGATCTTGTATTCTGTTTTACTTTATGTATTTAAATGATGGTATAATTATACATTCTGAATTCTTTAATGTCAAATCACATTTTTTAGATTTCAAATACACATCTTTATGCTATTTGTATATAATACAAAACATGGATCTTGTGTATTAGAATGTTATCGTGCATCTTTCTAATAATCTCAAAAACTATAAATGTTGTAAATTATTTATATTTCATTACGATATTCAGTATTCTATATTAATTTTACTTTTAATTTGTTGTATTTAATTTTGAGTTCTGTATTATATTTTATGTTGTTTGCTTTGCACCTTATGAAATAAGTGCTTTTGTGTATTTAAATATATATATTTAATATAAAAAAAAATTATGAAATTTTAAAAGTATTTGTAACATTTGTTTAATTTAGACATTTCATGATTTAAATGCCTTAAAAAATTTGCAGATTATTTTTGATATGTTACTGAATTTTATGGTTTGAATTCATTGAATGTTTTATAAACAATATTGTATATCAATGTGAACAAAAAATCTGAAACAATTATAGATTTATTTTCACCTTTCTTAAAAAAAAAAAAAAAAAAAAAAAAAAAAGTATTTTCTTGCAATAGTGCAGATATATGCATTTGTGCCTAGTTAAAATTTAAATACATAGGTTATACCGAATATTATTTACTATTTAAAAATAATTTATTTTGAATTCGTAAATGTTAACTTCACAAACTATTCTTGCAGAAAGATTTTGGTGTTCATGAAGCTTGTCGCAGAAAGCATAATAAATTTCTGTCACAGGGTAGGGAGGGATGCTACACTAAGCTTTCCGTTGAGATGAAGCAAATGGTTCGTGTACAGGGACACCCAAGAGAATTCATATACATTACGTCTATAGGGAAAATTGCAGGTAAGTTAGAGTTTAACGTCTATAGACTGCACTACACCAAATGAAATTAATATATATATTTTATATGCGTAAAAACATGTCTGATGTAGAATATGGTGGGGATATCATTCACAGTTCGTTTACGGGTTACACAAAAGAGCTAGATTATAGTGCGACAATAGTTGAAAATTGGTGGAAGTGTATTTCAGGTTGTGCCATGTATTATTACTATAGGATTATATTTAGGTGCACCATGTGGTTTGTACATAATCTTCAAAAGGTATGCAAATATTTAAGCGATAACATTCTTTTTACGAGGGTTGTAAATTTAATAATAGGATATGGGAACGGTGAGGTGGCGCTGTTGTCTATGTGTAGAGTGCAAAAAACAGTCGATCTGCTAAGAAGGGTAGTTGTTGTGTGGCGTTAAAGTGAGGAGTTTTGTTTCCATCGCTCTAAAGCATGTTTGTTGTTGCAAATCCGCAGTCTCATTCCGACCCGAACGAAATGCTTGAACCCATCGTGCTACTGTCCTACGGTAAAGCATTTGTGCCACAGGCTTCCACTAATCCTCGATAGCATTCTATTGCATTTTTGCCACGGGCAACTTTGATTTTAAGCCACGACCGCTGATCACCTTTTGAAAACATGCTTTAGAGTGATGGAAACGAAACTCCTCACTTTAACGCCACACAACAACTACCCTTCTCAGCAGATCGACTGTTTTTTGCACTCTACACATCGACAACAGCGCCACCTCACCACTCCATTATCCTATTTGCGCATGCCCGCCCTTCTGCGAGTTTCAAGGTTAAGTTACCACTATTTAATTTACAACCCTCGTACTTTACCTTACTCATGAGGTAGAGAAAATATTGTTTTAGGATCAAATTTTCGAACGTGAGTTTTTGTTATATTTATATGTTTTGAGGGAACCTGAATCCGAAAATCATGTTTTTAGCGGTTGGTCTGTGTGTGTATCTGTCTGTCCGTTATCAGCATATGTCAAAAAAAATATATATATACGAGGTGTGGCTATTAAATAACGAGAATATTGCTGCTACAGATGAACTACATATGCGCCTAATGCGAACGACCGACAGCTGTGCAGCGTAAAGCCTTCTCTTTCGATTGCAGCTCTTCCCGTGTTTGTAGAGAAATCAGTCTGGCCGTAACCTTCGTTAGTGTAAGAGGTGTTTGTTTCGTTTTGCCGAAAAGTGTAAAAGTAGAGCAACGAATTGTCGTGAAATTCCACTTGAAACTTGATAAAATCGCTAGTGAAACTTATCTTTTATTAAAACAAGTTTATGGCGATGAATGTTTATCACGTGTGCGAGTTTATGAGTGGTTCAACCGTTTCCAAGATGGCTGAAAAGACTTTGGAGATGATGACCGAAATTCAAAGCGATGATGATCCTTTTTTTTCGACATTCATGGTATTGTGTACCTTCACTAGGTTCCTGAATGTCAAACTATTAATCAACATTACTATCTTGAGGTGCTTGCTCAACTCCGTGAAGGGATAAGGAAAAAACGACCCGAATTGTGGAAGAACAAGTCATGGGTTCTCCATCAAGACAACGCGTCGGCTCACACGCCATTGTCTCTCAAGGCGTTTCTAGCCAAATACAATATCCCAGTTTTAGACCACCCGCCTTAATCGCCTGACCTGGCCCCATGTGACTTTTATCCGTTCCCCAAAGTTAAATCTGCATTAAAAGGAACAAGATTTGAGTCAGTTAAAGCTGTTAAATAAAAAGCGGCACGCCTCATGCAGAAACTCACAGGACAAGACTTCCAGCACTGTTTCGAACAATACAAAATTCGCATGGAGCATTGTAGGGATAGAGGAGGGGTGTATATTGAAGGTGATAATAACTAAATATGTATAAATTTAAAATAAAATGTTTTACAGCAATAGTCTCGTTATTTAATAGCCACACCTCGTATATAGAGCAGAAAGTTCAAACTTGTTATTCTAAATGTGTATCATATAGGGATGCTACACTAAACTTTTCGCTGAGATCAAGCGAATGGTTCGTGTACAGGGACACCCAAGAGAATTCAAATATTAGAAAAATTAGTTAAAAAGGTATTTAATAAAATATTATATATATATATATATATATACATAATTTTTAACAATTAAATTAGGTACATTTCCTTAATATATTAATATATACATTTATATTAATATTTATGAAATTTTAAAATTCCAAATTTACTTAAGATTTTTAATATAAGCCATGAAAACACAGGAATACTGGAGGTTTTTTTTTTCTTTTTTCTTTAAGTAAAATATAATATATGTGGGCTGAAATCAATATAAATTTGAAAATAATTATATTTAAATTCAACATTTATTAATAAATTTTTATCACTTGATTATTATTGATTGTATAAATATTTGTACCTGCTTATAGCTTGGACTGTTGGTGTTTGGTGTTTTGGGAGAAAGGCTGATTGACTACTCTATGGTCTTAGGCCTAAGGAGTAGTGCCCTCTGTGGGGGGTCTTTTTAAACGGTCCTAGCCCGTATTTATGCAGGTTTCTGAGAAAACCATGAAAAACATTTAATGGCTAGACCGACGAGCACGCCCTGTGATCGAGCCCGGCATCTCACGTCTACCAGCTTTGAGCGTAGAACCACTTGGCCGTACAGCCAGGCCCTACAGCTTAGAATAATAATTTTTTAAGAAATCTGTATGAGTAAATATTAAATTTATTACAAGTTACGCATGTCTAGAGAGCGTTCTTATTTCTCTTGTTTCACGGTAATTATAAGAATTTCAGACACAATTCAAGCTTGTTTAACATTCAGAATTATTGCTTTTTCTTAAAAACTTGCTATATCAACAGTCATAAAAAAAAAAAAAAAAAAAAAAAAAAAAAAGTTATATTTCTCTATAAAATATTTAAATGCAAAATATTAAGCTATGCTTTATTTTACTGGTTAAATATATAATACTAAAAGCACAATACTAAAAAAAAATAAAATACACAATGTTGTATTGCAAATAAAATGATTTAGCAATCAAAAATATCTATCAATGATTTATAAATCACGAATTTTTAGAAGCCTAAAGTTTTATTTTTATATTAATCAAAATGTTATAATAATGTTTCTCCGAAAACATTAATATGTTTAACATATACAATATTAAGCATAGTTATAAATAAATTTCGTAGTAATATATAAAAGTATCACCGCATATTTCGAATGAACATAAAACTAATTCATAATAAAATTTTAAAAGCCTAAAGTTTTGTTTTTCACATTAATCAAAATGTTGTAACAATGTGTATTTCAAAGAACGCCAATGTATTTACTTTTCAAAAAATCTTTATAAACTATATTTTATTAAACTAAGTTTTTGTATGACAATTAAATTATAAATATCCTATATTTATAATTTAATTGTCATACAAAAACTTAACGTTTTAAGGTTAACTCAAGGTTTTTAACATTTTTGACAAGGAGATTTTTGACATAACGATTTGAACCATGGTTTAAACCGTCAAAAATCTGCCAACCCTGATAACAAATATGAAACAAGTATAACAGCATAAAATAATAATAATAATAAATTATTAACATTATTATGCAACATATATGGATTTAAATAACAATTTTAATATAAAGGTAAGAAATATAATTCATGTATAACATAAGTTTAAAATAACATCACAATAATTGTATTGTTTAAAAAGTAAGGTCATTAATTAAGATGTTTAAGATAATAGTTAAATTATTGAATCAAATTGAAATTCATTTTAACGAATGTCTTTGAAAGTACAATATGGCATATTGCCTAACACAATTTTTAATATCCTTAAAACTTCTGAACTTGCAGATGATCTAAAATCTCATTTACATTATGATCATTTAATTAACATGTTAATTAATCAAAGATTTCCGATTAAATTTTATTTCTCACTTGCTTATTTTTTTACAAGCCGTTGTGGCTTCTTCTAGTGATTATTGTTTTCTGTCATACTTTGTTTGCATTTATTGTATATAAACAACAACAATATACAATTCATAATAAATTTTTCATTATATTTTGCCTTGTAAAAAGCTTTATTTCTAAATGCAAATATTTATTAATTCAAGTCTTCCTTGATAATGTATGATTATTGTAATGATAAGTCAGTACTTGACGTAAATAAAAATTAACTTGATGTAAAAAAATAAAAATAATGTATAAATAAATAAAAATTAACGTCAAATACACACATGTATATATATATATATAAAACACGTTATATATGAGGACCTGTTATACAATATGCATATGCAAATAACACTATTTTCTTCCGAAAGATTATTTATAAAAGCAATAAATATGACACAATTTTTTTTTCTTGTATGTATATAGTCAACTGTAAAGGGATTAAGAAAACATCTGCCTTCCCCCCCTTATGAATCAGTGTATGTCAGTCATAGAAAAAAATATTTTTTTTTTAACAATAGTCTTATAATTGAAATATCTAATTTCACTATTATGGTGTAAAAAATTTCACATACACACAATATATATATATACACGCATACAATGTATTTTCATACAAATTAAAAGCATTCATATACATTTATCCACACAACAGAATCACGTATCTTAACTTAAAAGAAATTTAAAAGATCTTCAAAAATTAGAGATTGCCTAAAAGCTGTTTGTTCGCTTTCGCTAATTTATCTTGAACGAAAGAGGGAACATGCTCAAATAAAAATGAGAATGATGGACTTTCACAGTCCCACTTAATCGTTCTTTTTTTACTGACAGATTTTAACAAAAGTAGCTAATCCCCTTTATCGATTAGGGAATTATGACAGTGCTCTCTGGCACGATACCCCCTTATCTTGAAATAGGGAAGGAATAAGCTGCCAGGTGTAAGATCAGTTCGCAAATAGCACGGTTCGCAAATCACACGCTCGGAAGTAGCACGCAACCTCATTAAAGCACCTACATTTATATAGAATTTAATTCGGTTATTAAAAAATAATTCTGTTTTTTAAAAATAATTTATTAAAATTATTATTTAAAAAAAAAATTATCTTTTATGATAATGAAGATGATTTCTATATTAGAGAAGTAGTATAATACTAAATATAAAAAAAGTTGAATTTATTCTGAATATTACATTAAAAAAAAAAAAAAAAAAAATATATATATATATATATATATATATTATTATTATTATTATTTTGTTAAAAATGAAAAAAAAAAAAAAAAAAAAAAAAAAAAACGATAACTTTATTTTAAATTACCACAGATCGATGGTTCAACCATTCGTTTTAAAGGTATTGGCGAGCTATTTTGAAAGATAGCCATTATGAAAATTTACTCTCTTCGAGGGGGGACTTCCTCCCAGGGGGGAGGCGAGGCTCCTACATACACAATTTTTTTTTCCCAGTTGACTATCTCTATTACAAAAATATATATTCGTTTCATTTGGTTTAGTGCAGTCTATAGATGTTAAACTCTACTTACCTGCAATTTCGCCCCATAGACGTAATGTATTTGAATACTTTTGAGTGTCCTGTACACCAACCATTTTCTTCATCTCAACGAAAAGCATCTCTATATGATGCACATTAAGAATACCAAGTTTTGAATTTCTGCTACTATTTGTTCTTGAGATATGCTGATAACAGACAGTCAGATAGACACACAGACCGACAGACACACAGACCATTCACTAAAAACATGATTTTTGTATTCAGGGGACCTCAGAACATGTCAATATAACAAAAACTCGCGTTCGAAAATTTGACCCTAAAGCAATACTTTTTCGACCCTATAGGCAAGAGAAAGTAAAAAGGAAGAAAGAAAAAGTAAAGGTAGAAAGAGAGAAGAAAAGTATATAATAGAAAATTACATATTTTAATGGTATTTATTATAGTAAAAATATATAAGAAATTGCTGCTATTCATTCAAATAATCTAAAATTAAAGTTTTTAACAATGAGAATTAGAAATAGAAAAGAACAAAATACAGTATATTCGTTTATATATATTCGTTTCATTTGGTTTAGTGCAGTCTATAGATGTTAAACTCTACTTACCTGCAATTTCGCCCCATAGACGTAATGTATTTGAATACTTTTGAGTGTCCTGTACACCAACCATTTTCTTCATCTCAACGAAAAGCATCTCTATATGATGCACATTAAGAATACCAAGTTTTGAATTTCTGCTACTATTTGTTCTTGAGATATGCTGATAACAGACAGTCAGATAGACACACAGACCGACAGACACACAGACCATTCACTAAAAACATGATTTTTGTATTCAGGGGACCTCAGAACATGTCAATATAACAAAAACTCGCGTTCGAAAATTTGACCCTAAAACAATACTTTTTCGACCCTATAGGCAAGAGAAAGTAAAAAGGAAGAAAGAAAAAGTAAAGGTAGAAAGAGAGAAGAAAAGTATATAATAGAAAATTACATATTTTAATGGTATTTATTATAGTAAAAATATATAAGAAATTGCTGCTATTCATTCAAATAATCTAAAATTAAAGTTTTTAACAATGAGAATTAGAAATAGAAAAGAACAAAATACAGTATATTCGTTTATATATATTCGTTTCATTTGGTTTAGTGCAGTCTATAGATGTTAAACTCTACTTACCTGCAATTTCGCCCCATAGACGTAATGTATTTGAATACTTTTGAGTGTCCTGTACACCAACCATTTTCTTCATCTCAACGAAAAGCATCTCTATATGATGCACATTTAGAATACCAAGTTTTGAATTTCTGCTACTATTTGTTCTTGAGATATGCTGATAACAGACAGTCAGATAGACACACAGACCGACAGACACACAGACCATTCACTAAAAACATGAATTTTGTATACAGGGGACCTCAGAAAATGTCAATATAACAAAAACTCGCGTTCGAAAATTTGACCCTAAAGCAATACTTTTTCGACCCTATAGGCAAGAGAAAGTAAAAAGGAAGAAAGAAAAAGTAAAGGTAGAAAGAGAGAAGAAAAGTATATAATAGAAAATTACATATTTTAATGGTATTTATTATAGTAAAAATATATAAGAAATTGCTGCTATTCATTCAAATAATCTAAAATTAAAGTTTTTAACAATGAGAATTAGAAATAGAAAAGAACAAAATACAGTATAAGTATTTTGAAAAGTATAGAATTTTTTTAAAACTTTTATTGATTATTTTATTATTTATTTTTAACACTTTAAAAGCTAAGAAACTTACGGTTTTTAATTAATGAATTAAAAATAAATCTATTAAAATAGTGACTTTAATGGCTGTTTTTTATCATTTAATTAAAATCAGTGACATTCTAAAATTTAGCGTTTAAACTTTTGAAACAAAGTTGGAAAGATTAGAAAAATTAACTTTAGCATGAAAATATAATGCAAATTTGTTTTATAAAAAATTTTGAAGTCTCTTTTACTTCATATATAAAAATATCTCTTTAATCAATGTGGCTGATAGGTAAGTTTGTAAACGGGAAGTGCCGGGTTCAAGTCCATGTTACATTCTTTACTCTAGCCGTTAAGAGTTTTACGTGGTTTTCTCTAAATTTGCTCAAGAACGGACTAAGACCCCTTAGAAAGATCCCCCACGGTAACTCAGGTCAGGCCAAGTGCCCTCGGGTCATTAATCGGACTTAAAGCTTACACGACACCACCTATTTATTATTTAAAAAATTTTGTTCTAAATAAGACATAATTAGCATGAAAAAGGAAAATATATATATATATATATATATATATATATATATATATATATATGTATATATATATATAAAGGCCAATTTGTTTTATTTAATTTTGATTTGACTTTTTTCATTTATCATTTTTGGTTTGATTTGGGTATGTCTTTGATACTGATCATATTAGTTTTTCGAATTGATGATAATATTTATTAATCTTTAAATTACAACTGTAAGCTCTGATTATCAATGTCTATATATATATGTATTGTAAATGTCTTGGTTATTATATAAGGAACATTTTGCTTTATCCAAATAAATTTATTGCATCTATTTAATGAGACTTTATAGTTTTTATTCTGCATATTACAGGTGAAATTCAGTCTTGAAAAATAGAATTTTGCAGCCTACCAATATTCAAATAATAATTTTAAAAGTTTTTAAGAAAATAGTATTGACTTAAGATATTAAACATAGTTCAGATTAACATTTACAAGCTAAACCTATTATTTTTACCAAGAATTTTCAGTGGACAAAGACCACTTATTCCTTCAGAAATGATAAAAAAATAAAAAAATATATATAAATAAGTAAAAATAAAATAAAATAATAATTATAATAAAAATAAAACTTTACACATTCCATCTTTTGCCCATTTCCTTAAACAGCAAGGTTTTTCTCAAAATTTCTTGAAACTTTCAGATATCATGACAACATATTCCTAAATTATTATGCTATAGTTTAAAACAAACACATTTAATATTCAAAGAGACATGGACAATTGTAGTAAATAATTTATTACTGCGCATGCGCGGACTGTAGACAAAAAAACTTTGACAAAGTTTAATACTCAACTGTATAGAGCACCTTATAAAAAAAATCCAATTGATATCATACAAATTCATAGCGATATCAGTGCTTAAGGCTGTACATCAGTCAGATAGCTCTCTTTCTCCCTTCCCATGTTATCCTATGGGATTTTCATTGCTTCGTTTTATAAAAATATCTCATTCAAAAATGAACTTTTTCGAACTCTGTTTTTTTAATATTACTCTTTGAACAGGTCGTCTTTTAGCTTAGTGAGCAATTTTTCGAAAAAATATATTTAAATATTCTACTTAGAGATCCAAACATAGAGTCTATAATTTACTTATTGAAATAAAATATTTACATCAATTTTTTCGAAGAATTGTTCACTAAGTTAAAAGATGACCTGTTCAAAGAGTAATATTCAAAAAACAGAATTTGGAAAACTTTATTTTTGAATGAGATATTTTAATAAAACGAAGCAACGAAAATCGCATTACATAATATGGGAAGGGAGAAAGGGAGCTATCTGACTGATGTACAGCCTTAAATCAGGGATGGAACACGGGCGCAGAATTCATACCGGAATCTGTTTAAGAAATTTCTCTACCTATAATATCGTCGATTTAAAAAGTAGAAAATTTTCTTACATTGATAGTGGTATGATTTCTGCGCCCGTGTTCCATCCCTGTTAAATGAGCTGTTTTTCAAGCGGTTTTCTAAAAAGATCTTTACGATAAGAAATCATACACAAATGGAAATTTGTAGCAAAAAAAAAAAAAAAAATCATTTTTCATTTATTTTTTATTTTATTTATTTATTTATTTATAGATATGCAGTACATATACCTATTAAAAAAAATTAAAAATGAATCACAAATATTGTATTAAGTTTAATTGTGTGGCAGAGTTTTTTTACAGTAGCATCAATCACTGTCAAGTTTGATGAAGGGGCAAAATTAGTGCAGAGCTGTCAACCTAATCCGGCAAATTGTTAGTACCGCCCATTTTTCTACACCACTTAATTTTTAGAGTAATTCTCTTTAAATATATTTATATGAATTTATAATATAATATGAATTAAGATAACAAATACTCTAAAAATTAAGTGGTGTAGAAAAAGGGGCGGTACAAACATTTTGCCGGATTAGGTTGGCAGCTCTGTTAGTGGCTTTAGTTTAAGAACGTTAAGAAAGCAGAAAAGTTTTTGTGAATTGGTAAATTTTCACCCGTAAAATTATAATTTTCATATAAATTTATTTCCTATTTATTTATGTATATTTTTCAGTGCATTATTTATCTATTTATTTTTTTCTTCTTAAACAAACAAACATACAAACAAACAAGAGCAGGAATCTGTTTTTCTTGAACATTTAAAACTTAGAAATATATTTTTAAACTCTGTGAAATGTAGGGAATTTACAAGTTTTACGCAGAAAAGATCACAAATCTACACAAATAAAGCAAAGAGTTTGTCGGCGGCACACATCCGGGCGGACCACTCCTATTTTTGAATGGTCTATATTTAATTACCTTGGTGATGAAAGTTGGCCATTTTTTTCAGTAAAAAGTGATAAATTTTTTTTTTTAAGATACTGCATAGATGTTATACTTTTTAAAAAGAGTTCTAAAAACTTCTCATTTTATGTGAGAACACTATACACATCAAGTTATTAGTTTTAAAGATATTATGTTGCAAAGTTTCACAATGCGATATCATTCAACTGCTTTTGATGAAGGTCGGCCATTATTTTTATTTTTATTTTTATTATTATTTTTTTAAAAGTAAAAACTGATGATTTTTTTTTTTTTTTTTTTTTTTTTTAAAGATACTGCATAGATGTTATTCTTTTTTAAAGAACTCTAAAAACAGTTCATTTTTTGTGAGGACACTATATACATCAAGTTATGAGATTTAAAGATATTACGTTGCAAAATTTAACAATATGATATCATTCGATTGCTTTTATCGTAAAATAAGAGTCTAATATTAACCTTCTAGCGGGCGCGCTGCTTATACGAACATGAAAGGTTTTCACATACACTACTGTAAAATATGTATTTTAAAGTATCTGAATATTTTAATTATACTATAACCATTTGAAGATTAATAAGAACATTCAGTTGGAACTTTTATTCATTAAAACAAAACTGAAAGAATGAAACTGAAAGCGCAAAATCAATATAAAAAAATAAAAAAAAACATCGGAATTATAAGTTAATTAATTTTAAAAATATTTAAAATAATAATGTTTAAAACAAAAACAACAAACAATCGTTTTTAGCAGTGAAAAAAAAATCAAATATAACAAAACGCTACATGAAAGGTCGCGCGTATTTTTCAAATACAAATAGCAAATATTCAGCTTCATATCATTGTCTCGAGGTTCAAAAGATAACTAAAAATAGATCAATATATACTGTGTGAATAGCCAAAGATAAGTGTTTCAAATGCTCTCTGACTTTAAGATATACAACGAGATTTACCACAAGTGTATCTCTCAGATACGCTCGCGCCCGTTGGAAGGTTAAACAAAAAACAGTCTAATATTAAAGAATACTGGATAACTTTTTAAAAATTATAAGTTTTGAAGTTCTAAGAGCTGCAATTTTTAAATTACAGCGTACTTATTTCCCATACATAATCCATTAAATTTGAAAATAATTGTTGATTCATTCGTGAGAATCATTCAGATAAGACCATAGATCATTGTTGCAAAATGAGTTCAAAACGGAAAAAAATATTTAATTTAATTTAATTTGCAATACGTTAATTTGACTTTTTGACCTTAAAAGGAATTTTTAATTATGTTACAAAGCCCAAAATGTGATATAAAAAACAAATAATGATTCAATTCTTTTGAAAATTAATTTAAATTTAGTGACCAGCGAAGCGGGCGTAGCCTGCTAGTTCTAAATAAAGGTTTATTAATATGCTATATATAAATGTTAATTTATTTATGCTATTTTACATTCCATTAATAATATAGTTCATGATAATTTAATAATTTAAGTTATAGTTTTTAAGTAAGTACATATGAAATGTGTGTATCAGAATAATTAAGAAAATACAAATTAATTAGTTTTAAAATTTACTATAACGAAATATATTTTTAGTTATTTGCAAGTTTAATCATTTTTATTATATATAGTTTATAACAAAGTTTTAAATATATACAATTTACAAATAAGTAATATTTTAAACTATAATTCAATTAATAAATAGTTGATGAATAAATAATATAAATTATTTATTCTTGATTTTATTATTATTAATTTTACATTAGTAATTATTTTATACTAGTACATAACCCCGTCAGAAATGACGAAATGTGAAATCAGTTAAGGTAGTGAATCAACGAATGTTTTGCTAGATTTGCTGGACACTATATTTAAAGGGGACTAATGTGCGAGTTGCACCTGACGGGACTAATATGCAAGTTGTACCTGACGGGACTAATGCGCAAGTTGCACTGAACGAACAAACTATTTCTTTTAACGAAAATACCTACTAACCCTGGACGATAGGCCTAATATAACGTATCATATTATGTATCGTATTTATCGTAATATAACTCAGTACTTATTTCGCTTCCTTCTTCGACACATTTTAATAAGTATTTTTTATATGCATGGGCAAATTTAATATTTTTAAATTTTTTGCGTGAAAACATTTTATCTTATCCCCCCCCCCCCCCAATATATATATATATATATATATATGTATATATATATGTAACTGGTAAATTTTTCTGGCAACAATCATAAATTTAAATGTCCAGTTTTGAAATTATTTTCGTATTTTAATTAATTCTAAAGTATCTAATCAAAACTTCGTTACAAATAAGGTACCAAATGAAAGGTACCATATTTGTAACGAAGTAACCTTAGGTACATTATTTATTTTAACCAACGATATATAGAAATTAGAGTGCTGATTCAATGGATGAAGGATTAGCTTTCCATGGTTCAAGATGAATCACGTGACATGCTCCAATAGGTTGCTGTGTTTGGGCCTTTATCGCTATTTTGCCATTTAAAATATGAGTTCAACAAATTATCATTACTATTAGGTAACATGACAGTTCTATGACCGAAATAAATTGTTTTTAAAATAATTTTACACATATTTCACATTTTAATGAACAATAAAATACCTTTTTTTTCATTGTTTCCCAACAAAGTTTAAAAGTGTTTATAAAAGAAAATTTAAACTTTTAAAGAGCTAAATTTGACAACAAATAATAATTTTTCATCTATTTTTAAGCATTTTGTTGGTTAAAGTTCAACTACACGAAATAAAAAAGAAGTAAAATCAAAATTAAAATGATTTAGAACAAAAGAATATTAAACTACGTAAGTAAAAAACAACATTGGCGGTTATGCCTTATGCGAAGAACAATCTCCAAACCGTTGCCATAGAAATTTACTGAAAATAAGCTGTTGCCAAGGGAACCCCCGAATACGCAGGTGCAAGGTGAGCATGTCACATGGCTCATCTTGGACCTTCTCAAGGGTTACCATTTATCACTCTACTTTATAAATCTCGTTGATTTTTCACAATCAACTGTTTGTTTATATCAGATAAGTACATTATCATGATTGCAAGAAAATGATGCAATAACTATTAGCCCATGATTTTTGTGATTGAATTTTATATTACATTTTAATTTTATCCTCCATGGGTATTTTAGAATTGCAATGGTAGTTATAAACTTTCGTTGAAATCTTTTTACATATTGAGATTAAGGGAAAAGTGTAAGCACAAAAAATGTTCAGTTTTGAAAGACCTTTCTAATGAGGTAACATTTATGCAGATTAATTAAAATAATAGTAATAATTATAATAATAAATAAAAATACATAGCATTTCTAAGGAAAAAAAAAAAAAAGGCTACCAAAAGTCTTTGTTTTGAAGCGGTCTAACCGGAATTGTTCCTGACAGAAGATGGTCATTATTATTATTAATTATGCAATAATAAGTAATAATTAATTCATTATATTTTGTAAATAAAAATTATAATAAAAGTTTATTAATAATTTAACTTTTGAAATTCAACCTTTATTTATTAATAAAATTTATTTACAATTTATAAATATATACTTTTTTAAATTTTAAAATTTTAGTTCCATTAAATAAATCTGATTATGTTATGAATTCCATGCTTTTAGTTTAGTTTACTCTTTGTAATATGATTATAAAAATTATTGTGCACAATTATTCAATGTTGTCAATTTTAGGGACTTTTTTATTTAATATCAACCACTAATTTTTAGTTGTAATGTTTGCCTAATAACATCGAAGATTAATCTTTCATCATCTATTATCCGACACACTCCTCAAAATTATTGGTGATTATTGAATAAAAAAGTCCCTAAATTGGCAACGCTGGAATAATTGCATTTGCATTACTATTAAGAACTTTTATCATGCAACAAGTCACAAGGCTGGAAGATTAGCGCAGAACTCATACTGGTATTCGTTTAAAATATTTCTCTACATTTAAAATCGTTGATATACGAAAAATAAAATTTTATTTTATTTATTGTGGTATGAATTTTGCGCCAATTTTCCATCCTTGTATGCCATTACACCATTATATATTTTAAAAGATTTTTTTACTTACTTCAACATTTAAAGTTTTCGAGGTAAAATAACTTTGGAAAAATTTGTGTGGCACACACACACACACAACTTTTTCTTACCCTGCATTTGAATACTATAAAGAAAAGTTCCATATTAAGGTATAAGATAATAAGTATTATACATGGAAATACTATAAAAGCAGTTTTATTTGACATACATTTCTGTGTGAAAGGGTACTGCTCTCCCAGCCCTTCCATTGGATCACAGTACCTATACTTATTAAGAAAAATAAATAAATAAATTAATTAATAAAAATAAGGTTGTTACTAAATTTACAGTTTTATCCAAATAATTCAGATAGCTTTCAAACACATCACTCCTTCAAACTTATCAATCTTGGCCAAGCTTTTCAATTGGCAACTTTATATCATGATCAAAATATCAAATTTGAATTTTTACTTCAGCATATGTTTTTAAGTTATGCTGATAACAGACTTATATACAGATCAACCGCTTTTATTTTTGTATTCACGGGACCTCAAGACACGCAATTATATAAAAAATAATATCAACGTCAAAAATTGGAAATCAAATTAAAACTTTATCTACCATATTATAAGAAAATTATTATCATTCCTAAGCAGTTTTCCTGAACTTGCTAAAATTTAGCAAAGCCTTTTTCTCTAGAAAGCAATGTATTCGCTTAATTTTCGGTAACTCAGTATATTTCAATGAATTATATACACACCACATAGAGTTCTTAAGTTTCGTACGATATGGAAAACACATCCCAGCAAAATTCATATTCGTGGGCACGTTATGGCCTAAAGATGGCATCTCGCAGTTGCCATCAGTTGCAGGTTGCCATATTTGGCTCAAGCAGTGGGCCGTTTGTGGCTGCCAGCAGCGACTCATCAGTGGCCTACTAATTTATTTCAATCATACTGCAGGTTAGTCGAATATGACCACCTGCCTGCCGCTATAATAGATTCCTTTTGGCACCGTCAACTTTTGCCACCAGTGGGACAGCTACAGCTACTGTTGGCAGCCAACACTTGGCATCGTGTTGATCACCATCTCAGGTTTTGCTGGGATTTTAAAACTAGAAATGCGCTTCCAGCAATTTTGAAATATATACCTAATATATGGAAAAAGAAAGGTGTGTGGTTTCATACCATATCATATATGACAGGGTGTTGGTAGCCGAAATATTTTTCCTGATTCTTCCACCAGTATTTTTCTTTCGGAAATTTTAATAGTAAGTTTGCACGAGCAATTAAGTAAAAAATTATTTCATAAATATACTGCTGTAAGAATCAGGGGAAAAAATTTCGACTGTCGACACCCTGTATGGATCATGTTTTTATGCGTATAAGAAATATGCTCATTTCATTTTGATTAGCACAGTCAGGGACGTCTAAATATGTCAAACAATGTTTACCAGTAACTTCGGCTATATACGTAAAGTATTTGAATTTTCTTGGATCTCTCTGGGCCGGAACAATTTGTCCGATTTTAAATAAAAAGTTTCAAGTAGAATTTCATATGATACAGATTTAGTATACCGAGTTTGGTTGGTTGTTGGTTGGGTTTTACGTCACACTAGTGCTGCGCAATGGGCCCTTATACCGAGTTTTGACTTTTCTGCTAATATTTTCTTTATGAGTTATGCTGAAACAAAGAGAGAAAGTGTGCAAAATTTCAATAAGATCAGTGTATTAGTTTTTGAGAAATCATGTTCATCGCTTTTCTAAAGGGTGTCGAGAAACCAGGAAATACCGGTTGAATTTTGCATAAATTTTAATGAAATTTTTTATAAAATAGTGTCCCAATGCTGCTCTTTTATATGTTCAAAAATTTGATTTATTTATTTATTTATTATATTTATTACTAGCAGGCTACGCCCGCTTCGCTGGTCACTATATTTAAATGAATTTTCGAAAGGATTGAATTAATATATATATATATATTTTTATAACACATCATAGACAAAAGCTAAAAGAAAAAAAAAGAAGAAGAAAGAAAGAAAGAAAGAAAGAAAGAAACTGAAATTGCTCCAAACCTCGTCTCTGGTACCCGCTGTCTACGGCAGTCCTTTTCCCGCCCGCACTGCATCAGGTCTAAGTTTCCCATGCCTGCAGAAAGATCTTTCCCGGGCACTTCAATCTGGATATTTATCGACGACAGGGGGGATCTGCTACTATTTAAGAACTGCAATTTTAAGGATGACTGTATGTCAGCATCTATTAAATATTTTAGTTTTGAACCATGTATTTTATAGCCCATGCTATTTACACTATATTACGATTTGATTACGACCAATGTAATAAAATAAAATAAAATAAAATAAAAAGTAGATTAATATATATATATATATATATATATATATATATATAAACAAATAAATTTTAATCAAATTAATCCTTTTTACTACGTATATACTACCATTTTTCCCGATAAATACTGTAAAAAAAAAAAAAAAAAAATTAATAAATAAAAGTTTTTTCTTTTAAAGGAATTAATTAAAAAATGAAAAATAAGAAGTTGTTCTACTGCAAAAAATTAAACATAACGGTCATAAATACGTTTTTAAATTTAAAACTAATTATACTTAATTTTTTCTACTGTATTACGATTTTATTTTCAATAAATGTAACAAAAAAAAAAAAAAAAAAAAAAAAAAAAAAAAAAAATCGCTTTCAAATGAATGTATTAAATAAAAATAAGTTGCGTAATAGCCGTTGCTAAGATATGCAGACGTTTGAAGCAAAAGAATAAATCTATGAAAATGAAGCATTAAAGACGATATTTAAAATCGAAAAAACATTAATTTAAAAAATTCAAATTCGAAATTCGAAAAAATCTCGATGAGGTGCACATCTGCAGGTTCCCAGGCACCTATATGCCAAATTTGGAAGCTCTGCGATCAATAGTGTGAGCACCAGAGCGCAGACAGACACACAGACACACACACACACAGAGCACTTCTCTTTATTTATATAGATAAAAAAAAAAAAAAAAAAGAAGAGAAAATATGCTTTGGTTTTAACCTTCGAAATCCATATAACTCCTTAAATAATATACAAAATTTCTTGGCTATAAGCTGAAAAACTAAGTAATCAGGATAGATTAATAGACAAATATAGTTATATAATATAAGTATATAGATATTTAATAAATGATTTAAAAAGCCTTTACTTATTTTATTATTTATTTATTTATTTATTTATTTTTTAAGAAATTGGGGGGGGGGAGACAGAACGAGACATTTATGCAAAATTTTGTCCTATATTGCTGTATTAAAAATTAGGAAAATACGTAATAACAGCGACACTTGTTAGAAAAGAATGCTCCACAAGGTGATAGACCTTTAATTTATGTCGATATGAAACTAAATATAAAATTGCTTAAAAATTCAGTGCATTTGCACCTGAATTGTTAGAAAATTTGTGTCATACACAGGCAGACATTTTCTAAAAATTGTCAAATCGTGTTCTAGATATGTGAAAATGTGTATATCCATAGAAAACCAGAAGTCGAAACTGTTTTTCAAATGTATTACTGTCTTCTATTGCCAATAGGAAAAAGTAATTATTTTTAATAATATTCTTAGTAAAAATCCTGATATTTCCTGCATCAGCACGGAAAAGAGGGCAACCAGTTACATGAATGTTCGAAAGTTGATAAGCAGTCGGACAGATGATATTTTTCAGATAAAGAAACATATGGTTGTTTAGTTGTCGAGGGTCTATATTATATAAGAGGGAAGGAAAAAATTTAACAAAAGGCGTATCTGACAAGTATTTTGTCGTATTTAAACTTATGTTTTTCTTTATCTTTAACAATTTTGACCAATTTGAATCCGCAAGAGCTGCTTTTATCATCTCGAATCTGTCCTCGAACCCACCCCGAAAGAAAAAAAGAAGAAGTTATAATAATACCGAAGGATAAAAGATATCAGAAGTTATATAGAATTTATTATTAATATAGAAGTTTATTTTACTTCTGTAATAATTTGGCTATGTGTATATTTAGTGATGGGTATGTATGGTATGGCTATGAACCAGTTATGAACCTATTTTTTATCAAATAAACTTCCGTTTATTATTAAATGTTTTTTTTCTCCTTTTAAAATCCTCACAACTCGATTAAAAGTTAAAACTCGAACTCGAACCCTCAGTAATAAAAATGATCAGAAAAAAAAAAATAAATAAATAAATAAAAAAAATAAAAAAATATATATCAGCTAATTCAAACCAAACATGACCCAATCGGACAACCCAATTTAAATGTAACTCACAAGGTAAAAATCAGTTTTTTTTTTTCTTAACAATTTTTTGGATAGCGACCTTGTATGATAACTATGTATCACCATCATGACAGCTCCCTCGAAAACGTGAAATCTATTGTACATTTTTAGCCTATTTTTAATTAAAGAAGGAGATTAACAGTAGTGTCATTCGAAAATCGAAAGGTATGGTTAATGTGGGTTACAGAAAAAAAAAAAAAAAAAAAAAGTTGTTCTCATTTGAGGCAAAGATAGCAGATAAACAAATCTTTACATTTATGCATTTTTTATTTTATACATATAATATTTCATATTTAAAATTCCTATAGAAGAAAGTATTTAAATCTGTATGTACATTTCTTTTTAATGCAGTACAATGTCTTGTAATTAAGCTTAATATTTCTGGATTTATTTTATCCTACTATTTTCTATTTACCTGGCAACAGAAGTGAGAATATTTTTTTTTTTTTCAAACCGTTGGCATATTTTTTATAAATAAACAGTGCTCTCTGCTAATGAAATGCCCAGAAGAACTTTGATCGGTCGAACTGAGAGGCAATATATATATACACAATATATATATATATATATATATATATATATATTGTAAATAAATAATAATAATAATAATAATAGATTAATGAAATATAATAAATATAATTTATAATTTTAGTAGCGAATCTCCACCCCTAAATTTCCCCGTTGCTACAAATGTTCATGTTTTAGAATTTTTCACCTTTGTAGCCCCTTAGAAGATATGTAACAATTAAAATGATCCTTCTTCCCCCTCCAAATAAAATTCATAGCTATAAAATTACAGAATAATGATTAAAGTAAGAGGGTGTCCCCCTTTCCCCCCCCCCCCAACAAAAGGGTGGGTGAGGGGGCAAAATGGGCGTCATATTCGGATTCAGGAGGTCATTTTACATAATCATACTTGCCAACCATCTCATTATGAACCGTACAATTTTTCGTACCCGCCTTTTTTTCAACACCAATAATTTTTTAGAGTAGTTTTAGTCTTATTTAATCGTAACAACATTTCGAGAGAATAACTCTAAAATTATAGTGGTGTGAGAAAAGGGGCGTTTTTTCAGGGGGCGTTAACAATTGTACGGTTATTAATGAGATGGTTGGCAAGTATGCATAATAATATGCTAGAATGGTGTTGGGGCCGATTTTCACTCAGAAAAGTGTTATTACAGTAGAACTTGGATAATTCGAAGTTGAAGGGACCAGAGAAAAATTCGAAATATCCAAAAATTCGAATTGCGTATATCATTTTGTCAAAAAGAAGAGATAAATTAGAAATATAAAACTCTATGATCAAAGATTTAACATATAAACTTTATATCTAAGAATGCGGCATCATTAAGCCCCTCCCATTAAATCAATATTTTTTTACGAGCTTAATTATTGAACATATTTTTAAAATAGTCAGATATTTTTGATTGCTTCTTTAAGTACAATCTTTGTGTAGACTCATATGACTTCAACGCATCAATTGATATAAAAACAGAATCTCTTACAATAGACATGACTTTCAATTAAAAAAAAAAAAAAAAAAAACCTCGAAGTTCATGTATATGGACCATATCTTGTGATGCACTAGGTAGGAAATACTCTTGTATTTCCTTAGCCTTCTTTTGAAAGACTGTTAAGAAAATAATGCACTTTAGCTGAGAAAAATCTTGGGAAAAAATTTTACTGTAATATTTTAAAGGTAATCGTATGAAAAATTCGAATTATCCGAAATCGAATTCGAATTATCCATGATTTTTTAACATTATTTTAATACAAAATTCAAGGGACCGGCTAAAAAATTCGAATTATCCAGAATTTCGAATTAAACAAGTTCGAATTATTAAAGTTTCACTGTATTACTTTTTTAAAGTATAGAATAATTACTACGAGCCCTTTGTACGTATGGGAATTTCGAATTTCTATATTTATTATTTAATTGCTTGCTTTGAAAAATTAGTTGATTTTCGAATACTGGGGGATACTTTTTGGAAAATTCATATACCAAAGTTACTCAGTGAATAATCAGTTGCCATATTGTAGTTTTCGAAGAGTTCAGGAAGTATTTTAGCTGGAGAGACATCATTTATGATAAGACAAACATCCTGTTCATATACCACGTGAACAAAAATACTTCCTCTGTTCTGGGCTGGAAGTTGAGGGATCCCGAAGTCAATCTCTGATGTTGTTGAAATCAGCAGAAGGAACTAAATTTTCATTACTGAGATTATAAAAGTAATATCATTAAAATGAAGTGCAGTACAAAAACAACTAAACTTCTCCTTACAGTCTGTCTAATTGTCATCTTCAACAAAGGTAAACTTCTTTGAACTTAATTTATTAAGTATTAAGATGTACAGTTTAATTTAAATTATACTAAAAGAAATACAGTGATTTTTGTGAGTACCGTTTGTTATATTACCATTTCATGCTGGCTATATTTTTTATAGCATTTTATAGAATCATATAATATATTGTTTTTCATGAACATATAAGAGGGAATTTATGTCGAGAAATAAACAATATTACAATAATAACACTGCTCGGCTTGAAAATTGCTTCTGACACCATTTCAGCATATTATTATGTAAAATGACCCCCTGAATCCGAATATGACGCCCATTTTGCCCTATAACCCACCGTTTTTTAGGAACGGCACATAATTTTATCATTTGTTGGTGATTTTATGGCTATAAATTTGATTTTTAGGCGGGGGTAGGATTATTTTAACCGTTAAATATCTTCTGAGGGCTACAGAGTTGAAAAATTGTAAAACATGGACATTTGCGACAAGGGAAAATTTTTGGGGGAATTTTCCACTGAAATTATGTATTACATACCTTATATTTTTTAAATCTGTTATTAATGTTATTTTTTAAAATTTATATATATATATTCGTTTTTAGGTGTTAAATTAATTCTTTTTCATTCATCAAATCAAATTCAAGGTCATAAAATTATCGAACAGGCAAAAAAATTGAGGGAGGGGATGATGTTTCTAGAAAACGGTGGGTGACTGGGCAAAATGGGAGTCATATTCGGATTCAGGAGGTCATTTTACATAAGAATCAGCAAAAACGATATCAGAACTGTAATTTTTTTTTTTTTTTTTTTTTTTTTCAGAGCAGTGTAATCAAAAGTATTCCGTTAAAAGATACTGCTTACTGCGATAACATTTTGCTATTTATATCAATAAAAATACTGGTGGTCATTGTGGAATCGTTTCTTGTTAAATTAATGATATGTAACCTATGTAGAGATAAAAATTAATGAGGAATTCTTAAAATTTCTTTTCTTTTTGAGAAAACACCAAGTGTATTATAAATGAGACTGTTTTATAACAAATATTATTATTGCCATTAATGTGTTATTTTTATTTCATAGATTTCATATTTAATTATTATTATTATTGCTATTTACTCTAGTAAAATATAATTTTAAATGTAAAATTATTATTATTATTTTATTTTTCTATGTGTTTGATTGCCTTTCATATAATTTCTTTCAAGATTTTCTTCGCCTCTTTCTTTTTCAAATAAGATATCCATTCATAATTCCCCCACCATTACCTCAATCAAACTTGAATCTAGAAAAACTCTGCTAAATAATACATTTCGCCTTTAAATATATATATATTTAAAGAGAAAATGTATTGTTATATTACACATCAATATAAGATAAGAGTAAATCAATAACATTAAACTAATTTATTTTATGCTTGACATATGTAAAACAATGATTAAAACATGTCATAAACATGGGATTTTTTTAATACTGCAGGGCTATAGCTTGGAATCTGACATTTCGCGTCGTCGTCACTTGCTGTGTTTCGCTTTGAATATATCAGAATATTTTCCCCTTTGAAAATAAGTTTAAAAAATATTCAACCAAAATTGGTATGAAGCAAGCAAAAAAAAAAAAAAAAAAAAAAAAAGAATATAGTAGCTGTTGCTAAGGGACGCAACTTCACATTTTAAGGCTGAAAAATAAATTAGTTATTCATTATATTATATTTCTTTATTTTTTACGCATTTTGTATAAAGGCCCCAATTAAAAGAAATGTTTTTCTTCCTTTTCCTTCTCGCATCAATTTAAGTGTAAAACTGAGAAAAAGCCTGTGAAAGATATATATATATAAAGACTAGAGTAACCGTCGCTAAGGACATAAAATAGTTACCACATGAATTTATAAAAAAAAAAAAAAAAAAAAAAAAACTTTAAAAACAAAAAATAGTCCTGCCGTACTAAATTAAATTCTGTTTCGTACAGAATTTTATATCTATTAATTAGAAAACAAAAATAGGCTTCGTTCTTTTTTTTCTTTATTATTATTATTATTTTACTTGTATTTAACAGTCTTCTCACAAGTATTAACAAAAATTTAAATTAATATAAGAGAATATTTAAAACATCCCACCCCAATAAACGAACTTATTATTATTTTGTTTGGAAGGTAAATAGGAAAACTCAAATAATATTAAGAAGAAGAAGAACAATAATAGTAAAATCCGGAATGATTTTATTAGACTTTCTGATTATTTAGTTTTTAACAGACATTTAAATAAATTTGTATCAAGGAAATTAATTGAAAATTATAGTATAGGGTATAACCACATTGCATTAGAAATTCTAAAACATATAGCAGATTCTTTCTCTTGTAAATAATATAATCCACTTCAGATAATTACCTCTCATTAGACACAATATACTTAAATTAATTTATACTTCCCTGAAAAAACAAGTAAAGTTATCCACATCATTTACCATAATAACCAAAACTTAATAAAGCATAATAACGTATATCAGTTTTGTTCTATTTTATACAATTTAGCATTACTAAAATGCAATTCAATATGAATAATTTGAGTCCATAGGCTTTAATGTATGAGAATTCTACTTTGTAATACTGTAAAAAAAAAAAAAAAAAAAAAAAAAAAAATATCCCCATGAAAATTCAAAAAGTTCGTGTCACGTATGTCTCCCAAATTTATTCTTTTATTGCGAATATTGCAATTTACAAGTAATCTCTCTCTATATAAATGGCTAAGATAGTTTTCTTCATGTCTGTCCGTTGCTGGACGGAAGTTGATTGGCTAAGAGAGATTTTCTTCTCTTTGTCTGTGTTTTGTTGCCACCAGCTTTTCATAATTTAGTTAATTTAAAAAAATTGTTATCAGCTTTTCATACTTTAGTTAATTAAAAAAAATCTAATTGTCCGATCGAAAAGTTAATTAAACCGACGGATTAAAAAAAATTCTCCTTTCATTTGGTACCTTATTTGTAGCGAAATTTTGATTAGATTTTTTAAAATTAATTAAAACGAGAAAATAATAAACCTGGTAAAAGCTTTAAAAATGGATTTAAATTTTTAATTGTTGCCAAAATAATTTTTTTTTCAATGTAAAATAAAATATGCTCTCACGCGAAAAAAAAAAAAAAAAAAAAAAAAAAACATATATATATATATAAATATATATTAAATATTAAATTTGCTCCTGCACATGAAAAAATGAAAATGGAGTTAAAAAAAAAAAAAAAAAAAAAAAAAAAAAAGAACCTCAATTTTAGATTTTTTTCTCCTTTTGTTTAAATAGTATGTTTTCGGCACGGATTAATCGCGCTTGGCATGAAAGCTAATTCAGCATTACATTGAAGAGCTTTATTTATTGATAATCCTGGGTAATTTTTAAAATTTTGATGCTGAAATAGATCGGACATTTTTCGCCAAGGACTCCACCTTCGTACAAGCCACTTTAAGCCAAGTAGCGCATAAAAAATATAAATAAATTATATTATAAAATGAGCTACATTAAGACTGTATTATGATCAGGTTTACATATTTCATTATTTCATTATTTATTTTTCTATATACCAACTACTATTAACTAACTCAACTGCTATTATAGCCATAAAAACTAATTGTCTCATGCGATAGACGTAGCCGATCATAGCACATTGTAATACTATATTTGGTGTGAAATTGTTGTCATTTTATGGATGATCGAATAAATCAAATAAATATAGAAAATAACGTGAAAGAAAATATTATGTACACCACGTATAGTGTTGTTCATATGTAACTGGGATTCAAATATAAAATGGCTACTTCAATTTTTTCGATACTTTCCGTTTAGAAACTGTCATCTGATAAGCACCCAAATGGAGGCCCACTGGTAAGCTATTGTCACAGGCAATAGGGACAGACACCCGAGAGTCTGCGAATGAGTGGAAAATTTGGTTACATAGGCCATAATGATAAAGAATTTTTCCTGGTGTCCCTGTAAAAAATCTGTAAGTGCTAGATTCACCAAAATCTATAGGGTTCGTACATGGTGACTTACAATATACGTACCAACTTTCAGCTTATTCAAACAAAGCGTTTAGACGCTAGCGTGTTCACTCACAGACATACACACATACATACACACACATACACACATACATACACACATACATACACACACAAATACATACAGCATCGTAAAAATAGTGGAAACGGACTCGGGGGAACTCGAAACGTATAGAAACATCAAAATCTCAAATTCGGATTTTTGGCATGATTACAATACTTTCCACACTATAGTGTTTGGAAAGTAACAATGAATGGTTAGATATTCTGCATTATATGCAAGTATCTTAATTATGAAATATTATGACATTCTGCCAGTTACCAAATTAATTGAAAAATATTTTAATAGCAGTTATAATTAACCAAAAGGCGAAAATTCATTTTATGTACAGTTTACAATTATTTCATATGAAATATTTTGAAACAAATTCTTTGTGCAGGAAAACATAAAAATACTGTACATTTCTCTCAAAATAAGGTAATTTTAATAGAAAAGATGCATTTGTAGAGTGTAGTAGAAAAGATTCATTTACCTTTTGGTTGGAAATGACTAGGCGCTTCCATTATTTTTTATGCTGGGGACGTGCTACCACCTACTGAGCAAAAATGGTAGCATGCTATTCTTGTATGCATTATTAGTAAGACACTAAATTTTGAGGTTAAAATTCTTGAAAATAAGTTATTTATAGTAATGTAAAGATTTGTTCTCTCTCTCTAATACTAGGACATCAGAACCGAAGGGGTTGAGAAAAAGGTGAGGAAGGTAGACAAAGCTTTTATATAGGACTGAGGACTATTAGACTCAATTTGTGGATTTTTACGATACCAGTTTTATGATAGTTGGACATTTATCGAAATCTAAAATTTATCTAAAATGTTATTGAATAGTTTGAAAGCCATGTTATAATTAGGGGAAAAAAAAATAGTTCTCCGTTCTAAACTAAATTCTACTGTTGCCAGAATTTCATCAAAATCTTTTTTTTTTTTTTTTTTTTTTCTTGAAAGAAAAAGAAAAGAAAAGAAAATTAATAATAATCAATATCGAAACAAACACTATCGAAAAGGTTTTCCTTTCTTTCTTTCTTTCCTTTTTTTTTTTTTTTTTTTTTTTAATAATTTTGAATTAGGAAATAAAAAGCGCGCGTGGGAAAAAAAAAAAAAAAGAAACAAGATAATTAAGTTTGAATTTGAGTTTGTAATTTAAGGATGCCATTGATATAGTAACTTTTTTGTTGTAATTTTTTTTTTTTTTTTTTTTAAATTACTGTCTTAGTTTTATGAATATTTGCCTACAAATGCATTGAAATATAACATTATCGAGTAAATTAAAATTTCTTAAAAGCTATTTAACTTTTATGAAATAAAATCCAAAAATTTAATTTTTTTGAAAAATATCAATTGTTCTCTGTTAACTAATTTTTAATTTTTTCTCTTTGATTTTATTTTACATTATTATAGTTTAGAAATATATTCCAAGCATATTTAGATGTTATTCAATTGTTTTATTAATAAAATTTAACTTTTTTTTTTTTTTATGTTTGAATGCTGAAATGTAATGTAAATTTTTAGCTTTGAAAGTATTTTTAAAAATTAAACTATCATAAAATAATATTCTAATATGGTTAGAATATAATGTTGAACTATAATAGTCTAAAATTAGCAGAAAATATTTTAAAAATTTATAGAAAATTTATTTTATTAAATTGAAATAATTTAGGAAAAATTTTAATATTTTTAATATTATTATATTTCAATGCATATATTTGCAAATTTTTATAAATCTAAGGCGAAAGAAAGAAGAAGAATCTATTTACGAACCTAAGAATCTATTTACGAAAAATTATTTAAATCTATTTACGAAAGCTTTATAACGTCTACTGTTCCTTTAAGGAAGGAATAAAAACCGAGGTCATTTATATTTTGGGGAAACATTAGTAGAGACCACCACACACACACACACACACACACACACACACACAAAAAAAAAAAAAAAAAAAAAAAAAACTAGAATGTTGCGGCCACCACATGTCTTTCTTCTATATTTTCCTATAAAAATTCACTCAGTAAAAATAATTTATTAAAATTACTGTTTAAAACAATTATCTTCCATGATAATGCAGACGATTTCCATATTAGAGAAGTAGTATAACACTAATTATCCGAAAAAAGCCAATTTTGTTCTCAATATTACACAATTTCTTTTTTTTTTTTTCTTTTTTTTTTTTTTGGTTAAAAATGAAAAAAAAAAAAAATCGATAACTTCATTTTAAATCATCGCAGATCGATGGTTCGACCATTCGTTTGAAAGGTATTGGCGAGCTCTTTTGAAAGATACCCATCATGAAAATTTACTCCCATCGAGGGGGGGGGGGAGGGAGGCTCCTACATACACAATTTTTTCTCCAGTTGGCTATCTCTATTACAAATAATTCTTTTAAATTTCATAATGATTATTACCAAATAATTCTATTTATGCACATTTATGAAAAATTTTGTCATATACCACCATGTTAAAAATTTAGAAAAAGCGGGATGGCAACGCAAGCTTTAAGACAATTTTTACCAAAAGTTGATAGGCACTAATTTATGTCAATGTGTAACATATACATACCAGTTTGTATGAAATTCTGTGAAGTAGTACCTGAGTTACAGTTGTCACAAAATTTTGTCTCACACACACACACACAGAGACAGAAATTTTCTAAAAATAGTCAAATCGTGTTCTACAGCTCTCAAAACGTGTAAATCCATCAAAAACCCGAGGTCGAAAATTTTTACGAATCCAGTACTTTCTTCTATTGAATATAGAAGAAAGTAAAAAAAAAAAAAAAATTGGGCTCTGTGTGTCTGTTTGTTGTCTGTCTGTACTGAAGCAACAGTCTGTCTGTCTGTACAGTGGCCGCAAACATCACCCGATTGACTTGCAAACTGTTACACATGGTCAGGAGAAATATGGAATTATATATGTATTTTTAAGTGTGCATTCTGTTTGTGGTTCATGTATAACGCACACCAAATTTTTTCTTAACATTAAGACATATAAACAAAACTTGTCTGTACTGCGATAGCACCCGCAAAAATAAATTGATTTGCAAATTTGCCACATTACACACGTCTTGTTACACATGTTGTAGTGTAACGGGTGACATGTTCCCAGAGGAGATAGGTGTGTATTGTAGCTGACGGCCAGAAGTTTGAACATGAAAATAAAGGTTCTTTGTAATAAATAGTTTTTTCGTTCTGAGATCGTTTATCAAGTTACAGTGTAGTGAAATTGACACAACTAAAAAAAGCAGTATTTGGAAAAATCAACATATAGATAAAGATAACGCATTGATTAGCTTTACAATAAAACTGACACAACTACCTCTCAGGTGATAATTTTCTAGATAAAGATGTAACATTTTTGCGCACATTGAGGAACTTTATATACATCTTTCAGTGACATAAACTTAAAATTTTCATTTTTTGAGTTGTGACACAGCTCTTGCAGGCATGCGAAATGTGAAGCCGCCTTCGAACGTCTTACCATGTTCAAAATTTGAATATATTTTTATGCACACATATTATATATATATATATATATATATATATATATATATATATATATATATATATATATATATATGTATTATTTTATTTTTGTTTATTTATTTTTGAAAATAGAATCGACTCTAAAAATAATTATTGTTTAAATAACTAAAAACAAATTGAAAGTTGACATAAAGTGGAATTTTAAATTTCCCTTAAATTACATTATTCACATTATATTACAAAATTACATTATTCACATTATATTACAAAATTACATTATTCACATTATATTACAAAATTACATTATTCACACCCTCTAAATTACATTATTAACATTATTCAATAAATTGAAAGTTGATATATAATGGAATTTTAAATTTCCCCTAAATTACATTATTCTCATTCACAGCCCTAAATTATATTATTCACTTTATTCAACAAATTGAAAGTTGACAAAAAATGGAATTTTAAATTTACCCTAAATTACATTATTCACATTATATTGCAAAATTACATTTTTTACACCCCTAAATTACATTATTCATACCCCTAAATTACATTATTCACATTATTCACATTATTACATTATACTGTCTTCACATTTCGCAACCCTTGCCGGGATGCGAAATGTGAAGCCGTCTTCGAACGTCTTACCATGTTCAAAATTTGAATATATTTTTATACACACACTATATCTATATATACAGTCGAACCTAATTAACGTGAATCTCTAGAGGGATAAAAAATTTGTTCATGTTATCACTAGTTCATGCTATCAATTGCTAATCTTCATATAACTAAACCAATCTTCATTTTGACGGGGATTGTGAAAACAGTTCATGTTAAAAATAATTCACGTTAACAACGTTCGACTGTATATATATATATCATTTTATTTTTATTTATTTATTTATTTATTTTTAATAGGACCGAGTCTAAAAATCAATGATAATTATTATTTTTAAATATTTACAATATTTTTAAATGTATTGTGGACGCTTTGAATTTTATTGTATATCGTCTTAGAATTGTAACATTTTGAATCCACATGCAATGAAATATAACAATATCAAATTTCTAAAAAACGTGTTTTGTACATTCTAAAATATTGTTTAAAAGTATTGTGGCCGCTTTGAATCTTTATTGTATATCGTCTTAGAATTATCACATTTTGAATCCGCATGCATTGAAATAAAACAATATCAAATTTCTAAAAAAATGTATTTTGTACATTCTAAAATATTGTTTAAATGTATTGTGGACGCTTTGAATCTTTATTGTATGTCATCTTAGAATTATAACATTTTGAATCCACATGCATTGAAGTATAACAATATCAATTAAAAAAATCTATTTTGAATCGACATACAATGAAATATAACAATATCAAATGTCTAAAAAAACGTATTTTGGGCAATCTAAAATATTGTTTAAATGTATTGTGGACGCTTTGAATCTTTATTTTATATCATCTTAGAATTATAACATTTTGAATCCGCAAGCATTGAAATATAACAATATCAAATTAAAAGGAAAAACAAAAACATATTTTGTACATTCTAAAATATTGTTTAAATGTATTGTGGACGCTTTGGATCATTATTGTATAGAATTATAACATTTTGAATCCACATGCATTGAAATATAACAATATCAAATGCATTAAGAATTCTCTGAAACTATTTAAATTAAGAAAAGAAAATTTCAAAATTTTAAATTCTTTGAAAAAGTTTAAAATACTTCCTGATAGCTAATTTAAAAAAATTCCCCTCTATTTTTTATCATCCATGTTTAACAAGATATTTCAAGTATATTTGGCTAATACTTAATATATTCATATAGTTAAGCAGATTTTAAAAAAATATTTTAATGTATAAATGCTAAAATTTTGCATTAAGTTTCAGATTTCAACCTAAAAAGGTTTTTAAAAGTTAAATTATCAAAGAATCTAGTCTACAAAGTAATTTTTAAATATATTGTTAAACTGTAAAAATGTAAAATCGATCGAAAAATATTAAAATATAGTTTTGTATCTGGGAGCATTTTAAATATTTAACAAAATAAATAAATTATGCATTTTAATTTTTAAAAATATTGTTATACATCAGCTTAGCTGGAAATTTCAAATAAAAAATAATACTATGACTTGCTGTTTTTTTAAGATTTGATTTATAACTTCTGAAACTGGAGTAAAATTTTTCAAAATTTGGCGATAGAGTTACAAAATAATAGTCATGTACGAACATAAATTTTGAAAAACATTAGTGTTCCATTCTTTATTTTCTGTAAATTAAACTCTGATTGTACTTACTGATACTTATATGTACAAATAATTATACATATTAATTGTTATATACATAGTAATACTAATAATTATGATTATTAATAATAAGTACTAAGAGTTATATCAATGGGAAACGTCCTTGTACTTATTTTGCTAGCAAATAAACCCTGGTTGTACAGACGGTTACAAAAGTGTCCAAACACTAGCAAAAATTCCTATGTAAAAATGGTACACTTCATACGGTTTTGTTAAATAAATCCTTATCGAATCATGTTCATACACTGACTAAGAACAGGATTCGACAAGGATTTATTTAACAAAACCGTATGAAGTGTACTTTTTTTACATAGGAATTTTTGCTAGTGTTCGGACACTTTTGTTACCGACTGTACATACTAATAACATAGGTCTACATCTAAAATTTTGATTTGATAATTTTGGCTAATATTTATGTTTTTGGTGTGCTGAAACAGAAACTGAAGCCTCTGTCACGTTAGACTTTTGTAAATACAGGGTGTCTATCGATACAATTTTTTCCGTGACGCTTCCATTAATATAATTATTTGGTAACATTTACAGTATGTTTGTATGCTTAATTGTAATTAATTCTGGAAACATACTAGAGACTACCAAAAATGAAGAAATTTTGTCAGTAGATATCCTGTATTGGCAAAAATCTGTACACGATAGAGAAAAACTCGCTTCATTTTCGGCATCAGTATACCAAAAAACATAAGTATCAGCTAAAATTATCAAATAAAATGTCGTCGACATCATTTTTTTAGACTTATGTAATTATACGTACTGACAGTTATACATACTAATACTAATAGTTATCAATACTGATAATAAAAAGTAAAAATTCTGTCAAAGACATAATTTAGTTTAATACGGAGGACTATTAATTTCAATCTGTAAAATTTTTATTTTTATTTTTTAATTTTAATTTATTTTTATCTCTTTTTTTACCGTAAAACTGAGCCACGTTCTTTTTTAAATGACTGAAATGAATTTAAATGAAGTGTTGCTACCTAAATTTCATGCTTTAGTTAATTTTAAAAAGTTTATTTGTCGTGTCAAAAAACTGTTTGAACCCATGGATTCAGGAAAATCACCCCTTTCATTTGGTACTAAATTCGTAACGATAGGACTAATATTTCTAATTTATTTTGGAGTTACACGAAACTGGTCTAAAAAACTGGCGACGAAGGTTTTCCCAGATTGAAACTGATAGTCCTCCTAGTCTTAATAATAAGAGTTATATCAATGGGAAACTATATTTCAGTCAAGTTTTTTTTTATAAGATATATTTAATAAATACTAAATATCGTTATAGTTATTTTATGATTTCAACAATTATATATTTATAAAAAAAAAAGAAAAATCTTAATCCCAGTATTAATTTTTATAGCATCTGGTTGCGAACCCTCTTGGAGCAGGTATGCAGACCATTGTTACCGAATCTACCAAAGGAATGTCACAAGGTATTATGCGAATCTAACATGCACACTGCAAGGCAGCACTCTTGTCTCGATTACCGATACTTCAATATTAGACTTTCTAGCTCAGCATGTATCTCATTGTAAGTTGTTTTTATATACAAATGTAGTATTATTATAGTTCTTTATATTTTTTGCAATGTTGTAGTCAAAAATTGTTATTATTATTATTATTATTATTATTATTATTATTTAAAGAATATTTATTTAAATTAGTAACGTAACAGAATTAAGAATCATATACTTGATAATTTCACAGTACCACGGTAATATCTTTCAGTACTAAGTATTAGACTTTCTAGCTCAGCATATAAATCATTGTAAGTTGTTTTTATATAATGATGTAGCATATTGTTCTTTATATTTTTTACAATGTTGTAGTTAAAAATTGTTATTAATATTATTATTTTTTTTAAGAATATTTATTTAAATTAGTAACGTAACAAAATTAAGAACAATATACTTGATAATTTCACAGTACCATGGGATTATCTTTCAGTACTAGGTATTAGATTTTCTAGCTCAGCATGTATCTCATTATAAGTTGTTTTTATATACAAATGTAGTATTAGCATTATAGTTCTTTATATTTTTTGCAGTGTTGTAGTCAAAAATTGTTATTATTATTATTATTATTTAAAGAATATTTATTTAAATTAGTAACGTAACAGAATTAAGAATCATATACTTGATAATTTCACAGTACCACGGTAATATCTTTCAGTACTAAGTATTAGACTTTCTAGCTCAGCATATAAATCATTGTAAGTTGTTTTTATATAATGATGTAGCATATTGTTCTTTATATTTTTTACAATGTTGTAGTTAAAAATTGTTATTAATATTATTATTTTTTTTAAGAATATTTATTTAAATTAGTAACGTAACAAAATTAAGAACAATATACTTGATAATTTCACAGTACCATGGGATTATCTTTCAGTACTAGGTATTAGATTTTCTAGCTCAGCATGTATCTCATTATAAGTTGTTTTTATATACAAATGTAGTATTAGCATTATAGTTCTTTATATTTTTTGCAGTGTTGTAGTCAAAAATTGTTATTATTATTATTATTATTTAAAGAATATTTATTTAAATTAGTAACGTAACAGAATTAAGAATCATATACTTGATAATTTCACAGTACCACGGTAATATCTTTCAGTACTAAGTATTAGACTTTCTAGCTCAGCATATAAATCATTGTAAGTTGTTTTTATATAATGATGTAGCATATTGTTCTTTATATTTTTTACAATGTTGTAGTTAAAAATTGTTATTAATATTATTATTTTTTTTAAGAATATTTATTTAAATTAGTAACGTAACAAAATTAAGAACAATATACTTGATAATTTCACAGTACCATGATATTATCTTTCAGTACTAGGTATTAGATTTTCTAGCTCAGCATGTATCTCATTGTAAGTTGTTTTTATATACAAATGTAGTATTAGCATTATAGTTCTTTATATTTTTTGCAGTGTTGTAGTCAAAAATTGTTATTATTATTATTATTATTTAAAGAATATTTATTTAAATTAGTAACGTAACAGAATTAAGAATCATATACTTGATAATTTCACAGTACCACGGTAATATCTTTCAGTACTAAGTATTAGACTTTCTAGCTCAGCATATAAATCATTGTAAGTTGTTTTTATATAATGATGTAGCATATTGTTCTTTATATTTTTTACAATGTTGTAGTTAAAAATTGTTATTAATATTATTATTTTTTTTAAGAATATTTATTTAAATTAGTAACGTAACAAAATTAAGAACAATATACTTGATAATTTCACAGTACCATGATATTATCTTTCAGTACTAGGTATTAGATTTTCTAGCTCAGCATGTATCTCATTGTAAGTTGTTTTTATATACAAATGTAGTATTAGCATTATAGTTCTTTATATTTTTTGCAGTGTTGTAGTCAAAAATTGTTATTATTATTATTATTATTTAAAGAATATTTATTTAAATTAGTAACGTAACAGAATTAAGAATCATATACTTGATAATTTCACAGTACCACGGTAATATCTTTCAGTACTAAGTATTAGACTTTCTAGCTCAGCATATAAATCATTGTAAGTTGTTTTTATATAATGATGTAGCATATTGTTCTTTATATTTTTTACAATGTTGTAGTTAAAAATTGTTATTAATATTATTATTTTTTTTAAGAATATTTATTTAAATTAGTAACGTAACAAAATTAAGAACAATATACTTGATAATTTCACAGTACCATGATATTATCTTTCAGTACTAGGTATTAGATTTTCTAGCTCAGCATGTATCTCATTGTAAGTTGTTTTTATATACAAATGTAGTATTAGCATTATAGTTCTTTATATTTTTTGCAGTGTTGTAGTCAAAAATTGTTATTATTATTATTATTATTTAAAGAATATTTATTTAAATTAGTAACGTAACAGAATTAAGAATCATATACTTGATAATTTCACAGTACCACGGTAATATCTTTCAGTACTAAGTATTAGACTTTCTAGCTCAGCATATAAATCATTGTAAGTTGTTTTTATATAATGATGTAGCATATTGTTCTTTATATTTTTTACAATGTTGTAGTTAAAAATTGTTATTAATATTATTATTTTTTTTAAGAATATTTATTTAAATTAGTAACGTAACAAAATTAAGAACAATATACTTGATAATTTCACAGTACCATGATATTATCTTTCAGTACTATGTATTAGATTTTCTAGCTCAGCATGTATCTCATTGTAAGTTGTTTTTATATACAAATGTAGTATTAGCATTATAGTTCTTTATATTTTTTGCAGTGTTGTAGTCAAAAATTGTTATTATTATTATTATTATTTAAAGAATATTTATTTAAATTAGTAACGTAACAGAATTAAGAATCATATACTTGATAATTTCACAGTACCACGGTAATATCTTTCAGTACTAAGTATTAGACTTTCTAGCTCAGCATATAAATCATTGTAAGTTGTTTTTATATAATGATGTAGCATATTGTTCTTTATATTTTTTACAATGTTGTAGTTAAAAATTGTTATTAATATTATTATTTTTTTTAAGAATATTTATTTAAATTAGTAACGTAACAAAATTAAGAAGAATATACTTGATAATTTCACAGTACCATGATATTATCTTTCAGTACTAGGTATTAGATTTTCTAGCTCAGCATGTATCTCATTGTAAGTTGTTTTTATATACAAATGTAGTATTAGCATTATAGTTCTTTATATTTTTTGCAGTGTTGTAGTCAAAAATTGTTATTATTATTATTATTATTTAAAGAATATTTATTTAAATTAGTAACGTAACAGAATTAAGAATCATATACTTGATAATTTCACAGTACCACGGTAATATCTTTCAGTACTAAGTATTAGACTTTCTAGCTCAGCATATAAATCATTGTAAGTTGTTTTTATATAATGATGTAGCATATTGTTCTTTATATTTTTTACAATGTTGTAGTTAAAAATTGTTATTAATATTATTATTTTTTTTAAGAATATTTATTTAAATTAGTAACGTAACAAAATTAAGAACAATATACTTGATAATTTCACAGTACCATGATATTATCTTTCAGTACTAGGTATTAGATTTTCTAGCTCAGCATGTATCTCATTGTAAGTTGTTTTTATATACAAATGTAGTATTAGCATTATAGTTCTTTATATTTTTTGCAGTGTTGTAGTCAAAAATTGTTATTATTATTATTATTATTTAAAGAATATTTATTTAAATTAGTAACGTAACAGAATTAAGAATCATATACTTGATAATTTCACAGTACCACGGTAATATCTTTCAGTACTAAGTATTAGACTTTCTAGCTCAGCATATAAATCATTGTAAGTTGTTTTTATATAATGATGTAGCATATTATTCTTTATATTTTTTACAATGTTGTAGTTAAAAATTGTTATTAATATTATTATTTTTTTTAAGAATATTTATTTAAATTAGTAACGTAACAAAATTAAGAACAATATACTTGATAATTTCACAGTACCATGATATTATCTTTCAGTACTAGGTATTAGATTTTCTAGCTCAGCATGTATCTCATTGTAAGTTGTTTTTATATACAAATGTAGTATTAGCATTATAGTTCTTTATATTTTTTGCAGTGTTGTAGTCAAAAATTGTTATTATTATTATTATTATTTAAAGAATATTTATTTAAATTAGTAACGTAACAGAATTAAGAATCATATACTTGATAATTTCACAGTACCACGGTAATATCTTTCAGTACTAAGTATTAGATTTTCTAGCTCAGCATGTATCTCATTGTAAGTTGTTTTTATATACAAATGTAGTATTAGCATTATAGTTCTTTATATTTTTTGCAGTGTTGTCGTCAAAAATTGTTATTATTATTATTATTATTATTATTATTATTATTATTATTATTATTATTTTTAAGAATATTTATTTAAACTAGTAACGTAACAAAATTAAGAACAATATACTTGATAATTTCACAGTACCATGGGATTATCTTTCAGTACTAGGTATTAGACTTTCTATCTCAGAATGTATCTCATTGTAAGTTATTTTTATATAATAATGTAGCATTAGCATCTAGTTCTTTATATTTTTTACAATGTTATAGTTAAAAATTGTTTTTATTATTATAATTTTTTTAAGAATATTTATTTAAATTAGTAATGCGCTGTACCATCCGAATACTATCTGACGTCATGTAAAATCACTATCCTTAACCAGAAACTCAAAGATATCAACTTTGAATTAAAATACATGTTTAAAAAAAAAAAAAAAAAAAAAAAAAAAAAGTCACCTATTAGTATTATAAATTTCTCAGAAGTAAGAATAATTTAAAATTATTGGACACGATAAAATTTTAATGTAAAAACAATAAGATTAAATATTTGAAATAATTAACATAGGGATAAATGAAAAGACAAATATTTAGATTGATTATAAATAAATATAATTACAATTAAGTAGCAAATAAATAAATTAAATAAAATAAAAAATAAAAGTTTATACTATAAATGTAGCTAATTATAAATACACTTGTCGGTATGGGCGCCCGCCAAGCGCTCGATATTTCCAAATTTATTTCTCTTTGCCAGTTCAAAATACTAAACATTGGTTTATAAAATTTTATAACGACATTTATTCAAATTTTATGACCACGTGTCTATTTATTTATTTATATTATTGATTTCTGTTGATGTAGTTGAATTTTACATCAGTTCATTGTTTTAGATATGACATCATATTCAGCGTTTGTTTAGGAAAATACAGCTTTTATATTAAAAAGATTACCATACAAAATCCATTTCCACGTTTATATACAGTCGAACCTCGTTAACGTGAACACTTTTAACGCGAATTACTTTTAACATGAACGGTTTCCCCAATCCCTATCAAAATGAAGATTAGTTTAGTTATATGAAGATTAGTTACTGATAGCATGAACTATTGATAAGAGGAACAGACTTCTCTTACCCTTTGAGGTTCACGGTAACGAGGTTCGACTGTACCCAATATTGAAAAATGAACAAACGAATAGGAAGAGGATCCCAGAATAATATGGAATAACAGTCGACATTTGTTTATTATTTATTTAGATGAACTGCATAGGTTCATCATCTGTTTCGCAGGCGTCCATACTTCACAAAGTTCTAATGATATATTATCTGGAAAAACCGTTATCATTTCAAAACATGATTATTATCAAGTTTAACGAAACCAATTCATTATTCTGATTTGGTTCTTGTTTCGATATTTAAGACTTTATCCCGATCACAAGTTTTGCATTCTGCCTGAAAAATGGTTGTAGTATAGATCAATTATTAAAGAAATTAGGTTAAACACTAAAATTTCAAGATAAATATAAATTATATATATCTATATCTATATATATATATATAGATATATATATATATACAGTCGGTAACAAAAGTGTCCGAACAGTAGCAAAAATTCCTATGTAAAAAAAGTACACTTCATACGGTTTTGTTAAATAAATCCTTATCGAATCATGTTCTTACACTGACTAAGAACAGGATTCGACAAGGATTTATTTAACAAAACCGTATGAAGTGTACTTTTTTACATAGGAATTTTTTCTAGTGTTCGGACACTTTTGTTACCGACTGTATATATATATATATATATATATATATATATATATATATATAACTACAAGTTGCAAAAACATGCAACAACGCAACAATTTTTCTTTCGAAATAAATTATCATAACTCTTCATCAGAAGAAAAATAAAAGTAGACAGGAATGCAGCACGAGAGCCGCAATGTACAAAAATATGAAAGTACTTAATTTATAGAATGAGAAGCTGTTTACAGAGTACATCAACAAAATGAATTGCATCAATCACATCAATAAAAATTAACTTAAAGTAAGAGAATAAATACTATTATCATTAACAATTTGGTAGTTTACTTTTATATGATTAATATCACCAATGAATTAAATGTCTGAAAAGCACCCTTCCTCAGAAAGCGATACTTGTTGTGTATATAGCGTATTCATTCTAAATTGTTTACTATTAAAATTTGATGTTAGTTTGAACCAAAACTTGGTACTGAAGTAGCTGCAACTACCCGATGGTTTAACCTTTTACCATGATATGGTAATTTTATGTTTAACCAAATATTGATATTATGTTTTAAATAATAATAATAATAAAATCGAAATTCGACCGATACGGGGATCGAACTGAAAATCTTCTTGTCTCAAGTCAAACACTTTGGCGCTGTGTCACGCTTTCTCGCCCGCTAATTCTGTATGTGTGCATGTTTCGTTGATTTTGATAAAAGTGGCTAAATTTTCTAGAGATCTTGTCAATCTTATCTTGGCCCATGGGTGAGCTGTTGCATAAAATTTGCACATTACCCTACACTGTCAGAAAAAAGTCCTATTTGCTGCAGTTTGCTGCCAGAAATTTTCTGTAATTCAGTAAAATACGTTCTATCAACGGACAAAATATGTCGATAGAACGTATTTTTCTGAATTACAGAAAATATCTGGCAGCAAACTGCAGCAAACAGGACTTTTTTTGACAGTGTATGTTTTTTTTTCGACCACGCTCTTTAATTTAAGCTCGGTTTGGTTTCAATAGGAATTTTACTGATTCTTACTTCCCTTGTGCGTAGATGTAGTGTAGCTCCAAGTTTTGATGAAACTTAAATTCAACCACTAGAAGTAGAAAACTTAAAAGTGAGGTTAAATCCCATTATGGTATAGCTTATAATTTTACTCCTTATAGTGGTTCAAGTTTGAACTGAAATTTTTAACAGTGTATAGTTATAGTGATTTTCGTCTCGAATGACCCAATTTCACTATAATAACTCAGAATGTCTCATATAATTATGTTACTTAATGGCTTCATGTTTTTTCGGACATGTGATATCATCCTCTTATATCATTCTTTAAAGTTCCTACTTGATATCATAACGATAGTGTAATAAGCTGCTGGTAGGTCAAGTGCAGTGACTTTAAAATAATGAAGATATTCTGTAATCATTAATAATTTGACTTTTTATTCCCACCATGATTAATATCAATAACGAGTTAATTATGGCTACATAAACCATTATACAGAGATCAATGCATATTGCACACTGATTTTGCATACTTCATAACAGACATTTGATAAGACAATATCAGTAACCGGCTGTCTGTTTTAGACGATTAAATTCTTGCCCTTGTTTTTCAAGTTACAAAATGTGGGTTTCTATGGTGACCTTCCTGCTTAACGTCATAGATACTGTGTAATAAGCTAGCTAGCTAGTTTCCTGTTTCGCAAACGAGTGAGTGTTTGCTCCTTCCGTATTGTAATAGATAAGTGTCGTAACTTTAATTGAGAAAGAAACTTCTAGTGCAGTTAAATGACTCTTCCTACCATTAATTTCAGGTATTGAGTATTTTACTAGAATATCCTAGGCTATAATGTATTCAAAAAAACTTCGTAATTTCACTAGAGTTGTAATTTATATAAAAGAGAATATTGGGTTGGGTTGAGTTGATTAACATCACTCTACAGCTGCTTAATGGACTTTTCGAGACGGTCTAGGATTCACCCTTAGTTCTAGTCCCTAGGCATGCCATCACAGTTTTGTTTCTTCGCTTAGGGATGGCTGCTGCGTTTTGTTAGTCCTAAAAGTATAATTTTTATAAAACATGATTAAAATAGAGAAATTTATAGACGCGATATGGACAGGTGTTTCTACGTTTACGCAAAATTCCATTGTTTACATGAGTTTCTTTTCATGCGGAAAATTATAACTCTATTTTTGTGCCGCAATAGCCTGGTTCATAGAGCGTCGAGCTCGTAATCGAAGGATTGAAGCTCGAGCTTTGAATACTCGAGCCGGTCAAAGACCGTCGTCTACATTTAACACTAAGTGTGCAAGTTAACACCTTCGTCTCACTTGACTTCTGAAGATTTGACGTTTCTTGTCACTGGAAAGAAATAGCCTGCACATTACCTCGCATCTAGTGCATTCTATTGCAGCTCCATCTATTGAAAACGATCTACATTATTAACCAGTACACCTAGTAATTATGCCTCTGAACTGAGCTTCTACGTCACTGAAGATCGGCCAATTACATCTAATCAACATTTCCTATACATATTACAGGAGCTGTGTTATTTGATGTAATCGGCCGATCTTTCGAGGCGCAAAAGTTCTGTTCGGAGGTATTGTTATAAAAAGTGTCGGTACATTAAAGCTTGATTCACACCACACACATCACCCACGGTTCTAGTAAAATTTTTTTTATGTGTTATTTTAGCTACCGCGATAGTCACCACGCTTTTTTTGCCTAACGTTATCACTATCTTCTGTGGTGATAATCAAACCTCCTATAACAATGCTTCTGAGCTGAGTTTTATATGTCACGGAAAATCGGCCGAATACATCCAATACACGCCATCTTATAGGTATTATAGGAAGTGTTGATTGCATATAATTGGCCGGTCATCGGTGAAGTAAAGCTCATTTCAGAGCATTTTTACAACAGGTGTTGAGATAATTGGCAGGAAAACTTGAATTTCTTTTACAACATTTTTCAAGGAGTAATACATTAATGTCATTCATTGTGAACTTCCCTCTCCACATGACCAAAACTTCAAGGGTCACTTTTCGATGGCGAAATATTTACGAAATTTGAAGCGCGGCAAGAATCGCGGCATATAATAGAATCTAATAAGAATCTCATTTCTTAGTGAGGGAAAAGTAAGCAAATTAAAAAAAAATAATAAATAATTTATTTTTTTTTAAATCTAAATTAGACATATTACTTAAACTCACTTACAAAATGAAAATTAATTTTAAAAGACTGTTACATTTTCTTACTTTGAAGAGAGATAATTTTTTACGGTGCTTAAAGGTTTAAAATTATACAGCATATTTTAAGGTATATTGTAAATTCTAAAAGAAATTTTAGAAACAGTACATACATGCATGCAAATTAAAAAAAGAAAAAAAAAAAAAAAGAAAGAAAAAACTGATAAGTATTCAATTATATAATTGATTTCAAAAATATCTCTTAAATAAACAATATTTTAATATCAGTTGCTTTTATATATTTTTTAAAATATGCAATGAATTTATAGTTATCTAAAGCTTTAGAATAGATTAATAATATGAATCGAAAACACTAAATTTGCATACAGATAAGTGAATGATACATCATATTTTGATATAAAATTGCATCACAAAAGTACTAAATGAAAAGTAAGTGTGCCCAACATGTTCAAAAGACTTTGTATAAAATAATGATTACAAGAATTAGTAAAGTTTTCAGAAGCAAATATATCAATTGAGATAAATTATTTCACTACTTTCGAGAAATACAAATGTAAACACATCATTTTGTAATCATAAAAATTTTAAACTAGAAACAACTTACACAACATTAATATTTCATAGCTGTCAACTATTTCATTTTCACCTTAGATTAAGAAATAATATTATCATCAATTTGCAGTTTTTTATTTGCTTCCTACAGTTAAATACCGCAAAAATTATTATTCGAAAAACTCTGATATTAAATCTTTTAAAAAATGCAAAAAAGTTAAAACTCTGTTTTTTTTTTTTTTTTGGGGGGTGGGGGGTGGGGGGGATTTGCAGAATATTTTTTTCTCTGGGGACTGACAGTATGATAAATTCGTTTAAAAGTAAAATGAAAACAAAAATATATGCTATTATGTTTGCTTTACGACATGCTAATACAATAAATCAATTATAATAATACATGTACAAAAAAAAAAAAAAAAAAAATAAAAAAAAAAAAAAAAATAAATAATAATAATAATAATAATAATAATAAAAAATAATTAAGGAAATTTAAAAAAAATTAATGATGTTAATGTTTATATGGACAAAGTAAAAACATATTACCTGTATTACATCCAACGTTTTTTTTATCCATAGTAAATAATTCCTCGTTCGTAATTGTGTAAAAAAAAGTAAATGCTAGCAACTAACACTTTAAGGCGGAAAATCATTTACATTCACGGCCTTAAAATGCTAGTAACTGGCAAAGATTGAATTTCGATAATAACACTGGTTTAATATATAGAAAATACATACGTTATTTATAGAAAAAAAAATGAAGCTAAATACTCTTCTCTTATTAAATAAAATAGAAACACATGTTCACACTCTCGCAAGGAGAGGCAGCCATCTTTGTTTATCTAAAAAATCCAAGTGGAATCTCGCGGGGAGAATGAAATGATCCTTGTCTGTGATTGGTCAACTTAAACCGATTTCGAAAGCAGTTTGGGTGCTCTGGAAGAAATTTCTATTCCCCTTTCTGATAAGGTGGTTCTAAGGCCTAAAATGCATGTCGGGATGATTTGGGTTGGAAGCCGAGGAATCCGATAGCGGAATGTTTCCGCGTCGAATTCTTTCCGATGGGTTCGTTCTAGAGCCCCTGACTTTTTAAGGCATTACGAGAGCTGCAAAATTTCACTGCATTAATTTGACGAATAAAATAAGGATTGCGAAATTTGGGATTATGCTGTGGATGTTGTAAGGAAAGTATCATAAAATTAAAAATTTAGATTTGTCAAAAACAGATGTTACGATACTGAGCTTTAATTATGGAATTTATGTTATGATTGGGGATTGAGGTAGAAATCTGATATGCTTTTACGTCGCACTATAATTATGCAATAACCAATTGGCGATGGTCTGCAATCCACCCATTGGGGTGTACGTAGACCTCCCATTCCAGTTTTGATGTTCCGCAGTAAGAATGCTGGAAAATGTAAATTCCGTGATAATAGATGTCGATATGTTACATTTGTTTTTCGTTTAGAATATAAATGAGCTCGGTGAGATAAAAATGAGCTTGCTTAGAGTTGAGTTACTGATAATGCCACTTCCCGTCTGTGACAGACTCATGAGATTTTCATTCTCGAAAATCACTAACGTAAAACTTACGTGATTTTCATTTACGTAAAACACTAACGTCTCAGATAAATCCACGTGGAACAATAAATGGAGGGATAAATGTAGTAGGATTTGATAACAGAATAGTGATAACGAAGCTTTAAAATAAAGAAGGTCGAATTTGTTCTTTTGTTTTATAATACCAACCTGTGTGTAACCAAGTTAGTCGTGTCACTTGGAAAGGAATGAGAAAAAGTGCACCAATAATTTGGATTCATCAAGAATTTAGCAAGAAACTTGATAACTAATCTTTATTTATGGTTCTTACTCTAAAATACACTAAAAATATTTACACACACACACACGTTTAATTTCTGTTAAAAAAAATATATATATATATTTTCCCAAGGCATGAAAAAGAATAAAGCTTGACGATGAAAGTTCATAACAATTGGTTTATACCGTGAACGGAGGGTGTTTTACATGGTCACATATTAGGCGAGACGAAGAGAAACCTCGACGATAGCTTTAGGGCCTGGGTCGGATCCCTTCCTGAGCTTCAACGACTTTTTCTAGTCAATTTTCATCTTTTATTCCTTCCGGTGTTAGCTGTATTTTTCCCCCACACACTTTACATTGTGAAATTTTTTTACTTCACGTCTCATACTTTTTTCTATGCATTTTCAGCCTTTTTCCTCCTCCAATTTTACATTATAAAGTGCGATGGTTTACATGGTTTATACCATGTATTCGGATGATGTACCTTTATCAGTGGCACTTCTGCATTAGTATTTGAATGAATAGGGAATAAAAGAAAAGCACATATTTGTTTATATAGATAAACACGAAATACCACTGGCTCATTCGTTGGTTCCTATATCAACGTTGAGTCCAAACCACTGAAGCTAAAATTATGCCTTTGAACACTAGATTCCATTCATGACGTAGAGGCTTAATCCTTAGAGGTTTCAAAACTTAAGGGGTTGAAATGTCAAAGGGTATGAGCCATTGACACATTTTCACCATATCTCTGCAGTAATTCCCAATAGAAGTTTCAAATTTAGAAAAATGCTCCTTATAGGCCCTAATTAAGATAAAAGAGGAGGATCTTTCGAAATTTGATCTTTAAGGGAGTGAAAAGGGTCTAACATTTTAATCGGTCTTCGCATGCGAAAAATCGCAGTGTTTTCCCGAAGAAAGTTAAAGTTTAGCAAAATGTCTCCTTTCAAGCTCTAATTAAAATAAAAGTTGATAATTTTTCGAAATTTAATTCTTAAGAGGGTGAAAAGGTGGGTGGGAGGCGCTTAACTTTTCTTCCGTTCTTTTTTGCATATGGAAAATCGCAGTGGTTCACAACAGAGTTTTTAAATAGATTTGAAAAAAGCTTGGTCTTCATCAGAACTCAGAATAAACAATCTCTTACCAACTGGTCAAATTAGTTTGTATTGCTTACAATTCTTCTTTTTAATTATTTCTCCTGTGCGAAGAATGTGTAGAATGTTTAGTTATTAAATGTTTCCAGTTAATAAATATATTTATTCAGCGTATGTATATTAAAGTAGAATTATTAAACACTTCTATACGCGTACGTGATATCGATAATTTAATTCAACACTGCGAGCTACTATATGAAAGTTCTACAACCCAACGAATATGTACGCCAAGTTTATGTACGACTGTTGTACATTATACAGAGGGGAAGTAGTCCGACTGAAAATCCATCGGCTAACGATCTTTTGAAATATTTAGGGCCTAAGTCTTAGGCTAATTTTACTAATATTTTAAGCTATTTTTAATAAGAGGAAGGGCTTAAGAGTTGTATCGTTCGAAACGTATGATTAGTGTGGTATTCAGAATAAAGAACTTTTCTCATATGAGGCACAGACAGAAAGCATACAAAAAAAAAAAAAAAAAAAAAAAAACAACCTTTTATACTTTTTTTTATTTTATATATGTAATCATTTGTACTTAAAATTCTTATAGAAGAGAGTTGTTAAATCTGAACGAGCAAATTTTAAATTCTATACAACAGCTTGTGCTTTAGCGTATTCTCTGGATTTATGTTTTCCTATTTATTAGTTCAAGAGTCTTAAAATTAACCCAGAGAAAACAACATAGGACAAAATAGCCCCAGGACAAATAAACCTTAGGACAAAATACCACCACAAAACTGCCCCGACAAAAGGATCCCAGGACTAATTAGATCTAGGACAAAATATCTCCGACAAAATATTCCCGACAAGGACAAATATCTTCAAAACATTTGCCCCAAAAACTGGCCCAACAAAATGGACTCGGCAAGACAGCTCTAGGACAAAATATCCACAGAATAAAATACTCCTGACAATATAGACCAAAAAATAGCCACAAGGCAAATAAGCCACAGGAAAAAATACTCCCCAAAACGACAAAATAGCCCAAAGACATACTAGACCGAGAATAGAATAGCTTCAACAAAAAAGCACCGACAAAACAGCTCCGACAAATTAGTCCTGACAAAATAGTTTAAAATAACCCCAGGACAAATTAGCATTGCCTTGGGCACAATAACTCCTGACCCTTGCTACCCCTGACAAAACTGCATCGACGAATTAGTCCGACAAAATTGTTTGAGAAAAAATAGTCTCGTCACAATAGCCCAGGAAAAAATAGTCCCGACGAAATAGCTCAAGGATAAAATATTCTTGATAAAATAGTCCCAGGACAAATAAGCCTTAGGACAAAATACCCCTAAAACTGCCCTGATAAATTAGCCCGAAAAAAAAATAGCCTCAACGAAATTGTCTTAAGACAAAGTAAACCATGGATAAAATAGCCCAAGGACAAATTAGCCCTGGGGAAAAACTGCCTCGACAAAACAACCCGAGGAAAAAATATCCTCAATGAAACAGCCTCGACGAAATAGCCCCAGGATAAAATACTCCCGACAAAGTAGTAGTTTTGACAAGTTAGCCCTAGAACAAATAAGTCATAGGAAAATGTCTCGACAAAACTGTCCCGATAAATTAGCCCAAGAAAAAAATAACCCCAAAAATTAACCCTAGGATAAAATAGCCACTGGACAAAATATCCCGAAGATAAAAAAACCCTGACAAGAAAGCCTCAACAAATTAGTTTTGACAAAATAACCATTGCAAAACAGCTCTGATAAGAACGTCGTCATTATTTGTAATACATCACTTTGCTCTGCAACCAACTTTTACGATTTTCTTTTTTTAGATTAGGTATTTTTGTTTAATTAAATTATGGAGTTTTCGTTACTAAAAAAAGCAAAAACATTTATATTGGAATAGTGGTGTTAGAAAATTTGCAGCGTTGGCAGCTATAACCTTTTTAAATAATATAAAATAGTGTATTACATAATCTAAGAGTTTACAAATACGTTTCAAAGTTGCTATGTAAACCTTTTTTTTAAGATGCATTTTCGTATACATTAATTGGTTAATTTAAGAAAATTAATAAGTGTCCCTAATAAGTAAGTCAATTTTAGGTCTCACAAGTGCGTTCCTTTAAAAATGACTCTACGGTTTTGTTTAAACTCGCCATATTGACTACCCTTTAGACGTCCTTTCATATGTAATTGCTGATTTTCTATAAACAAATCAGTTTGCCAAGTTTTGGGGAAAATCGGAAGTGTAATCGAAAATTGATATCTCAAAAATGGTTCTAACTATTTCTTTCAGAGTTGCTACATAACTTCTTATTAGACATATCTTTGAATACATTTGTTGGCTACTACAGAAATTTTACGGGCGTCTTTTGTGAGTAGATCAGTTTTAAATATCGGAGATTAGTGTTTCTTAAAATGGCTCTACTGATTTTCATTAAATTTGATTTAAACTTTCTTTTACACGCCTTTACAACGTATTTATTAGTTTGCTATTTCAGAAAAATATTAGGTATCTGATTGATTAGGTCAGTTTTAAGCCTTCTAACCACACTCTCTCCAAAAAGAGTCCATAGTATATGTAATAGTTGATAACGGAAATCATGTGGTTGTTAAAAGGCAGTATTACACACAACGATCTTTCAGACAACTCTCATTTGAGCCAAATTTTACTCCAATTTTTGAAAGGCGAAATCCGAAAGAGGGTTACAATACTTGAGTCAAAAATTGCTCGAAAAACAGGTTTGCAGGGTACACAGTACATGACAAGCGAAGTTACTTATCGCTGTTTTAAAGGGGACGACGAAGGGAGAGCGAAAAGAACAACGGTGAATGAATTTTCCCCCAACGGTGTCTTTTTTCGAAGGGTAAGGAACTTTCTTCTCATTGACTTGTCACAGTAAAAGGAGTTGCTCATACGAACAACTTTTTCTGACTAGCCAGAAAAAATTGTTCGTATTCCCAATTCCTATTACACTGGGCTTTGAGGTGATTTGAGCCAACAAAATTGCCTCAGATTAACAATTGGGTCAAAAGTTGGACGTACACTCGCGTGTGTAATAGGGGTATTACTCACCAGATTATTTTTCATTGCTGTAATATGTTATTATTTTAGTAATAGCTATCTCGTGCTGAAGATACTCTTTTAATAAGTTCCTGAATTTGAATTCCTTCAGTTAGCACGGAACGGAATATAACAAAACTGATCAATTTCGCCTCTTAATAGATAAATACGAAAAGGTTTTCGTAATTCACTTTATTTATGCTCCTATTACACATAAAAACTTTTCACGCAATTTTCATTTGCGCTAATTTTTGCTGCAATTTCTGGAAGCCGAAATCCGAAAGAGGGTTGCAAAAGTTGAGTCAAAAATTGTCTAAAAACAGGTTTTCACGGTGTTCAGAATATGTCAACATGCACCTATTTATCGCTCTTTTCCGGACCTATGTCAAGTCTTTACGTAGAATGAAGAGAACTATGAATTACTTCACTCCGTTGCGCCGGCCTTTCTCGGCGTATATAAGGAGCTATCACCTCATTGGTTTATCATCGGAGGAGAAATTGTTCGTAAAAACAACTTTTTATGCCTGGCTAGAAAAAATTGTTCGCACTCCCAACTCCTATTACATTACAGGTTGAGTCAATTTGAGCCAACAAAATTGACTCAAATTAATAATTGACTCAAAAGTTGTGCAAAATATCGTTGTGTGTAATAGAAGCAAGTTTACAGCGATGTTTCCTGTTTCACAGTTTTAGACTAAAACGTAAAAAAAAACGTTAACCCATCAACTTCGATTCGCACGCTTCTTTGATTTTTGTCAACTAGAAAATTATAACAACTCTTTTTTTTTTTATGGTTTTAAGCCTTTTGCTGAAAACTTTTAAAAAATATTTCTGACTACATTCAACGTGTTAAAAAAAAAAAAAAAATTCTAAGACCTGCACGTGACATTCTTAAAAACAACCTTTGATTTTTGCCAACTAGAAACTTTTAACAAACATTTTTACATAGTTTCAAGACTTTTGCTGAAAGCTTTTGAAAAGTCTTTCTAACTTTACATTCATAGAATAAATAATAATAATAATAAAAAGACTTTTTAAGGCCTGCGCATGAAATTCTTAAAAGCAGTCTTTGAGTTTTGTCAACTAGAAACTTCTAACAACCTATTTCTCATAGCTTTTGACAAATTTTTACATTCATACGGTAAAAACATAGGGTATACTTTACATCGTATACTTTTTTTTTTTTTTTTTTTTCAGAATCAGAAGAAATTTTATTCATCAAATCGAATGCACTGATAAATCACAATAACATAGATATAGCAGATCTAATGAAGGAGCTACGAGTGAAGATATAATATATATCTGACTGACACATGATACCTCATGTAAAAAAATAAGGTATACTTCCCATTCATAGGCTAAAAAAGCTTTCAAAAATCCTTGAAAACCTGGACTGTGTTATATACTCAGAAACAATTTCCTTCCCTATTATTTTCATAATCTAAAAACAGATCGTAAAAGAGGAAGTTTTAATTATGAAATAAGGTTTCGAAATTTGACAATCATGCAGAAAAATCTTGGAGTAAGAGATTTCCTTTCACCATTCATAACGACTCTAGCTGTTAAACAGTTTCTACCAGCGAGATGACGAGATTGTGAAACTACAACGTAATTATTGCATTGTATCGGAAGCGATAATGAACATACCGGATATCTCTTACATTCATAGTTAAGAATATTACAATATTCTCACTGTAACGTAATATTATACTACTGAATCATGCTAGAATGAAACGTCACTACTACTAAATTACTGAATTTATGATACGAATGATTTTAAAGGAGGTATATTGTATAAGGTAAATTGTAACTTTCCTCGTATTTATATTTCCCTCAAAATGAAAATTTAGTAAATTTAATAATAATAATAAAAAAAAAATTGAAATTAAATTTCTATATCTATGTATAATCTTAGTTTACGATTAATTAATTTATTTTCATCATGCGTACTGCATTGCTGCATTCGTGCTTATTTATTTATTTGAAAGCACGTCAGACTAACGTTATCAGTCAGACTAAGGCTCCTATATATACGAGCTGACGCATCTGCATTTTGTTGCCTTAGGGTTGCCACATGTACTCAGCGTTTTCTGTAGATAAACAAACGGTAGCCATTATTTCTGTCGTCTTGTATTACTATGGAGTTACATTTTTAATCATTTTCATAATTTTAGCTTGGTAAATTATCATACGGGAGATTGTTTAGTGTTAAATTGCTATAATCACTCAAGAAAATAAAATAAAATGTTCAGATTTCCGTAAGATAATTTAGGAAGAATAAAATAATATAAGTTATATTTACTTATATTTTTCTGTGTGTTTTTCACATGTTCAAACGTAAAAAATACAAAGAATGTACTATTTTAACCATATATTTATGTTAATAACCATAAATTAATTAAAGAAGACCTTTTATTACTGTGCGTTTAAGTTGTGGCGATATTTTCTTGGGTCGTCAAAGTTGTTTAATTTCCGAGTCGTAATTACATTTATTTTAAGTTTCGTTTTTTAAAATGAATATTATATGCTAGAAATAGCAGAAAAAGTAAGTAAACAAATAAATAATTTCCACTTTTAAACAGTAAGCTCATTGTTTTGTTTCAAAAAGTTATGATTTGTATTTGAAACAGACAGAAATAGTCCTAACAACACATCTTATCCCCAGTACATCCACAAAATATCCTGAGGATGAAAAACATACCAAGAATGTACTGTGTATAAATGCGTCGTTAGGGATATTACTTGTTGCTTATTGCTCTTTTACTCTTGTTGATCGTAGCTTCAGATCAAGATTTCTTAAAATCGCTTGTTAAACGATAATGACACCAAGCGGGAATGCTGCCCTCATCCGAGGCAACAAAATGGTGGCGATGCGCCGGCCTGTATATATTTCATTTAAGGGGCTCTAAGTCAGAGCATTTCTGGCCATCTTCATCTGCTGTGTTTCACATGCCAGGTCTTTTGTCATGCAAAATTACACTGTTCAACCGATCGATACGAAAATTGGTATATTTATTAATCAGGATAAGATCTAGCTAACGCCCAGTTTTTTTAGTTCAATTGGATGATTGGTTCAAATGATAAAAACACCATTTTAACTTTAAAATTACTAAAAAGTAGAAAAAAACAGCGTTTACATTTTTTTCCGTTATAAAAGGAAATAATTTTATTTGCACGTGAATAAAGAATATATTTCTTTTATACGGAAAAAAAAAAAAAAAAAAAAAAAAAAAAAACTAAATGTATAACAATCACAATTTCATTTTATTTAAATTGAAGGATAAGATAATTATTGTATGTAATCATAAAAACTTTTGCATATTAAAAAGTCGATTGTTAAGTGTTGGACTAAAAAGTAATACAAAAATTAAATTAAACAAATCTGCTATTTCTGAGGAAAAAATTCAAAGCTTTCAAAAGTTAGATTAAAAAAAAAAAAAAAAAAAAAAAAAAATCAATAAAATGTTTCAATTAATTATATTTACTAGTATCGCCCAGTGGTCGAAACTCGACCATTTTTTTTTTTTTTTTTTTTTTTTTTTGCAAAGCGAGGCAAAGCAAAGTTATTGCCTTGTTCTAAACGGAATGCAATTGCAACACAGCTGCGGCAATTGTTTGCCGATATTCACTCTAACTGAATCAGCAGAGTTTTACTTAATATAACTATTTATCTCTGTAGATGTTAGCCTTTCCTGAAATGAGAGAAAATCGCAACGTGAAAACGCCCCTTGTTGTGTGATACAGCCCAGAAGCTAATAGGTACCATGTCAAACCAAGGCCCAACCAAGTATCAAATTCTGTTAAATTAATTCGATTGGTTCATAAAGTACAGTGTTTGAACAAAAAAAAAAAAAAAAAAAAAGGTATTTTTCAAAAATGGTCGAATTGAGTTCGGGAAATTTCAAAACGTGTAACTTTATCGAAAACCGAAAATCTAAAACTTTTCTGAATGTTATATTTTCTACTTATATATGCAGAGGAAAGAATAATAAATCCACTTTTTAAAAAATAAAAATAAGTAGTCAATTTCATTTAATTAAAATGCAAGGAAATCTCAAAACGTGTAAATTCATCGAAAACCAGAAATCAAAAGTTTTTATGTATCTTCTACTTGCTTCTTCTACCCACAAAAGCTAGCAATAAAGACACTTTTTTAAAAAATAAGTAGCCAATTTCAGTTAATTGAAACGTAAAGAAAGCTCAAAACATGTAAATTCAGCAAAAAACGGAAATCGGAATTTTTTCCGTATCGTCTACTTATACATGCAGCAGTTAGTAACAAATCCATTTTCCTTTTATTTAGTATATTAGTTGAATATTTATTGTTTAAATATCACCCTTTGAAATGAAATGTTTATGTTTACATTCGAAATTGGAAGTTTGCCATTTTTTTTCTGGAGTTTTGTGATTTTAAATTAAAATTTTATCAATTTTACAGAAAAAATAACTCAATCAAACACATGTAGACAGTAACTTATATATAACTATACGAACTATAGGGCAGTTCCTTGTTTGTAAACAAACATCTCAACTTTTATGAGTGGTTGGCAAAAAGGCTTGGGAAAAGCATAGCGATGGCGATTACTTGATTACTACCAACGGAAAATCAATGGTGGGCGGGGCGCGGGAAAGTCGAGCGCGCTTTTTTGCCAACCACTAGACGTCACGAGGAAATGCTCTATACCCAAATATCGGAATTAAAATCGGCAGATAATTTCCGTTATTTTTTAATAATTTTTTGCAAAAAATCCAATAGACAATTAACATAGAAAATCTTTTTCATGGCTCCATGGACAGACAGTGACGTCATCACTTCGCTTGCGTATAGTGATGCTACATTATACAAATTACTGTGTCTATGGTTTTATTTGAGCTTTATGAAATTGCCAGATTTAACAACTTTCTACTTTTAGGTATTTTTTAATGTAAAGGAATACGTGTATAAAAGGGGAAAATGCATAAAAAATAAACGTATTTTGAAATACCTTCTTGACATCGTAAGACAATAATATTTGTATTCGCACCTTCCGGCTAACTATACCTTTCGAATGATACCATTTTCAACCCTCTACTCCTATAATTAATATGTTAAAAAGGGACTACAAATTTTATGCTTGCCTATTAATATATAGATTATATGCATTATAAATATTACATCTGCGTCCATTCATTAACTGAAGACTCTTGTAGGGGATCAAATTTAAATTTTCTTCTTTATGACAAAACTTTTGTTGAAACATATATAGTATAACAGGTTTCTTATGCTGCCAAAATTTTAAGATATTTCCTAAACAGTTTTTTTAGATATTTGACAAAACGTCTAAATTCAAAAGTTTCCAAATACTTATTGGTAGATAGTGTATTTTTTCATATGTTTTTACAATTAAATAAAAATAAATATATAAATAAAAATTAATTAATTAATTTTTTTATTGGTGGGGGATTTTAATGTAGATTTTCATTCAGAAAGCGAGAAAGAATTTATCGAAGGATAAAAAATTACACACCTTGATTTACGAACGACGCAATCTTTTTCAATAAAGGTGTATGCAAAAGTGTGTGTTTATACAAGTTTTTTATAACATGCCTTTTTATGGAAGATTAGATAAACAAAAAAAAAAAAAACTAAAAAAAGTAATTTACAAAATAGTCCTGCTGTACTAAATTAAATTCTGTCTCTGACAGTTTTTTTTTCCTCTTAATTGGCCTGATACTAGATTTTTGATTTTCTTTTCAATTTTTGTTCGATTAAATATGTGTTGATCTTCAGAAAGGTGTTTTATCTTCTACTGATTCGCAATTATTTTATTTTTATTTTTTGTTTGTAGTAGTCTAAAGATATTAAAATGTGCGGACAAATTTCGGACCATACAAAGCTTTTTGCTGTAAATAAAATAGAACCTTCAGGTATCAATGTCCATTACAAGAGTCAACTATATATATATATATATATATATATATATATATAAACGAAAGTTTTGTCACGGGTGAAGAATACATTCAATTTATGAAAAGGAAAAAAACAGCATTCATTTATTGGTAAGAAAACAAAGCTTGTTTATGTAACTGGAATCCATGAATTCTAATTACATAAATAAATAATCCTATTTTCGACCTCTTTCAATCGTATGATATTTGGCAAAATTAAAGCTTCATTTATTGATGAACTTTCCAGCAAATTCAGAATGATTTAATGACTAATAGACGTATTTCAATTTCAGCATCTCATTCGAAACTGTGGGTGGGCTTGGAAAGAAAAGATGGTGAACTGGTGTGGTTCGATGGAACAAAAGATACTGGAAATCAGTCCTGGGTGAAGATTCCTCAACCATATGAATACTCCAATAGCACTGAAGATTATTTTGGAATTGGATGTTTTACATTTAACGGGACGGTGAGTTGTATCTATACTTTATAAACTTATCAGTGTTAAGCCGCTATCATATGCAACAACTTTTCTCTCCAACAACATGTCAGTCAATTTTAACTTCAACTTTTGATATATCTTATGAAAAATAATTCAGACTTAATTTCAGTATGTCGATTGACAGGTGGTGCTAGCACCACTCAACTGAAGCAATTTTCAAAACGGCTACATTGACGTTTGTTGTTTAAATTTACAATAAACTGCATATGTAAATTTTTTATTGTAAGAAGCTGAGATTAAGTATTTGTTTATGTTAATTTGTAGGCGGTATTTTTATATGGAGTGATTAAAGTTGATTAAATAGAAATCGTTGACATTGCCTTTGGATTTAGCTCGCAAAGTTAGGTAAAAAATAAAGGTAAAAACGACTGCAGCAATCCCATAAGTGAATTAAGCATATATTTAAGTATATTATAAAAAAAAAAAAAAAAAAATTCTGATGTGGGCACCACATGACTTCCTTATACACTTTTAGAAATATACATAATGTTAAAAAACATTGACATTGGACCCGAAACAGTTGGCTAAAAATATTTAAAAAAATGAATTATCACCGTGTTCTGAGCTTTTCTGAAAGTTAGTTAAAAACCGATTGCAAGATTTGTACTGGCAACGCTGACGAAGGCAGCAGGGACCCGAAAAAATTGGCTAAAACTATTAAAAAAGGCATTTTCACCGTGTTCTGAACTATTCTGAAAGTTTCAAATGTCTACCTAGTCGGGAAGTTAGTTAAATAAATTTTCTGTTGAACCATATAAACGCTGCCGAAGGCAGCAGGGACCTGAAACAGTTGGCTAAAAGTATTAAAAAGATGCATAGTCGCCGTGTTCTGAACTATTCTGAAAGTTTCAAATGTCTAGCTAGTCGGGAAGTTAGTTAAATAAATTTTCTTTTGAACCATGTAAACGCTGCCGAAGGCATCAGTGACCCGAAACAGTTGGCCAAAAATATTTAAAAAATGCATTGTCACCATGTTCTGAGCTTTTCCGGAAGTTTTAAATGGTCGGGAGGCTAGCTAGTCGGGAAGTTAGTTAAAAATCGATTCCAAGATTTGAACAGGTAACGCTGCCGAAGACAGCAGGGACCCTACACAGTTGGCTAAAAGTATTAAAAAAATGCATTTTCACCGTGTTCTGATCTAGTCTGAAAATTTGAAATGTCTAGCTAGTCGGGAAGTTAGTTAAATAAATTTTCTGTTGAATCGCATAAACGCTGCTGAAGGAAATAGTTGGCTAAAAATATTAACAAAATGCATTGTCAATGTGTTCTGAACTTTTCTGAAAGTTTCAAATGTCTAGCTAGTCGGAAAGTCAGTTAAATTGCAAGATTTGTCTAAACCGTTTTTGAGTTATTACCGTTTTTTGATACATTATGGCCAAAACCTATGTATTTTTGTCATTATGAACCTAATTTTCCTAAATATCTCCAAAACGAAAAATCATAGAAAGTCCAAAAAGGGAGGTGCACAACTAGATGTTATAACAAACCTATGTACCAATTCACAACTTTCTACGCCCAACCGTTTTTGAGTTATGCGACATACGCACACACAGACACACACACACACACATACAGACGTCACGAAAAATCGTGTAAAATCCCTTATATCTCTAAAACGAGAGCTCGTGTTAAGACGACACTTGCAGGTGTGCAACTAGACATCATGACAGTCACACGTATAAATTGGCAACATTCAGCGATCATTCGTTTTCGAGCAATGTGAAATACAAAATCCATTTCGCAAATCGGGATTACTATACTTCCTTATGCTTTGTATAAGGAAGTAAAAATGTCGGAAAATATTTCAAAATGGCAACACTGCAGCAATTCTCCCGAGGCACGTTGAATTTGAGCATGCACTATTACTGCTGCCAATTTGAATCTGGAAAAAAGAAAAAAAAAATTCTATGTAATCTACATGAGTGTACTTAGTGAACTAGGTAGGGTATTTTAGAAATAATGGTTTTTGTGTAATTGGCTAATGTTGAAATAAAATCGTCAATTTTCATAAAAAAAAAAAAAAAAAAAAAAAAACGCTTTGTGTTTTGATGTATAAAAACACAACCTTGTGAAATTATTGTCCCATATTAAGATAAGTAAAACTGTTTTTACTATGAATAACGTACCAATAGCATAACTTATTGATTTGAAAGTCTCCACAAGACAGTTCAGTACATTATGAGATACATATGAAAATTGCTCAATGTAAATTTTCAGCTTTATGAGGAATTAATCAGTGCACTTCATTCTGCGTATACTAAATTTAGACACTATAGAGGGTTACATAAAAGCAGTATTGCTAATGTTTTCTCTTCAGAAATAAAATTATATAAATGCTTTTGTGAGACTGCTTTTCTCATAGTTTAAAACAAAATATATTTTAGTAGCCTTGCTGCTTTCAGGCAAATACATAAGGCTACATAAAAGTACACTGTTATATAGTTTTTCTTTTATGAAAAAGATATACAATCGGCAGCAAAGTTATTAAAGCCCACATCCACACTTTTCGTATTTTTTTTAGTTTTATTGCTAATTTTTATCATCAACTTACTTTTTATAAACAGTATAAGATTAAGATCCTGACTCGACAAATATTTACTTAATAAAACAGTATTACGTGCCTATTTTTTAAGTAGGAATTATTGCTAATGCTTCAATAATTTTACTGCTGACTGTAAGATAATTTTTGAGCGTTTTCTATCCTCCATAATTCAAAAGAGTAATATGTTTTGAGCTGCCATCAATGAGGTAAAATACATTGAATGTTAAATGATATAACTTGTAAGTGCACTTAGAAAGTGTTTCAGTATATGCGAACTGTACGATTTTTCTTCTGTTTAATGTTCATTCATTTTTGTTTTAGCTAGTAGCTAAAGAACCTTGTTATCGATCGCACCCTTTTATTTGTGAATATCATGTTTCAAAGAAGAAGGATCACAAGAGCTGCCATTGGGATTCTCATACATATGTAAGTTTTCTTAATACCTATATGGGTGAATTTCCAGAAACCTAACAATATCATTGTAATGTGATTATTACATATTATAAAATTTGTTTTCTCTAAATAAATAAAATTGTAAATAAAATTATTTAATCTTAAACAACTATTTTAAATATAACGATATAACCATTTTTAACCTATAAATAATAATTTTCAATATACTTTTCCTAATTTTTATATGTATAACCCTTCGTATTTTTTTCAAGGTAACTGAAAGAAAATGTTTGATCTATTCCCAGTATTCATTTAACAATTCTAACGTAAGGAAAATTCTTTTCGCTCTGGAAAGGATACGTTTTGACTCATTTCTTTTCTTTCGTTTTAGGAATCCACATGATTAATTTAATCTTATTTGGAAATATAACTCGGGTATCCTTTTCATCGCATAATTTCCATCATCATCTAGACAAACTATTTATTTACTTGATCATTTCCCAGGAATTAAAATCTTGGCGAAATCATGTCAATATTTTGTAACAGGTGCGAATGAATTAGTGTTCACCTTTTCAAAAATTTACATAAGTTTATTCGTAACGAATACCACAACTTTACCCTTTCTAAGACTTTGAACTTGGCGAAGGTAAAAGTAAACGCCAAAATCATTTTTCGCTCCAGATTTCGACGGCACTTACGATTGTGACTTAGCACGAAAAGGATTAGGAACTTGTGTTCCGGTACTATTTCCCCACTCTATATTGTCATCGTTAGCATTTATTAAATTTTTGATGGACTAAGGTCACGTACCTTGGAAAATATTTCTGTTTATTAAGGGGACAAAACAAAAGGAACCTCACAAAGGAACAAAATGTGTCTCTATGTTATTACGAGCCTGGAACTTTAAATTTTTCTTCAGAAATTAAATTTTACTAATTTTTTTATTTTTCAGCCATGTCAACGATAAAAATATTTTCTATACGACAGAAAAGTAAAATAAACTCCATTTTATTTACGTCCAAGCAATATATTACAAGAATGGCTGTGCATAGAAAATCGGTATTATTTTTTAATTTTAAGACACATTTTTTCTAGTATATTCCCATACATATAAAAAAGAGTTCAATGCTCGTTCTATTTAATATAAGATATTTAAAATGACACGAATGCTCTGGCCTATCCAAATATTTTTCTGAAACTTAATTAATTTATTTAAAAATTTCCCATCAACATTTCACTAATTAAATTCGTAGTCGTATAGTAGTAGTATATATAATACTGGTATATATACTAAAATTCGCAAAATTTCTCGACCTGTCATTATTTTCCATTCTAAGCAATACGGATTTTTCCTAGAAAGCATCCAAAATGGAGGAACACAAGAAAGATCGAAGAATACCGATCAAAGAATCAATAAATTCACAGTAGAATTTTTAATATTCATAGACAAGCAGCAAATCAGACGATTGTTAAAGATTTTTAATGTTATTAAATAACTTTCTGTACGGACATAAATCGTATGCTTATTATTAAAGATATGCAATATGTATAATTAATATTCAAAATGTGTTCATATAGTTCTTAAGAAATGTAATATAATACTCAATATATGATGTATGATATATGTAATTAGTACTGAGTCATGCATTAATAGTATGATTTTTCTCACCTTTCATAATAATAATAAAAATTACTATTATTATTTTTTTAAATTAATTATCATCTTAAAAAAGTATAATATACATTTTCCAACTTAAGAAACTTTTATTAATTAGTACTTATAAAATTTGCTTAAGTGTCATTAAATGTGTAGTTATAAAAGTGTTATTAAAATTTCGATTATACGTCTTTTCATTTATACGTCCTTTTACTCCAGTCCCTTGAAAGACGTATAAACGGTGCTTTACTGTACTTAAAAGTATAAGTACTTAATATAATATTTTTTGAGTCCCTCTAATCATTTAACTTATCAAAGTATATCATTTTAAATTTTATCCTGAAGTTTTCATGTCACTCTCCTGGCTTAGGGAACTTTCGATAATTTTGCTTGTCACTCACACGGCTTTCTCTTACCCTGCATTTTAATGCTAAACAGAGATATTTCAGATTTAGAAGTAAAATAAATAAGGTAAGATAATAAAGTTCAGTCTAGTTTTAAAATATGCTAAAATGGGTTTATGGTCAGTTTTATTTGACATATAATTCTACATGAGGGGGGCAGTAGCGCCCCTCTATTCATCTTTTTAAAAAGTTTTTCTGAAGATTTTTTTTTAGCTGGGTAGACTCTGCATGAAGCCATTTTTGTTCCAGGAAAGATTTCATAGAGTTCTTTCGCTGTTTTTGCTTGATATATATATATTTTTTTACTATCTTCACATGTGACGTAAATAATTCCTATATTATCTCAAGAATCTTTCACCAGTCTCAGAAAAAATATAAGGAACGTAAAAAGTAAACACATTTTTACACTTTTAAAAAGTCCTATTATCATTAACGACCTATATGTACTAGGGAGCCTGTATTATACAGGCTCCCTAATATGTACTAATGGTACACTAGAGTACAGCCTCACCAAATCCCCATTATGTACTAGGATGATATGATATACCTAATTTTTTTATTGCATATATCTTTAAAAAATACTGTTAAGTAACTAAAAAATATGTTTCAAGTATATTTTATGTTTGTTTCATAATGCGGTAGTTAAAAGTACAGCGTCATTTATAAATAAAATTGGAACTAACGTTATTTATTTTCAACAAAACTTTTCATCATTAGATGCCTATTGCAGAAGATACTCTCTCACGTCAATTTTTTAATTTTACTTTAAAATATAAAATATGTCAGGGATTTTCAATATACCCTGCATTTTGAGGTGTTACTATGGAAGTAAAATACACTGAAGGTTAAATGATGTTACAGATAAGTAGATGGAAAGTTTTTATAATCTATGCATTTCAGGTTATTTCTATTTTAGCAATAATGTTGCCGACAAGGCTCATAAACTTACAGTCTGATCACGTTTTCTGCGCCTAGCTTCCCCACAAACAAAATTTATATGGGCCAACATTGAAAGAACGGTGGGTTTTTTGTTGGTCAACGGTTTTAACCCTTTGCGGCGCAAGGCAATTCGGATCATTTAAATTGTACTGCCACAAGAATTCGTGAACTAAATTAAATTAAAAGAAATTTTAAATTTTAAGATTTAAAAAACCGGCCTTTTCTGCTATGTTATAAACGTAAATTTTTGCTAAAAAATTTCCGGGATGAATTTTTGCAGATGGATCTTAAATTTTGCGTCCTCGCAGCGAGGACAGCGCGCGTTAAGGGATGGCCATTGGCTAGATCGATGGTCAAATCGTTGGCAAAAGGTTGTCCTATATGCAGTATTTTACTTTAGCAATACATTTGGGTATTTATTTTTTGCTATTTTTATATTTTCTTCCAAATAATTAACATCCTTGATGATATTTTAATGCGTATAATAAAATTATAGATTTTTTTTGAAGTTACACAATGAGTAGAAAAGAGCCGTTATATGCAAATTTAACACATGAATTATTGTTGGACTCATAACTTTGTTCATTATGGCAGAGCCCGATTTAGCCTAATTGGGGCCCAGGGCAAAAACTTCTTTGGGAGCCCCCTCTCTGTTTCACAACTTCAGTAAATGAAGAACCAAACTTTATGGAGGTATTTAAAATTTTCTCCTCATTATAGATATATAACAAAAAAAATTGACTAGAAACTAAAATAGCTATAAAGACCCCCCCCCCCTCCTCCAATGGTTAGACGAAATATCGTTCTGGCCAAATTTGTCCATTTTAATTGCAAAAATTTAGCTGAATTCTGCCTTAGAAAGCCATAGATTTACGAATTATAGATTTTTTGTGTTTATACGATAGATTAATGAAGAAGCTAACATAAAACTGACGGATTTTACACAATACTGATATTTTGTTTAAAAAAATTCATTAAAGAAGGAAACGTAAAATAAACATTCTATTTGATTTGGGGCCCTACCTCTGATGTGGGGGCCCGGGACAACTGCCCCGCATGCTCTTGCCTTAGTCAGGCTCTGCATTATGGTGGTCCAATCATAATTACACCAACAAATAAAATGACAACGGAGAAGACAAAAAGAAAAAGAAACATTGGGCCAATTGTAACTATCCTAGCTAATCAAGTGCCAACCACGCGAACCATGAGCTGCTGATATGGGCTAACGACTCATGCTTGTGTAATTAGAGCACGATTCTAAAGTCTTGAAGGGATGCCAAATTTGATCGACAATATGAGATTTATGGAACATGCAGTTATTCCGCGTTCTTTTAACGCTTATTTTCTCCCAACCACAAGAGTATCTTGACCACACCCCTATTTTATCACTGTTCTCGTTCAGTCAGCACATGTGCACAGGCTCCCATGGTCGTAAGAAATGTGGTCGAATAATACGCATGTGCCTATGTAATACATAAACTTGTTTGTTTTTGGCAATTTGCACGATATTCTTTAGAATTAATAACTGTTTTATTTTTTTAGCCATCTTTTGTAGGAGAAATTACAGGAAACTGTTTTTTCAGAGCGACCAGGAAAGTAAAGAAAAATGAGAACGTATGCAGATCATTAATGGCACATTTTGCTGATTTCGATGATTTGTAAGTATTACGGTAATGTAATGTTATGTCATTATTTGCATGTTCCAAAATACAATGAAAGTACTTTGCACGAGATTTTCAATAATAATAATAACAATAAAATGTTTTAATTTAAAAATTATGGGTGATTTTCTGAAAATAGGCCATTATGATAAAATTAAAAAACATTTTTATTTTTTAAATAGAAAATTTATAAATTATGGTGAGGGCAGACGCCTTTCATGCCAAAAAAAAAAAAAAAAAAAAAAAAAAAAAGTAAATTTTAAGGCTTACAGGCGATAGATCATAGATCATGAAAATAGTATGCCCTAGTGTTAGGGCCAACTAAATGGATTTTTTTTCTGTCACTGGAAAACCATTCATCGGTCTAACGACAAGAACCTTATGAGTTCTTTTGTCGATAAGAAGGAGGGGTTCCCTCATGGTACAGATCCCGTTATGTTTCAACGGAACAACAGATATTGTGCTGAAATTGCTTTTCTTAATGGTCGACATTACTCTGGGGATTATTAAATATTCCTCAAAAGCAGTCTCTTTCTAATTGGAAACGCCTTAGGGGGCAAAACTGGAAATTCCATCAGGATGATGCGTCGATTCACACTACCTGCTTAAACAAAAGCTTGGTTTATGCAGAATCAAATTATTGCTATAGGATGGCCAGCCATCAACCCAGACCTAAATTAAATTGAGAAACTGTGGGAAATACTTGCACGAGAGGTGCCTTCAGTACGCTCATAGTATTCAGTTTTTCGTTATTCAGAAATTAAAGCAACAAGTAGAAGAGAGTTGATACTTATTACAGCCACACATTCTCCAAATTCTAGTTCTAACCAGGAAACCATCCCAATAGTGTAATAACAGAAAACAATTAAATTATGTTCATTCGAGAGGGCATAATCTAACGGGATTTTTGACGCATAAACTGTTAGCCCTCGTAAGCCTGCTTTCGACAAATCTATATTTAAGTTTGAGTAAAAATGCAGTAACGAGAAAGGAGTGGGAGGAGTCCCGTTAAAATCTGCCAGAACATGACTTTTATCAACTTTTTACTTCCTTATACAAAGTATAAGGAAGTATAGTAATCCCGATTTGCGAAATGGATTTTCTATTTCACATTGCTCGAAAACGAATGATCGCTGAATGTTGCCAATTTATACGTGTGACTGTCATGATGTATAGTTGTGCACCTGCAAGTTTCGTCTGAACACGAGCTCTCGTTTTAGAGATATAAGCGATTTTACACGATTTTTCGTGACGTCTGTATGTGTGTGTGTGTGTGTGTCTGTGTGTGTGTATGTCGCATAACTCAAAAGCGGTTGGACGTAGAAAGTTGCGAATTGGTACATAGGTTTGTTATAACATCTAGTTGTGCACCTCCCTTTTTGGACTTTCTATGATTTTTCGTTTTGGAGATATTTAGGAAAATTAGGTTCATAATGCCAAAAATACATAGGTTTTGGCCATAATGTATCAAAAAACGGTAATAACTCAAAAACGGTTGAACGTAGAAAGTTGCCAATTGGTACATAGGTTTGTTATAACATATAGTTCTGCACCTTCCTTTTTGGACTTTGTATGATTTTTCATTTTGGAGATATTTAGGAAAATTAGGTTCATAATGACCAAAAATACATTGGTTTTGGCCATAATGTATCAAAAAACGGTAATAACTCAAAAACGGTTTGGACAAATCTTGCAATTTAACTGACTTCCCGACTAGCTAGACATTTGAAACTTTCAGAAAAGCTCAGAACACGTTGACAATGCGTTTTTTTAATATTTTTGGCCAACTGTTTCCGATACCTGCTGCCTTCGGCAGCGTTACCAGTACATATCTTGCAATCGATTTTTAACTAACTTCCCGACTAGCTAGACATTTAAAACTTCCAGAAAAGCTCAGAACACGGTGACAATGCATTTTTTAAATATTTTTAGCCAATTGCTTCGTGTCACTGCTGCCTTTAGCAGCGTTTATATGATTCAACAGAAAATCTATTTAACTAACTTCCCGACTAGTTAGAGATTTGAAACTTCCGAAATAGTTCAGAAACACGGTGAAAATGCATTTTTTAACACTTTTATCCAATTGTTTCGGATCCGAAGTCCCCCCCCCAAGGAACAACTTTGACATGAGTCCCCCCCAAGGCACAACTTTGACATGAGTCCCCCCAAGGCACAACTTTGACATGAGTCCCTTCCCCAAGGCACAACTTTGACATGAGTCCCCCCAAGGCACAACTTTGACATGAGTCCCCCCCAAGGCACATGAGTCCCCCTCAAGGTACAACTTTGACATGAGTCCCCCCTAAGGCACAACTTTGACATGAGTCCCCCCAAGGTGCAACTTTGAAATAAGTCCCCCCAAGGCCCAACTTTGACATGATTCCCGCCAAGGCCCAACTTTGACATGAGTCCCCCCCGAAGGTACAACTTTGACATGAGTCCCCCCAAGGCACAACTTTGACATGAGTCCCCCCCCCCCCCCCAAGGATTTTAAAATGAGTCCCCTCAAGGCACAATTTTATTTATTTATTTATTTACTTTCTTTTACGTATACATGCATTTTTTTAAAAATATTTTTAGCCAACTGTTTCGGGTCCAGTGACAATATTTTTTAACATTATGTATATTTCTAAAAGTGTATAAGGAAGTCATGTGGTGCCCACATCAGTTTTTTTTTATTTTATTTTAGCGAATTTTCAGACATTATTTCTCGATTGAATATATCTCAAAGCTGAAATGGGCATTTGGTTATTGCATTAAGGAACACGTTTTTCTCTTTCGATTTTTGCTTGTTTTGGATTTCATTCATTATTTCAGTAAGGCGTGGTATTATTGATTCAGACGTGGTTGCACCGATTATTAGCAAACTTTCACAATTTGTAACTCGAAAACGAGCTGACGAGGGCTACTGTTTTATGCGTGAAAAAACACGTTTACATATGCTCTTTTCGATTAATGCACGTTTGGATTGCTTTTATGATTACGGTATGGGATGGTTTCCTGGTAAGCATGCCTGATAGGATTTTCAAGATAATTCAAAGGAATGGTTCTAAAATTTGAGATTAAATACCAAATACTCGAACAGCGTTTATATTTTTGAGACAGCATATTTTATATTTTTAATTTTTTTACAAAAATTCTGTAAACCCTATACTATATTTCTTTGTTTTAACACACTTATATTCGGGTTCCATATGTTTATGATTTTTTTCAGGATTTTTGCTTCATTTTTTGAGCTGTTATTTCAAAAAATTATTTGTCTGTATTTTATGATACGCACTGTACTATGAAAGTATATATACTATATTATATATATATATATATATATATATATATATATATATATATATATATATTGCATATATTTTTATCAATAATTAATTTTTTTTTTTTTTTTTTTTTACTTATATAATATAGCATATGTGTATTAGTAATGCATTATGATTTTGAAATTCTATAGAGAAAAATGAATAACTTCAGCTTTCTCGCACTGGAACCAGATATATTAAAATGACTTTATGTAAATGTTAATATTAATAAATTTGATTGTAAAAAAAAAAAAAAAAATATATATATATATATATATATTTTTTTTTTTTTTTTTTTTCTCATAAATATATCATTTTTATACATTTTTAAGACTTTACTTGAGCAATTATGTGAAATATTCTGAATGACAATTTTATAAATGAAATTTCTCAAATACCCAATTTGACAAGTCATGTGTAAAAGTTATTTTTTATGAAATTTTAAGATCAACATACATATTTTAATTTAAAATTTTAATAGATATGTAAATTTTTGACCAATTTAAATTTAAATTTAAGATTAAAATTTATATTTGAATTTAAAATTTTAATAGGCATTACAATTTGAAGCAATTTACAATATTAACAAATATTTAAATTTGAAACATTTAAAATTGAAATTAAATTAAGTGTAAAATTTGATTTAAATACTGAGTTAAACTTTTATATGTTAATATTTTTTAAAAGCAATTGAATAAAGACGGATTTCTTGATGTAAATGAGGTCAAAAGACCTTTCGATTCAGTGGCGCAATTAGGTTGTAGGGTGATTTGGGGAAAAATCCGTTTCAGTGTAACTAGGTTGTGGGGTGATTTCTGCCAGAAACTGTACCTGTGCAACTTGGTTTTTCCCCTCTACTTCCAGCGCAACTCGAAACTCCCCAAAATTTGATAGTCACCAGTAACGTCATGGAGCAATTAAACATAACATCTCATGAAATTATATGCATTAGAGATAGGAGTTGGATATTCTTGATCCACACATACATGAACTTTCTTTTTAAAAATAGACATACATGATAAGGGCATCTCTAAATGTGAAAATCCATCGAAAAACGAAAGTCAAAAAATTTTTAACGAAAACAGTATTTTTTTCTGTTAAATATAGAAAAAAGTTTAAAAAAAAAAAAAAAAAAAAAAAAAAAAAAGAAAAGTTCATCAAACTTTTCTTATATAAACAATCTTTTTCAATTTTATTTTTAGGATTAAAGACGGTTTTACTGCTTTTTACGATGATAAGAACAAAATTTCATCTTATGGTAGCGATAAATACTGGACGAATTTTTCATGGAACGGTACTAATTTAATACGAAATAGCGGTGAGGTTCTGCCAAAAGATTACCCAATTCCTGTTGTTGAAGGTAGGTGTTTTACACTGAAATGATATTTCCCAACTGGTATTTTTAGAATGTGTTTTTAGGTATTGAAATTGTTTAACCCGTTAGTAGTCACTATCGACAGCGCCACCTATTACAGATTGCGAACTTTTTATTTAACTGTCACCAATAATTTTAAGAAGTGATGTGATCGACGTTGAATCGATTTTATTCGCGTTTTATGTATATCAAATGCTACTTCTAAAAATTTTTGGTGGCTATTGAATAAAAAAATCTGGAAAAACTGAAGTATGGGCAGCAAATCGACCAACTAGCGACTACTAACGGGTTAAACACTTTGAAGGTGTTCTCAACAGAGTTCCTATCTTTTATAATTTATTCACGAGCATTTTTAGCCCCGCCTTCTTTTCGCACCAAAAATTTCGTAGAATATTTCTCTTTAATATATGACAACGATCAAATAAGAAGAAAATCATTTTTCAAAATTTCCGTTATAAAAAAGAGGCGGGGCTAAAAGTGCTCGTGAATAAATTATAAAAGATGGGAACGCTGGTTCTCAATATGTATACAATTTTTTAGACAAATATCATATTTTCATTACAATGACTTCAATTTATGGTGAGAATTGAATATTTGTTTTTATTTATCTATATCTTCTAAGGAGGAATACTTTGTAAGATAATGATACAACATTAATTACAGGCGCAACGGGAATGTGTACGCTAAAAATTCGATGAGCATTTTAATTTTACGCTAAAGCTACAGCACGCTAATGCAACATAATGGTACGCTAACCCCACGCTAGATAAACTATAATTTTCCTCTAGCTTTCAGGTTCTAACGATAGCTCGACTTTTAATATTGCACCCGTTTTTAACACTTTTCAACAAAGTTGAAGAGTGTTTAAGGTTTCGGTTTGTCAGTCTCTGTCTGCCTGCGCTCTGACTTCGTAAATATTCATGGAATTTCTTGAAACTGGTATATGTTATTCAAGTTCACTATCAGATGTTTCATATTGAAAGTGAGGTTAAATACCATCACTGGTTTGTGTACAGGGATACCCGAAATATTCAAGCACTGCGTTCCATCAGATGTATTTCTAGAAACCATATTTCAATGTTTTTATTTTGCATAATGCAATTGACATTTATTTTTCGCATACACAAGAAATAATAGAAGAAAAAAAAAAGTTTTCTGTAGAATATTGTGTGATTAACGATAAGATTTACAGGGCCATATGAAAATATTGAGGTACATTAAAGGCTATAATTGGAAATTGCTGGAATGAATTTTCCTTTTTAGTAGAACTTTTAATACTTGCTAAGAACTGGAAACAACAGGATTTTAATAAGCTCAGAAATAAAATATCTGAAAAATATTGGAATTGCCAGAGGTTATAACCCTTTCATTATAGATAAAGCAATTAAAAAAAATTACAGCTTCCACGTACTTTGTCTCCTAAATCTGTACCTCCTAGTATCAGTACTGTTTTAGCCGATTTTCTTAAAATCAAATTATACCATAGCTGAAACTTTCAAACAATGTGATTTTAATGTAATTTTTTCGTCTTCCAATGAACTCACCCATTCTCAGTTAAAAGATCCTATAGATATACATAATTATTGGGGGTATTTACAGTATCTCCTGCCAATATTGGTTTATCATATATTAGTCAAACTAAGCAGGCTTAAATTTCTAAGCAGGCTTAAATTCCGTTTAAAAGAGCACATCAGTTACGTTCGGAAACAAGAAACCAACAAATCGGCCATTTCTAAGCATTGCTGGGAAATAAATCATAATTTTAAATTTGATAAAACTAAAATAATTTGCCGATCCAAATCGATACTTAAACTCAATTTCTCCGAAACTTTGTATAAGATTTTAAAAAACATTGTAAATTGTGATTTCGCTGCATTCCCTTTGTCTGATTGATGAAAATTTACATTCAATCCATACTTTCTTTAATTTCTTTACATTTTTCCCAACTACTATTTCTCAATTTCCTGTTGGCCAATCCCCCACATCCCGCCTAATTCTATTGGTTGATTAAGTAGTCGTAAAGTCCGATTCCTTCTTTAGATATAGGGGCACTTTTCGTTTCGTTTCTTTTTTGCATTGGTGACGGTAGGCTGAATTGTATCAAAACAGCCGTTTGTTAGTTTATTATTTATTTTGGCCTTCAAAATGTTGTTGACTATTACTGTCTTTATTTATCTAACGCCCAAGATTTCTTGACTCAATCAAAATAAAAATTTTGGTAAAACCTTTATATTTCAACTTTTTTTTTTTTTTTTTTTTTTTTTAAGGAGTTAAAATCCAGTTCATTCTATCAACGATAACTTTTTGAATTTCTTACGATAGTTTATTGGAGTTTTATATAAGTAGCTTAGTACATTTATCTTGACATCTGACATTTATTTGACAGCTTTGAGACCTATAGTTACAATGACTTTCGTCTCGATTGATCCATATTACAGAAATGTAGAGAAACAAGTGCACAACATTTTGTAGACATAAGAAGTCACAAACATCCATGTCCGCACCAGGATTCGGACCTTAGACCTGAAGGTCCAAAAGGCAGCACACTACCGACCGAACCACCAGGCCGGCAATACATTTATCTAATAAGTTAAACAAATAACATTTTATTCAATTTTGTACATGTGCAGTTAAAAATTAATTTAATAAAACTGCTCATATTATGTTAACTATATTCAGTAATTTTATATTTTGATTCCAGTATGTTATATCTAATGTAGTATGTCAAATTTTCTATTAATGGCATTATATTCAGTTTAGTACCCTGCATTTTTCTTTCAATCTTTTAAAGAAACATTTATATCACTAGGCATATATGATCCAATATCATGTAAATGAACATATACAGATAATTAAAAAAACTCGCATAATCCCATGCTACAGAGAGAAGAAAGTATTTCAGGCATTACATTTTATAAAATGATTCAAAACATTGCATTTTTCTTTATTCTTATACTGGTCCCCTTTTTTCTTTTGGAGCAAGACTTTTGACGAAATAAATGAAGTATAACATGATGTTTTACACGCCCAAAGTTTCATAATAATTTGTCAGGTATTTTTCTAGATATTTGAAAAACATCTGAAATTGAAAGTGTCCGACTATTTATGGAAATGTAGTGTATGCATACACTGCAACTGGGACATGGGCGAGCTCCTACGTTTGAACTTAAATGATTTATATTCAGTCGAGAGGCTTTATGCAAGAAAATGACAGCTTCGTAGGCATCGTGTATTAATGTATAGTCTAGTTTACCAAGATAAGTGCAATTCTCAGTATTTTTTCTGTTATTCCAATTACTGGCCGAACTTGACGTAGAGAGTACGAGAGTACTGTGGAAATGTTTTTTAAGGTCTTGTAGTGCAAAACCATCATATATGGAGGCAAAAAGCCTCTTTTGGTCATATGTACTTATTTGCATGAATACCTACGTAATCTGAGAAGCAAAGGAAAATTAGCTTTCTGGCATTTTATTTAGTTCGCTGCAAGGCATAATAGAGGTGAAGGATGCAAGCGAGAGATTTGTGATTGATTGATTTGAGATTGGCAAGAGAAGAATTAACATCTGTAATTATAAAATAACACAGGTCGACATGCAAAATTTTGATTTTATAATTTTGGCTGATTTTTATGTTCTTTGGTGCGCTGAAATAAAAAATGAAGCCAGTTTTTCTCTATCACGTATAGATTTTTGTCAATACAGGGTGTCTATTTATACAATTTCTTTCATTACTCTTCCACCAATATAATTATATGGTAAGTTTTATAGTACGTTTCGATGATTAATTTATCATGCATACTTATTGTTATGAATGCGTAGCACTAGTGCGACGTAAAACCATACCAGCCAACCAACCTATTGTTATAATGTTATATGTAAGAAATTGTGTCGGTAAACACCCTGTATTGGCAAAAATCTATACGTGATAGAGAAAAATGGGCTGCATTCTCGGTTTCAGCACATTAAAAAATATAAAGATCAGCTAAAATCATCAAATCAAATTTTGTTAACATCATTTTTGTAGACGGCTTGAAAAAGCTGTGGACGGTAAAGTTGATAGCTTGGAGGAATAATATAACAGGACGTGGTAAGTCCGGAAAAACATGAAACCAAATCTTAACAGCAGAAGCAATTAAGTACCGCAGTACTAATCAATGTTTTGGTAGCCTCAATACGGCTTCTGCGGTAGCGCTACTATTTAGACAGCCATTTTGAATAGACGGCAGTTAACTTCATATTTACCCTGTTTCCTGATACGCTGTATGCCAACACCACTTATATCATCATCCTTTCAATATAGATAGCTAGAACTTTAGAAGTAATAATAATATTATAGTTTTAAAAAGTTAAAGAACACGCTTTTATAGAAATGTGAACTAAAAGCACAAAATATCTATCTTAGTATTAAAATGCAGGGCAAGAGAAAATCGTAGGAGTGACACACCATACTATTTACATACATTTAAATCTTTAATTAAAATAATTTAGAATTAAACAAAAACCATTTAAAAAAAAATCGCCCCTGACTGGGCTCGAACGCTAGACCATTAGGTTCGTAGCGCGGTGCTTTACCTCACGGCTACAACATTCACACAGGGAAATTCTTTTTTTTACAATATAGATTTTTGTTTGTTCCCAGAGCGGTTACAAACATACAAACAAACATACATGCAGGTGAAGCTAATAAAAGCGTGTTAAAAACAGATTTAAAGTGGTGAATTACATGAGCTTTAGTTTGTTGACTAGGTAATATTAATAGTATCGATATATTTTGTTTTTGCTTTTAGAATATAGTTTTTAGTTCTATTATTTCTTAATAGTAAACTTTAGAATGATTTTTTACGGTTAAGTAAGGAAAAGTTTGCCCTAATAACACTAAATAATTATAGGTCGTGAGATCTGCTTTGGAAAATTCGAAAAATTAAGCCGTTGTGCTCCAGAAATATTTTTGACATCATGAAAAAATACCACGTTTAGTTTCTATGCTACACACAAATACATTGAATATTGGATAAGTTTTATCTATTCAAAGCTTCTCCGAGAAGAGTAGGAAATATTGTAGGGGTTAAAATATATCTTATGCAAACAACAGAAACATTATTATGAAATCAACTTTTTGAAAAAAGACGTCGAGACTGACCAATAGGAGCCGAAGGTGAACAGAGCTCGACATGATTGACTAAAATTGAACCTGAACGTCTCACATATATTTTTTAGTATAACACACATTTTAGATTGTACCCCAGCTTAAAAAAATACCCGTGTTTTCACGTATTTGGAAAACGTACTCCGTGTTATATGTTTCTTACATCATGAATGAGCAAAATATAATTTTCTATTTCTATTTAAAGGTTCTGGATCATGCGTCACAGTCCAATTCAATTTCACTGACATCCTGTATAGTAAATTTTACCAAACTGATTGTGATGATATTGCATACAGCGTATGCTCATTGGATGCTACTCCGGTTACTACCCGCAGTGTCGAAAGTGCCCAGAACCTAGCAATTGATGGAGATTGCCCTGAAGGATATAACTGGAAAACGGACATGTCAAAAAGTCATTGTTACTGGGTAAGTGCTGAATCAATATAGCTTTTAGACAGTTCTTTAAACTATAGTGACTCGTGGCCATATTAGATTATACCTTTATGATACAGTATTACAATTTTTATAAAATCACACAATCAACTGTGGAAGAAAATCATATTTATTGAATTTTTTTTTTTTTTTTTTTTTTTTTTTTCCGACTGAGTGAAAATAATGCCTGGACCGGGGCTCGAACCCCGGATCTTTGTCCTTCTAGGTCAAGGCTCTACCAATTGAGCTATCCAGGCCGACACCCCGGTCAGCATTATTCACTCAGACAACCTTTAATGGTGTTTTCCATTTCCTGCGGCTTATATTCTGTTGAGCTATCTACATGATAGACCAGAGATGTTTCTGCCTAAAGGTTGCCTGAGTGAGTAATGCTGACCGGGGTGTCGGCCTGGATAGCTCAATTGGTAGAGCCTTGACCTAGTAAGTCAAAAATCCAGGGTTCGAGTCCCGGTCCAGGCATTATTTTCACTCAGTCGGAAAAAAAAAATTTCAATAAATATGATACAGTATTAGTCGCATTAATAAATATTACCATTACCCAATTACAGTGGTGTAGTTTATCTATGCCAAGTAAATGATGGCTAAAAAGTTAATAATTATGATAAATAATTTCCTTTCTATGATTTTCAAATCATTTTCAAGCATAAAAAAAAAAAAAAAAAAAAGGAACACAAAAATAATTTGTGAATGTTTTCAGTGTGCAAATTAAAAAATGTGAGTATAAAGTATATTCATGCAGCATATTCATTATATTTTGTGATGCAATATAGAATGTAGCCAAAATATGGACAGAAAATTGTTTCTTATGTCATTATAAAAATGGCTGCCATTCCCGGTTGTGGGCACCTTCGTGTAACCCGTTGTGGGCATCCTTGTTCCTTTCATTTAAAGCGTGTGTTTGACCTATAAATTGTCAAATATGGTCGTTTATGTCAACATAACATATCAGTGCTTTTATACGTTTTAGGCATTTTTAGTCATGTCAACTCTGGAATCAACCGATCCAAAAGAAATGGATCTTAATGCGCCATTAAGGATTGCTTAGTGTATAAGAAACCCATAACGTAGACTGTCCGAGAATATGGACGTCCTCGCAGCATCTGTGTCTCTGCAGTAGGAGCCTGGAAAATATAAGGCAACTCCATTTGCCAAACTGTTGGACAAGCGTGCTAAAAAAAAAGAAGTCGCCACCATCTGGATGATGAGAATGTCTATTTCTGTATCATCTGTTTGGAGCAACTGCCATCATGCCAAACACGAGCCAACTCAATCAAATGCAACGAGTGCGATCGTCTGGTGTATTTCGAGTGGGCCAATATGCATGCAAGCAGGGCCGGCGCTAGATGTTTTGCCGCCTGAGGCAAGCATTAATCTGCCGCCCATATGACGTCATCACTACTCAAATGTTTACTAGCATAAGAAAATCAACATGCTAACTATAATTACTTTCTTTTACCCATTTATATGGTAGAGAAAGTTTTGTTTTGGGGTGAAATTTTCGAAATTGAGTTTTTGTTATATTTACACGTTTTGAGGTCTCCAGAATCTGAAAATCATGTTTTTAGTGGTTGATCTGTGTATGTCTGTGTCTGTCTGCTTGTCTGTGTTTCTTATCAACATATCTCAAGAAAAAAAATAATAGCAGGAAGTCCACATTTGGTATTCTATATCTGTATCATGTAGTGATGCTACACTAAACTTTTGTTAGGATCAAGCAAATGGTTAGTTTGCATGGCCATCCAAGAGAATTTAAATATATTATGTCTATGGGGCAGGCCCCGATCATGACTGTTTGGGGCCCTAGGCAAGGCAAAATTAGGGGCCCCTTCGAAACCGTTGTAACATCATTTATGTCCGATAGATGATCAGTCGTATGTGCAATGCATAAACAATATTTTCGAGGCTAGATATTTAAATATGTTAATTTTTTTTACATTTTCAGTTACTATTTATGTTAGCTACAAACAGTTGAATATGGAATGGATTTGTTGATCCCTTTATGATATCCTAACTGACAGGCGACAAAAAAAAAAAAAAAAAAAAAAAAAAAAAAAAACACTATGCAGAATGTTTAATTTACACTAAACAAGAACTGTAGAACTAATATATAATTTTAGTTGTCATAGATTTGTCACGTTTTGATTATCACTCTACTCTACTGCCATTGTTTACACACTAGAATTAATTACAGCGGGATTTACTGATTAAAATGAATTTCGAACCATTTCAAACTCTCTGCCTGAACAAACCCGGCATATGTTGATCCAAAGCCCCACTATTTAAGAAATTAAAAGAGCCAGCAGAAATAGAAAAAGCAAAATATATGAAAAATGAAAATTCTGTTTCAGAGAACATTTAGTATTTTTTAAAGATAAATTTCATATACGTAAATATATATATATACGTATATGAATATTCATTAATGACATGTAATATATGAATTTTTACTGAAATATAAGGGAATATTTTATTATTTAATAATAGGGCTTTTGGTGGCCTCTCAATGTCCGGGGCCCCTGGGCAAAGTTCCGGCTTGCCCATGCGATAATATGGGCCTGCTATGGAAATGGAGGAAATTACTGGTAAGTCCAGGGTAACATAGCCTGCCTTACAGATGTACATATATACGCATAAAATGTTTTGTGTAGATTGTGGTATGGAAATCATTAAGCATTCATTTGCAGGGCTACCCAGGTATATATTTACAAGATATTTTATGTCTATACTTTGAAATTGCTGGATGTGTTTTTCATATAGGACTAATTTTAAGTAAACAATATGATGTGCATATACTTTATAGAAAATATGCAGGATTACTCAAAATACCTACACGTTCTTTTTAATTAAATGTAATTGATGGAACTGCTTTACCTGCGATTTATCTTTATAGCACTGAAATGAAGGGTAACGAAAGTTGTGTGAGCAACAAACCAGATTATTTATTTAAAAAAGAAAATCTCAATGACTTAACCTTTGGTGAAAGTTATTTATTGCATCGATAATACAAATGTAAATAAAATAAAATAAAATAAATAAAAGATTAAATATAAATGCTAATAAACTACGTTTTATAAAAGTTTCAAATTATAAAATTTTATTATAATTAAATAATACACACAAATATAATTAGACAGAAACTATGATAGTAAGAAGTAATTAAGGGCCTATAGACCAGAATTTCCATGAAATTGTCACCACTTTATTGGATGGATTTTTTCATTTTCATATTTAAATTACAGAAAATAAACTTACATTATATAATGAAGGAAAGAATATGGTAAAACCCTCCAGAATTTGCACACATCCGTTTGAAATGATGAAAGATGCTATCATTTAAGTATTTTTATTATTTTCATTATTTACAAGAACATATCCAAAACAAGTAACAAATTTAAACAAGCCAACATGTTTTTAGAAGTTTTTATACATTTATGTAATAAATATAATCGTATTTTAAAATTACGCGTTCATTTACAGTTAAATATACATATGCATTAAATATACGTATTCATTATTAATAATATTTACAAAAATTTAACATGAAAAGAATTAAGCATTTCCTTTTAAAATTTGACACGCCTTGTCTTTAATTTTGCAAAATCATTAATTATATCATTGCTAGCAAAGCCCCGGTTCGGGAACGAACCGAATTCCGAATTCGGGAAAATTTTCAAAATCAAATTCGAAATGTACAAAACTCGGCCTGATGCTGCCCTGCGTGCCAATAGATCAAAGTTTGTTAACGAAACCATTTTTTAATTCATGAAATCAATGAAGGTAGTGAATCAACGAAGGCTTTTTTTTTTCTTCGCTGATCCCTATACTCAAAGGAAACTCTTTCCTATATCACTTTACAAACAAAAATAAAATTTAAAGAAATCATGAAATTGCTTTAAAGCCCGCTGTGGTTTCCCGTTGGTTTATGTTATTATTATTATTTTTTTGTTTGTTTGTTTGTTTGTTTCTTTTCGTTTTCCTTTCCTTTCCATATTTACTGAATTCGATTGTTTGTTTTTGAATATCCCGTGAATGAGCAGACGACTATTTTATTTATTTAACGTTCATTTATATTTCCACTAACTTTTGTGCAACTTTATCTAAATTGTTTTTTTACTCCATTTTCCATTTTCATTTTTTCATGTGCATGAGTAAAGTACTTTGTAATTTTTTATTTTTCGCGTGAAATAATATTTCATTTTATGTTAAAAAAAAAAAAAAAAAAAATAAAATAAAAAAATAAAGCAACAATTAAAATTTTAAATGTTCACATTTAAAGCTTTTACCAGGTTATTATTTTCACATTTTAATTAATTTTAAAAAATCTAATCATTTTCGTTACAAATTTCGTTACAAATAAGGTACCAAATTGAAGGGGCATTTTTTCTGAATCCGTCGGTTTAATTAACTTATCGATCGGAAGATTAGATTTTTTAAAATTAACTAATGTATGAAAAGCTGGTGGCAACAACACACAGACAAACAGAAGAAAATCTCTCTTAGCCAATCAACTTGCGTCCAGCCACGGACTTACAGGAAGAAACTCTCTTAGCCATTTATATATTGAGAGATAATCAATATCAGAAGTAATTTCATTTTCAATTGCCAGTATTGCTAAATTTGAAAGGCGTTCTTGAGCCATCGTAGATTTTAAGTAGTTTTTTATATTTTTTTAATCTTGAAAACGAGCGTTCACTACTAGCAACTGTTATCGGCAAAGTTAAAAGAATTCTTAAACAGATATAGGTATTTGGAAACTCTTCGACTAAGTTATTCTTATGCATGTGATTTAAAATATCAACAACTTTTATCCCCTTTTTTTCGGTATTCCTAAAAATTAACAATTCGTTAAATAAATTATTTAACTCGATATCATCGGTTAAATGATTATGCAAGACATTGCAGTAGTTAAAGATAGTGCTTGAGCTTGAGTTTACTTCAGTTAAGGAAGGAATATCATACAAAAATTGAAAAACATTGCTATGGTCGTTTAATTGTTTAAACCTCTCGGTAACTGAATTTTGGCTTATATCCACAAGATAATTAAACACCACAATTTCAAAATTTTTTTATGGGTCTTCGATTGGAATGTCGGTTCCTTCATAATCGAATAGTTTACTTTTGCGCCTATTTTTAACGAATACGACGGCTCAAAATCATTACTTATTTCCATTTCGTCTGCAATTTGTTTTGCGGAAGTCATAATCTGTTGAAAGCCATTGTCACGAAAGTCTTTTAAAAATGATTTTAACGATTCTAAAACCTTAACAGATTCCGGTATGACCATTTTTTGACTTTCTAAATGTTTTGAAGCAATATTTATTTTGGTCAAAATTTCATTCCTATGTACAACACTACAAATTAATTTAAATTTTGATATTTTATTAGCCAGTGATTTACTCTTACAGACTGTCTCACTATCTTTTGACATATCTAGAGAAATTTCGACTAATGCGTCATATATTTTGGGCAAATCATTCCTAAGCGGTTTTGAAGTCTCAATCCGGCTTTCCCATCGAGTCGTACTAACACTTTTTAAAGTTAAAGAAGTTATGTGTTTTTTTAACACTGACCATCTAGACGTAGATGTCAAAAAGAAAACAAAGAGCTCTTGAATAAGTAAAAAAAAGTTGCATAATTCAGCGGATTTTTTTAGCAACGTCGTTAATAATAATCAAATTCAGTGAATGGCATGGACAAGGTACAGTCACCCCCCCCCCCAAAAAAAAAAACGCCACCCCCCACCTAATTTCGCCATATGTTGTCGTAGAAACATGTGATTGGTACCAATCGATTTGTAATAATGTCTAGTTTATAATGATATAGTTAGGTTTTGCTTAAAAGGTCGTCTACATATTAAAACTGGCATCAACTTCATTTTTTTCAATGGTAACCCCCCATTTTTTATAATTTATTTGAATTCTTTGGATCAAATCATCACGGAAAATGGTATAGTTTATATATTTTGCTCAATTTTTTAGATTATAAGCTGTCAAAATATGAGGATGCTAATGTTAAATGAATGTGACAAACATTAATTCATATCTTCCAAAATAATTATGATATTCAAATTCTGTTATTTTATACGATAAAATGAAGTGACCCAAACATATTACATGCATATTTTTGATAAAAAAACATTTTTTGAATTATGAAAATTATTAATAATTTCATATTTGAAAAAATTATGAATTATGACCTATGTTAATTTTTGCATGAATAGAACAGGTATCATCAGAAACATGGGTTTCCAAATTTACAGCTCGTTCCTAACATTATTTTATGAGTGACAGTGATATTTCATTTTTTACTGTTGTTAGGGGGCCGTCACCTGTTATAATTTGTATCCTCTATCAGTAAATATCTGTATATATTTTGACGAAAAACAATTTTAATTTATATTTTTGTCATTCTAATTGCTTTTTAAGTAACATTTCGACGTTTATCATACAAACTGGCTAATTTTTATAAAAGTATCGCAATGCAGACGAGAGATTGTGAAAGAATTCCATAAAAAAATGGAGCCCCGCCTCCATATTGCAGAAACAATATTAAAAAACTAGTTCGCATATTCGTATTTGACTCTATGTATAACACTGGTATGCATAAATGTCAATGGCATTTAATACATCGAATGCTGAAGACAAATTTAAACGATTTAATTGCAAATATGTAAAAAAATTTTGTTTTATAATGTAAAGTTTTAGAAAATTATGTAAAGGCGTGGCTTCCGTTGCAAAAAAGAATATACACAGATGCCAATATATTAATTTATTCCGGAGTAATTTTAGCCCCGCCTCTAATTCGTGCCACTTATTTTTTAAAAGTATTTTGTCTTATTTTATCGAAATTATGTATTGAAGAAACTTTTTCTATAAAGAAAGTGGTGCGGAATAAAGGCGGGGCTGAAAGTACTCCGGAATAAATTAAAATATTGGCAGCTATGAATATACCCGATCCTGAAATGTCAAGTCTTTCTTCTTAAATGTTACATAACTTTTCCTAGTTTCTCACTGCTAAAATTCTATTTTAACTCAGTTGTCCCTCTTATTTTTACTTGAATATTGTAGGGTTCGTACACCTCAAGTTAAATATCATAATTTAGGAAACGCGGTAAGGCGAGGATTATCGTTTGAAAGAGGAATACGCATTTTTTTCTTTTTTTTTTTTTTAATTATTATAATTAACATTTAATAATTTTTATAAGATTTTTTCAAAAGAATTTTCTGTTTTAATTTTGTTATGACATTTTCGCATTTGTTTACTGTACGTTTGCAAGCTTTGTGTTATTTAAATTTCATCGCATGACGTAACATAATATTAAATTTTTCTTTAATGTTTTTTTAATGCAAAATAAAACAGTGGAAGATTTTTTTTTCATTAAATATATTATTGAAACAAAGCGCAATATTTTTTTATTTTAGATTGTTCTAATCACGGCGTAAAATTCACATTTATTATGGGAAAACAATTTAAAACAATGTAATATGTCTTATTACTTTTAAAGATATAGATTTTACACATTTAAAATTAAGAATTCAAGTACAGTAGACGACTGCAGAACGGGGAATATTCGTTCTAGGCAATAGGAAACTGTTTTTTCTATATCCATATTTATTTTCATATGGATATACATAATAATTATACTCTTTCTATTGAAAGTATTTGTATTCATATTATTTTGTTTATATAAATATGAATATAAGGAATATTCTTAAGAAATATCGTAAAACACGAATTGTGAAAGAAACGCCCACTGGAGGAGTTACAGATTTCCAAATGACGTGAAACTACGTCAGCAGTCGCGAAAATGTTAAATATTCTTTCTCAGATTTTAGTTTAAATCTTGTTATTTATATTTTTGTATATTACTATTATTCTTTTAGCTTGGTATCTAGATTTTTGTAATTCAACATTGTAGGGTTCATATGATTCAAGCTATTTAATTTTCTTCGTGTGAAGTGATATATTTAACTATTCAATGTTTAATAAATAGAAACCAATAAAAAAATTTTAATTCATAAACTAACACAGAAAGTTCGCCGAATTAGAATCGTTTTTTATTTCATAACTAACATTTCTGAACTTTTTTTCCGGTGTGAAATTTAATAAATAATGTATATTGGGTGGTAGATCACGATTTATTTTTTCTATATGTATAGACGGCCCCCTAACACATTTTCGCGTGTAACTCTGTTTAGAATTGATTTAAAGCATATAAATAGATAGGTTTTTCGAACTGCCTTGATCTCAGAAATCTTAATATCAGGTCAAAAATAGGGGGTCGTCATTGAAAAAAAATGAAGTTTATGCCTGTTTGAATATGTAGATAACCCCTTAAGCAAAATCTAACTACACCATTACAAACTAGACGTTATTACAGATCGATAGGTACCAGCCGCATGTTTCTACGATAATTTACGGCGAAATTAGGTGTGTGTGTGTGTGTGGGGGGGTGGCGTTTTTTTGGGGGGTGACTGTACATAAAAAGCTTTAGAGTTTTTCTCTAAAATTCTTTTTTGCACACCTAAATGAGACCCTTTTATATTAGCGCCGTTATCCTAACCTTGACCACTAATATTCGTCATTTCGAGGCTTAGCAGTGGACAGTAGATTGCAAAGAGTTGAAGTTATAGGTTAAAGGTATAATAGTAAGTAAATGCAGTTAGAAAATGTTTCATAATCTACATAAACCACGAAATATTTTTTTTTTCTCGTAATGAATTCTATGTTCAATGTAAATGCGCAAAATGCCGCCCCTTGCATCATTGCGCCTGAGGCGGTTGCCTCAGTTGCCTCACCCCTGGCGCCGGCCCTGCATGCAAGTTATTTTACTTGCAAGCATCGCTCTTCTGATTTAGAGGACGAAGAACATGACAAATAAAATTTTAAAAATGCCATTTTCTGTTGTTATTTTGGCCACTGAATCCTTACAAAATAAATAAATTTTATTATTTTCTGTATTTATGGTGGTTTTCTTATTATTTTGCATTTTTAGCGTTTTTTTTCAGGTGCGCCCAAAACTGGGTACACATTTAAAAAATTTTTTTTTTGAAAAAATGACCACTTCACAAAATTGGTGATAAAATTTTTCTGGTTGACGGAATCAATACAGATACTTCATTAAACGTTAGCTAAGGACTCCAGCTTTCCATTGATATCCATATGTTTGCATTATATCTGTTCTATCAAAAGTTATAAGCCAAAAACAAAACCTTGCCCATAACCGAAGACATTCTCTTGTATAAAAAAAAATGGCCTGTAGTAACCGTTAGATAGCTATTACACATTATTACACATATTTAACATAGATGAACTTTGCAAACAAGACGCAGAAGAATTTTGAAAGCATTGAAAAGACATGGATAAATGCAAATTTAAAACAACCCAATTGAGACATGTGTCAATAAAGTGATATCCAGAGCATTTAGGATTATTAAATTTATTTAGGCCTTTATTAATAGAAGAGAGATTATACCATTCCCCCTTCCCGAGAAAGAGCAAGAGATTTTAGGTAGTTGAATTTCTCGTAAAAATTAGAAGAACGAGGGCAAACATGAATTATTGATCTGTAACATTTTTAATTAGGCCATTTATTTACGAAAAAAATAAAAAAAAAAGATTGCAAACGAGATTGCCTAGATACCTTTTTTTATTCCTCTAGTTAAAACAACTGATTTTTTTTTTTTTTAACAAATGGTTTTCTGCAAACCATTTAATATAGGAAATAGTTTGCAGAAAATTAAAAATTCTGCAGGTATAATGTTACTGAAAATATTTCAGACAACTTCATATAAGGAAATAGTACAGACGAATATATCTGGAAGTATAAGCGCCACCTTGTGGTGGCTGCAACTAGATTTTGAATTGAGTATTATATACTTAAATTCAATTTCCTTGGATGATGGGAACATGGGTAAAATTGATTCCGTATTTCGACGAGAACATACGTACTGGCAAATTTTTTAATCGAAACAGATTAAAGATAAGTTACAATGTTTAATGTACTGAGCAGTGGCAAAGCGTTCATGGAAGCGATGGAAGCAGCGCTTCCTCTATTTAAGATTTTTAAAAAGTTATCAAGTAACGTCGCCTCGTCGAAAGACTGAAATTGGTTCTTCCTCTGCTTTTGAAAACGCGTCGCTTCGACGCTTCCATAGTTTTCTGAACCACGTCTCGCTCCTGGTACTGAGGATTTTAGATAGATCATCTCGTAAGCTATGAAGTGACATAAAGCAATCAGTAGGGAAACGCTCAGTTGAGACGCATGAGAGATATTAAATATAAGTATGTTGCATCTAAGCTCATACATTAAGGTGACCAGATTTTTTTAAATTCCAAAATGAGGACAAATTTACAACGAGGACACCTTAATTAAAAAATGTGGATTTTCTGTGGACATAAAAATGCTTCTAAAGTATTTTACATCTGCTTCAATAATACTTTTATCGATTTTTAATACACAAAGACGAAATATTTGCTTTAAACATAACCATAACCACTTCAAATGGAAGTGATTCAACAAGGCCAAATAAATGTTAACGAAGATAAAATGTGACCAGGCAAGGAACTGAACCTAGTATATTCGGCTCAGCGCACTAGTATTATATGAGCTGAGTGATCCTGTAAATGTCTAACCGGCCACTTTACAACTTCCAAGTAAACAGATAGTACCGTGCTAATTCGATGAGATTAACTCCATCTTCACCATTCAAATATCGTTTGAGAATAGTGCAAAATTTTATCTCTTTGAGCCTGAAACTGCCTGTATAAATTGATAAAAACAACGCTTCATCAAGCACTTTTATAAGTTGTTTTTTCCGTATTTACCTGACACATTCTCTACAATACACCAAATGTACGCGTGGAAACGGCTGTGGGTGTTTACCGATTTAAGCGGATGGTATTGGCTGACACAACAATAAACAAAATTTTTCGAGTTCAGTGACTAGAGTATAGAGAATTTTATATACTCACAATGACGCTCGATGCATATAGTGCATTGTCTGTGCAGTGAAAAGTTTGGATTTTACAATTCTTTAACATTTTGGAGAGGCAACATCGACCATAAGAAGGGTGCGAAATAGTTTAGTTCTCAAAGTTAGTAGATGAGAGTTGTTGTGTTCGAATCCAGGTTACATTCATCAGAGCCGTTCACATTTTTCAATATTTTATCCATAACCCCTTTATATGTGATTCAAATTTATGAAATAATGGATCAAGATTTGTTAAACTGTGATGACTTGTATGATAAATATTAAAAATTGCAATAAGGTCAAGTGGTACCACTAGCGTTCAATGTTTATGTTAAAAATTTTGAAAATGAAGGCAAAAAGCTAAAAAATGAGGACAAATGAGAATATGTTACTTTCTCCGAGTACCTGAGGGCATTTGAAAACTGATGATTGTCCTCCGAAAATAAGAAAATCTGATCCCCTTATCGTACTTGCTACTACTTCATAGCAATTTCACGTGTATCTAATTTTTAGTATTTTTAAGACAGTAACTTCGTCATTTCTGCTCACCTTCGATTCATCAGTTAAGGTGGAAATCTATATCCTACGAAGAATCTATAAGTCATGCAGCTAGAATACCGATTCGATTCAAGATTGCTCAACCTGTAAATTCATAGGTTTGCTAATGAGTAGGCTATGCTCCCTCTTGCTTCCCTGAAGCATTTGTTGTTGTCATTCGTTAATTTGTTTCTCTTGCTCATTTTACAGACCTATTTTTCTTTGGTAGTCCATATTGTGAAAACTCTTCCTCTCTATTTAAGGAAAAATAATATATATGTATTACATTGTAGGTTCAGCTATGTACAGTCGGTAACAAAAGTGTCCGAACTCTAGCAAAACTTCCTATGTAAAAAACGTACACTTCATACGGTTTTGTTAAATAAATCCTTATCGAATTATGTTCTTACACTGACTATGTACATGATTCGACAAGGATTTATTTAACAAAACTGTAAGAAGTGCACATTTTTTACATAGGAATTTTTGCTAGTGTTCGGACACTTTTGTTACCGACTGTAACAGGCAAGTGTAGTTTGAAAATGTAATATAATCTATGTGCACATGACTTTTCTTTCTTGTGTTTCATAAGTTGTAGAAATAACCGGTATTTTGTTTTGTCTTACAGGAGACTTCTTTTGAAACGGACCAGCTGTCTTGGGATGATGCTGAAAAGTATTGCAAAGCCTATGGAGGTCATCTAGGAAGCTTTCATTCAGTCGAAGAAGAAAAAATAGGTTTGAGGTATGCAACTTCGACAAACTTTACTCTACTTAATGTTCACATTCTGGGGATAAGAGCCAGTGTTATGATAAACCTTATGTGCCATACTCATTCCTCTCTATTTACTGCTGTGTGGTAAAAAAATTAGATTTCAAAGATAATATTAAAACTTAACAAATTTCTTTAATTGAAACTCTTGATTTGAGGGGAAAATGCAACTATTTTCCTATACAACTTAGAAATATAAACATTCTGTTTTACTTAAATACAAATGATAAATGTTCTCAACAGAGCAATAAAAATCACTGGCTGATACTTTCATTAATCTACGAAATAATAAATGAATCCATATTACAATTCTTTAAATACAATGTAGTAGGCGTCAAACTTAGTTACTTTCACTATACTATCTTTAGATGCTTTCATTCCAATAACTGTCACGACAGAAAACCCCCTTCGAATTGCAGCCGCTGTACTATCAAAACTAGTGCTGGTCTAAGTCAGCACTAAGGATGAATCACATATGAACTACGTACAGTCGGTAACAAAAGTGTCCGAACACTAGCAAAAATTCCTATCTAAAAAAAGTACACTTCATACGGTTTTGTTAAATAAATCCTTGTCGAATCCTCTTCTTAGTCAGTCTAAGAACATGATTCGATAAGGATTTATTTAACAGAACCGTATGAAGTGTACTTTTTTTACATTGGAATTTTTGCTAGTGTTCGGACACTTTTGTTACAGACTGTATTCCACTCCGGCACGATTTTAACATCCCTTTTATTCCTTAAATAATTTACATTTTACATTTAACGCCGTTTTCAACAAACCTAAACCGAAACTGATTTATTAAATAAGGCAAAATCTGAAAGTTTACTTTTAAATTCGTAACTCCTACCTAATCTTCGTGGAATACTTTAGTAAGCTGAGTAAAAAAAACCAATGATCCGCCTGGACACCCTCACAGCTCTCCCTTTGCGAGCTTCTTACAAAAAATACTTCTAACCTCGCAACATGAATTAGGACAATGCAGGTCCTGTTCAATTTGGAAAAAAAAATGTATGACTAAATCTGTAAAAAAGTTCATGTTTCTTTTCCCATTCTTATAATTAAAGACTTAAAAAATTCTTTACACAATTAAACAACTATAAAGATTTTAATTCAAACTATAGCCCCAAGAGCTTTGTTTAACTTGAGGTAGCATTTATGCAATTAACATGAAATTTGCAAGGAATATCTTGCGCGCAGAGAAATGTACACTTCTATGATATCATTTCAAAACATGCGTTTTAAAATTTTTTGTTCGTATTACAATCGGAAACAAAATTATTGAAGCACACATTTACATTTTTCATTTTTCATTTTTGTTTTTTTTAATTTGATGGTTAACTTTTATCACCAGCTTACATTTTTACTTACAGCATAAGACTAAGGTTATGACTCGACAAATACTTACTTAATAAAATAGTATTAAATGCCTTTTTTTTTTTTTTTTTTTTTTTTTTAAGTAGGAATTATTGCTAGCGCTTCAATAATTTTGCTGTCAACTGTATTTGCAAATTTGATAGTTTTAGAATAAAGTTAACTGAAATTTATAAGAAAGTTAACTTGAAAGTTTATACCCTGAAATTTTCATGCTTTAGAAATGGACAATATTCGTCTTTTGGGTTCGAAGCTAAATCATACCAGTCATGTGATTTCTGATTTTCCATTTCCCTGTGAATTTCCCCACCGATTACAAACAATTCCTTACAGAATACAAAATTTTCCCCATACAGAAGCATTACAGTCGGCAGCAAAAGTATCCGACCACTAGCAATAATCCCTGTCTGAAAAAAGTACATTTAATGCTTGCTTTGTTAAATAAATATTTGTCGAGTGATGTTCTTGGTCAGTCTAAGTACATGATTCGACAAGGATTTATTTAACAAAACAGTTTTAAGTGTACTTTTCTGATATCGGAATCAGGTTTTTAGTGCTCGGATACTTTTGCTGCTATCCGTAGTAACAGAATAGAATGTTGATGAATTTTCAAAATGCCCAAATATTGCGTGGCTTTTAATTGTTCTAATAAGTATATGAAAAAAAAAAAAAAAAAAAAAAAAGAGGGGTGGGGGATAAGTTTTAGTAAATAAATTACATTTGACTAAATTATGAAAAATATAATTTTTATAATCAGTTGCTTTGTTATTATTATGGTTTTAATAGTGTTTTGATATTTAATTGAATACTTTTCCAAAGTTTGATACTTTTTAAGATTTTATATTAGTAAGATATATGGAATTTTCAAAATTCTTTTAAATATAGTTAGCAGCGATGCAGGTAAAGAACATTAGTTTTAGTATATAAAAAAGAGTTTAACTTTAAATATTAACTAAATTAATAGATATACTGAAAAAAAAAAGAAAGAAAGAAAGAAAGAATGAATGAAAAATGAATTTGAAACTGTAGCTGGAGTTTTTCACTCACCTCTTGTACATAAATTATTCATAAATTTTATTTGCGAAATTATCCGTATGTATTTACTCGGGGAAAGACAGCCATTAGAGAGTCTTTTCCCGAGTAAAAAGGAATCACTTTTCCCCCCTCGATGATCAATCTATGATCTGTCCCAGTCAGTAAGAAAATCTAATTGCTATTAATTTATACAAAATTCTAATTAAATAAAAGTTTAATTGTATTCGATACAATTTAAACCTCGGTAAAGATAAATTTACACAATTCAAAAACAAAATATTTGGGAAAAATTTATTTAAAAAGTATTATAAAACAGTAAGTAGCCTGCTATGAAACTGACACATCCGTCTGTAGTTCTGCACGGGCCGGAATTTTGAGGCCCGGGCCCGGACCGGCCCGTTTATTTTTGTCAGTGTACGGCACGGCCCGGACAAAAAACGACAAAATCAGGCCCGAGCCGGCCCGGCCCGATTCAAAAATATGAAAAAAAAAAAAAAAAATGCATGCCTTTCTATGAAAAGGAGTTTTAGTATGTGTTTTGCAGAGGTTTTATATAGCGAAGCAATAGAATCTTCTTTAACAAAACTGCTGAATTTTTACAAGATAATTATATATAAACAACAGTTCATTATTACAGACGTACAGAAAGCACAAAGACAGACAGAAAGTCAAACAGAAAATATTAGCACTCATGAAACAATATTGAACAGCATTTAAAATGGTTATTACTACTAAAAATGCACGTTCAACCATTTCCTCTCATATACCGTAATGTATACGAATCTTTCATGTGATACGGTAAACAAAATTTTAATGGTAATCCAACCATATTCTATAGAAAAGAGGCTTTTGTACATGCTAAAGCTTGCAAAAAAATTTTAAGCCCGGGCCCGGCCCAGCCCGAGAACCGATTGAAAAATTCGGCCCGAACCCTGCCCGAGGGCCGGGCCGAGCCGTGCCGTGCCGGGCTCGGGCTCGGGCTCGGCCTCTAAATCCGTGCAGACCACTACATCCACCTCTCAAATGGGTAAATTGCGGGATAGAGATGTGGCACTTTTTTTCCACATCGGGGCACTTAATTAACATTTTTCAATGAAATAACTTCAAAATTGCGCTTATTATATTATTATTATTATTATTTGCTAGAGTACGATTTGTTCTTAAAGGACTTTCTTTACTTGTTGTCGCCATAAGTCAAAGTCAATGCTATTCTTTGGGAAAATAATCCCATTAAAACTAATCAACAGATACATATTTTTAAATTTTTGTTTTCACATGCAGAAAATTTATAACTGTTAAATTTATTTTACAGTTATGATACAGAAAAATTTCCTTTAGTGAAAATTTGCATTTACAGCTTTAAAATTAAAAAAAAAAAAAAAAAAAAAAAAAAAAAATTAGAAAGCTATAACCAAATAAATACAGGGAAATACTTCAATATCTTAAATTCCAAAGAGAAAAAATGTAACACTAATCAGCTGTCTCGGTTGCATTTAGCGTACTGTCATGTACCAAATGTCATCAGTGCATAAGCAATGAGTATGCATCATGCACTGATGACGGTACGCTAAATGCTACTGAAATAGCTGTTTGTTATTCCATTTTTCCCTTTGTCGTTCAAGACGTTGGAGTTTTTTCTACATTTATTTATCTAGCGCCAAGTTTCCTTTTAAACGATAAACAATTTAACTGTTGTGAATTTTTGGAATGCAAAAATGAAATTTAAAAGTATGTATTAGTTAATGCTTCATAATATAGGGATTACTTCCCCGTAGAATAACATAGGCATTGGCTCCCTGCAACGATATAGAGAATTCCTTTAACATACATGCCTAAAAATGTTTTGTAATGCACATCGATGCATAAACAGTGAGAGATTTTTATTTTAAATAATCAAATCAAGTTCAAAAGTATCCCCAAATCTGTAAGTTCAATAAAAGCAGGAACTCGAAAAGTTTCATTAAATTATTACTTTCTCATTATACATGCATGTAGAAGAAAGGTTAAGTTATTATTAAAGTGGAGTTTTTTTTAAGTTTTGAAGATATATTTCTAATTCAATGCAATTTCTGTCTTTTAATTTAGTTTTCAGTATGGCAGCTTAGCTCATGACTATTGGATAGGATTGACTTTCGATGTAAATAATGAAAGTAAGTGAAATTTTATGTTTCTGTTACGCACGTATGAATAATGTAGAAAAAGTAAAATATATAATACTTAATAACAAGTGCAAAGCCCTCGACCTTGAATTTAATTAAATTTTATTTTTCTGTGAAATCTGTAATTTTTAACTGGAACAAAGTTAGCTCGCAAATTATTATATAGACGGCAGCAAAAGTATCCGGGAACTAGCAATAATCCCTGTTTAAAAAAAGTACAGTTAATACTGCTTTGTTAAATAAATCCTTGTCGAGTCATGTTCTTAGTCAATCTAAGAACATGATTCGACAAAGATTTATCGAAAAAAAAAAAAAAAAAACAAACAAACAAACAAACAAAAACAACAACAACAACAACAACAACAAAAAAAAACAGTTTTAAGTGTTTTTTTTTTTTGTATCGGAATTTTTGGCTCGGATACATTTGCTGTTGATTGTATGTCAACGCTTTGCTGCCTTGAATTTAATTAAATTATTTTTTTTTCCTTATGAAATCTAATAATATTTCAACTGAAATCAGAGAGTTTTACACTGTGAATTCATAATCAATAAATATAAGCAATTTCAAACTTAAAAACACGTGAATTATCATCTAACATAATTTCAAAGTTGGAAGACTGGCAGCTCACAAATTTTAAAATATCGATGAAAAGTGACCTAAAATGATTAAAATAAATAAAAAATTATACAGACACGACATTATTTCATTATTTAAAACATGAAAATCTGACATTGACAGATTTTAATTTAGTGCCAGAGGCCTACTGCTAAACTTGTTAATATCGACAAATTCTTCTTTAGTTAATTCGTGACGATCTAAATTCCATGATAAAGTTTTCAATAAATCAAACCAATGTGTTTCAGCTGCAGATATTGTAACAAATAACGTTGGAAGTCCAAACTGTCTTATAGCCGCAAAACAACGTTTTTTCTCTGTTTCCCAATGAGGGGGAGGTGTGCCTTGGGGGGGACTCATGTCAAAGGTTGCCTTGGGGGGGACTCATGTCAAAGTTGTACCTTGGGGGGGGGACTCATGTCAAAGTTGGGCCTTGGGGGGGACTCATGTCAAAGTTGGGCCTGGGGGGGACTCATGTCAAAGTTGGGCCTTGGGGGAGACTCATGTCAAAGTTGTGCCTGGGGGGGACTCATGTCAAAGTTGTGCCTTGGGGGGACTCATGTCAAAGTTGTACCTTGGGGGGGGACTCATGTCAAAGTTGTGCCTTGGGGGGGGCTTCATTCAATAAATCCCCATTCAATAAGCCGACTGAAATAGGCCCTTAGCACTATTAAGAGTGACGTATAAAAATTCGACAACGCTGTACCGACTGAAATAGGGGTACCTTGGGGGGGACTCATGTCAAAGTTGTGCCTGGGGGGGACTCATGTCAAAGTTGTGCCTGGGGGGGGACTCATGTCAAAGTTGGGCCTTGGGGGGACTCATGTCAAAGTTGCACCTTGGGGGGGACTCGTGTCAAAGTTGGGCCTGGGGGGTGACTCATGTCAAAGTTGTGCCTTGGAGGGACTTCATTCAATAAATCCCCATTCAATAAACCGACTGAAATAGGCCCTTAGCACTATTAAGAGTGTATTATAAAAATTCGAGAACGCTGTACCGACTGAAATAGGGGTACCTTGGGGGGAACTCATGTCAAAGTTGGGCCTGGGGGGGACTAATGTCAAAGTTGTGCCTTGGGGGGACTTCATTCAATAAATCCCCATTCAATAATCCGACTGAAATAGGCCCTTAGCACTATTAAGAGTGTATTATAAAAATTCGACAACGCTGTACCGACTGAAATAGGGGTACCTTGGGGGAGACTCATGTCAAAGTTGTGCCTTGGGGGGACTTCATTCAATAAATCCCCATTCAATAAACCGACTGAAATAGGCCCTTAGAACTATTAAGAGGTGTATTATAAAAATTCGACAACGTTGTACCGACTGAAATAGGGGTACCTTGGGGGGGACTCATGTCATAGTTGGGTCTGGGGGGGGGGACTCATGTCAAAATTGTGCCTTGGGGGGATTTCATTCAATAAATCCCCATTCAATAAACCGACTGAAATAGGCCCTTAGCACTAATTAAGAGTGTATTATAAAAATTCGACAACGCTGTACCTACTGAAATAGGGGTACCTTGGGGGGGACTCATGTCAAAGTTGGGCCTGGGGGGGACTCATGTCAAAGTTGTGCCTTGGAGGGGGATATCATTCAATAAATCCCCATTCAATAAACCGACTGAAATAGGCCTCTAGCACTAATTAAGAGTGACGTATAAAAATTCGACAACTGTACCGACTGAAATAGGCCTCTAGCACTAATAAATGAATAAATTATAGAAATAAATTAATTAAAAATAGCATTTTAATTAAACTTGTCGACATGAAAATCGGCCCCAACACAATTTTTGCAAATGCTTATGTAAAATGACCTCCCGAAACGGAATATGACGCCAACTTTGCACTATCACCCACCGTTTTTTAGGGACACCCTTCTATTTTTATCACTTTTCAGTAATTTTATGGCTGTTAATTTGATATGCAGGGAGAGAAAGGATTATTTTAAGTGTTAAATATATTTTGAGGGGGCTACAGAATAGAAAAAATTTAAAACATGAACATTTGCAGCAAGCGGGAAATTTAGGGGGAGGGGGATTAGCCACTGAAATTATGTATTACATTTATGATACTTTTTTTAATCAATTATTATTATTATTTATTAAACATTATATTTTTTTATGTTTTTAAGTGTTAAAATAATTCTTTTCTATTCTCCAAATTAAATTCATGGCCATAAAATTACCGAACAGTGATAAGAATTGGGGGGTGACGTTCTGAGAAAACGGCGGGTGGTTGGTCAAAATGGGGATTATAATCGGATTCAGGAGGTCATTTTACATAAGAATGAGCAAGAAGTATCAGCGCTCAAAAAAGATTTTTTTTTTTTTTTTTTTGTCAGCACAGTGTTATTTTTAAAATATTTCTATAAAAAATCTATTTTATTAACCAAATTTAGACATTTTTGGATTTTTAACTCATTGGACTGTGAACATAATCAGTATTTGTAGCCATTTTTTCATTTTTGTCGAAATCGATTGAAAATTTACGATTATATGTACATATATATATATATCTGTGTGTGTGTGTGTGTGTACTGTAATAATGATAATAATAAAACTGGTTACAAAACATGTGTTGGAATATTAACAGTTCGCAAGTTTAAAAATACCAATGCAAAGTGACTTTGAAAAAAAAAATCACAACTTAATTAATTTTTTAAAAAATTAGCAAAGGGATTTTCAATAAAAAAAAAATTAAGAATTAAATCAACGTTCTAATAAAAGAAATCGCATTGGAATCGGCCTGTTCATTTAGGAGCTACAGTGCCATATAGACAAAAATACACACTCTCAGAGATAGACAAAAACTTCAAAATTATAACACTTTTTTTTTTTTTTTTTGATCGAGATTAAAACGAAGTTACCCGTGCTTTTAAAGCTTTCTCAAAAATAAATAAATAAAATGAAAATGCGTTTTTTTTTTTTTTTTTTTTTTTTTTTTATTGAAAGAAATCTGGTCAGTCATAATTAAACTTTCTCTGCGCAATGTTAAACGTATACGAATAAGATACGATCGTCTTTTAAAGGTACCTAACAAGAAAAACAAAATATTCAGCTTTCGTTTTTGGGTATCCTTCTTAAGCGTGTCTTCATTTGCCGTCTTTAGCATTTTTTTTTTTCTAAAGTATGTATTTATAATTGAATGATAAAGTTTTCTAAAGAAAGTCGAGCTTTACGACTGAAACATACAGACATGCACACACACACACACACACACACACACACACACACACACACACACACACACACAAAAGAAAGAAAGAAATTGAAAAAATGATTCTCTTTTGATGAAAATCTTCAAAATATACGAATGAATCTAATGCCCTTAGGTATAAAATGGCGAGAGGAAATTCGCTAATAACAGACCAGGGTCCTATACTTTTTTTTTTTTTTTAGAAAGCTTTAAATGCACAAGTAACCTCTTATTTTAATTGTAAAACATAATTTTAACTGAAATAGAATTAGTTTATCAAGAAGACGCCTGACCGTCTTTACTTATGTCTGTTACTTAAACTTACAGCTAAAATATGCAAAAGCGTTTATTTCCGGATTCTGTACTTAATTACTGGGTAAATATTTTTAACAGGTATCGGAAAGGTATTATGTGCACTTAAAGAAAATATTTCTAAATTTTACAGCTTACAAGTGGACTGATGGCAGCCCCCTGGATTACACTAATTGGGCACCAGGACACCCAGATCATAAAGACAAGCGGCTCCGATGCGTTTCAATGAATGCTCAAGATAAACACTGGACTTCTTCATTGTGTGGCATTCTCAGCTGGTTCATATGTAAGGTTCCCAAAAGTAAGTTAATCTCAAGTGTAACTTATACTTACTATCCCCAATTTATATTTTATTGTCAACTGACTACACAGTAGATCCTTGATTAACCAGTTTTGGATTATCCGGGTTGCAGATTAGACAGCTAAAAAATAAATAAATAAATAAATAAAGTTTTTCAGAAAGTACTCTACAAAGATCATCTCTATAGGAGGATAAGCACCAATCCATGATGGATGAAAATACACTTTGAATTAAGTAATTCACACTTCACTGGAGTTTCATAGAATGATGGGAACATGAATACAATGGATCTAAATTTCTTCGAGAACATACCCTAATAGTACACCTTCTCCAAATGACATTCTAAAGATGTCCCATGGATGAAAAGACACCCTATGGACATCTTCAGGATGTATTAGGACAAGTGTATTGTTAGGAATATGTACTGCAGTGTTGCCAACTTACAAGGACTGTTTTTCAACATTCATCATTAATATTTTATTGCAATGTTTGTCTAATTGCATGCAACGAGATAAATACATTAGAGTTCTGATTCAATGGATAAAAGATTAATTTTCCGTGGTTCAATATGAATCACGTGATATGAACCAATAGATTGCTGTATTTGGCTCTTTATCTCTATTTTGGCTTTTAAAATTTCAGTTCCCAAATTATCATTATTGTTAGGTGACGTGACAGTCCTATAACCGAAATAAAATTTTTTAAAAATAATTTTTCACATATTTCACATTATAATAAATAATAAAATACTTTTTTTTCATCATTTCCCAACAAAGTGTAAAAGTGTTTATAAAGAAAAATTAAAATTTTAAAAGAGCTAAATTTAACAACAAATAATAATTTATCAACTATTTTTAAGTATTTTGTCGGTTAAATTTCGACTACACGAAATAAAAAAAAGTAAAATAAAAAGCAAAATGATTTGTTGTTTACTGACCGCAAGCGAGATGACCGCAAGTTAGAAAGCAAATGTTTAAAAAATCGATTTGTATCATGTTCAGAACTTAGAAAAGGTTAGAAAAAAAAAGTGTATAGTAAAATACTTTCTTCTAAAATAGTGCGGAAGTAATTAAACAAAGCGGGTTAAAAGCCAGAAGGTCTGCAAAAAAGTCATTATAAAGGACATGAATTAAAAAAAGAAAGAAAAAAAAAGGCATCAGTTGACCAAAAATTAAAGAAAAATTAGCAGTTAATTATTGGGCTGAACTGAGTTTCTCTGATGAGTCAAGTCTAACTTATTTCCAGTTGATGAAAATGCTGCCAGGTCGTTAAAAATGGGATTGATTTAATGAAAATTGCTCTCTTAAAACTGTGATACTTTCTTCGTACATTGTGGTTTGTGAAGAGCATAATTTTTCAAGGAGACAGGCAAATTTTCATGCTCAACGTATCAATTAACTCAAAATATAACATGGTGATTATAAAAGTGGCGCCTGACCGACTATTTTGGAGGTGTTTCAAACAGCATTTCAAGATGATAATGCACCTTGCTATACGGTGTCTGGAGTACTTAATTTGATTCAAATTGTTAAAATTACCTATCCAATCCCATGAGCATCTATAATTCTGTAAGTAATAATATCTTTCTTCACTCCAAGTTAAATCCCTCAAAGAATATCGCAGAATTTCTTCTTTATTATACCTGGAAATATTCCTAAATTCACTCGAAAATGTTTAGTCATAAAAAGGCGCGTGGAGAGAGAGGAGGATTCGATATTTACAGCCTAGAATTTTGCAAAAACTAGAAAAATTATTTACAATATTTAGACAGTGAATTTCTGAGAGTTATATCAAAAAACGGTATAATACTATGTAAATACGCATTAAAGCAGTAATTCCATATAAAGGTGGAATTATCCCAATGCTGAATACATATTTTTATTAAAAAATTGCTTAGATCTAACAAATAAATAGATTTATTTCATATATTAAAACATAACGTGTTTATTTCATATAATAAATCATAAGAGAATGCAAAGTATATGGTTATTGCATTATGTTTAAAAAGAATATTTTATGTTAGATTTTTATAAAGTACTTCGTAGAGTGTAATAAAGCGAATTACTAAATCGAAAATGTACATAGGTATAATTTCATGTCTTTGTATTATGCAAACATGACAGTTTTATTTGTTTCAATCACTAGTTTTGATGTTATTACAAATAAAAAAGGTGTAAGTCAATTTTTCTGCAGTGCGGTTTTTTTTTTTTTTTTTTTTGGTCTCTTAGTGTATTCATTCTCTTATGAAACTGTCAGTACTTTTGATTATGCAAGGCTCGAATTGAATTTTTTACGATTGTAAGCTGGGAGACCACAATAATTTATTCATACTGAAAAATTTCTTTTTCATTACAGTCGATAACAAAAGTGTCCGAACACTAGCAAAATTTCCTATGTAAAATAAGTACACTTCATACGGTTTTGTTAAATAAATCCTTATCGAATCATGTTCATACACGGACTAAGAACAGGATTCGACAAGGATTTATTTAACAAAACCGTATGAAGTGTACATTTTTTACATAAGAATTTTCGCTAGTGTTCGGACACTTTTGTTACCGACAGTACGTATTTGTCTAATTATTTTATTCCAGAGTGTGTCCTATTATAAATTGAAGTCTTCTATTTTTGAGAATTTACAGAAAAATTAGTTTCCTTTGTAATTGTTCCGTTTGATTGCATTAAGAAATTTAGTTATTGGTGCATTTTTTGTTTTACATATCTTACGTCGTCTTTCGTCTTTCGTGTATCATTTTATCTATTGGAATTTTTATTGGTGTATAGTTTACGAACTGAAAGTTGTCAGGTTTCTCATGACTAGTTTCGTGTGTGGAGGTACAAATTAAACTCAAATGGACTGTATACTCTAATTTATTTTTAAACACTAACTCAAGGTGGGATCTCGCTCGAGGATCCCTGTAAACTTTGGTGTCTATCCATACACTGAGTGGAACACAGAGGGCGCAGCCTCTACACAGGTGCGTGCGCACCTTATTACATCATACTGTAACAAATGCCCGTACACAAGTCATTAATTACCTTCCACGACATTATTTCTTTGGAATGGTCGAAAGAATCAAAAGAGATGACCGGCTAATCCCTTCCATTGTCACTGTCTTAAGCTCACAACTATGTCGAGCAGGTGATGGTGATTGGTGATTGGGTTTTACGTCGCACTAATGCTGCGCAGATGGGCAATTCTATGTCGAGCAGGACACATCCATGATCATCGTCTCCGCTATAGCCGCCAAATAAAATTGTTTTCAATAGAATAAGCATAATTTTTATGGAATGAAAAAGTTTTTTTCTATTTGGGAAATCCTCATTCAGATCTGCGGAGAATGGGAAATATTAGGAAGCTATTTTTAAGTTTGATGAATCTATTCTTAATTAACAACAACAACAAAAAAAGAGTTAGGTTTTGCGAGAGAAGAACAATGACTAATATTTTGATTGATTATAATAATATGTTTATTTTTACATTATCAAGTAAATAATTCTACTCATAGCGAGTTAGATTCTGTGGTTTATCAATGAGTCTGGCAATCCGCTGGTAGACATCTTATGTGTAAGCTACATACACTCTATTGTCAATCAACTATTGGATGGATGGTCGGGTTTTACGTCGCACTAGTGCTGCGCAGATGGGCAATTGGCAACGGTCTGGGACACACCCCTAGAGGTGGTCCGGAGACATGCCATCACAATTTTGATCCTCCACGGAAGGGATGGCTCTCCCGCTTCGGTGACCCCCAGAGGTATAATTTTTTATGGGAACATGGAGGACATTGCGGCCACGACAGATTTTACGTGCACCAGCCACCATTAGTGTACACGGCGGTCTTTGGCCGGCTCGAGTACCGAACCCGCAATCTTCCAATTACGAGGCCGGCGCTCTACCGACTGGGCTACCGTGGCCCCAATCAACTATTGGAAGAAAGCTGTCATATACGAACGAGTATTGCTTTAATCTTTCTGAATTAGGAAACATCAGCGCGAGATTCTTTTATCAATGTTTATAAATATTAGTTTTATGCCCTTCATTCTATTATGATAGGCAGTGATTTTTATGTTAATAAGTTGGATGCTTGGTGTCCATTCTCAGTTTCGCCTTCTCTGATCTTTAGAGATTCTATTGAATCTAGAGTTTATATTGAATTGTGATCTAGATAGTTTTTGCAATTTACACAGTTTGGGGATGCGCGTGGGCAGTAGATTGTCATCTGTGGAACCCCGCCTTTCACCACAGACAGCATAGTTTATTGGATTCTTACAACGTACGGGAGTATGATTGTATTCTTGAAAATTGAGTCAAAGCGTTAACCTAATAAAAATCTTTAAAAGGCAACTGTGACGATCAAGTAAAATATTTTTTTTTGTTTATCACACTTTTCGCGTATGTCTTTTAAAGTCTAGAATCATATTCATAAGCCCGTTGTGGCCTCAGTTCTCCCGAAATATTGTGTAGTTTATGTTTGCTACAATGACACGTTCATTTGCGTGTATTAAAAATAATTCTTTATAAAGATCCGCATTCTCGTAACCACCAGAAGGCGTGGGCGTGGTTGAGCATTTCAGGGATGGAACACGGGCGCAGAATTCATACCGGAATCTGTATAAGAAATTTCTCTACTTATAATATCATTGATTTAAGAAGTAAACAATTTTCTTACATTGATAGTGGTATGAATTCTGCGCCCGTGTTCCATCCCTGGCATTTGTTCTCGCGAAATTCGATGGCAGTGCCCGTTTTAAAATCGTTTTCCTAAATTGCAAATACCCCATTACGCAGCACCAGTCCGATGTAAAACCCAACCAACCAACCATCCAACCAACCTAAATTACGAAATATCGTATCTAGGAAATTATTTATCAAAAATATAACTTTTTCGGTCTTCAACCACCTTGGCATCATGAATAATAATAATGACAAACTTTCTATAACTGGGCAATTGTGACATTTTTAATGTTTTTCTAATTATAAAGGCACTCTACTATGATCATTATAGGTATAGAACACAGAATAGGACCATTTTTAATCGTTTAAGTTTTACTTCTATCCATGATGTTTATCTGATGGCGACCCTAGCCAGGCATTCCGTATATCGGTTTAAAGGCTTTAAAATAATGCTCGTCGATTTTGTCCGAAAAAGACGCTGTTGAAGGAAATGAGGGACCAGAACCAAGGTTTGTTCGCTTCTGGAAAAATATTTCACTCTCTCAGCGCACCCAGGTAAGATGCAGCTGCTCCATGCTGTGAGAATCCACACAAGGCATGTTGTATATAGGTTTATCAAAGCAAAAGTGCCTTGCAAAAAAAATAAAATAAAAAAATAAATAAATAAAAATACGCGATGTGCCCTGTAAAAAATGTTGCTGAAGGCAGTCGGGAAGATAATCGATGTTCGTTTATATTTTTATTTATTTTAAAATTACTTACTTTTTTTTTTTATTGATTAATTAATTAAAAAAAAATGTGCGTTTTACGTCACCAAGTAAGGCACTGTGAAAGTGGGGAAACACAAATCAAGACTCGTTTAGAAATCTGTTTCTTTTTGAGAACTAAATGATAACGTGCAATAGGGGCCTAATTAGCCCTCAGATAAGAAGCTGCAAAAATGCAATTGAAACTCGAACCGAGTTTTGTTTACAAATTTGCTTTTTCTCGAAAACTGATGGGCGTATTTTAAAGAATTGTTCCTCAAATTTTATATTTTTTAAAATTCACTCAATAAAGTGTTCAAATTTAAATTAAATAGTGACCAACGGAATGAGAAAAACCTGCGAATGTATATATATAAATCTATTTTCTTGCATTGTACAGACATAGTAGCATTATATACATATATAGATATGATAATGTTCAAAATTTCATGTAATTTTATTAATTTTTAATTAATTTGTTTTTCTTTTAGGATCGTATCACTCAGCTCCATTACTACCAACTCCAACTCCATGTAAGTAAGTTTTATAATTACTTGGTGAAAAATAAAATAAATAAGAAAATATCAGTTGTTTAAAGTTTAATAGTTATTTATAAAGTATAAGTTACTAATAAGTCATTTAAACTTACTTATATTCTATTTTCACTTTATTCTGTATGTGTATATATATATAAACTGGATATTTTATAAAATTTTTTGCATTCGTTTTTTGATTGTTTTATACGTTATGTAATATCTAGAAAATAATTTATCACTAGAGTCGGGCACTTTAAATTTACCTACAAACGCGTGATGAATCAATATGACGATGATTTATAAACCATTACTTTGAAAAAAAAAAGTTATATTTGAACAGTGATGATACTTATTTATTTTTAAAATTCCTATTAATGTTAATGTTGCACAATAAGGTGGTTATTCTGTCCGACTCTCAGGCTATTGGATCTAGGGAAATACCTACCTCTAAGAATATCCTAGATTGTCGGGATCTCTTGGATGGTTGGATGGTTGGGTTTTACGTCGCACTAGTGCTGCGCAGATGGACAATTGGCGACGGTCTGGGACACACCCCTAGAGGTGGTCCGGAGACATGCCATCACAATTTTGATCCTCCACGGAAGGGATGGCTCTTCCGCTTCGGTGACCCCCAGAGGTATAATTTTTTTATGGGAACATGGAGGACATTGCGGCCACGACAGATTTTACGTACAACAGCCACCATTAGTGTACACGGCGGTCTTTGGCCGGCTCGAGTACCGAACCCGCAATCTTCCAATTACGAGGCCGGCGCTCTACCGACTGGGCTACCGCGGCCCCGGGCTCTCTTGGAGAGTTTGAGAATTGATGGGCGACAAGCAACACTCCAATGGATTCCGGGACATTGGGATGTTTTCGGCAACGAACAGGCCGACTGCTGGCTAAGAAGGTCACCTAAATATTTCAGAAGCCAAATACTTATAAGTCCTTCCATTCCACAAAACTTTACATAAAAAATCTAATGAGACAAAACTGGAAGGCATTGCTCACTTCTTCTGTTTCTTCAAGAAGTTGGAGGAGTAACTTGGAGCAGGGTGTTTCTGACAAACCCCGCGAAAAAGCTGTGGCGGAATTTAGACTTGCAGTGGGCCTTGATTGTCTGATGGCCTATCTTTATCTTTTTTGGGGTTTTCCTGAGCCCAAATTGCCCCTTGTGTGGGAAAGATGAAGTTATGGACAGGAACCATTTGTTGGGATGCTCGGCTCTGCAAGGGGACTTCGAAGTGAAGAGATATTGGAGTGCCAAACATCTGCTGATGAGACATAGACTTTTTTCTTTTGCTGTATTTCTTTTCATGTTATTCATATTTCTATTATTTTGCAGTGTCTGTCATTTTCTCATGCCACTGGAAAAAAAAAAATAATGTTGTATTAAAGACAAATTATCATTATAATAATGCAATATGTAAAAAAATTGTTGAAAGCTTTGATCAAAATCATCGATCCAGGAATTTTAAATATAAATTTCAAGTTAGAAATAAGGGATATGAGCAATTTTTTGCAGATAATTATTAACATAAAATTATATTGAGGTTGTGTAGGTTTAACGTAAAGCTGTAATTATTCAGTAGGCAATGAATTTTATCTTTGTGATGTAATGAAAACCTTCACAAGTGAACACTGCAGGAAAAATCTGCCATATTTTCTTATTTATATTTGTATTGTGTGAGAAAATGTTTGTATTCTATGGGGAAATTGGCAGTAGAATTCGAAATTATCTGGGTTTCAAAACAATGTATCTCATCTTTTTTTTAAATGCGAGTCCAAATCATCAATGGTTTTTCACTCCAGCTAATTTATCCTTCTACATTTCTTTGTGACTTTCCCGATAAAATGCAAACATTTTCCTATAAAGTATAAACAATTCCCATTTGAGTACAAGCATAAACATGAGAATGTTGCATTTTCCCGAAAGTGGTCACATGGGAAGGGTTTCATGACGTCATACCAATAAAGTCTATTAAGGATATAAATCCGAAACCCCTAAACCGGTAAAATTCATTTGCAATATTCGAGGATTCATCCCTAGGTTTGGTTTGGAGATATGCTGTCAAAAGTGTGATCTTCAGCAGAGGGGATGGTTTCGTCGCTTCTTTAACCCCTAAAAGTTATGCAGTCGGCAGCAAAATTATTGATGCGCTAGCAATAATACCTATTTAGAGGATGTGCACATAATACTGTATTGTTAAGTAAATATTCGTCGAATCATGATCTTAGTCTTATGCTGCTTATAAAAGAAAAATTGGATAATTTAATAGTCAAACTATATGTATATGTAAATGAAAAATGTGGATGTGTGCTGCAATAATTTTGCTGTCGACTGTAAATTTATGAAATACAGAGGATACTACACACACGACAGATTTTACGTGCACCACACATCATTAATTTATGCGAAAATTTTTGACCGGCTTGGATATCGAATCCGCAATCGTCTGATTGCAAGTTCGACACTTTACCAACTAGGCGGTCAGATAAAACTAAAAGAATTCAATTTTTTTTTTACTTTTTCCTTTTCCTTTTTTCTTTTTTTAAAATTCTGTTTATAAATTTTTGATAAAATTTGAAAGACAACTGTTTTGTGATCAAAATGACCCATCTTCGTTTTAGATATACACTAAGAGAAAAGTTTTATCGAATAATCAAAAATCTGATGTACACAACAAAAATTTCTCTTTAAATATGTTATTATATGTTATTTCTTATAAATAAATATTTTTTACTTACAAATACTAAAAAATTGATGTAAAATTATATATATATATAAGCAAATACAAAGAATATTTTTTGAAATTATTTTATTTTCTTAACAAAATATCTTTTAATGTCGTATCAAATACGTTTTTTGTTATTCTAATAAAAATTTAGTTTAAAATAACAAGATATTCTCAACAAAACACATTTTGTAGTTTAATTAAATTCTTTCTTTAGGTATAAATATTTTAAATAAAAGACTGATAAGAGTTAAAAAACAACTAATATAGAGGTAGAAAAAGTAACATTTTTAGTTGTTTTTGTATTTTTTTGAGCAGAACGGAAACAAAATTGATTTTAGGTTGAAATGATACATCCCAAGGTTGTAGAGTTAACTGTGTTTTTGATAATTGTCTATTTATTTGTCTATCAGCCCGTCTATTATACAAGTTTTACTATTGGTGGATGAATTCCAGAGTTTCTACAAAACTGTATATAAATTTTGACATAAACAGTTGGATAGATTTTTGGTGTACATCTCTTTATCAGGTAGAGTGTATATATTAGGAGTACAAATAAGTTTCCGCTGTTTGACAAAAGATGGCAGAACCAGAAGGTTACGTTGAAATTGTCAGATGTAAAACGTAATATCGTAAGTTTCGTCATCTGGTAACAACATAACCTTGAAGTATTAGTATCCCCCCTTTTTTTTTTCGGGCGTAAATGTCAAGTTTTGTGCCGAATAAGCGTCATTCTCAGGAACTTTTTATTTGCTTCTTTAATTTTAAGAAATCTGCAGCTGAGGCACATCGATTGCTTGCAGACTGGTGAGGCTGCTTTATGTGAGAGAAACTGTCATGAGTGGTTTTAAAAGTTTTAAAATGGCGGGTTTGACGTAGAAGACAAAGAACGCAGTAGAAGGTCAAAAGTGTACGAAGACACAGAATTGGAGGAAGTACTACAGTACAGTACTATTGGAAGAAGGTTCGTCCCAAACACAAAAAGAACTTGCACGTATATTAGAAGTGACTCAGCAAGCAATTTCACATCATTTAAAGATGGTGAATTGATTCAAAAACAAGGAAATTGGGTTCCATATGAACTGAAACCAAGTCCACATGTTGTGGCGTCGGTCAAAACCTATTTCAAGTACTTAGGTAGGATTTCCTACCCTACCCGCTGTATTTACCAGATGTTGCCCTTTCTGATTATCACTTGTTGTGGTCGATGGCACATGATGACATGATGAATCGATGGCACATTTAGACTGAACAGCGCCTTACATCATATGAAGATTCCAAAAATTGGGTCGATTCATGGAAATTTAGCGATTCATGGTCGATTCATAGCCTCAAAAGATGAAGAGGTCTTCCGACGTGGTATCCGAATGCTTCCGGAAAGATGGGCAAGAGTAGTTGCTAGCGATAGCCAATACCTTGAGTAAAATGTAATGCACCATTCTTTCACAATAAATTCCTAATTTTTGATAGAAAACGGCGGAAATTTATTTGTATCCCTAATAAGTATTCTTCGATCACATTTCTTGAGATCACGGAAGCCTCTTCGCAAGTGCTGATTTAACGAGTCAGCTGTTAAAATAGGGGAGAAAGACATCTGATTCAGAAAAAATAAGCGATAGGAGTTCGCGGAATAACTGGATGTTTTTCAAATCCTAAGCTGTCGGTCAATTTGACACCCCTCCAAGCTTCTGGACAGTTCCTCACTTCTAAATTTAGGAAACGTGGTTATATTATATAGTTTTATATAAACTGTCTTATGCCAGCTAAAATGACGCCTTGTATGACGCTAAAATGTAATCGCCTTGCGAAGTAGCTCCTCTGATGAATTCTTATTATCTCGGTAGACTTGGTAATTGATCATCGAATAACGCTTTTGAAGGTAGGTAGTATTTGTGATAGTCTTGAGATTACAAAATGAGAAATATTTAGGATTCGAGACGTTTTTGTTTTCAATCGACCTATTCTAACAATCGAAAAATTCGTCCTTTTATAAACATGTTGCGGGGGCGTATTTTAGCATCTTTGTTGCTTCTTCGTTGTTAAAAATGTTCCGAAAATTACGAATTTACTGTGTATATTGCATTGACACGTGTATCTACATCAAACTTTATTTAAAATATCAGTGCAGTATTGTTTCTAAATCGCTTGCAAAATACAGAAGATTTTTTAAGAATGGGAGACTTTGGTAGCTTCACTTGACTATAATTTTCAAGGCTGTTTTATACCCCTATTAGCCTGATATATGCTAGTTGGACAGTACTCCTGTTGAATCATCCACGAAGAACATAAATAAAACCAGGATGATTATAATTAAAGTTACGATTTCAAAACCCTATAATTTTAAAACTACCCATCCGAGCGATTTGATATTTTACAAGAGCAATTGTGAGGCAATAAAATTTTGTTTGTAAAAAGAAAAAGAAGTTCCAAAATGTGCCGTTAATTATCCGTAAAGTATTTGTTTCATGAAGATCCTCTTTTTCTATTTTCACTCTGACTGTTTCCGCTATAAACACGTATTCTTGTTTTTTTGCTGAAACTTTTTAGTAAACCCTTAAAGTCTATTGTCTCTTCCTATTCCATTGTGTTGCTAACAACATTCCTGTGTTTAATGAGTCCATTAGGCGTTTTACCCTGACATTACCCTGACAGCGCCATCTTTAGGAACATCTTGGAACTACTTTTTTCCTCCCCAAAATAAAATTTCATTGCCTCACGATTGCTCTGGTAAAATATCAAATCACTCTGTTGGTCAGTTTTAAAATTATAGCGTTTGAAATCGTAACTTTAATTACAATCACCCTTACATTGAAAGAACTTTAAAGAATGATATTGTTACGCTGTCAGCATAGACCATGATCACAAAGACGATTTTTTACCCGGATTAACTTGGGATATACGAGTATAAATACTACATTTAAAAAATGTCATGGCAATAATCACGATTTAGAGCTTAGATAATTATTGATAATAAGGATTTTCCGCCCAAATTCGCCAAAAAGTCGCCAAGGATTGATAAAGTCGTCAAATTCGTCGCCAAGGCCCTTATTTGCCCTGGTGAAGCTTTTAACAGGTTTATAAATGCAATTACATAAAAATAATGACTAGTTTTTACAAATTTGTAATAATATTAACATTTTGAATCCTAGTGATTATAAAAGTTTTGATTTCATTTTGGCTGATAATGTTAATTGTTTTGATATTATTTTTCTTTCTAGTAGAACCCTGCGAAAAGAGCTCCTCTCAGCAAAAGCCTTCCGTGTATTTCGAAGGTTCATGTTACTTCGCAGTCATCGAAAGTTTGAGTTGGCATCGAGCTAAACAATTTTGTGAAAACCAAGGAAGCAATCTGGTCTCTATTCACTCCACGGAAGAGATTGGATTTTTGCTGAGACTTGTAAGTATCAGATATAAGAAAGTATTTGTACTTTTTACGACATATTTATCGAAGACTAAGGGGGTAGAACAGGCAGTAACAAATTTATAGTGCAAAAAATCTATTATATTTAGTTTAAAAAAAAAAAAAAAAACAGCACTGTGAAAAATATATAAAAGCCGAGAAAATGACAAATATTTGATCTTTTTAATTTAGAACGCTAGAGGGCTCTGCTTCCTGCTCACTTCGCTCACTAAACTTCGACTTGCTTCGCTTATTAACCCCTGTTGGGCTCTACCCGCCTATTCGCTGCTTTGTTTTTCCCTGAATAGGAATATTAACAGTGCATAATATAAGACAGAAGCAGAACAATATTATAGAAATTCCTATATTCAATGTCAAATTGAAATACACAAAATTTAATACTACTTTTTTCTCTTGTTTAAATGAAGTATTATGCTAAAAATCAGTAATTCCTTTTAGAATAGTAAGAAATTCGGATTATCTAAACAATTCTGCGTTACAGCTTTAGTATATGATCAGCTTTACAACTTTTGAATTTTTGTTTAAAAAAAAAAAAAAAAAGAATCTAGTACTTAAGAACCACGATCTTTTTGAGGACCAGAATTTTTTTGTCATCCATTATAGGCAAGCGTTTAATTTGGTGATATTTTTTATCTTAAAATTTGTATTATAACAAATTTTTTTTATAAAAGAAACTGAATTTAATAATTAAAAGCAACTGAATATCTTAGAAATTTGATATCCAACATAGCATTGCTTATGATTCAGATTATATATTCTTTTTTTTTTTTTTAATTATCATCATTGTAAGCATTCATAGCATTATTTCGCAGGAATGTCAAACAAAAATTTATATTAAACTTTTCCTTGAGAAAAAGTTTCTAATATCTAAATATTTTGAAAGAGAGGGGAAAAAATAAATTAAATAATATCTGTATAACTGACTGCATTTCTTTTTGTCTTTGAAGTATGTTTATCTTTTTTATTTAAAAACATAATTAGTACAAAACTTTGAATAAACACCGTAAAATAATAATAATAATAATAATAATAATAATAAAAATTGAAACAATTGTTTAAACTACAAAAGAGTGAAGAGGAAAACAATTTTGTAAGCTAACATCAAAAATTACAAAAACAGGCAACAAATATGCCGTGTCGAAATAAGAAAGCACAACCTTTCATCAGGCAAAAAAAAATAAAAAGTCTCGTTACAAGTCTAGCAGAACATACTGTCCGTTTTCGTAAACCATGTCTACCTCTCGCGGAACGATCCTACTCGGAAAAGGGGTGATGCGTTGAATGAGATGGGCACTTAGCCAAATGCGCTTTTCGTTCTACACGTGTTCGTTTTCTTTTTATGAGTCTTCAATATTTATTTTACCTTTTTACGCGAATTTAAAGTTTAATTTTTAATTTTAATTAACAATATTTTATTTAATGTAATTTATATGACAATATGCGCGAAAAATAAAAGGTGTAAAATAATCATGATAAAAAAATCTAATGATTTGATTTAAATACGATTTTCTGTAAATTTCTGTAAAATAGAGATCCAAAAATATGGTATTTTTATTTTAGCAGTATAATTTAAAAGAAAAAAATATATTACTTTTACTACAGGTAAAGTCTACTGTAAACGTTGTTCTTTTTCTCTTCTTTTATTAATGAATTATGTAAATTTTACCTAATTTAAGTCATTTTTAATTAATTTACTACTATAATCAGTGCATGAAACAAGTGTTCAGGTATGACAGATATAGTACGAATTTAGAGATCAAGTAAGCAAATAAAAATAATTTTAACTGAAAAAAAAAAAAAAGAAGAAGAAGAAAGAAAACAGGCATTTACTTTTAAGTTTACGGATTTTATTTTGCATCGAAGAATAAAACTGATCTTCCACATTTATTTAAAAATTACAAGGGGGAAAAATCAGCATTTTGCCTTTATACGAATATAACGAAGAAGTATCGCCTCAAAATTCAATAATGTCCTGAAAAGAAAAAAAAAGAAAAAAGAAACCGCAACTTATCTCTCACTCGTAAAATGTAAACATTCTCTCATCTTCTACGCTTCTACCCTATTTTAACAAAATCAATGCAGACCTCACGCATGCGCATAGGTGAGCAGGGTCACAGCTAACGAAAACAAACAATATCTTATGTTGCCTTTATGTTTATTATTTTTCGCATGGTAAATAAATATTTATGCTAATTATTTCAATACGAAATTCTTATAAATTTTCCTTCATCTTCATTCAATAGTAGTTACAAGTACCTTTTCCAACAGATAAAATATTAATTATTTGTTTGTCCTTCTATCCTTAATAGGCTTAAAAATATTTAGCTTTTTTTTTTTTTTTTTTTTTTTTTCTTAAAGATGATAAAAAATGCTTCTAATCATATTCTGCACTTTGTTTCATTCAGGTATGTCAAATAGTTTAACTAAAATTTCAAACAAAGAAAATAATCTGGTGTGTCACTCACACGACTTTCTCTTACCCTGCATTTCATTATTATAAAAACAGATTACATATTAAGATGTAACGTAAAATGAAGGTATATTTAAATAGTTAAAAATTGTTTCAAAAACAATTTTACTAGACATACATACTTCTATGTGCGGGGTCTACCGCCCCTTCCTAAATCCCCGAATCATGGTATATACATTAATAAAAAATAAGGCTGTTATTAAATTTAAAAGTTTATTATAAATTATTGGGACATATCCAAAACATTCCTTCAAACTTATCAAAATTTTCAAATAGGAACCCCTTATAATCTGAAAAACAACCAGTTTGGATTTTCTGCATTTATTTGATTTTACATTATGCTGATAACAAATAAATCGCTAAAAACTTCCTTTTTGTATTTAGAGAACCTCAAGAAACGTAGTTATAGCAAGAAATAAATGTTAAAATTTGGAGTCCACACTAGTATATTCTTTACCTTACAGTATGGAACGTAATTATCATCCCGCAGCAGCTTTCCTGCACTTGTTAAGATTTAAAAAGGACTTTTATATTCAGTAAAGAATGTATTTATTCAATTTTGAGTAGTAATGCATATTGTCTGTAAATTATTAACACTATTTAAATCTAGTACTGTATATTTAAAAAAAAAAAAAAAAAAAAAAAAAAAAAACATAATACAACACGAAATGCAATGCCATCAATTTTAAATTATAGTCCTAATATATTAGAATTCTTTTGCGTAACCCTTACCAGGAATATTAATGTTAAAGATTTTCCTGTCATATTATATACTAAACATGCTTTTATGCTTAAAAATATACGCCCAATTCGTTTTGTTTAGTGCAGTAGAAAAGTATTAAATTGAACGTACAATGTAAAAAAAAAAAAAAAAAAAAAAAAAAAACTGTTAAAAGTACAGGAAAAATCTGGCAGCTGGGGTGCCAGTATTTCTCCGTCAAATATACAGGACAAAACTGTACTTTTAACAGAAAAAACTGTTTGATTTACAGGATTCCTGTGTAAAATATATGTCAGTGATACAATTTTACGGCTTAAAACTGTATATTTGGCGGAGAAATACTGCCACCCCAGCTGCCAGATTTTCCCTGAATTTTTTACATTTTTTTTTTTTTCAGTGTACAAAATATTTTGCCCATAGGCGTAATGTAATTGAATTTTCTTGGATATCCCTGTACACACTGAGAAAAAAAAAATACATATTAGCTTTCATCTAGAACGAATAAGTGGCCAGTTTCTTAATCCCTAAACTAGGAATGTAGATTTCTGATCTATGTGTATAAGACATGCCAATAAGGTGAATAAACGAAATGATCGAGAATTTCTAGTGTATACATTTCTAGATCGTGAAACAATATTATGAATATTCTAAATTTTCTGAATCCTTTGCACTGCAAAAAATTCTTGCTTGATTTTCTAGAATTGGGTCATAAACCAAGATTACAGTTGTTACAGCTCGCCTCTTGGGTACATATTTATTTGCAGAGATTTTTAAATAAGTTTGACCTCGATAATATACGGAAACGCTCTAGAATTCTAATAGGGGCTTCTTGAACTCGCTTTCAAGGAGGAGTAGAATTTATAAGGATGAAATGGAACTATTTTTACTATAGCCAGAAGCAGATTCTAGATGTGAAATACAGTATTTTTTCTCAGTGCACGACTCATTTGCTTGAATTCAACGAGAAGTTTAATATAACGTCCCTATATGATGCAAATCTCTATATGATACCAAGTTTGGACTTCTTGATCAAGACCAGGCTAGAATGCCTTTCACGGGTTTTTTTCCAAGGGGTCCTAGCTCGTATTTGCGCTAGTTTCCAAGAAAATAATGGAAAACGCCAAACGAATAGGCCGACTATTACGACCAAGATTCTACCCCGGTTTCTACAGTCGGTAACAAAAGTGTCCGAACACTAGCAAAAATTCCTATGTAAAAAAAGTACACTTCATACGGTTTTGTTAAATAAATCCTTATCGAATCATAATCGAATCCATATCGAAATAATATTGTTCTTACACTGACTAAGAACAGAATTCGACAAGGATTTACTTAACGAAACCGTATGAAGTGTACGTTTTTTACATAGGAATTTTTGCTAGTGTTCGGACACTTTTGTTACCTACTGTACCTTCCAACTACCATTTTAGACAGAAGAATCTCTCGGACACTAGCAGGGCTGATTTTTTTTTTTTTTTTTTTTTTTTTTTTTTTTTGGAGGGGGAGGGGTGTCCTATTGCAGGTGCTTTCCAATAATGTGATTTTTATTAATATCTAGAACTTATGCAGGTACTTTTTTAAGTTAACCAATGATGTTTCAGATAAAGTTATAAGCAATAAATATAAAATTACCTTCTCACAAGATGGATTTAATATTTTTAATTTGTTTATTCTTTTAAACAGCTTCATGATTCGGCCATGGAAACGAATCGAGTTTGGATAGGTCTTAATGCTTTCGGATCTGATGGAAGTTTTCAGTGGACTGATTGGACTGCAGTAGACTTCACATACTTTGCATCAAACGAACCAAACAATTTTCAGAACCAAGAGAAGTGCTGTAATATGAATGCAAGAGATGGTATGTAATTAACATATTATCGTTGGGGATATTTTCCTGTTTTGAATAGTAAGGTCTGTCTTTTGGCTTTCCTCTAAAACGTTTTATCTCTATATATTAAAAAAAAAGTTACTGTCGCTGGCGTCAAATTTTTTTGTCTGCGACCGCATCTTCTCTCGGAGGGAAGGGTCCTTCCCGTCATGAGAGGTATCAATGTGTTCCGAATGCTCCAAGGAAGAGATTTCAGCTACTTAGAAATTTCTCTCATTTTAATTAAAAAGGTTATTAACAAAAAAAAAAAAAAACAAGTTTATGAAGGTACTCTATTTGCCACCTTGAAAAAAGTTTCTCCCAGTGACGTTATTCTTTTCTATGAAGTCATTTTACACGGGAAAATTAAAATGGTTGTAGGTAGGTACAGTCGGTAACAAAAGTCTCCGTACACTAGCAAAAATTCCTATGTAAAAAAGTACGCTTAATACAGTTCTGCTAAATAAATCCTTGTCGAATCCTGTTCTTAGTCAGTGTAAGAACATGATTAGATAAGGATTTATTTAACAAAACCGTATGAAGTGTACTTTTTTCATAGAGGAATTTTTGCTAGTGTTCGGACACTTTTGTTACCGACTGTACAACAATAATGCAAATACTTCCAATTAATGGAATTCAAATAATGTAGGATAAATATGTAATAATACTTAATAAATACATAATAATATATAAATGATAAATACATACATGATAAATACATAATAATTTAAGATACGTCATAATGTACAAGAGTTCTTCATTGTATCCTTAAAGATACTTTTTTTTTTTTTTACAAAGACTTCAAACAACACAGAGAAACCTAGAAAGATGCATTTTAGGATTCACCCGAAGTGACAGAAAGGGAAACACTTAAATTAGGAAACAAACCAAACTTACTGATGTTATTTCTAGAGTCAAGAAGTTAAAATGGAGTATGGCTGGGCACCTTGCGAGAAGAAATGATGATAGATGGACCACTAAAGTTCTATATTGGAGGCCAAGAGATAAGAAAAACATCAAGGAAGAGACACCACTGTGCCGTTGGAGAGATGAAATCGTGAAGTTTGGACAAACAGAATGGAGGAGAATGGCAGAAAACAGGGCAGTTTGGAATCACCAAGGAGAGGCATTCATCTGCAGTGGATTGATAAAGGATGAACTTGATTATGATGATGATCATTATATATATATTCTTCATTTATGAAATCTATACAGTTCATACGACAGTGCAGTATGAAAAGGATGTTCAGGGTGGCCATAGTTAAACTGACAGTACTTACAAGGGAAGTACAGTCGGTAACAAAAGTGTCCGAACACTAGCAAAAATTCCTAGGTAAACAAAGTACACTTCATACGGTTTTGTTAAATAAATCCTTATCGAATCCTGTTCTTACACTGACTAAGAACAGGATTCGACAAGGATTTATTTAACAAAACCGTATGAAGTGTACTTTTTTTACATAGGAATTTTTGTTAGCGTTCGGACACTTTTGTTACCGACTGTATGAATCAGTAAAATTGCTTTTCAAACCAAACCAAGCTTAAATAAAAGAGCATGGTCGAAAACATTGGATACAGTAGAAATTTGCTGCAACAACTCCCATGGAGGCCGAGATATGACCCCCTAATAGTTTTAGTTATTTCTATAAACACACGTCGTCGTAAGAACGGATGGTGCCGTGGTAGCAAGCTTGACTTATGATACGGAGGTCCTGGGATCGAGTCCCCGCAAGGGCGTTTTGTATTTTATTTTTTTATTATTTCAACTGAAATATTTATTTTTTACATTTTCAATTAAATTAAATCATTATTTTAAGAGAAAATATTAATTATATTAAAACAAGTTTTTTTTTTTTTTTTTTTTTTTTTTTTCAGCGAGGGCAATTTAATATTTTTTTAATTTTTAACCAATTTATTTATTTATTAAATTTAAAGAAATTAATAATTTAACTGGAAATACTTTTATATTACATTTAGATATTATTTTGTTAATGATTGCATTCAGATAAAATTTTGTTAATGATTATGTTTTATGTAAAATTTTAATTACTATTTTTTAACGACGACTTTAATAGTAAGAGTTAATCGTCTGCACTCAATTATTTATTCATGAAATTTTTTGCATAAAAAATCCTGAATGAAGAACAGCTGTTGCTTAACTATTCGACGTCGTATTTAACTTTTATTTCAAATATTTCATTAACACGTTCACGCCGGCGTTCTCTTCTCAAAAGTATCTGAGCACTAGCCAATAATTCCGATATCAAAAAAGTATACTTGAAACTGTTTTGTTCAATAAATCCTTGTCGAATCATGTTCTTAGACTGATTAAGATCATGATTCGACAAGGATTTATTTAACAAAGCAGTATTAAGTGTACTTTTTTTGGACAAGGATTATTGCTAGTGTTCGGACTCTTTTGCTGTGAACCACCGGTGAACCACGCCGGCGTGAACGTGTTAAACAACTGTCAAATTTGGTGGTGTCGGAAGAACTGATAATAACATTGAACACAATGACAAATTTTCTCAAAATGATTTTACTAATTTATAATTAGTTTACATATAAAAAAATTCAAAATCTGGGTAAATATGAACAGTACAAATCTAGTAATATCGACGAAAAGACAAATATTTAACAAGATGTTCGTGACGAACAATAATTGACGATGAACAAAATTGTAATTCAAATAATTGTGATAAATCTTTTTATGTTTCTTGTACTAATTGTGAAAAATACATATGGTTTCATGTTTTTTCTGCTTTTAATCATAATTGTTATAAATTAGAAACTACGTTCGCAGCTTTAAATATGATTATCTTTTTTATAAATAAAAAAATAAAAATATACATTTCTTAAATTCATGGTCAATACTTTATTAATTGAAATACTCAAAAAAAAAAAAAAAAAAAAAAAGGCTTCTTAATGTAATAAATATTTTCTCTTAAATAAATAATTTAATTTAATTAAAAACGTAAAAAAAAAAAAAAAAAAAAAAAAATGAAAAAATAAACAAATTACAAAACGCCCCTGCCTGGACTCGGTCTCAGGATCACCGTATCAGAAGTCAAGCACGCTACCAATGCACCATCCGTTCTTACCACGAGGCGTGTTTTGCTGGTTTTTATAGAAATAACTAAAACTATTAGGGGGCCATATCTCGCCCCCATGGGGGTTGTTGCAGAAAATTTGTACTGTACCCTATGTTTTCGACCATGCTCTTTAATTTATGCTTGGTTTGGTTTCAATAGCAATTTTACTGATTCATACTTCCCTTGTTAGAATGTTCTGCAATGCGATTTAATTGCAAGAATGACACCAAAGTTTGTATGAAAATTAAACTAGACGGGGGATGAAGGATTCCACAAAAAAAAGAAAATAATAAAAAACTATTCCTTTAAGTTTCAAAATTTATAGCTAGGGGAATATGTGGTGCTCTTCTTCTAACAAAGCTTTTGTCGTAATTTATAATTTAAAATTGGTGATTGCGCACGTTCTTTAAGCATTGCTTTTGTCTCATTTATTATTTTGAAATCGAAGATACCACGCTAATTTGTCCACGAGAAAAGCTTTACTTAGAAAAACAGCGCCAGATATTGCCCTAGCAGTAAATTTTGCAACTTATATTATTATCTTATCATTCATATTTTTTTCGGACTCCTTCGCACCCCTTCTTGTTTAATCCTTCTATACAGTTTGGGACTATTCTTGCAATGAGACCGCGTTACAGAACCTTGTAAGCACTGTCAGTTTAACTATGGCCACCATGTATTTAGTTGGAGTTCAATCGAATTCAGCGTTTTATTGTATTTACTCACACCAATACACACATCACGGTAAAAATAATAAAATTAATTCTGGTTAAATCGAAATGTAATAAATATACCAGAATCACTTATTTATATATATATTTTTTCTAATGATTACAATAATTTCCTTACATAATCTAAAAAGCAAAATTAGCCAGCTAATTTCATATTTCAAAGTATATCCCATGCAGAACATGCACTAATCCTAAATCTTCTTTATACAAATGGGCTGCGGTAGCCCAGTCAGTAGAGCGCCGGCCTCGTAACTGGAAGATTGCGGGTTCAGTACTCGAGCCGACCAAAGACCGTCGTGTACACTAATGGTGGCTGGTGCACGTAAAATCTGTCGTGGGCGCAATGTCCTCCATGTTCCCATCAAAAATTATACCTCTGGGGTCACTGAAGCGGGAGAGCCACCTTTTCACGTGGAGGATCAAAATTGTGACGGCATGTCTCCGGACCATCTCTAGGGGTATGTCCCAGACCGTCGCAAATTGCCCATCTGCGTAGCACTAGTGCAACGTAAAACCCAACGATCCATACATGTTTATACAAATATTCACATTAATGCGGTTTTTGTTATGTTTTACAATTTATATTTTTATCTGAAATTTTTACGTTTACATTCCACTTTTTCTTTTTCTTTTTTAAAAGGCCAATGGATTGACGAGAACTGCAACGCTGCTCTTGGATTTATCTGCAAACGAATCAATGATACTTCAATTACAACGATTATTCCCACTACGCAAAATCCCAGGATAGGAAACTGCAAAAAAGATTGGATAGCTCATAGTAAGTAAATTTATAATAACAGTGTTATGAATTTGAAAATGATAATTATATTTTCCCTGTACGAAGTTTTGGATGAGTCATTAACACACTTAGTTTCCGCGCACTTATTCTTTTAATGGTATATAATAACTTTTAAAAACCTAGATTCGTTACATTGAAAGTTATCGACATGTCATTATCTCAAATTGATCTTGAGCAATTTTGAGCGTTTTGAGTATTTGGCGGAGAAGCGAAACATGGTTTTGTTCATACACGGCAATCTCCGTACAAGCGAACTTACCGCCTAACAGCGCTAAATCGCCAAAAATGCTTTATTTTGATAATTTTTTGTGGTGGCTGTAATTCATTTCAGTCGATAATCACACATATGTTTTTCAATATTTTTTGATGATGACACCTTTTGAATGTTTCCTTGAGAGTTTAATACCCTACGTGTTATAATAATAAAAAAATAAAGGATTTTTTTCTTGCAATTTTTTATAGAAACTATTACATCTCCATAAATATATGTGGTTGCCTCATAAAATTTTTTACAGGTAACGCATTTCGCGTATTACTTTTTACAGGGTAATCGAAAACATTTTGACTTTTGTTTATTCTTTTACTGATCTTCTTTTCCTCTTCAGGACAAAACTTTTGCTGAAGTATATCAGGTATAACATGTTCTTTATACTCCCAAAGTTTCAAGATAATTTCTCAAGAATTCTTTTAGATATTTAACAAAACGACTAAATTCGAAAGTGTCCAAATACTTATTGGTATAGATAGTGTATTAACACTCCATCTTCCCTAAAACCTCCTCATACATTTCTTTGATGTCTTGATGAAATAGCTCTCCTTGCTCTTACATTACTTAGATTTTCCGGAAATTAACTTAGATGGGAGTTCAAAAAGTGGAGCTAAAACATTCCCAAAATTTTTATCAAAACTGTATGTGATGGAATTTTTGAATAGTTTTTCCTTAATTAGCATCTAAAAACACACCAGAAAATACAGAACACCTTAACGAAAAAAATTTCATTGCAAACCTGTGTAATGAGTGTTATGTATAAAACAGTTTTGAGATACTGTCTAATCCAGCATCTAAAATCCATATTAAAACTTTAGTTATGTTTAAAAATAAATCTCTTATATATATGAAAAATTTACGTAAAAAAATTGAATTCAAGGAATTTCAGAAGGTACCACAAACATTATGCTTTATTGCATTATCCTTTATGTAAATTTGCTCTTCCAAATCAAGAATTTAATATGCCCCGAATGTTTTTATTTTTATTCGTGTATAAATTTATTGATCTGTTTGACAGCATATCATGCATGTATCGGAAGTATGTTCTATCTTTCATATTTAGCATTAATTTCCACCTTTTTTGCTTAATTGTTTGTTTTGCACCATAATGCGATGTCGTACCTGCCAACATTCTGACTAATATTCCGTAGTATTGTTAGTATGTGCTCCTTTTCTACACCACTTTATTTTTTAAGTAATTTTCTTCAAGTTTAATTCCGATTAAATAAGAATAAAAGTGCTCATAAAAAACACCTTGTGTGAAAAAAAAGGCGGATACTAACAATACTACGGAAGATTAATTAAGAATGTTGTCAGGTATGATATATTCATTAGCATCGTCATTATTATTATTATTATTATTATTATTATTATTATTATTATTATTTAAAATAAATTATACCAATTTAGGTTATAGTTATGGTATAATTTAAATGATTATAGTGAAATAGTAATGCTATAACAGAAAAAATGTTAATTTTTTTCAGACGATCGATGTTACTATATTGGTGGAAAAAGAGAAAAGCACCGTGTCAATTGGACAGAAGCCAAGGAGTTTTGTCAGGAAATTGGTGGTTATTTGACATCTGTCAGGGATAAGAACGAACAAGGTATTTTTAAATCGATGTTTAATATATATATGTATATAAAGATTTTCTTGTTTGATTATTTTGATACCTCCTGTAAGTTTGTTAAAACAGTTTAGCGGCATGTTCTTCCTTTAGTCGTCTCCGAGATTTTATCTATATTTGCAAGTGTATTTCTTATTTATTTTTTAAAAGAATAAATTTCTTTTATAAAAATGATTTTAAAAGAAAGAAAGAAAGAAATGTTTATATGCAACGTCAAGGACTGCCTTACATGCAGTGTTGCCAGATCTGGCGGATTTTTTATTCAATAATCACCAATAACTTTTAATTGTAACGTTTGCCTAATCACTTCAAAGGTTGATAGTGTATTATGTATATCAAATATCCCTTCTGAAAATTGTTGGTGAGTATTGAATAAAAAATCCGCCAGATCTGGCAACACTGCTTTTATGTAAAGGTAAATTTTGTAACAATTAATATATATAATGATCCTCATCTGTCATGAACGAATCCGGTTAGTACCGCTTCAAAACAGAAACTTTTGGCAGCCATTTTTTTTTCCGTTTGTTCAACTCACTGAGCTGGTTCAACTTACGGAAACATACATATAATATGTTTTGTATCGCCCGTATTCTTATTTATTTTCACTAAAACCTTGAAAAACTATTCAATTGTAATGTTTAAAGATCTAAACTAAATATAATGGATCCCTGGCTATTATAAACATGAATCTATAAATAGAATTATGTAACTTCATGATTCATGATTGTAAGCAACGGAATACCAAATAAAAACAAACCAAAACTGTTGCCATTCAGAAAATAAAAATTCCAAATGCATTCCGAATGAACGACTCTTTGACTGTTTCTACGAAAAAAAAAAAAAAAAAAAAAAAAAAACGCTTAAAGTATTTCTAAAACATATTAAAGCCTTAAAACTCTTAAAATATTTGTAAAAGCATATTAAAGTCTTTAAATATTTTTATCAAGCTTCATTGTTTGTTTACATTGTATGGTATGATTGGCGTCGAGTTCAGTACGTAAATGACGCCAGTTGATTTTACTTTGAAATTAGTGTAAATTTATAGTTGGGATAGAATGTTTGGTTGGGCAAGTAAAGGTCACCAGTTGAAATGAGTATTGAAAGTAGAGTAGTCTAAGGTGATAATGTCGAGTCAAGATAAAATGTTCGGTTGAGAATGAGAAAGTCCCTATCTGGATCCCGGATATTTTGGCGATGTTGCGGGTGAGATAGCTGGTTGGAAGTATCGAGTAGAGTTGAATTTGGGTTAGCATGGAGTGTCTGTAATTATTGGATAGTCAATTAGAAAATACGCAAGCAAAGTGATGACGTCACTGGCCGTCAGTGGATGCAAAAAAAAAAAAAAAAAAAAGATTTCCTCTGTTAATCGCCCATTGGATTTTTTGTAAAAAATTATAAAAAATTGAGGCAAATTATTTCTCGAGTTTAATCCCCATATTTCGGTATAGATATGTATCAGTTATCTTCTGCATGCGTTAGATTAAGTTGTTTTTGCTGTAAAATTGATAAAATTTAAATTTTAAATTTCAAAACTCCAGAAAAAAAAAATGGCAAACTTCCATATTCGATTCAAAACATAAACATTTCATTTCAAAGGATGATATTTACACAATAAATATCCAACTAATATACTAATTAAGAGAAAAATGATAAATATTCTATCATAATTTGAAGTCAAATTTGTTTTCAAATGTCTAAATAAAGTGTCTGATATAAGATACTCATATTTTGCAGCGGAATAGATTTAATATATCTGTCATCCTTGGCGGAAAAAAAAATATCGCCAAAATATTTTCGCGAACATATTTAATTCCTTTCAAAAATCATGGTTATTTTAACAACTTATATTAAGAGAGCGATGAATTATATGAAACAATATTTCGTACAATACATATTACGAAAATAAACATCTGTCATGTATATTTTCGTATTATGTTTTTAATCGCCAAATACAAAAAAAGCCAAAGATGACACAATTTTGAAACTTAAAATTTTGTCAATTTGACAGCAAAATAACTCAATCTAACACATGGATACGATAGCATATTTATACCCAAATACAGGTATTAAAATCGGGAAATAATTTTTCTCGATTTTTAATAATTTTTTACAAAAAATCCAATGGACGATTGACATAGGGAATCTTTTTCTTGCATTTACGGAAGGTCAGTGACGTCACACTTCGCTTGCGTATTTGAAAACAGGATCTTCGATAGTCTTAAAAAAAAGTATTTTGGTAAAATGAAGTGAATAGTTTTTTACTTTCTCTTACCCATAGGGTCGAGAAAGTATTGTTTTAGGGTCAAATTTTCAAACGTGGTTTTTTGTTATACTTACATGTTCTGAGGTCCCCTGAATACGAAAATCATGTTTTTAGCGAATGGTCTGTGTGTGTGTGTGTGTGTCTGTCTGTGTGTCTGGATGTCTGTGTGTCTGTTAACAGCATATCTCAAGAACAAATAGTAGCAGAAATTCTAAACTCGGTATTCTAAATGTGTATCATATAGGGATGCTACAGTAAGTTTTCGTTGAGATGAAGCAAATGGTTCGTGTACAGGGGCATTCAAAATTATTTAAATACATTACGTCTATGGGGGAAATTGCAGGTAAGTAGAATTTAACATCTATAGACTGCGCTAGACCAAATAAAACGAATGTATATTTTTTGTAATAGAGATAGTCAACTGGGAAATATTTTTTTGTGTATGTAGGAGCCTCGCCGCCCCCCCTCCCCGAGGGGAGTAAATTTTCATGAGAGCTCGACAATACGTTTAAAACGAATGGTTGAACCATCGATCTGCGATAATTTAAAATAAAGTTAATGATTCTTTTCAATTTTAACAAAAAAAAAAAAAAAAAAAAAAAAAAAATTTTAAACTTTAATATTGAGAATAAATTCATATATATATATATATATATATATATTTTAATATTTAGTGTTATACTACTTCTCTAATATGGAAATCGTCTGTATTATCATACAAGATAACTTTTTTAAATAATAATTTTAATAAATATTTTTTTTTAAAACAGAATTATTTTTTAATAACCGAATTAAATTCTGTATAAATGTAGGTGCATTAATGAAACGAGGGGTTGAGGAGGGCCAGAACTAATTATCATATAAAACTCTTCCGAAGCCAAATTTGAATTGTTCAACATAGGTTTACATAACAGTACTCGTTATCTTACCTTTTAATCTCCAACCTGTACTTATAGTATTAAATTTCAGGGTAAGAGAAAGTGGTGTGAGTGACACACCAGATTATTCTTATTATGATGACTTTAAATAGAGCACTTAACGGAACACTGGGATGTGTTGTTGCTGTTGTGGTTGTCGTGCCTATACTTTTTGTCAGCGAGCAGTTTTTTTATTGTCATTCATATTTATTGATCCGGTAGAATTTTTTTAATTTCAGAACGAAAATTATAAAATATCTGAACACATTTGATTTATAAACAAAAATTGAAAATACATTTAAATGATCACGTGGTAATCTTCATGTTCTAAACATTGTTTTCAAGATTTATTGTTCACATTCCGTCATTTTTGACGGGGTTATATACTAGTAAAATATAAAGGTATATTAATGGCAGATTAAAAGGTAAGCAAATATTGCATGTAATCACCATAGATTGCAAAAAACTTACAGCAAATGCTTTGGATCAAAATAATATTATGATCCAACGTCATATGAAAAAAGTGGGCACGCATGTGGCTTCAAAGTGGCAACACTGCCAATTTTTTTCTTATGGGGAAAGTTTGTGCTTCTATAGCAATCCGAAAGAACTGGTGTCTATTTTCTAATATATGGTGTTTACATACAAAGTGTTATAATATATATATATATTGTAAATCTTTTCAAACATTGCAGTAGATGAAGACTTAGATCACATGAAGACTTAGATAGAACATGAATAAGGATTTCTGAAAAAATTAAGCATCCTTTAATTAAAACATACAGCATCAATACTTTTTCAAGGGAGTATCTTCACTCGATCTCATATATGAACGGTAGTTCACCTTGTGTCAGTGAGAAGAGAAGTTTGTGTGTCATACAACTTATTTAATTTATCAAGATTCAGACTTTTGTGGAGGTAAGCATTGTGAATTCTGCACTCTAGTGACGAAGCAGTAAAATGAGTGAAACACTAGTGTCATTTCCGGTAGGGGAGTTGAGTTAGTAAGCAGTCTGATTCTCATGAATTTATTTCCCCAAACAGGTGATTGAGGTTGATTTATTCTCCAAGATGGTGATTCGGCTAATATGGAAAACCAACTATTCCATACTATTTGCGATTTTTTTCAAACTTGAATGTTGATAATTTTTCAGTACTGTTTATCTTCAAAAATAATTTCAAAATACAATTATTCACGATTTTCTGTAACAATGCGACGCCATACCATGTTATTCTTTAAGGAAATAGGTATTCCACATTTTACTTCATAATTATTCCGTATTACCCACTTAGTCCATATTACCCCCAAACAGCTTTTTTTTCCTTTTAGAACGGGACTATTAGTTTCAATCTGGATTTTTTGTAGACCAGTTTTGTATAACACCAAAATAAATTAGAAATATCAGTCTTACCGTTAAAAATTCGATACTAAATCGAAGGGGCGGTTTTTCAGACTCCAGGGGTGCAAACAGTTTTTCGACGCGACAATAAGATTTTTTAAAACTAACTAAAGTATGAAATTTAGGTGGAAACACTTAATTTTAATTCATTTCTGTCATTTTAAAAAATACGTAGTCCAGTTTTACTGTCAAAGAATCAGATAGAAAATAATAAAAAAGAAAAAGAAAAATTTTACAGATTGAAATGAATAATCCTCCGAACTAAACTAAATTCAGTCTTTGACAGAATTTTTATTTATTTTTTTTAACTAAAATTTTGCGTGTAAAATCTATTTTTTGTAACATAAAACCATCAAAATACATTAAAAACACTTGAATGTTTCCAATAGTCAAATCCACGATTATCGAAAATAGTTCAGTTTGTTATGGTGAGTTTAAATGTAAATGGTATTCCATATTAACATGTTTTCGCCTATATATGGCTATTTGTTTGTAAAAAATAATACAAATCTGACAAATATGAATGAAGATTTTAAATAAAAAAAAAATTTGGTGTGTTACAACCACACGACTGTATTATCCACCTCTGTCCATATTTGTATACACTTTTTAGAAATAGTTTGGTAAACGATATAAAACTAATTTAAAAAATGCGACATCTAACAATTTTCTTGAAAGCGTAAAAAGAGATACTTCGTGTAGACTTCGTAAAGAAAGTAAAAAAAAAAAAAAAAAAAAAAAATCTGTATAGTTTTTTGTTGAAACACCGGATTCTAAGATGTATAACTGATCTACCTAAGCAGGACACTAACATAAGTCTTTAATTTTTATGTAGTAAGCAAGTAATACATGCTACACTGTAAAAAATAGTTTCTTAAAAATAAGTATACATTGTCTCAAAATAGCTCCGAAACAATATATGCTTAAATTTTAAAACCCACGTACTCATTTTTGAGTACACTGACATGCTCAAAAATGGGGTTGACCAATAAGAATCCCAATATCCCTATGTTTGACATGTCAATACAATAAAAAATGAGTACAGGGTTTTCAAATTTAAGTGTATATTGTTTCGGAGCTATTTTGAGACAATATATACTTATTTTTAGGAACCTATTTTTAACAGCGTAAGAGGCGTCTAAAAAGGGTTTTATGTAGCATATTTTCAAAAAATCGTTAGATCTGTTTTTGAGATACGAACTTTCGATCCCACTGCCGATTTTCAAACCTTGCAAAATCAATTAGATACGAAAAGTTTTCTAAAAGGAAGTTAATACGGCAAGTTAAAAAAAAAAATCGGTAGCGTCAGATTTGAAGGAATGCATTAACGAGATCTAAAATTGATCTATTTGTACAGAATGTCTATGAATTTTTCTGAACTAAACAACCTAATACATACAAGAGGACTTTGAAAAGGATATTTATGTAGTAACTTTGAAAAAAAAAAAAAATAAATAAATAAATAAAATACAAACATTAGAGCCGTTTTTCTATGGTGCCACTTTTGGTTTTTAATGTTTTCCTTTCAGTTTTCTTATTTTCACCAAACATAAAAAAAAAAAAAAAAAAAAAAAAAAATCATCTGTACACTAGAATGACGAAACTTCTGCCGTAATTCTGAAGTTTCGTCATTTTGTTTTTATAAGTTTTGGAGATGTGATAATCAGAATATTACCCCCCCCCCCCCCCCCCGCCCATGTATATATACACACATAGACACATTGACTCATTGACCAACTGTCAAAAACCTCTTGGTAATAGAAGTAAAAAAAAATCTGGTGTGATACAACAATTGCACGATGCTGCATGAGGTGAAAAATACTTGACACGACTGCATCATCAAAGAAGCCAGGTTCACTGGTGATTACTGAGAAATTTAAAGTGACTTTTGAATATTTTTCCCTCTAAAAAACCATTTGCTAAATTTCGGAGCAGTGCTGCCATCTACTGAACAGAGAAAGAACAAAAAGTTTTAAAAATCGATTAAAACAAAGAAAATAGATTAGAAAAAAAAATATTTGAACTGAGTACGAAGGGAATGAGCAGAGCACAAAAGCATTAAATAACATATTATATATAGCGTAATATTTCTAAAATAGAAAAAGTAATCAGGTGAGACACCTACACCATTTCCACTTATATATCGTTTTTACTATGTACAATAAATTTATTTGGGACATGCTACTGTGACTACCTCCATATAATAACTTCTTTTGTTTAAGAAATCCTAAAGAAGGGTAATTAGGGAAATAAATTGTCAGTCATATAATAGCCATAGTGATTATTATATGGCTTTTCCTAATATTTTAAGGAGCCTGCCTAACGTCGGAGGTAATTTTTTTTTAATAATTAAAAAAATTGCTTATTTATGTGCATTATATGATAGAATATAGTAAAGAACATTCGATATTTAGGCTCAAAATATACATAAAATTTGCGGAAAAAAGCACTTTTACAAAACTTAAGTCAAATTTAAATAAAGATATTTTTATTCTGTAAATTTTATTTAGATTATTGAAAGGTCCTTAAGGGAGTGAACTACTCTCAAAACTATAACCATGATATTTAATATTTTAGAGAAGATAACATTTTTTATGCTGACAAAATCATGAATATACATGGCAGTTCATAACTTCTATCGAAAAAAAAAAAAAAAAAAAAAAAAAAAAATAGCTAGAATCATTGTCGTAGTTCAATCCCTAAAACAACTCCTTTAGAGTATTTTGTCAAAGTTTCATAACGTTTCAATTATAAATTTTAGAGTTATGATGTTTTGGGATAAAGCAAAATGCTAAAAATCTCTTTTTGAGAAAAAGTAGAAAACAAAATTAAAAACAAGATTTTACCTATTAAACAAAAAATAATTTCAATAATTTCCTGATTTATTTCAAAGTTTTTTATTGTATTTTTTAAGTTCATTTTATATTCAGTAACAAATTTTGAGGCTTATATTGAGTAAAACATTTATGTAAACAAACATTTACGGGTCATTTCCGGTCACTCCCGGTTTCAAAAACTGGCGAGTGACTAATATTAAAATGCCTGTAATTCAAGTTTTAAGCAAGATAGAAACAAAATTCAAACTGATTTAGAAAGCTAAAATGTCACGCTTTAATACCAACCCAAAGATAGAAAGTCGGAGTTTTGACCGAAAATTGCGTTTTAAAGGTAGGCAGGCACCTTAAATTATTTATTGTAATTGATTTCATAGTCATGTTTATTTTCTTTTCAGATTTTTTGGCATATTTGCTTCAGACGCTCGGATCGGATGCTTGGATCGGGCTTCATGATACGATCCAGTCAGGGAGGTATTACTGGCTTGATAACTCAGATCTCCAGTACACAAACTGGTCACCTGGCGAACCATCATTTTTTGGAATCACGGTATTGATTATTTTTAAAACTATTATTACATTACTGCAATTATAACTATTAATAATGTAAGGAATTTTATGCATTTGCTTTCTTGATCGTACGTATTATTGTCCATACACTAATTTTGCGTGTTAATATCTTAAATTTCGGGAGAAACAAACAATAAGCCAATACCTAGGCCTTACATGGATTTGATATATAATCTGTATGTATAAAAAAGTGCTACCACTCTTTCATTCACTAACTCATCAACGCACGGCAAAATCTGTTGACGTCACAGACTCGCCAAGATTTTGTTTTCGCTAAGAACACAATACAAATAGTGTAAGTTCATGCTAAGACAGTGTTTCTAGATATTTGACCCCTTCTTCTAAGGACACAGAAAGGGGTTTCCCATCCAGCCGCTTAGCTCTGACCCCATTGAATGCAGAACTTCAAAAGCTCCTAGGAAAGTTTCTAGGTACAATATTAAAAGATTATTTTCTTCAATTTCCGATATTCGAATTTTAAGTGAGATGGTTGAAATAGATTTTCCGGTTATGAAATCATTCACATTACTTCAGTTTGAATCGAATGTTCGAGAAAATTAACATTATCAGTTATAATTTTTTTTTCTTTTTCGTAGTGTTTCGCTTCATTTATGAAATTAAATATAATTTATATATAATCGAAATTTTGTTACAAAAGTATCGATTCGGTTTTTTCGATACCGAAATGTTTGTAAAAAAAAAAAAAAAAAAAAAAAAAAATCAATTAAAAAAAAAAAAATCTCACTCTGCTGTTATCCTTTAAGCTAAATGATAATCGTAACGCGTAATATTTCAGTTTAACTATTGCGATTTGAAGAAAGTGGTATGCAAAAAGAAAAAAAAAAAAAATCCTTTGAAAAAAGAAATAATTTTTAGGACTGAGGGCCTATTAGTCTCAATCTGGGATTTTCGCGTTGTCGTTTTCGATAGTTGAACATTTGTCGAAATCATTTTTCGATAGTTGGACATTTATCGAAATCTAAAATTTATCGAAAATATAATTGAATATTTTGAAAGCGATGTTATAATTGGGAAGAAAAAAAAAAAACTAATAGTCCTCCGTCCCAAACTAAATTCTGCTTTTGCCAGAATTTCATCAAAATCTTTTATTTTACTTATAAATTTATTGTAACCGGGCTAAGAGCTTAAAGAAATGTGTCTGGATTTATGGCGGTAAAGAATTAATTGCACTTATTTTTAAAACCCGTATATTATGAAGGTGGAGATACGGGAGGGAACAAAAATTTGGTGTTTCGTTGCGCCCAAAACCAAACATGGTATTTAGCTGGACTTGATCTAAACTGGTGCTCATTATATTTGGGGATCAATCGCTTTACAGGTGGCACTGTGATTCCATATTTTATAAATTATTAACATGGCAGTATAGGATAAAAATTTCGCATAAATATATATAATGTGAATTATTTTTAACGCATGATTGTAAAATTGATACGAATTTTTGATAATAGTAGTAGTAAGCTGGGAAAAATGTGTGTTTTTAGGAGCAACACTACCCCCTGGGGGAAAGTACCCCTCCCAGGGGATGTAAATTTTCAATGTGGTACCTTTCGAAAGAAATGGTCAATACCTTAAAAAAAAAAAAAAAAAAAAAAAAAAAAAAAATGGTTGAAGCATAGATCTGTGACAATTTAAGACAAAGGTATCGATTTTTTTCAGTTTTAAGGAATAATAATATTAATAATAATTTTATGGTGTTTGTTCAAAGTTTTGAACTTATTACGTTGAGTGTTTTACTTCTCTGAGACAAAAATCGCCTCAATTCATTAAGGAAAGTAATTTTAGTAAATAATAATTTGTACTGCATGAATTTGTATAGAATATACTATATAAGAAAATCTTGTGGTGGCAGCATATTACTTTTTTATTTCTATTCTATGAGAAGAATGCTTTGCTACAGAATACCGCTGATTTAGTTATCTAAGGTGAAAAAAATTACTATAACTTTTTTAATTATTTATATATCAAATAATTACAAAATCCATTTTTATTCCTGACATATTAAAAATAATTGTTATGTTTTAGGAAGATTGCGTCAAAATGGTATACAATCACTTGGACAGCGGTGTTTGGAAAGATGACGAATGTCATCACAGGTTGGGTTTCATTTGCCAAACCAGTAAAGGTGAGTGGTAAATTTAAATTCAGTTATATTACTCAACGGAAAATAAATAGTAAAATATACTTAATTTTAAATTTTGCAAATGAAATATTTTAGAATAAATGATTGATATAAATGCAATGCTTGATATATAATAAATGATTGATAGCTATGAGGCTTATTTGTTTTATGAAAACTAATAAAATGTTTATGATGTTCCTATATATTTTCTTCTCTCTCTCTCTCTCTCTCTCTGTATACATATATATATATATATATATATATATATATATATATATATATATTAATAAAATCAGACTTTTGTCTGTAAATTTGTCGGAATCAAAAAATTTTGCGATATCGTCACGTTTCACACCCCATGGAAGCCGAAAATGACTTAAGAAAAATTTGCCTGTGTGTGTGTGTGTGTCATCGTGTCTGTATGTCGCTTTTTATGTCCGGGCATCACTTGAGAACGGCTGTACGGAATTCAACGGCGCTTGGCAGGAATTTAGGTCTTCACTCAACTTAAAATTATATCCATCAACTTTTCAGAAATTCCCCCCCGTTCCCCCCTGGGGGGTAAAAGCCTAAAACACGTTTGTCCGGGCATCACTCGAGAACGGCTGGACGGAATTCAACGGCGCTTGGTAGAAACTTAGGTCTTCACCCAACTTAAAATTATATCTGTAGAAATTTTCAAAATTATGATTAGTGTTTAAATTGTGGGTAAAAAATTCCTGCGCATGCGCCATAAATATTTTTTCCCTAAAACGCTTTGAATAGAAAAATAAAATATAAAAATAAATTTTTAAGATAAAGACTTTTTTATTCGCGTGATTCGCACTACAAATTATGAAAAGAGATTGAAATGAAGTGTTGCTATCTAAATTCCATACTTTAGTTAATTTTAAAAAATCTAATTGTCGTATCGAAAAACTGTTTACACCCTAGGATTCAGAAAAATCACCCCTTTCATTTGGTACTGAATTTGTACCGATAGGTCTGATATTTCTAATTTATTTTTCCCTTTTTCTGTTTTTCCGCTGCCACTTAAATTTCATACTTTAGTTATTTTTTAAAAATCTAATTGTCGCATCGAAAATCTGTTTGCACCCCGGGATTTAGAAAAATCGGCCCTTTCATTTGGTATAAAATTTATAAATATAGGTCTGATATTTCCAATTTATTTTACCCTTTTTCCGTTTTCAACCCAGATTCGGTAGAAGATTTTATATATATATTTATTTTCCAGAAATAAAATGAAATATTTTTAATTTCACGTGAATAATAATAAAAATTAGAGAGAAAAATACCTACAAAAGTTGGAGATTTTTTATTTTATTTTATTTTATTTTTTTTTAATCAGGAATTTGTATGTGAATAAATATTTTCATAGAGATATTTGGCATTAGTTTAATATTTTATTTAATTAAGCAGTATTTTTCTTTCCTGCAGTAAAACAAAATTTTTGTTGTTATTATGTACCTTATGAGGTTCTTTTATGTTCTCCCCTTAATTGTAAATGATTATAATTTGGATTTTATTAAGATTTTTTATTTTTATTTTGTAAATATCAGAAAAGAGTTTTTATTTTATTTCATTTATTATGTGTATGGAACAGCTTTAGTATCGGATCCATTTGGCAAAATTTGAAATTCGGCACCGAAGTAGCTCGGACGTTTCTCGCCAAGATCTATAATTGCACAATTGAGATAGTCAATTCAATTCGTCGCAAAAATGGTTTAAAATATTTGAAGTCACCAAAGGGGTCCCATTCTAAAGCTGTGCTTTTTCTATTTATTTATTTAGAATATTTTCTATTAAAGACTTCTGTGGTCACGAAATTTGGTGCGTAAATTGTTTGTATGCGTCCTGCACTTATTGTAACTGGATTTCACGAAATTCGAATTTCTGCTGGCCAATGAACTTTAATTAATTAAAGTTTAATTAATTTGAGATTAAATGGACTAAAGATTTATTTAATTGATTAACTGTTAATATTTTGCCATATATTTAACTAAACTTTAAATATAAATAGATTTTACGGTTAAGGGTTTTATAATTATGCCGGAACATCAGTGAGATGTATTTGTTAAGATTCAAAATTATTGTGGTGTACGCATATTTGTTATACCGCAATCTGTATCAGTATGTCTATGCGTCCCCAAAAGGGTACAATTAACCCTCTCGCTGCGCATCCGGCGATTTCCACGGGCAACGTAGAAGTAGCAAAATTTGCACAACCCGCGATTATCGCGGGGATGCGTTTTTGCCGTCTATTTAAGTGTGCAACCCGCTCTTTCCCCGTTCATGGTTTCATTTCGGTTTTTCTGTAATGTTTAATTGTTTATTTAGATGTCGACTAACAGATGGCGTTAGTTGTCCACGTTTCTGCGAAATATAAAAAGAATTTTTTTTAGCATTTTGCGCGCGCTTTTCAGAGCTCAAAGATGTCTGGCAGGAAGCGTTTCGCGAGTGATATGACCTATGTTCCTGACGATATTTCCGACACTGACAGTAGTTCTGACTCTGATTCCGAGTATATTGATGATATTTATAGCGGAACTTATGAAAATTTCGAGGATTGCGAGGTCGGACTTTGCCTCGAGCCTTGTTTCGAAATTTATCATACAAAACTTCATTTCTAATAAATGTTTTGTAAGTATTTTGCATATTTTCATTAGTATGTACTTTTTACCTTTGTATTTTATAAAATAAATCATAATTTAACCAAAATTGATTTTCAAAATTTTGCTTTTATATCATTATTCTTCAATTTCAATATTCTGACAACTTTTTTCTATGATCTAATTCTATATTGAAAAAAAAACTCTTTTACAAAAAATTTTTGTATATTTTAAGTCTAAAATATATGTAGATTTGAAATATGTAATAAAAAAAATACGCAATTTTTGAACCTATTTTGATAAAAAAAATACGCAGCGAGAGGGTTAAATTAAAATTTGATACAAATATTTATGAGTTACACGAATTAGCTGTATGTGTATAGTTTTTGGTGCATGCAATGTTTGTGGTTAATCTACAGGGACATACAAAAAATTCTGATACAATAGATGGTCAGATGATGAGATTTCCTGAAGTGCATTTTAATATGGTTGCACTACATTTATAATAATGAAATTAACAAACGTTATTAAGTTGCCTAAAATAATAATGCTATAGAAAATTGTGTGCGCACATTGGTGTGCAAAATTAAAATAACAATCTGCTTTGTTTCTTTTTGCGCATACTTTTAAAACAAACGAATATATGAACATAAAATTTGGATGGCATGTTCGTTATCAAATCATTACTCAAATTTTACATATTTTTGTCATAAGAATTAATTTTTGAGCTGATATTATTTCAAATTTTCTAAAAATTAAGTTTTAGAAGAAATGGAAAATTTAAACAACTTTAGAGAAGAAAACTAAAGAGAAATGTTGTTAAAGATGCATTACAGATAGCTAAAGACATATATGGCTCCAAATGTTAAATTAAAATGCAATTTTTCTTCCTGTAATTGTATATATAGTATAAAAAACAGAGAAGTAACTCAAAAATGCTGTCCACGTTGTTTACTTATTGAACTTCAATAGGGCACATACCAAGGAGATAAATAAAGTAGAGTGATAAATGGTAACCCTGACATGGTCCAACATGAGTCATGTGACATGAACCCTCTATGCGTTGGTTCCCTTGGTAACAGCTTATTTTCAATAAATTTCTATGGTAACGGTTTGGAGATTGTTCTTTGGCAAAAGTCATAACCGACAATGTATTTGTTTACTTATGTAGTTTAATATTCTTTTGTTTTAAATCATTTTGATTTTGATTTTATTTCTTTTTTATTTCGTGTAGTCGAAATTTAGTCGACAAAATGCTTAAAAATAGTTGAAAAATTATCATTTGTTGTTAAATTTATCTCTTTAAAAGTTTAACTTTTCTTTTATAAACACTTTTAAACTTTGTTGGAAAACGATGAAAAAAAAAGGTATTTTATTATTTAGTTTATTATTATAGATTAAAATGTGAAATATGAGAAAAATTATTAAAAAAAAAAAAAAAAAAAAAATTATCTGGGTCATAGGATTGTCATGATACCTAATAATGATGATAATTTGCCGAACTGAAATTTTATATGCCAAAATAGCGATAAAGGGCCAAACGTAGCAACCTATTGGTTTATGTTACGTGATTCATCTTGAACCACGGAAAGCTAATCCTTCATCCACTGAATCAGCACTCTAATTTATTTATCTCGTTGGCACATATCCATCGAGCAGATATACTAGAAGAGTCCGCATTCCCTATACTGGCTATAGAGAAGAATTCCCGGAACATCTCTGCGGTTTTTGCACCTTCTTTTGGCGATAATAGCTTTTTTGGCAACTGGTTCTTGGGATTTTGTATATTTTAAATTGTTTGTTCCTCTTACCACCAAAACTCCAAAGAAAAGTCAAACAGAACAGCATTTAATCAATAACAAGAACTAGATTACTTGCTTTTCATTTGAGCTAGTGTAGGTTGTGGTTTGTGTTTAATGTGTCCCCAACCGAAATATAAAACAGCGATGGGGGAAACTTGTTTTGTTGGAAGTGGAATGTCAGTTTGGCGAATGAAATGGTGAAATGATGGGGATGTGACCTTCGGAAGCAAAAAGGTTACTAGTCTGGGGTCTACTCTACTATCTCGTCTAAGGTTCCTATATGATACGAGCTGGCGCAGTGTCCGCCATTTTCTAGCCCATCTGGGAAAACGTTGACAGTAGAAAAAGCTAGGTTACCTGATTAGTGTTGTTATCGCCTTTAAACTTCTACACAAATCATGTGAGCTAGAACTTCTTATCACGAAACAAACAAGTTGGTAATTTTAAGAACATCGCCAGCATTTTCAAAACTGCCACCCTTCACGTTAAAAGAAATGTAATTTTAAAATTAATTTTAAAAGAATTTAAAAACAATAACTTAAAAAAAACAGTACATTCATATTAAATTTGCCAAAGAACTTTGAAAATAAAATGAAATAAGTCGAAAATAAGGGAAATCTTGCGCTACAAAGTTGTGCTCCTGCTCCGGGTATCCACGAGTTACATCTGCAATTTATAATCCGCTTTTTCCTTCTTTCTGAATTAGAAGAAAATATAAACAGGCAGTGAACTTTTCTGGAGTTAGTCGTGCAATTTATTGTCCAAAAATCACAAATAACAAATCCTCAGCCAGTCTTGAGGGCTAGAAAATGGCGGATGCGTCAGACTATCAATGTAGGAGTTTTAATCTCATCGATGCATATACCACGTTCCTGTGACTAGAGATGTGAGCGGTAAAAAAAACTGGGTTTAAACCAGGGAATAAACCCGGTTTTTTGGGAAGGGAATTTTGAAAGTTTCCAAAACAAGGGAATTTTGAAAGTTTTCAAAAGCTGTGAATTTAGCATTTTTTTTTTTTTTTTTTTTTTTTTTTTTTTAAACCAATATTAGAAGTGTTCTACGGCATTCCAAAATGTTATCTTACATTTAGTTGGTATTTATGATTTTTCGACTTTAAAATAGTGCTTTTAACGTCTACAAAATTAAAAATTACTAGTATAAAATTGCATTAACAGTCTTATTTTATTTATTTATTTATTTATTTATTTATTTTTTTGTTGTTGTTATTGCCGTGTATTTACATCTTAGTTCTGACTGTATATCAAAGTAACACTTTTTTTTTTATGGCAGTCGAAGCTCATCATGTTTTAGTTGTATATATCTATGAATGTAAATCGTTAATATTTTATTTCAAAAATAAAACAAAAATGTTCCGAAATAACCTGTGTTCACTAAAATGATCAATAATATTACACTGAAAAATATTATTTCAATTAAAATTTCAACAATATTAATATGCAATAAATAAATAAATAAATAACATCCAAATTGTTAATTATTAGCTATTGAAAATTTTATGTATTAATCCAATGCATTCAAAAATTACTGCTGGGATTTTTAATAACCGAAGAACTGATGTTCGATTTTGTTCCTCGTGCTCTTTAACTGATTATAACAAAATTTCATCAATTTATGCGAAATTTTGTTAAATCAATAACACAAAATTTCATAATTTTTGAACTATTTTTATCATAATTTAATTTCATTGTATTATTTTTTATAACATATTTTATTATGGTATTTATTAATAAATTAAAAAAAAAAAAAAAAAAAAAGGAAAAGTTCTAAAAGTTATTTAAACACGCAGACAAAACTTCATAATTTATTATGGTTAATAACGTGAATGTTTAATCTTTTGTTATTTTTTGTAAAATAGTCACATAATTTTCGATATCACTTTCATTTAAGCAAGTAGAATAAAAAAGATAATGAAATAAGTTGTTTGTGCACTTAAAAGAATAAAATTAAATCTAAACTTTCAGTATTAGTTTCTTCCCATCAAAGTTTCCAATGTTCCCAAAATTCCCGGTTTAAACGCGAAAATTCCCATGTTTATTCCCCTGAATCAAAATTCCCGGGTTTTTTACATCTCTACCTGTGACATGTTTTCCCGCCACGAGCCAATGTTGCCAGACTTGGGGACTTTTTTATTCAATAGTCACCAATAATTTTGAGAAATGATATTTGGTATTCATAATAGGCGATTAATCTTTCGAGGTGATTAGGCAACCGTTACAATTAAAATTTACTGGTGAATATTGAATAAAAAAGTCCCCAAATATGGTAACACTGCTACGAGGTAATTGCTAACTCTCTACAGAAAGGAGCGAAAACGTATCACATGACTGCTAAACAAATTTTGATAGGCTAAAACAAAGAGAATTTCATTGAAAACAGGAAGGGAAAAATTCTGGATTTTTCCATTATTTAAATCGAAATTACACTGTAGATTAACGGTCTTGTTTCAGAAGTAAAGAAAAAGAAAACAGGTTTTAGATCTTAGAATGAAATTAATAATGGTTGATTTACTGAAATTTCAAATAGACAAAAAAGTTTTAGAAAATGATTGAATAAAGAAATAATTACAGCGAGGTAAAGTTTGATTGGCGTGAGACAAAATAACTTAGGATAAGAAAATAAAATCTTTTAAAATTAATATTTTTGAAGAAATTTGAATTATACAGTAAAGCACCGTTTATAGATGTTTCAAGGAGCTGACGTAAAAGGACGTATAAATGAAAAGATGTATAAATGAAATTTAATAATAATACTTTGATTACTACAAATTTAATGATACTTGGGCAACATTTATGTGAAAATACTAATTAATAAAGTTTCTTAAGTTAATAAATGTATATGATACTTTATTGCTTTTTAAAACAATGATTAAATAAATAATAAACAAATAAATAAATAAATAAAAGATTTATTATAAAAAGTGAAAATAATCATACTTTTAATGCATGACGGGTTATTAATTATATCTATCATATATTGAGTATTGTATTACATTTCATAAGAACTATATGAACACATCTTGAGTATTATATATTGCGCATCTTTAAGGGCCCGCTTCACTCACCGCCGCCGGAAGCCGAAGCTAATGTTATTCTATGGGAAATTTTTCTTTACAAAAAACTTATTAACTAATACATATTTTTAAATTCTGTTTTCACATTCTGAAAATTCTCAGATGTTAAATTGACGGACCTTTTTCAAAAAATTATTTTTAAAAATTTTTATATTTATTTTGAAGCTGCAAAATACGAATTTTCAATATGTGAATTTGTTTCATTTTGCAATTTCAGAATTAATTATTAAAAATTAAAAAAATAATTTTTTAAAAAAGGTCCGTCAATTTAACATCTGGGAATGTTCAGAATGTGTAAACAGAATTTAAAAATATGTATTAGTTAATATGTTACTTGTAAAGAAAATTTTCCTATAGAATAACATTGGCTCGGGCTTCCGGCGACGGTAAGTGAAGAGGGCCATTAATAGTAACCATATGTGCATACAGGTAGTTATTTAATAACATTAAAAATCTTTAATATTCGTTAGATTTGCTGATTGTCTGTGAGTATTAAAACTGCACAGTGAATTTAGTTGATTCTTTTGTCAGCATTCTTTGATCTTTCCTGTGTTCCTTCACTTGAGGAAAAATCCCTCTTATTTAGAATAGAAAATAATGACCGGTCGAGAAAGTTTGCGAATTTTAGAAAAGTGGAAAAGACGTACAGCCGATATTAGAGGCGTATAAACGAAGAATTTTTGCATTAAAAGGGATAGGAATGAATCGGGACTTTACTAAAAGGACGTATAAATGTAAAAGACGTATAAACGAGAAGCGTATAAACGGTGCTTTACTGTATTCCATATAGATTATATATATATCAGTAATATCTATCTATATATCTGTATATCTACAGTCGGTAACAAAAGTGCCCGAACACTAGCAAAAATTCCTATGTAAAAAAAGTACACTTCATACCGTTTTGTTAAATAAATCCTTATCGAATCATGTTCTTAGTCAGTCTAAGAACATGATTCGATAAGGATTTATTTAACAAAACCGTACGAAGTGTACTTTTTTTACATAGGAATTTTCGCTAGTGTTCGGACACTTTTGTTACCGACTGTACATACTTAAGTAAGCATAATAAATAAAAATTAACTTCCAAATAATGAGTAATATATTAGAAGAGATGTTAAGGCTTATTATCTGTAGATTAACTAGTATATTTTCTTTTATATGAATATTACATATTTTAAACCATAGATCCAAAACTACCTCCTCCTCCAATGGATCGGAGTCTCAACTGCGTCCACCCAGAGGGATGGCTTAAACTGAACAGCATGTGTTTCAAGATGTTCGAAGGAACCCCACTAACATGGGAAGAAGCAGGCCATGCTTGTAAGAAAGAAGGTGGAAGCCTGGTATCAATATCAGACCAGAGAGTGAAAGCTGTCGTTACTTACTTAGCAACAGAAATAAATCGACCATTTTTTATCGGTTTAAGATACGACGTAAGTGCATTTTATATATATTTATATATTTATTATTATTGCTGTTGTTGTTCTTCCTTTTTACTTTCTTCTATATGCATGTATAGAGAAAGTATTGGATTCGTGAAAATTTTCGAACAGTTTTCGATGGATTTACACGTTTTGGGATGTCCTGAACACGATTAGACTGTTTTTAGAAAATGTCTGTCTGTCTGTGTGTGTGTATCATAAATTTTGTAGACGCTGTATCTCACGAACCAATGAACGAAACTTAATCAAACTTAGTATTTAGTTGGGCTCTGACATAAACTGGTGCTGATTAGATTTAGGGATCAATCGCTCAACAGGTGGCGCTATCATTGCATTTTTTCTAAATTTTTAACGTGGCAGTATAGGGCAAAATTTCGTATAAATGTACATAAAGAGAGTTATTTTTAACATGTGATTGTGAAATTAATATGAATTATTGATAATACTAGTAGTAAACTAGGGGAAAATTTTTGTGCATGTGGGAGCATTCCTTCCCATCCTAGGGGGGGGGGGGGGAAGTACCCCTCGGGGGGAGTAAATTTTCAATATGGGTATCTTTCCTAAGATCTCGTCAGTGCCTTTTAAACGAATAGTTGAACTATAGATCTGGAATAATTTAAAACAAAGTTATCGATTTTTTTTTTTTTTTTTTTTTGGTTACGAAAAAAAAAAAAAAAAAAAAAAAAAAAAAAGATATTTCTTCTGATAATTGCAAAAAATTGATTTTCTTTCGGCATTTAGTGATATAATTCTGTCAGATAAAAATCTTTTGCATTTGTAATGGAAAATAATTTAATAAATAATTTGTATTGAACTAATTTTGTGTACAATTATTTAGAAGAAAGGCATGTGGTGGCCACAATATACTAATTTATTTTATTTTTAGCATTCATTTTTAAGAACTGGAAGAAATAATACTATTTTCCTTAATTTGTTTTTAAATTAAACAATGTTTTTACAAGTTTTGGTTAAAATATATTATGTTTCCAAATCACTATGTCAGTGATAGCTATTGTTTATGATAAATGAGTCAAAGTTTGTTCACTGTTTTTAAAATACCACGGAATTTGCCACTGACATCAGATGCATTGATTGTAATGTGAAGAAAGAGTATGATAAGAAAAAAGAGTACCAATAATTTAGAAACATCGAAAATGTATTAACCTATTAGCGCCCAGTGTTCTCATTAGTGGACAGCTAATAAATATATATATATATATATGTGCTTATATATAAAATATATAAGCATATATATATTTTTTGTGATTTCTTGGAATGATTTCTGCTTTTTAGGGATCATTTATAGCATCACTCTAAATGATCCCTCAAAGGTTTATGGGCCTGCTATTAATTATTATTCCATAATCTGAACAGTTATTTTCTTATTTTGCAATCATCGCACATATATTTGCTTTTTGTGCAGATATAACAGCTTAAGTTAAGTTGAATATAAATATATGTTATACCTTCGAGGTCTTTGACAGTATATAATAGGAAGTTATTCTATTATCTGGAAGTTTTCCTATCTGGAAGTTTTTCATTGGAACATAAACGTCCTCAAATGAGGATACGCTTTAAATTTAAAACTTACTTGAAAAATTGCTTAACTTTAATATATTTTATTCTCAGTTGTCCATGTTAGTTTAGAATTGAAATATTCATCAAGATATATTTTGCAAAATTAATTCGGGCCTTTTTCTTATTTTCAAAAGCCTACAAAAAGATGTACGTTTCCTTTTTTTATTTTACAACTTTTGCGAAAAATGATAAATAACTACAAGTTGACGTCAAAAATATATTTACCATAAATTACCACACCAGGTAAAATTATGCTCAATATCACCTCTGTACTAAGTATTTGAATGAACAAAGATTAAGAAAAAAATCTGGAGTGACTCCACTCGACTTTCCGAACATTGAGTAACTAACAGTTTTGTAGATAAAATAAAGAAAGAGGAGTTGCTAAACAAACAAAAAAGAGAAAACCATAACAGAGTGTGTGAGTACTTTTCTCCATATATCACACGAGGTTTTATTTAACGGTACTGAACTTTGAGCCCTTAGATCATAATGATAAAGAATTTTTCGTTGTGTCCCTGTAAAAATCTATAAATGCTAGATTCACCAAAATGCTTATAGTTAGTGCAACAGTGATTTATAATATTCGTACAAATTTTCAGCTCAATTGAATAAGGCGTTTAGATGCTATCGCTGGTCTCATAGGCCATAAAGATAAAGAATTTTTCTTTGTGTCCCTGTAAAAAAACTGTAAGTGCTAGATTCACCAAAATCTGTACAGTTGGTTCAAATGTGACCTATAACATGTGTACAAATTCTTTGCTGAGATTAATAAGGTGTTTAGACGCTATCACACTTTTAAAAATTTGGCAAAGAATTTTTCTTTGTGTCCCTGTAAAAAAACTATAAGTGCTAGATTCTCCAAAATCTATACAGATTGAGTATCTGTGACCTATAATATGTGTATAAAGTTTTTGCTCAATTGAATAAGGCGTTTAAATGCTATCGCACTTTTAAGATTTTGGTCCCTTGGCCATAATGATAAAGAATTTTTCTTTGTGTCCCTGTAAAAAAACTATAAGTGCTAGATTCACCAAAATCTATAGGGTTCGTACTATGGTGACTTACAATATACGTACCAACTTTCAGCTTATTCGAACAAAGCGTTTAGACGCTAGCGTGTTCCCTCACAGACATACACACATACATACACACATACATACACACATACACACACACATACATACACACATACATACACACACACATACATACATCATCGTAAAAATAGTGAAAACGGACTCGTTGGACCTCGAAACGTATAGAAACATCAAAATCTCGAATTCGGATTTTTGACATGATTACAATACTTTCCTCACTATAGTGTTCGGAAAGTAAAAAGATATCATATGCACTCACTTCTAACTTATACTCATTTGAAGGGTACAGAAGGAAAATCCTGTTTTAAAAAGTGCATTAATACCTTAAAAGACGATGTTATCCAAAGTCTAATGACTTCATTGTCAAAAGCAGAGTTATGTTAGATTATGCCCTACATCCATTTCTATATGATGCTGTTCATTTTTTACTTTCTTCTATATTCAATAGAAGAAAGTATTGGATTCGTAAAAATTTTCGATTTTCGGTTTTTGACTGATTTATACGTTTTGAGAGACTAGAACACGATTTGACCATTTTTAGAAAATGTCCGTCTATATGTGTGTGACAAAAATTTTGTGGCGATTGCATCTCCGGAACTACTGCTCAGAATTGTATATAAATTTATATGTAGGCACACCTTGACTTAAATTAATGCCTATCACCTTTTGGTGTCAAATGCTCAACAGGTGGCGCTACAATATAGCGATTTCTGCAATTTAAGGGGACGCTATATCTCAGGTTGTGAGAAGACCATTATAAGACATTATGCTGATTCAATTTGAAGGCTTGTTGGCCAAAAGTTGGTGTTGCTATACAGCGATTTCCGCATTTTAAGGGAAGGCTATATTTTAAGAACTACTGCACAGAATTGCATATAAATTTATATGTAGATGCACCTTGACATAACTTAATGCCTGTCAATGTTTGGTGTCAACCACACAACAGGTGGCGCTTCTACACAATGATTTCCGTAATTTAAGGGAAGGCTATATCTCAGGAACTAATGCACAGAATTATATATAAATTTATATGTAGATGCATTTTGACATAAATTAGTGCCTATCAACTTTTGGTGTCAACTGCTAAACAGGTGGCACTGCTACAGATTTCCACAATTTAAGGGGAGATTTCCACAATTTAAAGGAAGGCCATATCACAGGTACTATTGCGTATCATCAAACAAAACTGGGTATGGGAAAAGGCCATTATGAGACATTATGCTGATTCAGATTGGATGCTTATGGACCAATAGGTGGCGCTTCTATACTGCAAATTTCCTCTGTAAAAGGCAGGCTATATCTCAACTTCTATAGAATGTAACTGTACGAAACTTGATATGTGAGATTAACTGAGCTATAGCTCATGTCCTATGTATCATCAAACAAAACTTGATTTTTAGATATTTAGTGTTAGTTTTTTCTAAGAGAAAATTATTTGCATTCGCCATGTTACATAATTAATAAATAATAGTTTTAATAAATTATTTACACTTAGTGAATTTGTATAGGAAAATATAGAAGAAAGTTTTGTGGTGGCCACAACATACTAGTTTAAATGCTATATTAGTTCTGTGTGATCAATCATATAATATATTTTTTCTTGCTTTTGCCTTCTGTGAATATATCGAGGATACCATAATAATCAATTTCTTTGCACTATTTGAGCCTCGAAGGGTAATAATGCAAGTGTCTATATCGGTTTGTAGTTGCACACAAACAGATTTTCACACTTATCAAAGCGGAAAATTATCTACCTCTAATTAGTTGCAGGGTTTCTCAGACAAATGCGTAAAGCAATATTTATGTTTGGATAAGTATTAACAAAATAATTGTGTTTATGGAATTAAAGCATCTTTAACGAGTGAAGATATATTAGGTCAAACTTATAAAAATTATTTGTCGAATCGATAGAATTTTATCGGTTTCGAATATCTGTTGGATTTTAATCTTTAATTAGTGTTAAAAACTAAAGTTTTTTTTTTTTTAAAAAGTTTTAGCTTCTTTAAAAAAAATTCCGCCCCTCTAACTTTGCTTCCCTAGGTCTTTGTCAAGCTTAAATTCGACTCTGCTTATTGTTTTAATTTTATTGTAGATAATTTGCGATTAAAATCGAATGTATCTTTATGTAATAAACGGGATAAACCTAAATTTGGCTCTGCTCATTGTTTTGATCTTATTGCCGACAACTTGAGATTAAAAATGAATATGTTGTTCAAAAATAAACAAAACTGAGCATTTGCTTAAAATACGCAAATTATAAATACAAACTCAGGCACACGCAAAATATATAATCGAATTGAGCAAAGTCTCTGCTTTTAAATACGTTTTTTTAAAGAAATTTTTAGAACATTTTTAGGACTGAGGGCCTATTAGTCTCAATCTGGGATTTTTGCGTTGTCGATTTCGATAGTTGGACATTTGTCGAAATCTAAAATTTATCTAAAATATAATTGAATAATTTGAAAGCGATGTTATAATTTGAAAAAAGAAAAAAAAAATAATAATAGTTCTCCGTCCTAAACTAAATTCTTCTTTTGCCAGAATTTCATCAAAATCTTTTTTTTTTTTTGAAATATTTATTTCAGTAAAAATGTGTCTAAAATTTATTTTTTTATGTTTTTTTTCATTTCTTTACAAAACTTTCTAGAAAGACACCCGAAGTGTTATGTGGCTAAACAATTTTCCAGTCACTCTGACTAACTGGGAGAAGAACGAGCCAAGCCTCATGACGGAAGATACCTGTTTTGCGAGTACATCAGAAGGTTATTGGAAAAAAGCTTCTTGTGATGAAAAGATGCCTTACCTTTGCCAAATAACAACTGGTAAATATTCATATAATTGTAAAAAAGTTTTTGATCTCTGCGCAAGTTGTTCATGACGTCTGTAAGGTTTACTTTCATCTCACCTAGTTGAACGCAAAAATTTTTATCTTTTATATTTATATTGCTGCCTTCAACAACTAACTGGTTCGCGACCACTGAAATTTTTGACCGTAGAAAACTCTTATTCGGGGAGTGAGTTTAACCAGATTCTGTTTACCAAAAGGCCGAGAAACCCTTTAAAAATTTGAAGCTTCCCTTGAAAAATTTTAAAATGCCCTAAAGTAAAAAAAAAAAAAAAAAAATAAATAAATAAATAAAAAGTCCTAATTTGTATATATTGTTGTCTGATTATCAAGAATTATGTACACTTGGTTACACATTATTTTTCTTGAAATGGTATAATTCCGATTAATGAAATGTGTACACATGCATTTGTTATAGGATAATTTCCTATAACTTACAGTATTCAGCCTTTTCCCCGACTTTTTCTTGGATCCTAGCCCAGGAGTACAGTCGGTAAAAGAAGTATCCGAACACTATCAAAAATTAATAACAGGAGACTTGGCGTTGGAATATTAAAACCCGAATAAACTACTACGTCAGAAAAGCCGAAGAAAAATATTTGAGATGCATACAGCTGTTTCGGTAGCCTTAAGCGTACCGTCTTCGGTGCAAAAAGAATGTATTGAAGACGGTACGCTTAAGGCTACCAAAACAGCTGTATGTACCTCAAATATTTTTCTTTGGCGTTTCTGACGTAGTAGTTTATTCGGGTTTTACTATCAAAAATTCCTATATAAAAAAAGTAGAGTTAATACTATTTTGTTAAATGAATCTTTGTCAAATGATGTTCTTAGACTATGAACATGATTCGACAAGGATTTATTTAACGAAACAGTATTAACTCTACTTTTTTTATATAGAAAGTTTTGCTAGTATTTGGATACTTTTGTTACCGATTGTAGGAAAAAACAATGCGTATTTACTGAGTTGTCTGTATGTGTCTTCAGAGCAAGCAGTAGGTGGAAAACCATAACTGAGTTTGTGCTTTCAAATCAGTTGGATTGTTAATCAAGCCTCGAGTTTAACTTCAAACTAGAGCTGCCTAAGAGGCTGCCTTGTGGACTATTTGCGACGGTTTGGGATTCATTCTAGAAGTGGTCTGGAGACATGCCAATCGCAACTTTAATTCTTCATGGAGGAGATGGCTGCACTGCTTTGTTAACCCTCAGAGGTATTAACTTTACATAACAAGTAGAACATCGCAACCATGTCGTGTTTTAAGTACACTAGCCACTATTAATGTATGTATATGACGAATTTTGGACGACTCGGGAATTGAATCTATAATTCTCTGATTACAAGCTTAACTCTCTGCGCACAGGGGTGCAACATCTGTAATAAACATTTGGAGTTTTTGAGTTTTAGTGGGTTTTATGTCACACTACTGCTACACTAAGGTAGAGTGACTATATTTTTTTCACGGAATTTGGGGACAAAGATGGCGGTGTCTTCGAATTTCGAGGACAAAAAAAAAAAAAAAAAAATTAAATCACCTTAAATTGGAAAATTTTAGTAATATGCAGAAAGCACCTAAAATAACTTATTTCAGTTTATTTATTATACATATAATAAATTATTATTATAAAACATTAATAACTTTATAACCGGCGTCCCCAAATGTGTTGTAATTTTTTGGGGACGAAGGTAGTTTTCGAGGATTTTCTTCGAGATTCGAGGACATATGGTAAGCCTGCACTATGGGGAATAAGCAACGGTCTGGGACTCACACCTTAAGATGGTAACTGATTTAATTTACGAATGAAAAATAACAATAGAAATTACCCAGTTTTCATGTAGTCGATTACTGAAAAGGTTGGGAGAAATAATGGTGAGGTGTTTATTTATTTTTTAATCGGTCAATTTATCTTGTAAGATGTCATGTGACGAGTGGATTTTTTCTGGTCTATACACTACAATAGTAATGAATTGTGAAAGTCTTTTACTACTCACATTTTCACATCAATAACATACGCCAGATCGCGTTTACTTAATTTTTGTTGCACAAAGTCCAATTTCGTAAAGGTTATATGTTAATTTATCATGATGAATTCTAACCATGATGATGCGATTTTACTGTTTTTAATTTCAGGCAAACCCAGGCAGCCTAATAAATACGTAGGGAGGTGTCCACCTTCAGCGGGGCCATGGTACTCTGGAAGCAACAGTTATTGCTACATTCTAGACCATGAATTGCGATCGGATTGGTATACAGCTAATTTAATGTGCTTTAGATATGGTAATTCTGATGCCACACATTGGAATATGTGATGTAATATAAAATATATTTGTATTTTGTATCATATGAAATAATCTTATTAAATTCAAAAGCGAAAATACAAGAAAAAATCTTTTGCACTGCATTTTCTAAAACTTGCTGCTGCTAATATATTCGAAAAAAAAAAAAAAAAAAAAAAAGAATTTCTAATTGATGTATTAATATCATTAGCGTTAGCATTTTTGTTTATTTTTTTTTCTTTATCTTATTTTTTATAATATTGTAATATGTATTATAAACAAGCACATCTACCCGGCGCTGCTCGGGTTGAAATAGTGTTTATGAAATTTTTGAATTAACACTTTCGCAATCGCATGTTTCTATCTTTTTGACAATAAGGTCCGCCTCTGGGCGTTATTCTTCCAAATTAAGACTTTTCAGAACAATTTTTTTTTTGTATTCACATTTATAATAGAATTGGATATACATTATAATTATACTCTTTCTAATCAAGATATCTGTATCCATAGTGTATTGATTGTACAAATATGAATATTGGGTATACTCTTAAAAAATAAATAACTCACAAACTGCGAAGGAAACTCCCACTGGCGGAGTTAAAGATTTTCAAATGACGTGAATCTACGTCGGCTGTCGGGAAAGTGTTAAAGAAAAAACAAAGTAAATGCAGTATGATATAGAATTTAAATTAAATGAAATTAAATTAAAAATCTTCCAGCTTTATGAATAAATGGGTTCCAAATCCATTGTATGAGGTCAATAGAAAGCAGTAAAATCAATCACTATAAGTATTATACTATCTCAATAAAATTTTAATGATAACAACTTAAAATTCATTGTGAGAACCTTAACGAATAAAACCACAAATAAGCAATTGATTTAAATGAATAATAATAATGAAAAAAATCTTTGCACGTTCAGTTTTTTTTTTATCGTCAAAACAAGAAATATATTTACTTACATGTAAATAATAAAAGTGCTTAAAAAAAAAAAAAAAAAAAAAAAAGATTTTTTTTTTTTTTTTTTTTACTTTCATGTATAATAAATAAACATATTTTCTTTTATGTCGGGAAAAAAAAAAAAGAATGTGCGATTTATTTATTTATTTATTTTTGGCATCAATTTCTTAAAAAAAAATTTATAGTTAAAATGGTGTTTTTATTTAATACGTTTTGAAACAATTATCCGATTGAACTAAAAAATATGTCATTACCTATATTTTGCTCAAATTGTATATAAATTTTCAAATTTTCTTCTCTTTTCTTTTCTTTTCTTTCTTTCTTTTCTTTTTTTTTTTTTTAATTATGAAATTGAAATATCCACTCCTAATACAAAAGTACTTGTTTATAAAAAATTTAGAACATTGCTATTTAAGTACAATGATTATTATTAACAATCTAATTGTAGTTACAATTAAGTGCAATCTTTCCTATCTATGTGCGCCATCACTCCTACCCTATAAGGAGAGATTGCGTAAAATAGCTTTCTTGATTTATTACAGCTGTTGCTTTAAATTGTAGCATAACAACAAAACAGTAATGGAAATTCATCGAATACGAATTAATTCAAAATTATTCAGCTGTAGTTTAGCAAAAAATTAATATTTGATTTTATTATGTCATTCTGTTGAATTGCGTGCGAACTCTCCTATCTTTACCTTATGTAGCTTTTTATGAATAACTATCTGTATGTGTATATTTTTCATTTGATTTGTTTTTCGTAATTTCGATTTAGATCGATTTTGATAATTTTTATTACTCTGTGAGGTTTGCGTGGATGTAACCTCCATCTTAATTAAATAAAAAAGTAAATGAAGATAAATTAGAGCACTAGTCTATGAAGTAAGATCAAATAAGCTTTTATTAACTGAATTAATGGGAGGTAAACCTGGTCTTTCAAACTCAAGTAGTAGAAACTTTAAGTAACTTAGGAAAATAACTACAAGAAATAACTTAGATAAATATAAAACAAGAAAATTATACAGACACGACATTATTTTATTATTTAAAACATGAAAATCTGACATTGACAGATTTTAATTTAGTGCCACAGGCCTACTGCTAAACTTGTTAATATCGACAAATTCTTCTTTAGTTAATTCGTGACGATCTAAATTCCATGATAAAGTTTTCATTAAATCAAACCAATGTGTTTCAGCTGCAGGATACTGTAACAAATAACGTTGGAAGTCCAAACTGTCTTATAGCCGCAAAACAACGTTTTTTCTCTTTTTCCCAATGAGGGAGAGGTGTGCCTTTGGGGGGACTCATGTCAAAGGTGTTCCTTGGGGGGGGGACTCATGTCAAAGTTGTACCTTGGAGGGGACTCATGTCAAAGTTGGGCCTGGGGGGGGGACTCATGTCAAAGTTGTACCTTGGGGGGACTTCATTCAATAAATCCCCATTCAATAAACCGACTGAAATAGGCCCTTAGCACTATTAAGAGTGACGTATAAAAATTCGACAACGCTGTACCGACTGAAATAGGGGTACCTTGGGGGGGACTCATGCCAAAGTTGGGTATGGGAGGGGACTCATGTCAAAGTTGTGCCTTGGGGGGACTTCATTCAATAAATCCCCATTCAATAAACCGACTGAAATAGGCCCTTAGCACTATTAAGAGTGTATTATAAAAATTCGACAACGCTGTATCGACTGAAATAGGGGTACCTTAGGGGGGACTCATGTCAAAGTTGTGCCTTGGGGGGGGGACTTCATTCAATAAATCCCCATTCAATAAACCGACTGAAATAGGCCCTTAGCACTATTAAGAGTGTATTATAAAAATTCGACAACTGTACCGACTGAAATAGGCCTCTAGCACTAATTACTCTCACCCATAGAAGATAACAGAAGTTAGGTTGAAGGCTGCACTCTTTGACCACTAAACGATGTGAACTCAAACTTTCTGGCTGATTTCCCACTGCACGACAAATTTTACACACCACTTTTCTATATTCTATAACTTCACTATCCACATCAGACTAGTACACTCCAATAGCTAATGACTTCACCCTTCGTATAATAATCCAACTTCAGCAATACACCACAAATTATAGTTTAATCTAGTCTAAGAACTAAACCATCTACACCACACCCTTTACGAAAAATACCTTCCTATTTATCCTTCATTTCACCGACTCATATCTCTTCACTTTAACAAAACTTTAAAGTCGCTTCGCATTCGCCGACACTCCGCACCTTCCTTCCTTCGTTGCAGCACTATGCTAACGCAAAACCATTCCAACCTAAAATTTCACCGAATGCTTGCGTCGAAGCATTCAACTCTCCCATCTATTGCGTCGCTGGATCCAGCTCAATTTAAAAAAACTAAGGGGGCATACTATTGTAACAATTGCAGTTACCGTAGATCATAAGTCGGATCGTACACTCCGCAGCAAAAGTATCTGTGCTAGTGCTCGGATACTTTTGCTGCGGAGTGTACGATCCGACTTGTGATCTACGATAGCTGCGATTGTTACAATAGTATGCCTCCTTTAGGCTCCTATATATACGAGCTGGCGCATCAGGCATTTTTTGCCTTAGGGTTGCCACATGTACCCAGCGCGTTTCTCTGATAAACAAACGACAAACTTTTTTTTAATCGTCTTACGTTACTTTAGAGTAACTTGTTTTATTATATTTCATAATTTTAGCTAAGTAAACTATGATACGGAAGTTTGTTTAGCGATAAACTGCTATAATCATTCAAGAAGTGAATTTGGCGACATTTTGCAAAAGAAACAGAAACCGCCCTAACAACACATCTTTCCCCAGTATATTCATAGGATATCCTCAGAATAAAATGACATTCTGAGAATGTACTGTGAAAAAAATGTGTTTTTAGGAATATTATCGTTGCTTATTGCTCTTATCTTGACCGGATTAGCTTCAGATCAAGATTTCTTAAAATCATTAGGGAAGCGATAAGGACGCCAAGCGAGAATGCTGTCCTCTTCGGAGGCAAAAAAATGGTGGTGATACGCCGGCCTATTATTTTATTTAGGGGCTCTAATCTACACCACACCCTTTACGAAAAATACCTTCCTATTTATCCTTCATTCCCCCGACTCATATCTCTTCACTTTAACAAAACTTTAAAGCCGCTTCGCATTCACCAACACTCCGCAACTTTCTTCCTTCGTTGCAGCACTATGCTGACGCAAAACCATTCCAACCTAAAATTTCGCCGACTGCTGGCGTCGAAGCATTCAACTCTCCCATCTATTGCGTCGCTGGATCCAGCTCAATTTGAAAAACTGTGGTGACCTACTATAGTCTCAACCTTACTACCTCTTCTCCTGTAAAATATGATTAACTTTAAATGTTATATTAAAACCCGAATAAACTACTACGTCAGAAACGCCAAAAGAAAAATATTTGCGATGCATATAGCTGTTTCGGTAGCCTTAAACGTACCGTCTTCAGTGCAAAAAGATTTCGGAATCTGGAGAATTGCTCTCCAACGCCAAGTCTCCTGTTATTATGTTAAATGTTTTTCCTTAAGCTGACTCTGTGGTATAAAACACTTCTTCACATGTTAATATAATTATACAAATACATACTTTGTGATTAATATATATATATTATGTTCTATTATTTATGTTGCATTATCTCACAATGAGTAAAACATATTTGTGAATATCGTTGATAAGATTCAGAATTTTTTATAATTGCAGATTTCTTTTTAGGCTCACACCTTTTTAGTTTACATTCCATGGAGGAAATTGAAGATATAAAAAAACTCCTGAAGCCTGGAGTTAACAGTATTTACCTAGGACTAATGCGAAATCAAAAAGGTATATATTTACATTTTTTACTTTCTCTTAACTATAGGGTCGAGAAAATATTGTTTTAGGGTGAAATTTTCGAACGTGAGTTTTTGTTATGTTTACATTTTCTGAGGTCACCTGAATACGAAAATCATGTTTTTAAAGAATGGTCTATGTGACTGTCTGTGTGTCTGGATGGATGTCTGTGTGTCTGTTATCAGCATATCTCAAGACCAAATACTAGCAGAAATTCCAAACTCGGTATTCTAAATGTGTATCATATAGGGATGCTACAGTAAGCTTTTCGTTGAGATGAAGCAAATGGTTCGTGTACAGGGACACTCAAAAGTATTCAAATACATTACGTCTATGGGGGGAAATTGCAGGTAAGTAGCGTTTAACATCTATAGACTGCACTAAACCAAATGAAACGAATATACATTTTTACTTTCTCTTACGCATAAGGTAGGGAAAGTATTGTTTTTGGGTCAAATTTTCGAACGCGAGTTTTTGTTATATTTACGTGTTCTAAAGTCCCCTGAATACGAAAATCATGTTTTTAGCAAATGGTCTGTGTGTATGTCTGTGTGTGTTTCTGTCTGTTATCAGCATGTCTCAAAAACAAATTATGGCAGAAAGTTCAAACTTGGTATTCTAAATGTGTATTATATAGGGATGCTACAGTAAGCTTTTCGTTGAGATGAAGCAAATGGTTCGTGTACAGGGAACTTTTTTCTGTATATATATATTTAGTGTTATACTACTTGTCTAATATGGAAATCAACTGCATTATCATAAAAAACAATTATTTTCAATAATAATTTTAATAAATTATTTTTTTAAAACAGAATTATTTTCTAATAACCGAATTAAATTCAATATAAATGTAGATGCATTAATGAAACGGGGGGTTGAGGAGGGCTGTGCCCCCCCTCACACAGAACTAATTAGTATATAAAACTCTTCCGAAGCATAATTTGAATTGTTTAACACAGGTTTACATAACAGTACTCGTTATTTTACCTCTTAATCTGCAACCTGTATTTATAGTATTAAATTTCAGGGTAAGAGAAAGTCGTGTGAGTGACACACCAGATTATTTCTTATTATTTCAGAAATGTTTTAAATATTCAATAATATATTGTTGAGATTCTGTATTGTTTCTTGCTTTGCGTTATTTTATTTTATTTTTTATTTTACTTTTGATGCAAACATTAATTTAACAAAAATTTGCATTTTGGATATCAAATATCATAGTTGTTAACTTATTTGTTTTCCTCCGAATTTTTAATAGAAATTTTTGGTAATAACTTTTTACAAATTATCTACAGTTAAATGTATTGGAAAAGTATTATTAGAAAATAGTGGTGATTATTCTTAAAATAAATAAATAAATAAAAAAATGTTGGTGATTATGAGATTTTTGTTTTTCAAAACTTTTATGATGATTTTAAGTGAAAACAGGGTTTTATTTTAATATTTTGTTTTTACTTCTTGTTTATTTCTTTTATATATACAGCCATGGAAAATATTTTGAGACCGCTTGTAAAACTGTTATGACTTTTAATTATATTAAAAATAAACAATAATAGGAATAACATTATAAACCATTGTAAATCAAAGCACTAATTGAATGAATATATATATATATATATGTATATGCAATTATCATAAACTGAAAACAGATTAGCTCTGAAACATCTAACAGTATCAATGACTTATTTAAATTACATACTCTAATCAAACTGTTTTGTTTAAATTCGGTTTTGATATTAACAACATTTTAATTTCCCCTCTTGTGTAATAATGCGTAGTCTAACCCGTCTTATTTTAAGGTTTGCAGGAATTCTGTGTGTCATTATGAAAAAAAGAAAAAAATTATCAATGTATCGAAATATTCCAATCTGATTTTAAATAAAATGAAGTTACATTCAGTTAAAATACGGGAGCATGTGGCTCTGCATCCACTACTGGTTCTCCCTATTAAAATAAATTGATCGACTAATCGATAAAACTTCCCACAAGTGTCAATGAAGACACATTGCGATACCAGTTGTAGACCCCATTAAAATGTTATATGCTGACGCATAATCAAGTCATATTCAGGACATTCCAAAACATGTATAAATCCATCGAAAATTGGAGGTCGAAATTTTTCACGAATTCAGTACTTTTATTTGTACAAGAAAATAAAAGTACACATTTGTAAAAAAATCATTATTATGTATCACAAGCCCTACTTAATTACGGCACGCAGCGCTAACGTGCCAACGTGAAAGCAGTCATTACAAAACTGCAAAATTCAAAGTATGCTGCGGAATGCGTCATTTGTAGGGTGGTGTCTAAGTGACGTTAGAGATCCTACATGATAAGAGACTGGACATTGAACCGCCATATTTGTTCAGGCTGTTATATATGATATCATTACGCTCTGAAAATGTCTTGAATGACTCTCTACATGGTTGTCTAAAGATAAACAAAATTATTTTCCCGTAATTTTAATTAAAAAAAAGTATCAGACTCTGGTAAAAATATATTATGTTCTACGGCCGATCGAGTGGTCATTGAAAGAACATCCGCCATTTCTGTTCAATATCCAGTCTCTCTCTATAGAGGGTCCCTACGTGATGTCGGCTTGCAGCGCCACAATAACTGAACTACCTTAGTTTCATTTCTGGAGATATCATTCAATTTTGTGGCCGCTCGGCCATAACAAAACTGCAAAGGATGTAGCGGAAACCTTTGCTAGTTAGGATTAGACACAGGATCCTACATGATAAGAGACTGGATATTGACCCGTCAACCGGTCCACCATGTTTGTTCAAGTGTTATGCGAGATAACATTACGTTCTGCAAAATTTCAAAGCAAGGCCTGATTAAGCTTTGAAGCTAGGGGAAGCTCAGTATCATTTCTGGGCCCCCTTTCTTTTCAGAAAATCTTGTTTTCCTGTTATATATTGTAATATAAAAATGCTATAGACCAAAAATTAGTGTGTGTTTACAGTTTTTTTTTTCGGTCATATATCTGGGTAGTTTCTACAAACAACATTAAAATCGTATAACTTATTAATTAAGAACGTTCAGATTTTTGAGTTTAAATAATAGATTTTTCCCGAAATAGATTTATCTTGCTTTAGGCGAATTTTCTCAAAAAAAAAAAAAAAAAAAAAAAAAAAAAAAAATCAATCTCAGTGAGAAAATATGAAACAGAAAATTCAAGATCCTGTTTTTAGTCATTTTGGGCCCCTCTTAAATTTTAGAGGGGAAGCTCGTGCTTCCCAAGCTTTTTGGGTAATCAGGCCCTGTTTCAAAGGGTATGCTACGAAGCTTTCTAAAGATAAATAAAAACGTTTTATCGAGATTTTAATTAAAAGAAAAGTGTCAGACGCTGGTAAAAATAAATTACGTTTTGCGGCGATCGAGTGGTTTTTGAACGAACGTCCGCCATATTTGTTCAATGTCCAGTCTCTGAATAATGCTTTCAGTGTTTCCGAAGAAATGAAGAAATTATCGCGTCGGTATACAAAACAATATAGTTAAAAAAGTAAAACTCAAACAAACAAACAACAATATACTTTTGTTTTTGATAAACTGGAGTAATTAATTTTTTTAAAAATAATATTTCGATTATAAATTGCAATTTTTTATCTCACTAACAATTCCTAAATGTTCAATAGGTGGATTTGCATGGACAGACGATAGTCCTGTAAATTTCGAGAACTGGGACGAAGGAGAACCATCGAATACAGATGACCAGTGTGTGGAAATGTCAACTCGTAACATGAAATGGAAAGTGACATCTTGCCTCAGCAAAAGGCATTTCATCTGCATGGATACGAAAGGTTAGTTTTGCTTCAGATGAAGGCTTGGTTTCTAGAATTATTCTAAGTTTTTTAGCATTATTTTTAAATTTGTTTCGGGAACTTTTATCGTTAGTAGTTTTTTCACCAAGTCAAAGAAAATTGACAGATGTCATGTACAACCCAATTATAGCTTAATAGAAAATTAACTTATTCAAGCATGATTTCAAATTTTGAACCTTCTATTAACTTGGTAATTTATTCATCTAAAAGTATTATTTCAGCATTATGCTTTAAGACTCTCTCTCTCTCTCTCTTTTTTTTTAAACGGGAAAAACTTGTGAAATTTTTTATTGTTAGATATGTAAATGGTCCAATTTAGAAAAGAATTTGAATTTAATGACAAAATAAGAATAATAGACTAATATTTAATTATAGAACAATAATGCACACATAGATACATAAATATGCAATTTACATCATTTCCAAGTTTTAGAGCAGATTTGTCAACACTATTTTTTAATAGAAGTATGTCCTATTATTTTTTTACATTAAATAAAAAGAAAATTATCGAAGAAAATTTTTATACTGAAGTTTTCCGCCGAAATCAGGAGACTTATAGCAACTTTGTATATATATATATATAAGAAATTTTTTAAAAGCGAATATAAATACGATATAAAAGGATATTAAATTAAATATTATTATAATATAACGTAAAACAGAGAAAGCTAGCGCTAAAAGCTGCTTAGCTAAACAATGTTTTTATTAAATAAGAAACTTTTAAAACAAGTACTTATATATATGAAATTAAAATAAAAATTTTAAAGATTAGATAAACCAACAGGAGATTTACAAACTAATGCGCAAGTTTGCTGCGAAGGGAAATGTAAAACTTCAATATAGGAATAATTTAACAAATAAAATGAAATAAAACCCCAAAACACACAGACGTCTTCATCATATGTTCACACAGTTTAAAAGAATTCGCATTTTATGCAATAATGATTGTGATTTAAAAATAGCTCTTAAAATCCTTGCAAATTAACTGTCACGTTTTAACCTTTAACCGAATGTTTCAGTGTTTTCCTCTTTCGATCTATTTCAGATCTGTTAGATTTCTATTCTGTTAAAGGTGGTTTTCTGTTTGGTGAGAAGTTGGGGGCTAAGGATGGTTATTGACTAATTGCTACTATCCTTTCAAGGGCCTCCCTGATGAAGACTTCTGTGTGTTTTGGGGTTTTATTTCATTTCATTTGTTAAATTATTCCTATATATATACATACAGGGTGTTCCAAAAGTCTCACCCCCCTCCTAACTCGAAAACGTGTCGGAATTGTGAAAAATGGCGAAACACGTGTTCAATGAATTCGAGAGGAATCTCTTTTGGTGAAAAAAGTTTGGGTCTGAGGGGTGCTTGGGAGGCTACTAGGGAGGGAAACTTTAAAATTTCAATAGGAAGGTATGTCTTGTGATACATCCCTGCAAACATCTCTTCAAAACAATGAATTTGATATAAATAGTTTCTCCCTACGATGATTATTAAATGAGATGCATGAGTTTTTAGACTTTTGAAATGTGGATTTTATACTTATGTATCCTCTTTAATAGTCATTGCAGGACAAAACTATTTATATCAAATTCATTTTCTTGAAGAGACGTTTCCAGGGATGCATCACAAGTAGTGTTGCAAAGGCTGAAAAAACCCGTTTCTTCCCCTGAAACAAACCGAATTTTTTGGGAAAGAAATTTTGAAAATTCCTGGGAATTTTGAAATAATTTGACGCATGGACACTTTTTTTTATTTTATTATTTTTAATAATTTTCTATTTAGCAATTTTAACTGTAACTGTGAAAAGCAACTCAACTCTTCTTTCTTTTACAGATACAAAGTCAGTTGTTATTATTATTATCTCACAAATGGACATTAAAATAGAAAGACTATCTCGAATAAATTTCAGAATAAAATATTTCTTCAAAGTTAATAAAATTATGTATTTATAAGATAAATAATTTAAGAATACTCAAATAATAAAATATAAATATACGTATTTATTTTAAAAATACAAAGGAAAATATTTTTTAAGTGCAGAAATGAATATTCATCATTGTATATTTTTATTTTTGTTAAATACTGATGTAATAGTAGTTTGTCTTAATTTTATTTATTTATTTATTTTTATTTACATTAAAAATTTAATTGCAGATTAAAGAGAGTTGACTGTACTTGTTTGTGAAACATTTAAAATGAATATTTATTGAAAAACCTTAAAAAAAAAAAAGCAAAAAAAAAAAAAAAAAAAAAAAAAAAAAGCAAATCACTCAAAATCGTTGCAGTTAAAATGATAATTTTAGTTAAGTAATCTTTTAAAGACCTTTCTGATCAAGTAATATTACTTAAACTATATTTTAAAGTTTAAAACAGAACATACATGATTTAAATTTATTTGCTTCGATACAAATAATTAAAAAAAAAGACCAAATTTTAAGAATTTGTCAGTTTGTTTCTCTTTTGAAAATATATTAAAAAGTATTATGTCATGATTGCAATAAACAGAAGCAGTATTGCCTAAAAATAAAATTACTCCTGCATTTAAAACTAGTTTATGCAATACTCATTGACATTTTAAGTATTATGTATATGTAAGTTCATTGCGTTAGATCTATATTCCATTTTGAAAGTGGCTGGTTTTGTTTACTTTTAAAATTCCCAATATTCTTCAAAGTTCCGGGTATATTCCCCAAAATTCCCGGGTTTATTCCCATCTTTCAAAAACTGTAGGTTTTTTGCAACACTAATCACAAGACATAACTTCCTATTTGAAATTTTAAAGTTGCCCTCCCTAGCGGCCCCCTAGCACCCCAGGCTCAAACCTTTTTCGCCAAAAGAGGTCCCTCTCGAATTGATTGAACACATGTTTTGCCATTTTTCATAATTACGACTCATTTTCGATTTAGGAGGGGGGGGTGAGACTTTTGGAACACCCTGTATATATATATATATATATCATTCATTTCTCCTAATCATCACCTCTACATGTGTGAAATTGTGAGTAAAATATTATTTCCCGATTATTTTAATTCCTGACTCAGTTATTGTATTGTATTATTTTTTAGTTATTTTGGATAATTTTCTTTCATGATTTTTGTTTACGAAAATAATTTGGGCTTAGGTCAAAGAGAACATTTAGCTTTAGCACTATTTGCACCGAAAGTCATTTTCTTTGTGTGTCTTATTTCCTACTATGCCCTTGATAAAGTTAGGAAACTGGCATGCTTTCATTTTTTTCATTTTTCTCGTTTCAATAAATTTTAATCTGTTAAATTGCAGCCTTGAAATGTATCATCCTTTTCTTTCTCTATGCTTATTTTGGTATTTTTCTGTAAATTTCAGTATATATAAAGGGTTTCCCATTAAGAGTGATACAAAAAAAAAAATAAATAAATAAATAAATAAATAAATAAATAAATAAATAAAAATAAATAAAAAATAAATAAAAAAATAAAAAAATAAAAATAAATTATTTAATGAGACACATTTTTTTTTTTTTTAAATTTGAAAGCTTACATTATGCCATTAAGTAGAAAATTATATCGTTCATGTGAGCACCACGACTTCTCTGTATATACCACATTCTGTCAACCCAATTTTCCATCACTCTTTCACATAAATTTGGTGTTATTTCACGAGTAACACGTTCAATGTTGGTTTTTAATTGCTTAATTGTTATTGGATTATCAGCATAAACTTATGACTTAACATATCCCCAAAGAAAAAAAATCACAATCGATCGAGTCGAATAACTGAATAATGTCGTCCATGAATTATTCTCAAATTTCTCTCAGTATTCACATATGAACACTGATTTTGATAAAACAGTTTAATAATTTCGAAACGTTGTACAGGCGCGTATCTTTGCATGATTAAACGGCATAGCATGCTAAACACAAATAACACAAGAAATGCCGAAAAATAATACGCAGTGTTGCCATTCTAACCATTTAAAATTGTATCATCCCTATTGGAAAACCCTTTACATTAATGGTGATTCATTGTACACATTTAAGATCTTCATGAATGTTGTTTAAAATTCATTTTTATTATTTACCTTCTAGGCACACTGGTAGTGGAAGATCCAGAAGCAGCGGGATATGCAGCTAGTAAGTATTCCCAAATGTTACAAAATGGATGTTTAAATCTTTTTTTAGGGCGAAAATCTTTAATATTGTTCTTTTTAAAATTTTGAAACTACTTTTCTGGGAAAATTTTTCAGGAGTCTGGTGGTAGGTTAAGATGGTTATTCTCCGTAAACTTGATTTTCTGGTATGTAGTTTAAACAAACATGTGCCTCTTCTTCTTTTCCCTAGTAGTACACTTGTCCACAGAGCATCTCGAGGAAGTCCATAGGTTTTCCATTTTATTCACAAGACATCCTGGGGATGCTTTTCGGAGAAGATGTGCTACTGGGGACTTTAATGAAATCAGAAGAGATATGACGCTTTCGCAATAGTGTAAAAGGGTCCAGTAAATGAAATCGGACTGTATAAGATACATATCTGGCCAGAATTATTATAATCAAAAACAAATAATTAATAAAAAAAATCTGATGTTGTCACCACATGACTTCCTTATACACCTTTAGAAATATATACATAATGTTAAAAAGCATTGACATTGGACCCAAGACAGATGGCTAAAAATATTTTAAAAATGCATTATCACCTTGTTCTGGGCTTTTCGGAAAGTTTCAAGTGTCTAGCTAGTCGGGAAGTTAGCTAAAAATCGATTGCAAGTTTTGTACAGGTAACGCTGCCGAAGGTAGCAGGGATCCAAAGCAGTTGGCTAAAAGTATTTAAAAAATGCATTTTCACCGTATTCTGAACTATTCTGAAAGTTTCAAATGTCTAGCTAGTCGGGAAGTTAATTAAATAAATTTTCTGTTGAACCATATAAATGCTGCCGAAGGCAGAAGTGACACAAAACAATTTGCTAAAAATATTTAAAAAATGCATTGTCACAATGTTTTGAACTTTTTTGAAAGTTTAAAATGTCTAGCTAGCCGGGAAGTTAGTTACAAATCGATTGCAAGATTTGTCCAGGTAACGCTGCCGAAGGCAGCAGGGATCCAAAACAGTTGGCTAAAAGTATTAAAAAAATGCATTTTCATCATGTTTTGAACTATTCTGAAAGTTTCAAATGTCTAGCTAGTCGGGAAGTTAGTTAAATAATTTTTCAGTTGAATCGTATAAACGCTGCTGAAGGCAGCAGGTATCCGAAACAGTTGGCTAAAAATATTTTAAAAATACATTGTCAACGTGTTCTGAGCTTTTCTGAAAGTTTCAGATATCTAGTTAGTCGGGAAGTCAGTTACAAATCGATTGCAAGATTTGTCCAAACCGTTTTTGAGTTATTACCGTTTTTTTGATACATTATGGCCCAAACCTTTGTATTTTTGGTCATCAGGAACATAATTTTCCAAAATATCTCCAAAACGGAAAATCATACAAAGTCCAAAAAAGAGTGGTGCACAACTAGATGTTATAACAAACCTATGTAACAATTCGCAACTTTCTACGTCCAACCGTTTTTGAGTTATGAGACATACGCACACACACACAGACAGACACACATACAGACGTCACGAAAAATCGTGTAAAGTCGCTTATATCTCTAAAACGAGAGCTCGTGTTAAGACGACATTTGTAGGTGTACAACTAGACATCATGACAGTCACACGTATAAATTGGGAACATTCAGTGATCATTCGTTTTTCGAGCAATGTGAAATACAAAATCCATTTCGCAAATCGGGATTACTATACTTCCTTTGAAACCTTTGGACGGCCCCTGCCTGCCTGGGCTCGGCCAAGCTTAACGGGTTGGATGCCGTCCGCCGGAGCGAATAAATCGCCAGATCACCGTATGGAAGCTGCTGGGCAGCAATGTAACTAGAACGCCAAAGCTCAGAAATTGCAGTATCGACTTCTGCTTTGGACACATAGCTCGATTTGCACACCACACCCTCCAAGATAGCCACGGTGGAAACGTACACACGCTAGGAAGTAAAAATGTGCTTGAATATTAGAATATTTAAAAGTAGCTATTATAGATTATTCTTGATCTCATATGCTATTGACTAATGTTAAATAGCTTAACGTTTTTCTTATTTTCCTTTAATCTGTTTTTTAATTAATGAGATTTCCATATTATATAAAAAAATGCAAGAAACCTTTGGAACACTCACTAATAGGTGGAAATATAGATAATTCACTAAAATATTAAGTATTTAGTATGCTACTAAAGTCGACAATATATGAAAAAATAAATAAATTACTGAACAGTGAGAATGTTTGCATTAAATATAAGTAATAATGCCAATAGGAATAGCAATATGAAAATAAAATTTTAATATTATTATTAAAATGAAGTTTTAAATACCAAAACGGTAACAAAAAACAAAAATATATTACAGAAAAATTCAAACACCGCTTATTTAAATAGGAATGGATGTTTACAAATGTAGATGTGATGTTTCTAAATACGAGTAATTTAAAAACCAAAGAATTTTTGCACATACCCAAGATATAATATCGATTTAAACATAAGTACGAAAATAGATTTAGAATAATGACATCGGAAATATGTAAACAGATTTAGCAAGAAATAAGTTTTCCACTTGAAATGGATTTAGAAGGAATTCTATTGGTCCAAATGAGACAAAATTTGAGTTACAGATAAATCAAATGACGCACTTGACACTTATTAAAGAAAAATATTACTACCAAAATCTACCAAAAAGTGCTCTATAAGACAATGGTATTTATTTGCATTTATTGAAAATATGAAATCTTATTTGCCTTATAGCGCATGCCTATTAATATTAATCTTTGAATAAATAGAAGGCAGATTCTGCATGAACGTTAATTATTTCTCTGCACACGCCTACATTTAAAGAAAAAGCGCTACTATTAAACTTGTTCTACTAAAATTCAGCAGAAGTAAGTTGCAGCTGTAAAAGAATTCCGTCATATGAATCAACTACAAAGAGATCAAATGTCTCCACGTGCCCTACGCTAGATGATATTATCTACTATTTGTGGATGATCAGAAATTTGTAATAACTGGAAAAATTTTCATTTTTCCAGGTAGAAGACGAAAGCAAGTCCAGTCTTCTAGTGTCAAAAATGAGGCGACCGCGGTCGTTGAAGCTAGCTGTCAATCGTCGCACAGTAGTATAAACGTGTCAGTTGTTTCCCATGTATTAGATATGCCATATTCCACTGTATGGAAAATCTTCCGGTGGCGTATTCTTTTAACAAAATTGAGCCTGTGCACTATTCATAATTGCCAACATCCTAATTAATATTCCGTGGTGTTGTTTGTCCTGCCTTTATTTTCACACCAGTAAATTTTTAGAGTAATATTCTCCAAATGCAATTACGATTAAATAAGAAGAAAATACTCTAAAAAGATACTAGTGTGAAAAAGAAGGCAGTGCTAACAATACTACGGAATATTAATTAGTATGTTGGCAAGTACGACTATTGCAGGATGGGTACTCAGTGAATCGTAAAACGTTTGTAATTCAGTTCCTTGTTCGAATGGTAATTGACATCATTTGTCCATGGAACATTCTAAGAACTGACGAAGGTCACTTTTTTCTCAATGGAGAAGTTAATATGAACAATTGTCGAATTTGGATAATGGAAAATCCTCACGCTATTCAAGAACAACTCTTGCGGTGTGATATGCTGAATGATTTTGTAAATTCACAACTTCGACAACGCGGATGCCTTTAAAATATCATTTTCATGCAGGATAGCGCACATCTCACATTGATAGTCGTGTAAAACAATTGCTAAGATAGTATTTCACGGAGAGATGGATGACTAGTCGTCATTTTCTAATAGCATGACTTCCTCAAGTACTGGATATCACATCCGTAGACTTTTTGTTGTGGGGTTTCCTGAAGTACAATATCTACCGTAAAAGGTCAATTACTGTATCAGATCTGAAAAACAACATTCGATGCAATATTCTTGATATTCCAGCAGACCCACTCTGGTCAGCTGTGGAAAATATGGATCTGCGATTCGAGCACAGTATTGAACATTAAGGGGACCATATTGAACCGTTTTAATGCTACTTTGTTTTATATTATTTAACATTTATAAAACACACTGAATGTTTTTATGCGTATTACAGCGCTATATATAGGAAAATGTTTCTTTCAGTTTTTTCTTTAATAAATATCAAGTGAATCATTTTAATTATCTGTAGTTAAAATTTTATCGCATTTGAGCCAATAGAACAAATTCTAGAGCCCTCTGAAGTGAAAACGTATTTCTTGTTAACTCTGTATATATATATTATATACTAGTATATAACCCCGTCAAAAATGACGGAATGTGAAACCAATTAAGGTAGTGAATCGACGAATGCTTTGCCTGCTTCGCTGGACACTATATTTAAAGGGGACTAATGTGCAAGTTGCACCGAACGAACAGACTATTTCTTTTAACGAAAATACCTACTGACCCAGGACGATAGGTCTAATGTAACGTATCATATTATATATCATATTTATCGTAATATAACTCAGTACTTATTTCGTTTCCTTCTTCGACTCATTTTAATAAGTATTTTTCATATGCATGGGCAAATTCATAGAATAATAATAAAAGAAGAAGGAGCATGCCAATACTCTAATGCTTACAAACCCCTTCTAGTGAAATGCCAGCGAAAGCTTCTTTTGCTCCACTCAACTTTGAAGTAGGGCACCCATCCTCCACGCATTTATTGCTGTTTGTTGTGGGTGCTGCATCGCAGACTGATTGAGAGAGAGACGAGACGATTCAAAAATCTCGCCAACAAGTCGCCAACCAATCAGATGGAAGCACTGTTACAACCGTATACCCGGCATTCCTGGATTTTACAAACCGAAACCAAAACATGTACGCTCCTTCTTCCTTTATTATTATTCTATGGGCAAATTTAATATTTTTTAATTTTTCGCGTGAAAACATTATTTCATCTTATGCCCCCCCCCCCTCAAAAAAAAAAAAAAAAAAGTATATATATATATAACAATAACTGGCAAATTTGTTTGGCAACAATCATAAATTTAAATGTCCAATTTTGAAATTATTTTCATATTTTAATTAATTCTAAAATATCTAATCAAAACTTCGTTACAAATGAGGTACCAAATGAAAGGTAACATATTTGTAACGAAGTAACCTTACGTACCTTATGTGTAACCTTATTTATTTTAACTAATTTGATAAATATGACGTAACAATCAACTGTTTGTTTATATCAGATTAGATAAGTACCTTATCATGATTGCAAGAAAATGATGTAACAACTATTTGCCCACAATTTTTATAATTGAATTTTACATTACATTTTAATTTTATCCTCCATGGGTATTTTAGAATTGCAATGGTAGTTATAAACTTTCGTTGACATCTTTTTACATATTGAGATTAAGGGAAAGTGCAAGCCCAAAAAATGTTCAGTTTTGAAAGATCTTTCTAATGATGTAACATTTATGCAGATTAATAAAATAATAAATAAATGAAAATACACAGCATTTCTAAGGAAAAAAAAAAAAAAAAAAAAGGCTACCAAAAGTCTGTTTTTAAGGGGTCTAAACCGGAATTGTTCCTGACAGAAGATGGTCATTATTATTATTAATAATCAGCGAATATGTTTACTTGCTTTAAAAATGTATTTATGTTCTTCTGATTTGTATTTTTTTTACAGCAGTATTTTAATATTTTTTATTATATTCACTAAATAAATTACTTTTTAATGTATATTTTTAGCTCATCAAAGCCTGTCTACAGCTGCCATTTGTGCAATCGTCTTCAGCATACTAATACTTGTAGTTCTTATTGTGGCAGCTGTTCTTTTTCGAAGGAGGTCTTATAGGATTCCCCGATTCCGACGACAAGAAAGAGACAGTAGTGTAAGCTTTGAAAATGCACTTTATGACGTTAATAGTTCAAGTATGGTCTTCAGTGAAGAAAACAAGAGTTAGTCATGGCTTGTGATACTTTGACAAAACTCTATTTAAATAATTGGCAACATATTTGTACAGTTTGTTTTGTTCTGTTGTCTATGATATGTATTTTCAATAAAAAAAGGAAACACAAGAGTATTTTTTTATGTGAAATTTTTAGATCTGTATATGATTTTTTATTTGTTACATATACTAGAAGACATATAATATAATTGACATCCGGTACGCACATCCGGTACATCTGTCTGCACATTAGGTTAGAGCCCCTAAATAAAATAATAGACCGGCGCATCACCGCCATTTTTTTTGCCTCCGAAGAGGACAGCATTCCCGCTTGGCGTCCTTATCGCTTCCCTAATGATTTTAAGAATCTTGATCTGAAGCTAATCCGGTCAAGATAAGAGCAATAAGCAACAATAATATTCCTAAAAACACATTTTTTTTTCGTAATACATTCTCAGGATGTCATTTTCTTCTGAGGATATTCTATGGATGTACGATGTGTTGTTAGGGCGGTTTCTGTTTCTTTTACAAAATGTCGCCAAAACTCAAATACACAGTAATAGAAGGTCTGTGAACACTTTATATTCACTTCTCGAATGATTATAGCAGTTTATCGCTAAACAAACTTCCATATCATAGTTTACTTAGCTAAAATTATGAAATATAATATAACAAGTTACTCTAAAGTAACGTAAGACGATTAAAAAAAATGTTTGTGGTTTGGTTATCAGAGAAACGCGTTGGGTACATGTGGCAACCCTAAGGCAACAAAATGCCTGATGCGCCAGCTCGTATATATAGGAGCCTTACATTAGGTAATTACTATTAGATAAACTGAAATTACGTTGCCGTAAATTAAAGTATGCCGTAATACAGGTGTTAAATGATAATTAATAAAAAATTTATAAATAAACAAAGGCTGCAATATGAAGAAACAATATTTTCTGATTAAAATAATGAAGAACGACAGTTTATCAGCTAAAAAATCGCATGTTGCGGCCATCACAAAACTAAACTTTCTTTTGTATATTTCTTTAGAAATTCACACAGTGCAAGTTATTTATTAAATTATTATTTATCAAAGTTATTTTCTGTGGTGACTACAGACGATTTTCATCTCCGAAAAGTATAGCATTAAATGTGCAAAGGAAGTCAATTTTGTGCCTTAAAAGGTAATATCTTAGGAAATGCCTTTCTTCACTTTTCTATATTATTAATATTATTATATATACAAACTCGATTCATGGTGTCAAATATCGCCTTCCGACAGAATCCACAAGAAGTCTATTCCAGAGCTTTCGGTCCAGGGTCCATTCCTCCACCAGATCCCTACCTCTCATCACTTTTTTGATATCATCCATCCAGCTCTTTCTTGGTCTTCCTCGCTTCCTTTTTTGATTTGTTTTATAGTTAAAAGCGATTTTAGGTGACCTTTAATATGACCATACCAGATTAGTTGCTTTTTTTGAAGATCATCTAAAACGGTTTCCTTAATTTACATAATTTCTGTAATTCTTTCATTTCGTATTCTATCTGTCCTTGATATCCTGCATGATCTTCTTAGGGCCTCCATTTTTGCTGCCGATAATTTCTTTTTCTCTGTCTCTATAATTCTCCATCCCTCTGCTCCGTATAGTAATATGCTCTTAACAATATAATTATATAATTACATATATCAGGGCCCGAAATTTCAACTTAGATTACACTCACTGAAAAAAAAAAAAAAATACTCGCCACAAAATAGGATTAATTTACTCTATTTTTTACGTATAAGGTTACCAGAATTTTTTATTGGAAAAAGAAAAGAAATTACGCAATATCTTTTATTTTATAAGAAAATAGAAGACATTCAATTTTGAAAAAGAGATCAATTTTTAGGACAAAAAATTGAATGAAAATGATTATAAAAACCAATTCAAAAGCTATTTTACACAAGTAGTGCAAACGTTTTTATCTCAAATAATGATGAATTTGGATCAGTACACCTTAATTTAAATTAATAATATACGGATACGAGAGGAAAAATCCTTAATTTTTATAGGTGTCTCTGAACAATATAGATTTGTTTTTAATTATTGATTTTTTGCTATAGACAAAAACATTTTTTGTGATACTTTCATGTAGTTACATAAAAAAAAAGTTGGTAGACATTTTTTTTATTAAAATCATAATCATAAAAGAAAAAATAAAATTAATATTCGGTAGATCAAACGATTTGTTTTAACGATCAGTCATTCTTTATCAACATTTTATAAAAATTCTCAGAAGTATAACGTAAATTAGTCTTAGTAGTTAATAAATTTTTAAAAAAAGGTATATAAAAGGGATTTTTTTCACATGTCTACATTTTGTTCATTGAAGAAAATAGTCGCTTTGTGTGGGCGTTTTTGCCAGGAGGACATAAAATGAATTCAACTAACTTTTCCATATTTTTGTGAAGTGGTGGTAGTATGTTATCATTAAGGCCAATTGTCTGCACTAGGGCTCTATGCCTGAGTAGGAGAGTCCTCCATGGGGGTCTTTCTAAGAGGTACTAGCCCATATTTACGCTAGTTTCGGAGAAAATACGAAAAACTCATAGCGGCTAAGACAATGCGCGCGACTGTGTATCGAACCCAGCGCCTCACGTATACCAGCTTCAAGGACAGAACCTCTCTGTCACTGGTGGGTCTATTTTTATGAGGAATATTATTCATGCAAAAGTGAGAACACACGTCAACCCACCGAGTACCATCCAGAGCAAAATCACCTTCTTAATGATTCCATAATAATTTCAATCGTGATTCCGTGTTCTGGATCAAAGAACCGTACAAATGAAGGTAATACTTTTATTTCTTCATGATTCGAAGAATCTGAATAGACATAAACCATAATATGCTTTGGCAAATTTATTAGAAAGTTGTTCTTTTGCAAACCTAACGCAGAAAAAAGTTAGTGTTCACCGTTCGATGCAGCCAACAGCCGATTGAACTTCCCAGTTTTGCAAAATTTTTGAAATTAAGGACTAAATCTTTTTTATTTGGAAAAGAGGACAGAGAACTTAAAATATAAAAAAGAGGACTTTCTAGTCCTGCAAAGTTTTTTTCGTTTAAGAGGGCAGAGAGTTGAAAAAGAAGACTGTCCTCTTAAAAAGAGAATGTCTGGTCACATTACCTAAAACTACCATGATTTTACGTTTTTAAAATCGATATATATATCTATATATAGCACCGTATACTGCTGTAAGAATTCTATCTATATTTAGACCAAAATTTTACTTGCCACAGTAAAATTTCTACCCGTCACTGGCGAGCGGAAATTTCACGCCCTGATATATACTTCCTCTTCCTAGAGATTTCCTCACTCTACTAACTAGAATACAACACCGTTACAGCCTTTTTTCCTTGACAAATTCTATGCTTAATTTCTTGTGAGTCCTTGCTTTCTCAATTAATATCTACTTCCAGATACCTATAATGTTCACAGCTTTCTGTTATCATGTTATAATTTAGATTTAAGTCAGTCTCATTTCCTCCTAAACATAGGTATTTCGTCTTACTCACGTTCATGTATAATCTCCATTTTGCACATTCTTCCTTAATTTTTATCGTCATTTCTTCTATGTTATTTTTATTCTTTGCAAATATGAACTGGTCATCTGCGAATTGCAGAATAAAAATTGATGTTCCATTCACATTAAGTCCCCTTTCTCTGCAGCTTTCTTTCCAAATGTTCAATGCCTCTTCAACATAAATTTTAAAAAGAGTTGGGAAGATGCAACATCCCTGTCTGAGTCCTTTATCTGTTATAATACCTTTTGACAGTCTTTGGTCTATTTTAGTCTTTGTTTTTGATTGTCTATAAAGACCTTGAATTTCTTTAATAATATTTGAGTTTATGTTTATTTCCTTTAGTACATTCCATAATTTTACGGTTGGAACACTATCATATGCCTTCTTAAGATCAATAAATAAAAGATGAATTTGATTTCCTACCGTCATTTCCCTTTCTGCAATTAAGACAAAATATGTTATCCTTGTATGATCTTCCTGCTCTAAAATCCCTTTGGTCTTCACTCTCTCTCTCTTTTTTATTTATTTTTAATTTTATTTCTTCTTCAATAAAATCCTTTAAAATACGTCCATATAGTCTACTAAACATTGCAGTTACTGTAATTCCACAGACATTTTCACATTTTTGTTTGTCTGCTTCCTTATAGATTGATGTTAGATAGCTTATTCTCCCTTCCGCTGGTGTTTCTACTCCGTTCAAACATTTTTAAAATAATTGTGTAACTAATCTTAAACGTTTATCAGTCCCGTTTTTTTTTCAGCTCAGCTGGTATTCCACGGGGACCACTTGCTCTATAATTCTTCAAATTTATAACTGCATTTTTAACTCTCTTAATTTCCAATCGTATAGTTTGTCCTGAGACATCAACATTTGTATTTACTATTTGACATTCTTTTCTAGTTTCAGTAAGCAAATTCTTGTAATATTTTTTTCATTTCTCAATCGAAATTCCTTGCCATGAGTTATTTCTTCCTTTCTAATATTCTTTAAAAATTTCCAAGCCTCTGTACATCGTCTTCCTCCTATATATGTCTCAATTTCTCTGCATTTATTATCCCAAGATGCTCTTTTTTTTCCAGTACTAATTTCTTAACATTTCTTCTAAACGTTCTATAAACCTGTCTATCCTCTTCCCTTTTTGAAATTATCCACTTAACATAAGCTTCTTTTTTCTGTTGTACAGTCTGTTTAATGTTCTTGTCCCACCGAAAGTTTTAGAACTTTTTTATCATTCTTTTTTTCCCAAGTGCTTCCTGGTGTAAAGAAGGTTTGATATGCTCATATAGTTCAACTGCACTAGTACATTCCTCTATTTTTTCATCCAATCATATTTAAAAGATAATTATTAATATTATTGAAAATAAAAATATCGATACTATTGTTTTAAATGATCACAGAACAATCACTCGTTTAAAATGTATTAACCAGTTCTTTTCAATGGTATTTATCATGAAATATTAATCCCCAAGAGCGGAGACTGGTGCGTCGCTCTGAAAAAAATCTCTGTTCACGTGGGGAATTTCTCAGAGACTGAATTCTAAATTTAAAACCCTTTTGGTTATTCTTTTATTTTTTGAAAAATTATCCTCATGTTTTTTACACTTTCGATGGAAGAAAACATTGGTTGCGACCAATTGCAGGTACTCTGAAGTGTTCACGCTGATGTTGACTTAAATAAAATTTTATTCTATGTAAATATTATTATTATAAGCATTTTTCTTTTTTTTTTTTTAATAAACAATGCTCATTGTGTACATTTATAAAATTTTTTTTCCCAAGTTTCTATATTAAAATTTTGAAGAAAGAAACAAAATAACAGCATCACGAAGTGAGTAATTTACACCAAAAGCTAATTAAGAGTAATTTAAATCAAGAAGCAAACAAATATAAACTTATCTCAAACCTCTTCCATTGGTACAGTCGGTATCAAAAGTGTCCGAACACTAGCAAAAATTCCTATGTAAAAAAAGTACACTTCATACGGTTCTGTTAAATAAATCCTTATCAAATCATGTTCTTAGACTGACTAAGAACATGATTCGACAAGGATTTATTTAACAAAACTGTATGAAGTGTATTTTTTTTTTTTTTTACATAGGAATTTTTGCTAGTGTTCGGACACTTTCGTTACCGACTGTACGTGAGATACAGCGTTCACAAAATGCTGATTCAACGAATCCAGTATTATAATCGGGATGATAACCCTTGTGGGTGGGATAAAGTAGCGATAAAGGAACGCCAGTTGACTGAGTGTTTACAAAATCCCACCTTGTTGGTCAATTTGGCATCCGTCCAAGCCTTTGGAATCGTCCTCAATGCTAGGCGCGAGAAATGTGGTTACACTATACGTTCTTGGTTACTGTTTTTTCGTCTAATAATAATGTTTTTACGTCTTTGCTTCCTTATTGCGACTCGAAACTTGTGCTACAAGTTTTTACGATTTATGATGTTTTTCTGCACCAATTTCCTTCATCAAATTTATTGCTAAATATTTTTGTTGATGATTTTTCACCCGATTCAAAGAAATATTTCTTCTTAATTTAGCAAGTGTCGTTGATGAATTAAATAAAAACTTTTTAAGCAGACTTTACAAATCGGGTGAGCTTGTAGTTTACAGTGTTTGCTTACAAAAGGTTTATTCATTTCTATTCAACAGTTGTACCACGTAACACCACTACCACTATTTGTTTGCATTAAAATGCATAATTCAATGTATTTTATCAAAAAAAAAATTTCTTATTCAAATTCTTTTATTTAGCTAAATTGGAAAGCTTTTACGAGTAGAATCCATGTTACGAAACCAATCAAGTTGGTACAATGTAGATATGTATATAGGGATTTCGAAAAATCTTGATCTGATTTGTAATATCTAAATGTTGTTTTTTAGATACATAAAAATTTATAAATATGCGAAAAAAGGCACAGAATTAAAAAAAAAAATAATTACAAGATAAAAAAAACCTTTTTATATGCCACGTTTTTAAATTTCCTGTTGAATCATATGCATACTCTACAACATACTAATTATTATTCTGTTGTATTGTTAGACCTGCCTTCTTTTTCACACCAGTATCTTTCTAGAGTACTTTTCTATGTATTTAATCGCCATAGCATTTGGAGAAAATTACTCTAAAAATTTATTGGTGTGAAAAAAAGGGCGGGGCTAACAATACTACGGAATATTAATTGGGATGTTGGAGATTATGCATATATGTATAAACTTGGCAATTCTATGTATTGATGAATACTTTTTAAAAAATTTTTGATGAATTATCCCATTAACATGAAAGAAAATGATCAAATTCAAAATAAAGAGAGAAATTGTAAGAAATTTTCAAACATTTATTAATTGAATAAAAATATTAAAAGAATGCATTGTCATGGTATCTGAGCTATTCTAAAAGTTTCAAATTTCTAGCTATTAGAGAAGTTAGTTAAAAATCGATTGCAAGTTTTGTACTGGGCAAATAAGAAAGCTAGTTAATAAAAACATGGTAAAGGATTATAAGAAATTTTCAAACCTTTTTTAATTGAATAAAAGTATTAAAAGAATGCATTATCATCATGTCCTGAGCTGTTCTTAAAGTTTCAAATGTCTAGCTATTCGAGAAGTAAGTTAATAATCGATTGCAAGATTTGTACTAGATAAGCAAGAGAGCGAGTTAATAAAAACATGGTAATAATAATTATAAGATAAAAAACTTTTTATAAACCATGTTTTTAAATTTTCTGTTGAATCATAGCTATAGAACTTTATCAAAGCGTATTGTTACGAAATTGTAAATAATTGTATTTATTTTTGTATAAATTCTTTCAAAGAGTCTTAGTAAGTTGATAAAATGTCAATTTTCTGCATTTCCAGCTCTTTTTCGCGTTAAAATAGCTTAATCTTCCCTTTAAAAGGCATTAAAAAACTCCAATAGGCAGATAATGGATTTGGCACCAAATTTGGCGACATTTTGGCGACTTTTGGCGTGAAATTTCTTATCGATATTCCAAAGATGAACGTTCTAATGTGATTGGTTAAAGAGTTACAGGATATTTGAATTAAAAAAAAAAAAAAAAAAAAAAAAACGTTGGTTTTAAAAATAAAATAATCCTTTCAGAACAACATATATTTGCATCATGAACTACATTAGCAATTTATCAATGTGTAGAAAATCTTTAAAGTAATGAAGACGTCAATTTTTGCTAGATGCATAATTTAACTTTCTACAATTTTTTAACGTTCACGTTTAATTAAATGTATTTATTTTTATGTCGAAAGAAAATGAACTCGTAATTTTTTTTTTTTGGCAACAATTAAATTATAGCTAATATTTTAATGACTATTTTTATTGCTATTAGGAGCTTATCATTTTCATATTTTAATTAATTAAAAGAAAACTATTCGAAAATTCGAAAATCTGACTGCGAAGTATTGTGTTGTCACCGGGTTCTGAGCTACTGTAAAAGTTTCAAATGTCTAGCTAGTAGGGAAGTTAGTTAAAAATTGATTGCAAGATTTGTACCAGACAAACAAACAAGAATCGAAGTTAATAAAAACATGGTAAAAAGTAAAAAAATCTGCCGAAAATTTCAGGTGATTCATTTTCAAGTATTACAAAATTAAAATTTTTATGCGTTCTCATAAAAAAAGAAAAAAAAAAAAAAAAAAAAAGAAGAATTCAAATTCTAATAAGGCAATGTTTAAATATTCAGGATTGTGATATATCTAATTCTGAAATTTGTACCATTTCGTTTATTTCCTCAGCAGGAAAACGACATATCTTACATACGCTAAGTATTCCTAAACCTCCTCTTCAAGATTAAAGTCACCTAAGTTTCGATTTCGTTTTTCATTCATTTTTTGTTTACTTGAATAAATTGTTCTGAAATCTTTATATGAATTTTTATTTGCCGAAACGTCTACTGATCAGGTAACCCTTACGAAAAGTTTTGAAATTCTGATAAGGCATCGAATAATTTTTATTTGGTGATAGAAAATTTTTTCGTTTGTCGTCGAAAGTTGAAAATGGCTCAAAGCTACTTCTATACACAAGATTAGAAATCTGAACTTGAAACAAATTAATAATTTCCTAGTTTTTATGTATCATGGCACTGAAAGAATCGGGCGTAACATTTTTAGTTATATCTTTTGTGGTGTGTTTTGCAATGAGTAATGGTATTCCCATACTCATGGTCAAAGGTAAGTAACGATTTTTTTTTTTTTTTTTTTTTTTTTTTTACACATTCCAAGTTGAAAAGCATTTGTAAATTAGATAGTCTGTTTGATTTACATCTGCCTGTTGATCCACAAGAGTTTGTTTCTATGAATACTTTTTGAATGTTTTGAAACTATATACTACATAGAAAAAAAATATTTAAATACTTTCAAATTTTGACATTTAGTCGAATATATAAAGAAATACTGTATGGAATCTATTTGAACTTCAAGGGTGTAAAGAACGTGTCATACTGCATATACTTCAGCAGAGAATTTGTTCCGAAGAGAAACAGTATCAATAAAATCTAATAAAAATCAAATAATGCACCCTATAAAAAATAATGCTTCTGTCTGTCCCCTACCTAAATATTCACACAATTTCTTGAAACTGATATATGTTCTTCAAGTTTATTATGGAATGTTTCCTATTGAAAATGAGGTAAATACCACCACTAGTTTATATACAGGGACAAGTGAAAAATTTCCAAAGCATTTCATTCTATGAGAATTATTTATATAAATTACATTTTAATACTTTTGTTTTGAACAAATCATAATAAAATTGACATTTATCATTTATATGCACCGGAAAATGCTTGCTATAGAATTTAGTAATGATTAGCATGAAAGTTTACAGGGCCACAAAAAAGTATTCAGTTACATTAAGGGCAATAATTTTAAATTTCTTGAATTACATTTTCGTTTGCATTAATAGTTTATAATAGTTTCTAACGATAATTAAGAGTGGTTGTAATTTCAATACACTTATCAGTCTGTCTTTCTGTCCGTTTGACCAACCGTCTTTGCTTACCTATACGTCTGTCAGACTCTAACGTGCATATATATTTCCAGAATGTCTTCAAAATGATATATGTTAATCAAATTAACTATTGAATGTTCTCCATTTCAGATGATATAAATAGCATAACTGGTTTGCGAACAGGGATATTCAAAAGTATCACTTGTTTTAAGAGATGCACTGTTATAAATTATATTTAAGTAACTTCATACTGTACAAATAATGTTGAAATTGACATTAATTGTTCACATGTGTTCTATAGAATATGGCATGTTTAGCGTTATGATTTACAGTGATACACTAAAAACATTCATATACATTAAGGATTACTATCGAAAATTGCTAGAATTGCTTTTCCGTTTGCGCTAACATTGTGCTTTAACATTTTATAACAATGTCTAAAAGTGACTACGAATGCATTTAGTCTGTCTGTTTTTTTGTCCATCTGCCTGTCCATTGTGTGATGACGTAGGCAATATACATTCAAGTTTAAACGATTCAACGTGTACGTACAGTTGGAAAGTGTTAATAATTTATTCGTACTGCATGATTTTTCGTTCTTTTCTTTTTCTTTTTTCTTTTGAGATGGAACATTTTTAAAATCACGTGTGAAATCAACGTGAAAATCCTTTTGTGAAATTACATTTTGTTCGCCAATCTCTTCCTCCCTCCCCCTCACCTCGTCACACCCTGGGGGCAAATTTCGAAAATTCCTGAAGTATTTTTGTTAGTTACATTTTTACGAGTATTTTTAATTTTTTCTGTGGAGATATGAAGAGTAATGTGAAATCACATTTTGACCCTCACCCCTATCCCCTTCTTCGAAGACGAATTCTGTAAAATCGCCTTTTATTATGTGCCTATGCCACGGAATAATGGTTTTCTCCAAATTTCATGTTTCTAGTCACAGGGGTTTGGACTGGGAGATAATACATCAGTAAAAAATAACTCAGTAAAAATAATTGGTTAAAATTATTATTTATTAAAATTAGGTTCCATGATGAATGCAGACGATCTCCCTTCTAGAGAAGCAGTATAACACTAAATATCCAAAGAAAATTAATTTTATTCTCTATATGACTTTTTTCGTTTTTTGTTTTAAATGAATAAAAAAAATCGATAACTTTATTTAAATTATTGTAGACTAATGGTTCAATCATTCGCTTTAAAGGTAATGACAAGCTCTTTTGAAAGATACCAAAAATGAAAAGACCCCCCCCCCTCCTACAGGCGAGGCGAAGGGACTCTCCCAGAGGAGGAAGTGGTTCACCTACGCGTAATTTTCTTTTTCCAGTTATACATTTATACGAAATTTTGTCCTATACCGGCATGTTACAAATTTAGAAAAGAAAAGTGATTGCAGCGTCATCTGTTGGACGATTTTCACCAAAAGTTGATTAGCACTGATTTATGTCGCAGGGTATGGCTGTACCAGATTTCTGATCTAAAACTTATTCTTGTTACTGACCCGATACAGCATATTTCAAATCTTAACTCTTCTTACATTCTTAAATTTTCTAATAAAATATTTATTCTTCTAAATAATAAAATATGGATGGGTCTCACCTGAAAACTTCTAATCCAAGGGTCCGGGCGTGGATGGGGCAACTATCATCCATTAAAGAAACTAGACTCGATGAATGTAGCACTTCTTAGATGAAAACAGAATTTTTAATGCTTTGTTAGCATACATGTAAAAACGAAAACAGAACAAAAACAATCTACAGTATTTACAATTAAATATTAAAGTCTTTCTTAACATTAAAGTCTTAAATTGTCATTAGTTCTTAAATATTTATTCTAATTCTTAAAAGTTTCAATAGTTCTGTTTTAGGACCGGGGCGCCTGTAAACAAGACGATCTTAGCATAGCCCCTTCTCTATTCAAGGTCCTGTTCTGTTCTGCTTCTGATTCTAAAAAGCACCTTTCTCGAAAAAGAGGCGCCCGTCTGTCTGGAAAGGCATTTGTTCTGAAAGCAGAAGAATGAACGGGAGATTCCCGACATCCTCCCGCCTTGAGTTGCGACTAATTGGAGGAACTCAACAATCCAAGTTGAAGTCGTTGAGGGGGTTTCACCACACGGCCAGTTCATGAGACCACCGGGGGTTTGGAAGTGGGATCATGGGTTCTGGAACTGGTAGGTTCTGGAGGGTCTTTCACAGGTTCCTTTTCTCTGGGGTTGAGTATCGGTTTCTGTGAGAGGTTCTTGTTTTCGGAAGTCGAAGGACTTAAATTTTCTTGGAGAGACCTATGTAAAGTGGGGTGATTCTTAAGTTCGGTACTGTCAATTTCTAAAGGAAACAATCTTTGTAATGGACGCAGAAAAAATCCATTTTCGGTCTTCACCTTAGCTAGACGTATCACATTATCTTTGCCTGGGTAAATTTCTATCACTTTTGCCAAAGGCCAGTGAACACGTTTCTTATTGAAATCTTCTAATAGGACAACATCGCCGACTTTCAATTGTTTGAATCTTTTGGACTTAGATGCATGTTGTCGTAATTGTCCTAAATATTCAGCTCTGAATCTGTTTCTTAGGTTTTCTCTGATTATTTGCCTATATCTGGCTCTGCGGTTAAGATCTTTAGAATCTAAAGCATCTAGGTCAGGTACTCCTGATGTTGGTAGTTCTCTTAGGAACATCATTGGGGTTAAAGGTAAGGGATCTGTGTTATCTTCGGAAGCATAGGTTATAGGCCGTGAATTAATCACTTGTTCACAGTCACATAGTATGGTGTTAAGTTCTTCGTAATTCAAAGATGCACGACCTAAGTTTCTTTTCAGGATTCCTTTAACCATTCCAACAAGCCTCTCCCACCAACCTCCCCACCACGGTGCTGCAGGAGGATTGAATTTCCATCTGATCTTCTGGGTGGAAGCTACCTTGCAGATGGTTTCCCAATCTACACTCGAGAGAGCATTGCTGGTTCCTAGGAAGTTCTTCCCGTTGTCTGAATAGATGATGTAGGGTCTGCCTCGCCTTGCTATGAACCTTCTCAGAGACTGGATAAAACTTTCTGTAGACAGAGACGTAATGGCTTCAAGATGTATGGCTCGGTAGACAGCGCAAGTAAATAAGGCTATCCACGCTTTTGATCCATCAGAAATATGAAGAGGACCGGCTAGATCTACGCCCACCACTTCAAAGATGGCTGCTTCTCGTACTCTGTCTTCGGGTGGTACTCCAGGTTCAACATCTATTTTGGAAGTCTGAAGTTTTCTGCAAATCACGCATTTTCTTATTGAATTTCTAATGGATTTTCTAGACTTCATTATCCAAAAATTTTCTCTAAGTAGTATCATTAGAGTGCTGACTCCAGCGTGCTGATTTTCTAAATGCTTCTCGAATACCAATCTTTGGACTACGGGATGCTTGTAAGGTAAGATTATAGGATATCTGAAGTTTTCACTGTCGTTTCTTTGAATTATATTGGTCTTTACTCTTAAGAGACCAGCTTTATCTTCGACAGGCCTTAAATTTCTTAATTTTGGATCTGTTCTCCCTGAAAAAGATTCTTGTTGTACTAATCGTAGAAGTACATTTTCTGCTTTTGAAAATTCTTCAACTGAAATATCTAATTCGGACATTTTCTCAGTAGTCTTCGAATTATGATAAAATCTATATATCCAGGCAATGGTTCTAACTGTTTTCTTGTAAGAGGAAAAATACTGATAAAATCGATTGAAATTATCTTCTTTTTTATCTAAAAGATTTAGGATTGTCTTCCTTTTTTCGCTCTTTATGAGTTCTTCGTTTGGGTCTTCTTCTATTTGAGGCCATTCATTTTCATGTAAATAAAGCCAACTCGGACCCTCCCACCATCTCGATTTCTGTAGTTGTTCAAAGGAACATCCTCTAGACGGGAGGTCCGCGGGATTCAAATTTCCGGGTACATGTCTCCAATTGCAAACTTCGGTCAGATTTCGGATTTCTAATACTCTATTGTGTACAAATGTACCCCATTCTTGTTTTCTTCTTATCCAACCTAAAGCAGTGGTTGAATCTGACCAAAATATGGTACTTACATGTAAATTTAAATCGTTTTGCACATTTTTGGCCAACCTAGCGCCAATAAGACAAGATAACAGTTCAAGGCGGGGTATGGTCAATTCCTTAATAGGTGCAACTCTACTTTTCGCATTGATTAACTGGATCTTGATCCCTTCTGAGGTCTCTACTCTTATGAATACGCAAGTGGCATATGCTCGCTTGCTTGCGTCAGAAAAAACATGTAATGATGTTTTCTTTTCTTTCTCTGGGTAAATGTTAAGCCACCGAGGTATTTTAATTTGGGATAAAAGATTTATTCCTTTCAGCCAATTAGAAGATTGTTGTTTTAAAGTTTCAGGGAGCTCTTCGTCCCACTTCACCTTCTGAATCCACGTTTCTTGAAGGATTAGTCTGGGAACTAAACTGACAGGTGCTGTGAATCCCACAGGATCAAAAATTCTTTGGGTAACTGATAAAAGTTTTCTTTTTGTAAGGGGTTCACTTATCTTTAGGGGTTCTTCAATTTTACAAACTAAACTGTCATTTTTCAAATCCCAGAGTAATCCTAACACGGGAGCAAACCTCGGTTTATCTTCAGTTTTGTCGATCATAGCCTGGGGCCAATTCGATCGCCAACATCTCAAATTGAAATGTGCCGAAGCCAAAATTCCTTGAGATTCTGATATGAATTTTTCTGTTTCTTGAATCGAATTCAGGCTGATGAGGGAATTATCTAAATAGAAGGAATCTCTTAAGAGCCTAGCTGTCTCTCGCCATTGTTCGGGAACATTTTCTAAAAGGTGATTTAATGTTGCCATAAGCAAAAATGGGCTTGAAGTTAGGCCGAAAACCACGCGACAATGTCTATAAATTTTCAATTTATTTTCGCTATTAAACCAAAAAAATCTCAAAAAGTCGCGATCTTTCTCTGTTATTTTAATTTGCAGGAATGCTTTTTCTATATCGGACGAAATTCCTATCTTGTATCTGCGAAATATATTCAAAATGCTAGGTATAATTTCTACAAGATTTGGTCCTTTTGTTAAACAATCATTAAGGGAGGGACTGTTTCTAGTGTGTGCTGAGGCATTAAATACTGGACGAATTTTAGTGGTTTCACTAGATTCTTTAACCACCGGTCTGTGTGCTAAATAATGTACCTTGTCCCTTTTCTGGTCCAATACCTCTTCTATAATCTGATTGTTTTCCCAGAAATCAAAAATTTCCCCATATTCCCTTTTCCTATCAGATTTGATTAATTTCTTCTCCGTCTTGTACAGGCACTTTTCTGCCAACGAGTAATTATCTGATAAAATCGAATGGTCAACTGTCCATGGTAAATTGACTTCATATCGGCCGCTTTTATCTCGTTTAACAGTTTCTAGAAAATAATTCTTGGTTTCTTGTTCTAAATCCTGTTTCGATTTATTATCTTCATTAGTAATTCCTAGAGTGTCAAGGCGCCATAAATCTGATAAACTGGCGTTTGACACGTGTAATGACAAAGATAGACCCGCCAAAGAATTGTCCTGCTCACTCTTGTGACCCTCTGTCTTGCCCAAAATGGTCCAACCCAATTTAGTTCTGAATGTAGTTAATCCCAATTTTGGAAAATATTTTATGTCATTTGTGAACAGTTTAGCGGACATATCAGCTCCCAAAAGTATATGTACTTCGTCTGGATTTTTCTGATATAAACAGGATTTATTATTTCTAGGGACATCTGATAAATATACACCTTCCTTTTCTAAGAGTTTTACTAATTTATCATCGCGACATAAATTCACGCCTGTGCATATTTTTTCTTGATCTAGTGCTTGTATTTTACACTTAAACTTATTATCTAAACTCCCAATCGTAAATTCATAACGATTATGTTCAGCTGACATTTCCATGCCCCCAAAAAGACCATGTCTGATTGTTTCTTTTTTCATTCTTTTTAATTTTAACTTATCAGCTGCAAACTTACTGATGTAACTATTATGAGATCCGGAGTCAATAATTAACCGAATATATGATGATTTACTACCATCTCTGTTAGAAATTGCTACTATTAACGTCTGCAAATAAACATTCGCTTGTAAATTATGATTCGATAACGCCAATTTAGATTGATCATTTCTTTCGTAATTACTTATTTCCTGTTTCAAATCTTTGTTTCCATTACACATTATGTCTGAATGTCTACGATTACATAACTTGCATAAAGTTTTTGATACACAGTGTCTAGCTAAATGTGAAGGTTGAAGGCATAAATAACACAATCCTTTCTTACGCAATAGATTAACTCTTTCATCAAATGGTAAATTACGAGTTTTGACACATTTGTTACTTAAATGCGATTCTGAGCAAAAATTACACCTATCACTTTTATTCTCATTTAATAAATCACAAGCAGTAGGCAATTTCCGGTTCTGAGTATCAAATTTATTAACGCGGGGGGGGGGGGGAACATCTCTACGATTTTGATTATCTAATCTTTGAGCTGGGGGGGGGAAATGACTGGCGCCGCTATCCTCTTGTCTGGTAGTTATTAAGCATTCGCGCGATACGAGTTGTTTATTTAAGAAAGATAATATATCTTTTACGCCATAGTTAACACCGTGAAATTCCATATTAAATTGTAATGCTAAATCTTTAGGTAATATTTTTAGTAATATCGGCGACAATAAACTGCCGTAGCTATCCAAAGAAACATCTAATGATTCTAAACTTCTAATGTTAGTTTGGATTTCATCGTAAATTTTCCTGAGCGATTTAATGTCACTTGAATGTTTTAGTGGGGCAATACTTAATAATTTATTCAAATGTACATTTACTAAGATGTCTTGTTTGCCATATCTTTCTTTTAAAATATCTACTACTTTTATGTAATTACTCGCGGTGACAGAGAATCCTTCTATACATTTTAAGGGGTCAGGTGCTAAAAATGATTTCAAATAATTAAATTTATCTACAGGATCTAAATTTTCATTGTTATGAATAGCCGTTTCGAATGACGACCAAAAAGTCAGCCATTCGGCTGCGTTCCCGTTAAATTTAACTGGATCTAGCGGTGGTAATTTGATGTGTATTGCTTCTTTTGAAGTATTTCTTCTTTCAATTTCTGTTGATGAAATACTTGTTTCACTTTTCTTTAGTTCTTTTAATTTTCTGTTGGCTCGAAATCGCCAAGTAATTATTTTTTCACGATATTCATTTGCCGTTTCTAATTCGGCTTCTAATTGGAGTTCTTGAGTTAAATTTTTAATCTCTGCATCTTTACTCTTTAATTCTATAGTAGTTTCATTCAATAATTCTACAGTTTCTTCTAAATCTACAACATCTGGATTTATATCATCATATAAAGTTTTCAATTTCTCTATAAATTTATTAATACTGTCTCTTATGACAGCTCTTTCTTTTTTAGCTATTACTAAATTAGCCATAATAAATACAAAAATTTAAAACTTTATAATATTATCTATCTTTTCAATTATAAATAATGGATTCAATTATAAATAATTATAAATAATAGCTGCCCACATCCCGTGTATGGGATGCCACAAATATATGGCTGTACCAGATTTCTGATCTAAAACTTGTTATTGTTACTGACCCGATACAGCATATTTCAAATCTTAACTCTTCTTACATTCTTAAATTTTCTAATAAAATATTTATTCTTCTAAATAATAAAATATGGATGGGTCTCACCTGAAAACTTCTAATCCAAGGGTCCGGGCGTGGATGGGGCAACTATCATCCATTAAAGAAACTAGACTCGATGAATGTAGCACTTCTTAGATGAAAACAGAATTTTTAATGCTTTGTTAGCATACATGTAAAAACGAAAACAGAACAAAAACAATCTACAGTATTTACAATTAAATATTAAAGTCTTTCTTAACATTAAAGTCTTAAATTGTCATTAGTTCTTAAATATTTATTCTAATTCTTAAAAGTTTCAATAGTTCTGTTTTAGGACCGGGGCGTCTGTAAACAAGACGATCTTAGCATAGCCCCTTCTCTATTCAAGGTCCTGTTCTGTTCTGCTTCTGATTCTAAAAAGCACCTTTCTCGAAAAAGAGGCGCCCGTCTGTCTGGAAAGGCATTTGTTCTGAAAGCAGAAGAATGAACGGGAGATTCGCGACACAGGGCTAATATTAAATTTCTATGAAAATCTCGTTAATAATTCCTGCCGCAAAATTTGTTGATAGGATATTTTCTAAAAATTTTCAAATCGTGTTCTAACTGTAAATGCTTTGAAAACTTGAGGTAGAAAATTTTTACAAATCCAATACGTTCTTCTATTGAATATAGAAGGAAGTAAAAAAAAAAAAAAAATCAATTCTTTCTGACATTACAAAACATATTTTTAAAAAAATTACATTTTTTTTTTTTTAACTCTCTTCTATATTCAATAAAAGAAAGTATTGGAATCGTAAAAAAATTCGACTTCCGGTTTTCAATTGATTTACACGTTTTGAAAAGTCTAGAGCATGATTTGATCATTTTTAGAAAATGTCTGTCTGTGTGTAACAAAAATTTTATGGCGACTGTAGCTCAGCAACTACTGCACAATAATGCATACAAATTTATATACAGAGGCAACTTAACCTAAATTAGTGCCTATTAACTTTTGGTGCCAACTGCTCAACAGGTGGCGCTGCTATACTGAGATTTCTATAATATCAGGGAAGGGTATATCTCAGGAATTACTGCTCGAAATTGCATATAAATTTATATGCAAATGCACCTTGACATAAGTTACTGCTTATCAACTTTGGGTGTCAATTGCTCACAAGGTGGCGATGTTATGCAAAGACTATGTCTCAGGAACTGCTGCACAGAATTGTATATAAATTTATATGTAGATGCATCTCAACATAAATTAGTGTCTAACAATTTTTGATGCTAATCTCTCAAAATATGGAGCTGCTGTTCGTCAATTTCCGCAATTTCACGGACGACTATATCTCAAGTTCTAATGAGTAGAAAAAAATGTGTAAGAAGGCCATTATGTGACATTATGCTGATTGAATTTGGATGCATATTAGCCAACAGGTGCCACTGCTACAGAGCAGTTTTCCCCGAGAAAGGGAAGGCTATATTATTACTTCAATGACATATAACTGCACGAATCTTGATATATGGTCTAATCATTATGAAAACACACTTTTTAAGACTTTAGAGAATAAAACTGTCTTTCTCTTTTTATATTTAGTGTCAGTTTTCTCTAAAATAAAAGTCGTCTGCATTCATTATGGTAGATTATTTTAATAAATAATAGTTTTAATATTGAATGAATTTCTATAGGAAAATATAGAGGAAAGTTTTGTGGTGGCCAGAGCGTACTAATACATACAAACACCACAACATAGAAATCGTGAGCAGTTTTTTTATGACAATGCAAAAGTTATTTCTAACAAACTTAAAATTTTCCTTTTTTTTCTTTTTTTTGGTATTTACCTCTATCAAGCAATTCTAAGGAAAGTATTGTAATCTTTTCAAAAATCCGACTTTGATTTTTTAGTGTTTCTGCACGTTTTGAGGTCCCATGAGTTATATTTTACTATTTTTACGATGATGATATAGGATAGTATGTGCGCGTGTGGGAGTGTTATGTGTGTATGTACAGTCGGTAAGAAAAGTCTCCAAACACTAGCAAAAATTCCTATTTAAAAAAAAAGTACACTTAATACAGTTTTGTTAAATAAATCCTTGTCGAATCCTGTTCTTAGTCGGTCTAAAAACAGGATTCCACAAGGATTTATTTAACAAATTTGTATTAAGTGTACTTTTTTTACATAGGAATTTTTGCTAGTGTTCGGAGACTTTTGTTATCGACTGTATGTGTGTGAGTGAACACGATAGCACCTAAACGCTTTGTTCGAATGAGGCGAAAGTTAGTACGCATGTTATAAGTCACCATAGCACAAATTGTATTGATTGTGATTCTAGGACTTATACTTTTTTTACAGGGACACAAAGAAAAACTCTTTATTATTATGGCCTATGGGTCTAAATTTTTTGAAGTTCGATAGCGTGTAATTGCCTTATTCGTCTGAGCTGAAAATTTATACACTCTTTATAAATCACCGTCGCACGAAATGTATAGATTTCGGTGAATGAGTTAGACTTAGAGTTTTTTTTACAGGGACAAAATAAATTTTTTTTATCACTATAGTCTATGGGCCTAAAATATTTAAAGTACGATAGCTTTTAAACGACTCATTCGATTGAACTGAAAATTTATACCTATGTTATAGATCAACGTCACACGAATTGCACAGAATTTGGTGAATCTTTTATAGATTTTTACAGGGTCACAAAAAACTCTTTATCGTTATGGTGTATAGGTTTAAATTATTTGAAGTGGAATAGCGTGAAATTAAACAAAGTGGGAAAATGCTCAAACCCCCTATTACAATTTTCTCTTTTGTTTATTTAACGACTTGTCTTATTTTAATTTATTTATACAACCGTTAATTACTTAATGTTCGGAAAGTCGAGTGAACCACTCCAAATTTTTTTCTCATCTTAACTAGAATTTTTATTTTATTTTATTCATTTATTTTTTTTTTTAAATTAAAAAAATAGATCACATTTGTTAGAATTGAAAAAAAAATCTATTTTGTTAATCTAAGCAAAATTTCTATCAAAACACATTTTAATACAAAATTTTAATGTGTTTTAATAAAAAATTTTTATTGATTCGGCAATTTTTTTTTCTCAGTGCTGTATCCAATTTAATGATAATACCATATGTTATTAGAAGGCTTAAAAGCATGGAATATGTAAATAAAAAATAAAAAATGGCAGACATAGAAAAAGTAATTAATTTAATTAAAAATATTCCTATATAATCTGTACTACACTGTTAAAAAAAACTACAGTAAAATTACGGACAAAGCCCGGCAGCAGAGATTCCAGACAAAGCCCGTAAAAAAGCATTTAGATGATGAATGATGTATCGCCGGTAATTTTACGTTGTGATGAAACATACAACCAACCTGTAGAAAAAGTAGTATTGACCGTAAAATTAAAAGTTAAAGTTTGAGTTTCAGAATACTTTTAATATTGAATATTGTTAACGTTCAAATTATGTATAAAAATTATTTTCATTTAAGACTATTTTAAAATCTAAATTTGCTATTTTTGACAAAATTAAGAAAAGTCTATAAATTCTCATATTGGAAAAATGAAAGTCTTTTTTTTTTCTCTCTATAAAGAGTATGATACTGATTTTTGAGAAAGAAAATCTAATATATTTTTCGAAATCAGTTTTATTCGTAAACACTAGAACTAAAGAGGTAGTCTTATTTCATGGTTCTCATTAGAGGAAAATAATGGGTGAGAATTTTTCACCCTTCTTCAAAAACAAAATGAAACTTTTGAAAACTATGTGAGATCTCTGAAAATTAATCGAGACCCCAAATAAACTTTGAATAATAATAATAAAAAATCTTTTACATGGACACAGAGAATTTGTATCTCTAATTAATACGTTTTTTTTCATGGTTTTCGATCTTTATGGTTTCTGCAGTGGGTGCCAAGAAGAAACAACTAGAGCCTAATTCTTACTCAACCAAACAGGCTTTCGTTATAGGTCCGATTTCAAGTTTATGAAGTGCTAGACGCATTTGCACTTTTTAGAATAGCAGAAGAGTTTTTTTTTTTTTTTTTCTTAGCTGTATTCCATTGAATGGAGGAAGGACTGCAGTATTTCGAGAGCAGAACCTGTTATATATGATGTACGTGTACATATCTGATGGTCATATTCAGATAAATCAATTTTGTTTTTTAATAGTGAAGATCATAGATAATAATCATAAGACTTCTTTTCAAATGGCTAATTACATATTCATATCATATTGAAATTAACTTTATTTTAGCATATTGTAAAAATTGCATTGTGGAAACAACATTAAAATTTTCCGTTCATTGAAACCAATACTTTCTTCTTAATTAAATATAGTGGAAAGTTACAAGTTGCTCATCAATGAGCAATGAAAATGAGACTTTTGATTTGTTGATCCAATAGTTGAAAACAGCGTTCGCCAAATTTTTCGATTTCATGGACCACAAAATTCAAAATTTAAAATTCCATAGACCACTAAAATCATAATTTAAAATTTCACTGACCACTAATATTATTGATTTATAAAAGTAAATATATTTCTTGAATAATAATCAAAGAAAGACAATTTTATAAATATGAAATAAACAAATCTATCTATCTATCTATTATATATATATATATATATATATATATATATATATATAAGAGTACTTCCACTCACTCACGCATTCACTGACTCACTGACTCATCAACGCACAGAAAAATCTACTGGTGCCACTAACTCGAAACTGAGTCAGATTGTAGAACATATAGTGTAGGCACCCCTTAAGAATTTCACAAAATTCGCCTCCCAAGGGGGGGGGAGGCAAAACGTTGTTTCCCAAAAACCTTCATATCTCAAAGAAAGAAAAAAAAAACAGATAACCGTAAAATTTTTGCTTTACGATACGTTTTAGCTGACGCAAATGCTTAAAAACGAATTTCTGGAATTTTGGGGCAAGGACGTGATTTCACATGCAAAATCATGATTTCACAAAAAATTCATATCTCAAAGAAAACAACAAATAAACGTGAGATTTTTTTTTTTTTTTTTAACATAGCTAATATAAGTACCTAAAAACCAATTTCTGGAATTTCAGAAATTCAGCTCTTAAGGGGGAACAGGGGGCAAAACGTGATTCGTAAATATCTAAAAATCAATTTTTGGAATTTTAGAAATTCAGTCCCCAAGGGCCCAAGGGGAGGGGGAGAAGGCAAAACGTTATGTATATAATATATTCTTTATAATATAGATTTTCTATAAAGCTTTAAAATTAGCTATTTAAATTTTTAATTGTTGCTAAAAAAGTTTACGAGTAAAATTTTTTTTTTCGACATATAATAACATATATTTTCATGCGAATAATAATAATAATAATAATAATAATATTAAAATAAATATTAAATTTGCTTAGGCATGTGACAAAATGTCCTCATTATTAAAGTTAAATAATAATAATAAAAATACAGCATGTTTATTCAAATTTTGTTTCATAACCTTTTTTAACATACCTGGATTTTAAATTTCCTTTTAATAACTTTTTTTTTTTTTTTTTGAGGGGGGGGGAATATTATGCTTGGAATGAAAGCTAATTCAGCGTTATACTAAAGAGCTTTACTTACTGAAAATCCTGGATATTATATTTAAATTTTTATACTGAATTAGATAGGACAATTTTCGCTAAGGACTCTACTTTTGCGACAGCCACTTTAAGCCAAGTAGCTCATAAACAAATAAATTATAAAATATTGGGGGAAAAAAAAGAAAGAGAAACAATAATCTCATAAATTACATATTTTTGTTTAAAATGGCGACAGAAATTCAAAAGTTACAAAGGGGAGCTATAATAAGCCTGTACCATGATCACGTTACATATGTATTTATTCATTTATTTATTTTTCTATATACCAACCACTATTAACTGACTATGAAATACATATAACCACAAAAAATTAGTTGTCTCATAGAATATTGTAACATTATATTTGACGTGAAATTGCTGTCATTTATGGTCGACCGAGAAAATCGAATAAATGTAGAAAATAACGTGAAAGTAAATATTACGTACAGTACGAATAGTGTTGTTCATTTGTAATTAAAATTCAAATATAAAAGGGCTACTTCAATTTTTTCGATATTGTTTGTTTCGAAACTGCTATCTGATAAGCACAAAAATGGAAGCCCACTGGTATGGTATTGTCGCATGCACTAGGGACACACCCCCAAGATTCTGTGGATGAGCATGCTGCTACCGAAGGCAGCGGGGACCCAAATCGAGCTTTTGAACAATTTCAATGGATTTTCTTTTTATTTTTGTCTATAAAACGACATAGAAAAGAGTTTCTTTTAAATATAGTGACCAGCAAAGCAGGCAAAATTCGTCCGGGAAAATCCAAAAGAGCTGAGACCACAAATTTTAGTGTGTGGCTTATTTACGTGTATCCAACATCCATTGTAACGGGATTTTGAGAAATTCCTCCTTTTCATCCTTAAGGAATGGCGCGCAATAAATACTTTTCCAAGCATAACTTTGCTTCAAATTATCTCAGTAAGTTTAATTTTTATGTGTGGGTTGGTCATGCGTTCCCAGTACGCACTATAAAGGGATTTTATCAAATTTCCTCTTGCCTCCACTCTTTGGGAGAAGGAACAAAAACACGATTTTAAGAGTAACTCTGCTCCAAATCATCTCAGGAAAGCGATGTTTTTGATATGTTGGTTGGTTATGCGTACTCAACACACACACTACAAAAGGATTTTGTGAAATTGTGCCTTACCTCCCTTGGAGGTGGATGGGCAAAAAAGCATGTTTCCATGCGAAACTCTGCTCCGAACTATCTTAAAAAGGCTATTTTTTATGTGCGGGCTGGTTATGTGTTCCCAACACGCTCTATAAAGTGATTTTACGAAATTTCATCTTCGTTCTCTTTAAGGGCAGAAGTCAAAACAAGTTTTTAAACGTAACTCTGTTCGAAATTATCTAAGGAAAGCGATTTTTTTGATATGTCGATTGGTTATGTATACTCCACATACACACTACAAAGGGATTTTTTGAAATTCCATCCTATACCCACCTTATGGATCGGGGGGAGCAAAAAGCATGTTCCTATGCATAAATATGTTCAAAAATATCTTACAATGGCAATGTTTGATGTGTGGGCTGCTTATGGGTACTCAACAAGCACCACAAAGGGATTTAATGAAATTCCCCCTAGAGGGGTGGGGACAAAAAATATCTATCCACGTGTAACTAATTCTGCAGTAAGCTTTTCAACGTGTTCGCTGTAGAACCCCAGGTACCACGAACACCAGATTTCCTTGTCATTGACCAGAACCACACTACCCATAGCTCAATTGTGGTGAACAGGCTTTGTTCAGGCATGGATGTTTGTAGTCTATTTTATGTGTGAAATCCACAAGAAAATTGTGAGCTGTTACTGAGAAATTATGTAATATGGATCAATCGAGACATCCATATACAAATCTGCAACCAACCCGTGATTTGGTAGTTTCTTATAGAATAGTAACTTTGATTAGAATGTCAACAGCATTGAAAAATACATTTTTATTGAAAATATGTGATTAAATAATATGTATTTCTTGTCTTGAAATCTTATAAATAATTTTTTTTTTTATCATTAGTGATTTATAAAGTTTTATTTCCTTTTAAAAACACTGTGATATACTTCGTATATGACTGATAAGTGACACATGGCAAAATAGTACGACATATAAAAAATGCATTGTTTGCAAAGCATATAATCTAGTGTGCCACTCACACAACTTTCACTTATCCTGAAATCTAATACTATAAATACAGATTGAAGATTAAAGGGTAAGATAACGGGTACTGTTATGTAAACCTATATTAAAACTTCGAAACAGCTTTATTTGACAAACAATTCTATGGTTGGGGGGGGGGGGGGGCTATCACTCTCCTCAACCTCACATTTCATTATTGCACCTATATTTATATGAAATACAAATCTGTTATTAAATTCAAAAGTTCATTTAAAATTATTCAGACAACTTTAACACGCAACATTCCGTGGAACTTATCAAGCTTAATCAAACTTTTCTCGTATACTGTTAAAAATTTCTGTAAATTTAATGTAAATATTTATCCAGAGTCTCTGTAAATTTACAGTAATTCTTAGTTAAAAGTGAATAATCAAGATTCTCAATCTTTATTCTGTATTTTTACCTAGTTTTATTATTTAATTTTCTAATTAAAATTAAAAATGACTGTTTCTATTTTAGAAAAAGCATTCTAAGTCCAAAATATATTCTTGCCAATAATTAATTAAATTAATATTAGCTATTAAAATGAATATATAAAATAAGTTTTTTAACATCTCCGTTTTTTTTCCTCTGTAATTTTACGTAAGACTTAAGATAATAGATTACACAGAGTTTTCTGTTGAAATTTTTAACAGTGTAACAAACACATTAACTTCAAAATACAACATTTGGATTGCCTGAAATTATTTGTTTTTAATTTACTACGTTAAAAACTTTATTTCAGTATTTATGAAGCCTCAAAATGTATGTATACAAAAAAACCCAAGCGATGAATGTTTAACTTAAAAAGATACATTATTTACCATATAGTTACGAGGAATTAATTTCAATTTCTGAGCAGATTTCCTGGACATGATAAAACATCACAGTAAAGCACTTTCACTAACAATAAAAAAGAATCTTGTGGTTTAAATATTAGCAACCCTGTATATCGTCTGAAGATTATGTGCACACCACATGGTGCACATAAATATAATCCCATATTAATAGCACACAGCACAAACTGAAATACACTTCCATCAATTTTTCAGTATCGTCTCACTATAATCTAGTTCTTTTGTGTAGACCTGTAAACGAACAGTGAATGATTTCCTACCCTACTTTACATGAAACATGTTTTCACGCGTATAAAAAAATATATCCTTTCATTTGGTTAAGTGCAGTCGAAAGGTGTCAAACTATACCTGCAATTTGCCCCATAGACGTAATTTATTTGAATTCTCTTGGGTGTCCCTATACACGAACTATTTGCTTGATCGCAACGAAAAATTTAGTGTAGCATCACTGTATGATACACTTTTAGAATATCAAGTTTGGACTTTCTGTTATTATTTTTTTGAGATATTCTGATAACAGGCAGACACACATACACACACATACACACAGACCAACCTCTAAAAATATGATTTTCCGATTCAGAGGACCTCAAAACATGTAAATATAACAAAAAATCCGTTTGAGAAATTTGACCCAAAACCAATACTTTCTCTACTAGGTCAGAAAAAATAAAAATCACTAATGATAAAAAAAATTAAGTTATAAAGATTTTAAGACAAGAAATATATACTATTCAACCAGATATTTTGAATAAAAATGCATTTTTCAACAATGTTGACTAAATAAAGTTACTATTCTATTGTCAAAATAAATAAAGTTACTATTCTATTGTCAAAGTAAAGTTACTATTCTCTATAAGAAGTTAGCGGACGATAACATAGCATATTTGCGTTTGACGAGCTAGTTACAGTCGGCAGCATAATTATTCGAGCGCTAGCAATAATTCCTATGTAAAAAGAATACATTTAATACTGTTTTTTTAAACAAATACTTGTCGAGTCATGTTCTTAGCCGGATAATTTTGCTGCCGATTGTACTTTGGGGCATGCGCTCTATTATTGAATGTGGTTCTCACATCCACTCATAGGATAGTTGCGGTAATATATTTTACCTTTATGCAAATAATCTTCCGTGCTAAATTCAATGGTAATATCAACGCTTTCTATGTAATCAGCTTTCGTTTTATATCTGGATAGCACGTTGAGTTTGCATTGATTTGCCTGATATCAGTGTTTTAAATATACTTAAAACATAATCCATATAATTAATACATGAATATCCCTTTCTAAGCACACTGTGCGCATGGAGGTGCGTGAGATTTGGTTTAGTTAAAGTTCCCAGGCAGCACATAACGTTGTTATAGCGTTGAAAATAAGTCTGAACAGTGAAAAATTAGTTGCAAAAACGTTGAAACAACGTTATGTGCTACTAGGGTTCAAATGGAGAAAGAGTGCAGAACGATAAAATTCATACATAATACGTGTTACAAATATATTTAATTAATTAAAATATTAAAATATTAATATAATGTTAGTTTTAAAATTAGCCATTTAAATGATAACTTTAACTTTTGCCAAAAAAAAAAAAAAAAAAAAAATACGAGTTATTTTTTTTGACACAAAAGGAAATATATTTTAAAGGAATAATAAAAGGATATCAAAGATTAAATTTGATTATGCTTATTAAAAAAAAAGTCACTATAACTTTAAAACTAAAAAAAAAAAAAAAACTATATTAATAAAATCAGACTTTTGTCTGTTATAGAGCAGTTAAATTATATACAGTTAGTAATGTTCGAATTGATTTAGCGTGCCTTTCATCCAATGGAAGAATTTAATTCTTAAAGAAAAGTAATTAAAAAAAAAAAAAAAATGTATTTACGATAAAAAAAAAAAAAAAAAAAAAAACTGCATATAAATTGAAAATTCTTTTGGTATATAGACAGCATTAATTTTATGAAAAATATTCTGCACTTAATTTCATGATATTTAAATGAATTAATAACTTGAAATTTCATTTTTAGAACCATGTGAATGCGACGAAGACTGCTTAAATGGAAGGACTTGCAAAGAAAAGTTATGTTCATGCCCGGAAGGCAGAGAAGGAGAGTACTGCGATATTATCCCAGAATGCAAAGATATGCATTGCGGTAATGACACAAAATGTGCATTTGACAGCGAAATAAAAGACATAAAATGCCAATGTAATGATGCAGAAAAATCTTTCGACTGGATAGAAAAACAATGCAAAAGTAAGAAACGTTATTGTAATTTCTTAACGTAAAATTGTGGAAATTAGAAAATAACTTTTTTTTGTCGGAACTTGTTAGAGAGAGAAAAAAAAAAAAGTTTTACGAGAGTCTTAGAGAGAAAAACAGTTTATATATATTTTTTTTTATTTAAAAATTCTAAAGTACAAAAATGCAAGTTAATATGCATCCGAAGTGGATGGAACAACTAAATAATATACTTTTAGTAAAGTTCGAATAGATTTATCGTGCCTTTCATCCTGTGGAAGAATTTAATTCTTAAAGAAATATAATTAGAAAAAGATGTTTTTTTTTTTTTTTTTTTTTTTTTTTTTTATCGGAACTCGCCAAAGAAAAAGTTTTACGAGAGTGTTAGAGAGGTAAACAGTTTATATATATATTTTTATTTAAGATTTTTAAAGATAGCTTAAGCTAAAAATTAACTGTATATAAATTAAAAATCCTTATGGTATATAGACAGCATTCATTTTATAGAAAATGTTTATTATGTACTCAATTTATGATATTTAAATGAATTAATAACTTGAAATTTCCTTTTCATAACCATGTGAAAGTGACGAAGACTGCTTAGATGGAAAAACTTGTAAAGAAAAGTTATGTTCATGCCCGGAAGGTACGGAAGGAGAGTTCTGCGATATTATCCCAGCATGCAAAGATATGGATTGCGGTAAAGAGGCAAAATGTGTATTTGACAGTAAGATAAAAGACATAAAATGCCAATGTAATGATGCAGAAAAATCTTTCGACTTCATAGAAAAACAATGCAAAAGTAAGAAACGTTATTGTAAGTTCTTAACATAAAATAATGAAGATTAAAACTAGTTGGTATAGGTGGACTCTGCTCAGTTCCCCATCATATTTATGTTCTCACAAATTTCTAGTGCGAGACATATTATAATCATGTTAAAAGAAATGAATTTGACCAAAGCTTGATACAGTCACAGAATGAAATCCCCGCCTAATAGGCTATCCACCGTTTACTTCGATATATTTATCTTATTCTAATCTATTAATTTATATTATCGGGGTCAATTCCGTTGTTTAGTTTTCATGCTACTATTTCCGATGCAATAATCCTCAAAATTCATATTTATATGAAAAATTTACAATTTCGCTATGTTGATGAAATCGTAAATTACCAATAATTTACGAAATTTTCCTAGTAGAATATTTGTATTCAATCATGTTCAAAGAACTGTCATAAACGTAATTTTGAAGCTGTCTAATGTATTTAGAATCCTCAAAATGGAAGTTTATGCTCAATTTTGCCTTATTTTGACATGTTAAGTAAATCGTAAATTCCAAATAACTTACGAATTTTTTAAATTGGAAAAATCCTAGTCTATGATATTCATGCCAGTATCCTAAGTAATATTTCGAAAGTGGTTTGATATCTTTACGATGAAAATATCCCTCAAGATTGACGTTTATGTGAAATTTTCTCTATTCTGCCATGTTAAGAAATTCGTAAATTTCCAATAACTTACGAAATCTTTATATTGGAAAATTCATAGTCATTAATATTCATGCCAGTGTCCTAAATAATATTTCAAAAGTAGTCTGACATCTTTACGATGAAAATATCTCTCAAAATTGACGTTTATGTGAAATTTTGCCCTATACTGCCATGTTAAGAAATTCGTAAATTTCCAATAACTTGCGAAATTTTCAAAGTAGCATATTTATAGTTTCTGATGTTCATTCCGACATCAAAACGGATATTTTAAAACTAATCTGACATTTTTACAGTAAAAAGTTTCCATTTAATGCACGTTTAAGTGAATTTTTGTCCTATTCTCCCATGTTAAGAAAATCGTAAATTTCTAATAACTTACGAAGTTTTTAAAATCGAATGTTGCAAATGAATAGGGTTGTTGCCAGTGTCGAAAGTAATATTTTAAAACTGATCTGACCTCTCTGCGACAATTTGTTCTTCAGATATCGTGTACACAGACTAACAAACTAACGGACTAACACACTAACCCACTAACAGACTAACAGACTAACAGACACTCTACAGAGAGACACCATAGAAATTTTGTCATTTTCGGATTCCTCACACCTGAAAACGTGTAGAAAAGTCAAAAACCGAAGTCGAAGATTTTCACGATTACCTAAGTTCCCCATACCTATAGTATGATGGGGAACTAAAACTAATTTTTTTTTCGGAACTCGCCAAAGAAAAAGTTTTACGAGAGTGTTAGAGAGATAAACAGTTTTTATATATTTTTTTATTTGAGATTTTTAAAGTATAAAAATGCAAATTAATATGCGTCTGAAGTAGATGGAACAACTAAATAATATACTTTTAGTAATGTTCGAATGAATTTATCGTGCATTTCATCCTGTGGAAGAATTTAATTCTTAAAGAAATATAATTGGAAAAAGATGTATTTAAGCTTAAAATTAACTGTATATAAAGTTAAATTAAAAATCCTTTTGGTATATAGACAGCATTCATTTTATAGAAAATATTTATTCTACACTTAATTCATGATATTTAAATGAATTAATAACTTGAAATTGCATTTTTAGAACCATGTGAAAATGACGAAGACTGCTTAAATGGCAGAACTTGCAAAGAAAAGTTATGTTCATGCCCAGAAGGCACAGAAGGAGAGTATTGCGATATTATCCCAGCATGCAAAGATGTAGATTGCGGTGAAGATGCAAAATGTGTATTTAACAGCGAAATAAAAGACATAAAATGCCAATGTAATGATGCAGAAAAATCTTTCGACTGGATAGAAAAACAATGCAAAAGTAAGAAACGTTATTATAATTTTTTAATGTAAAATAGTAGAAATTAGAAAACAATTTTTTTTGTCGGAACTTATTAGAGAGAAAGAAAAAAAAAAGTTTTACGAGAGTGTTAGAGAGATAAACAGTTTATATATATATATTTTTTATTTAAAAATTTTAAAGTATAAAAATACAAGTTAATATGCATCCGAAGTAGATGGAACAATTAAATAATATACTTTTAGTAATGTTCGTATAGATTAATCGTATAGATCGTGCCTTTCATCCTGTGGAACGTGCATTAAATGGAAACTTTTTATTGTAAAAATGTCAGACCAGTTTTAAAATATCCGTTTTGATGCCGGAATGAACATCAGTAACTATAAATAAGCTACTTTGAAAATTTCGCAAGTTATTGGAAATTTACGAAATTCTTAACATGGCCGTATAGGGCCAAACTTCACATAAACGTCAGTTTTGAGCGATATTTTCATGGTAAAGATGTCAAACTACTTTTGAAATATTATTTAGGACACTATCATGAATATTAATGACTATGAATTTTCCAATATAAAAATTTCGTAAGTTATTGGACATTTAAGAATTACTTAACATGGCAGAATAGAGTAAAATTTCACATAAACGTCAATCTTGAAAGATATTTTCATCGTAAAGATGTCAAACCACTTTCGAAATATTATATAGGATACTGGCATGAATATCATAGACTATGATTTTTTCTAATTTAAAAAATTCGTAAGTTATTTGGAATTTACGATTTACTTAACATGTCAAAATAAGGCAAAATTCAACATAAACTTCCATTTTGAGAATCATATATACATTAGACAACTTCAAAACTACATTTATGATATTTGTTTGAACATGATTGAATACAAATATTCAAATAGGAAAATTTCGTAAATTATTCGTAATTTACGATTTCATCAACATAGCGAAATTGTAAATTTTTCATATAAATATGAGTTTTGAGGATTATTGCATCGGAAACAGTAGCATGAAAATTAAACAACGGAACTGACCCTGATAAAATAAATTTATCGATTAGAATAAGATAAATGTATCGAAGTGAACGGTGGATAGCCTATTAGGCGGGGATTTCATTCTGTCACTGTATCAAGCTTTGGTCAAATTCATTTCTTTTAACATGATTAAGTGTCTAGCACTAGAAATTTATGAGAACAGAAATGTGATGGGGAACTGAGCAGAGTCCACCTATGCCAACTAGTTTATTTATTTATTTGGGCATAATTAAAAAGATAAAAAAAAAAAGAAAAAAAAGATTAAAAAAAAAGATATTGATTCCTGTTTTGATTATACTTTTTTGATACGTTTTTTTAGTCAATTTATAGTAATAATTCATATTCTGTATGTATCTTTAAAGTATTGCTAGGTTTAAAATGACTCTTGCAAAGATTCTTAAGAAGCAGCAACTTTTAAATAATAATTATAAGATTAAAAAAAAAAAAACTTTTTATATACATGTTTTTAAATACACTTTTAAAAATACACTTTTCCATAAAATATTCTTATCAGAGAATGAGAAATGTCATAATTTTTAGTTCCCCATCATACTATAGGTATGGGGAACTTGGGTAATCGTGAAAATTTTCGACCTCGGTTTTTTGATTTTTCTACACGTTTTCAGGTGTGAGGAATCCGAAAATGACAAAATTTCTATGGTGTCTGTCTGTAGGGTGTCTGTTAGTGGGTCAGTGGATCAGTGTGTTAGTCCGTTAGTTTGTTAGTATGTTAACACGATATCTCAAGAACAAATTGTCGCAGAGAGGTCAGATGGGTTTTAAAATATTACTTTCGACACTGGCATGATTCCTATTCATTTGCAACATTCGAATTTAAAAACTTCGTAAGTTATTAAAAATTTACGATTTTCTTAACATGGGAGAATAGGACAAAAATTCGCTTAAACGTGCATTGAATGGAAACTTTTTACTGATGAAATGTCACACTAGTTTTAAAATATCACTTTGATGCCGGAATGAACATCAGTAACTATATATATGATACTTTGAAAATTTCGCAAGTTATTGGAAATTTACGAATTTCTTAACATGGCAATCTTGAGGGATATTTTCATCGTAAAGATGCCAAACCCCTTTCGAAATATTATTTAGGTTACTGGCATGAATATCATAGACTATGATTTTTCCAATTTAAAAAATTCGTAAGTTATTTGGAATTTACGATTTACTTAACGTGTCAGAATAAGGCAAAATTGAGCATAAACTTCCATTTTGAGGATCCTAAATACATTAGACAACTTCAAAATTACGTTTATGATATTTGTTTGAACATGATTGAATACAAATATTCTACTACGAAAATTTCGTAAATTATTCGTAATTTACGATTTTATCATTATAGCGAAATTATAAATTTTTCATATAAATCTGAATTTTAAGGATTATTGCTTTGGAAATAGTAGCATGAAATCTAAACAACGGAATTGACCCCAATAAAATAAATTAATAGATTAGAATACGATAAATATATCGAAGGGAACGGTGGATAGCCTATTAGGCGGGGATTTCATTCTGTCACTGTATCAAGCTTTGGTCAAATTCATTTCTTTTAACATGATTATAATAAGTCTCGCACTAGAAATTTCTGAGAACATAAATATGATGGGGAACTGAGCAGAGTCCACCTATGCCAACTAGTTTCTTATTAGATCATTGAGCGTGCGTAAATATTGAGTAAAAGTTCCGCATGTGTGAATATTGTCCTTTTATAAATATTATTTTTTATTCTTGCGTATTTTATTAATCACATCATTATCATATCGTTTCGACAGATGTTAATCGTAACTGGACCCCGTTATAGAAATATTATATAGATTTCTCACTGTATTTCCAAAAGGCATGAAATGACAAAAATTTGTATTTAATTTAATTTAATTTAATGTAATTTCTTAATGTAAAAATTCTAAAGCTTAAAAACACAAATTAATAACAGTTTGAAATAGATGTGTCACTTAAATAATATACGTTCTATAAAGTCCTTCTATTATGCATTTCAACTGCACTATTTAGGAAATATTCACTGGTTCACTTTATTTCATATAAAGCAGGAAATTGAATTTAAAAAAAAAAGAAAATTCTATGGTTATCTGCTAAACGATCATTGCAAGTCCCACGTTTATTTAAGTGAAGTAGCTTTATAAATTATTACAAGTTCTTCTTGATGTCCTTAATTAAAAACTAGTTGACATAGGTGGACTCTGCTCAGTTCCCCATCATATTTATGTTCTCATAAATTTCTAGAGCGAGACATATTATAATCATGTTAAAAGAAATGAATTTGACCAAAGCTTGATACAGTGACAGAATGAAATCCCCGCCTAATAGGCTATCCACCGTTCACTTCGATATATTTATCTTATTCTAACCTATTAATTTATTTTGACTGGGTCAATTCCGTTTTTTAGTTCTCATGCTACTGTTTCCAATGCAGTAATCCTCAAAATTCATATTTATATGAAAAATTTACAATTTCGCTATGTTGATAAAATCGTAAACTACGAATAATTTACGAAATTTTCCTATTACAATATTTGTATTCAATCATGTTCAAACAAATATCATAAATGTAATTTTGAAGTTTTCTAATGTATTTATGATTCTCAAAATGGAAGTTTATGCTGAATTTTGCCTTATTTTGACATGTTAAGTAGATCGTAAATTCCAAATAACTTACGAATTTTTTAAATTGGAAGAATCATAGTCTATGATATTCATGCCAGTATCCTAAATAATATTTCGAAAGTAGTTTGAAACCTTTACGATGAAAATATCCCTCAAGATTGACGTTTACGTGAAATTTTGCTGTCTTCTGCCATGTTAAGAAATTCGTAAATTTCCAATAACTTACGAAATTTTTATATTGGAAAATTGATAGTCATTAATATTCTGCCAGTGTCCCAAATAATATTTCAAAAGTAGTCTGACATCTTTACAATGAAAATATCTCTCAAAATTGTCGTTTATGTGAAATTTTGCCCTATACTGCCATGTTAAGAAATTTGTAAATTTCCAGTAATTTGCGAAATTTTCAAATTAGCATATTTATAGTTACTGATGTTCATTCCGGCATCAAAACTGATATTTTAAAACTGGTATAACATTCTTACAGTAAAAAGTTTCTGTTTAATGCACGATTAAGTGAACTTTTGTTCTATTCTTCCATGTTAAGAAAATCGTAAATTTCTAATAACTTACGAAGTTTTTTAATTCGAATGTTTCAAATGAATACGGTTATTGCCAGTATCGAAAGTAATATTTTAAAACTGATCTGACCTCTCTGCGATCATTTGTTCGTGAGATATCGTGAAATCAGACTAAAAAACTAACGGACTAACAGACATCCTACAGAGAGACACCATACAGATTTTGTCATTTTCGGATTCCTCACACCTGAAAACGTGTAAAAAAGTCAAAAATCCGAAAGCGAAAATTTTCATGATTACCTAAGTTCTCCATACCTATAGTATGGTGGGGAACTAATTATACGTGAGATACACAGGGATTAAATGCAAATTAATAAATTACACTGCTCTGCATGAAAATCGGTTCCAACAAGATTTTTGTAAAATGTATGTATTCTTATGTAAAATGACCTCCTGAATCCGAATATGATACCTATTTCGCCCTATCACCCACCGTGTTCTAGCGACGCTCCTCTATTTTTATCTCTTTTTGGTAATTTTATGGATATAAATTTGATTTGTAGGGAGGAAAGGGTTATTTTAACTGTTAAATATTTTTCTAAGGGGCTACAGAAGGTTGGTTGGTTGGTTGTAGGATTTAAGGCCGATTGACTCCTGATGTGTCCTAGGCCTAGAGGGGGAATGCCCTCCGTGGGGGTCTTTCTAAGGGGTCCTAGCCCGTATTTACGCGAGTTTCGGGGGAAACCACGGAAAACTCCGAACGGCTAGGTCGATGAGCGCGACCTGGGATCGAACCCGGCACCTCCCATCTACCAGCTTTGAGCGCAGAACCGCTCGGCCGCTGGTGGGCCAGGGCTACAGAAGGAAAAAATTCTGAAACATGAGCATTTGCAGTAAGGGGAATATGTAGAGTGAGCTTTGCCACTTAAAATATGAACTACATTTATTATACTTAATTAATTAATTGTTATTATTATTTATTATACATTATATTATTTTGTTTTAAGTGTTAATATAATTATTTTTTATTCTTTTAAATCAAATTCATGGTGATAAAATTTCCAACAGTGATAAAAATTTGGGGAGGAGTGTGCGTCTCGAGGAAACAGTCAGTGAATGGGCAAAATGGGGGTCATATTAAGATTCAGAAGGTCATTTTACATAAGAATCAGCAGGAATGGTATCAGGGCTCGAGATATATACACACACAGACACACACACATATACAGTACTGTGCAAATTAATTGGGACAAACATATTTTTTAAGTAAATTGTTCCTTTCTCGGGGATTTTCTGCCTCAAACCAGTTTCAACTGCACTTTCTTACAATGCGCGACTGCCCTTGACTAATCTAAACCGGTTTGACAACGTGATCATGAGATGTCGAATTTTTTTCCCTTCAGTTGCGCTTCATTTGCTGTAAAAAGTGGTCGATTGTATGAATTGTCTGCTTCTGACGTGCATTTAAAAAATTGATATCACTCCCAGGAAAAGGACTAGAATTGTTATTCTTAGTCAGCATACTTCTATGACTGTGAGGGATATTGCTGCAGCAGTTGGAGTTGGAAAATCCAGTGTTTTTAAGATTATTAATCAGCAAAAGAATTTTGGGACAGTGTCTCAAAAACGGAAGGGTAAATGTGGACGCAAACGCAAGACCACACCTCGAACAGACAAATTTCTTGTACAAAATAGTAAAATGCATCCTCGCAAAACAAGTACAGATCTTCAAAGAGAATTATTAGCCACTGGTGTGAGCGTGGATTCATCATTAATTCGACAAAGGCTTATTGAAACTGGGAGATTTGCAAGAACACCAATCAAAAAGCAGTTATTAACACCTGCAATGAAGATAAAACGTTTTGACTGGGCCAGAAAATATCAATCCTGGACTGCACAAGACTGGAAGAAGGTTGTATTCAGCGTCGAAACGCATTTTATTGTGCAAGGGTTTCAACCAAGATTTGTCAGGCGAAGTGATGGAGAACCCATTAGGGAACAACATCTTATTCAAACAGTTAAGCACCCTCAGAAACAGATGTTTTGAGGTTATTTTACTTCTGGAGGACCTGGCAGCTTAGTACCAGTTGAAGGGATGATGAACTCTAAAAAATACATTTCTATAATAGAAAGAAAAATTGTGCCTATGATGCATACGTTCGCTGGTGACGTTGGTATCTTTCAACAAGATCTTGCTCCTTGCCATATTTCTAAGCTAACAAAGAATTTTTTTCAAGAACAGAAATTAACGATTTTGGATTGGCCTAGTAATTCTCCAGATGTAAATCCCATCGAAAATTTGTGGAGCATTCTAAAGAGACATGTGTGTAAAATGGACTGCTCAACAAAGAAAACAATGATTGAGAATGTTATAAAAGTTTGGTTTGGTGATGACGAAATAAAAAATTTATGTTCTAATTTAGTGGAATCCATGCCAAACCGTGTACAGGACCTCAGTCAAGCTAGAGGAGGACATATTTCGCATTAGATTGCTATACCGTACATGTAAGTTAACCTATACCAATTAAACAACATTTGTGAAAATTTTTGAGCTTGTCCCAATTAATTTGCACAGTACTGTATATATATATATATATATACACACACACACACACATATATATATATATATATAGCTTTTTTTTTTTTTTTTTTTTCAGCGCAGTGTTATTTTACTTCCTTTTATCCGCATTTTCCATTCAGGCACTTAGTCTGCGAAATTACTAGAAATATTTTTCAAATCCACTTCGTACAACAAATCTTTATTTTAAAAATATCAATATAAAAAATAAGACATTGTAATGCGTATTTTTATCCCTCCCGTATGATGTTTTATATCTTTTACTGAGATTAATGCGAAAGCTTTTTTGAATGGAATATTTGTCATGTTTGTATACGATAGATATATATATATATACATCTTAATGTCTTTTAATATCTTTCAATTATAATAATGTGTAGATAAAAATCACAGAATTTTATGAAATCGCTTAAAAGTTATCTAAGAAACCAGTTAAAGAAATGCAAACTTTAAGACTCCATTGAGTCCAATACAATATATTTTCCAGGGTGATAACGGCCGCCAAAATAAACGTGTCCCAAAAATCTGACAGATGGACGAAATATTTATAACGTAAATTTTTTTTACAAATGCATTTTCTTATATTTTCGATTTATAGTTCTAAAATTTGAATATATATATATATACAGGGTGACCATAATTAAACTTGGTTTATTTAGAGCACTGTGTAGCTGTAACTAAAATGTATATTGAGTCGAAAATTTGTATATAGACGTTACATTTCAAAAGATGCACTCTAGTAATCTGAAATTTTTTTTTTTAAATATAAAATTTTAAAAATTACCTCTTTGAGGGGGACATGCACTAAAACACGAACAAGCTACAAATTTTAACACAAACTACTTTATTTATTACAAATTTTATTGTTATTGTTACAAGTTGCAGATTGTTTATCGATGGAGATCATATTGTTCAATGTGGACACCCTCATTCATCTGTAAAATCTGCAGCCGATGAATAATGTGTTCAACTGCTGATAGCACCTGGTCACCAGTGGTCCTCCGCACATGCTTTATTATACGGTCCTTCATGTCAGCCAAAATTGCAACATTGCCAAAGTTGCAATCTCCTTCTTTTTATACCGACAATTTATGCTCGATTCATCGGTTTATGCAAATCAGATTGTCTTCTTCTTCATTTGCAATACTACGGCTATCATTCTTTGTACTGCTTCAAAATGTAAGAGTAACAGTTTTAAATGTCGTTATGGCTTGAAATATACCACACATTTATTATAAAACTTTTCAAACATTATGACTGTAATTCTTGTTTGATTTTTTTATGCTTGTCCTCTCGGAGGGAAAATTTTAAAATTTTATTATTATTATTATTATTATTATTATTATTATTATTTGTAGATGTAAAAAGTTGTCTATACAAAAATTTTCGATTCACTATTCATTCTAGTTAGAGCTACAGAGTGCTCTGAATAGACCAAGTTTTATTATGGTCACCCTGTATATGTATTGATATTTGTCAATAAAATGTCAGCTAAAAAAAAAAAAAAAAAACTTTGTGTAAATCGAAATTTTTTGCAATGAACACAAGTTTCTAACTTTAGTATTTTCGTTGTTTGCTTGATAGACATCGTTAACCCATGTTTCACCATCGTCCTATATAAATTCTTTTGAATATTTTAATTCAAATTGCTGTTGTTGTTGTTGTCTTGTCCAAGAAGTTGGTGCAGAGGAGTCAAATAGGACCGAAGGTACCCAGGAAAGCCATAGCGACATCAACGACCCTTGAGAAATAAAGGAGTTAATGCGAGGGAGCTAGATGGATACTGAAGAGCTTGGCCAATATAGCAGGACAGTCGAAAAGGTGGTCAGGAGAAAGTTGAATGTCAGTACAGTGAGGGCAGTAGATATAACTTCGATGACCATCAGGAAAAATTTTCATTCCCCTGAAGTGCTTTGTCCTCAGTCTGGATGGCACGGTAGATGAAATGGCACGGTTACAATTTAGAGCAGGAAATAATTCCTCTCACTATTCAAGGAAAGAAAAGATGCCAGAGCCTCCGAGGAGGTTGGATTTCTGATCCGGTTATACCCCCAGGCACTGGATACCCATTTTAGTCGCCTTTTACGACATGCATGGGCTACAGTGGGACAATTCTAACCTGGTCCCACCCGATCCCAAATTAAAGGCGATATATTATTTAAAAGTCCAATAAAAACACCCGTGTTTTTATCGTTAGTTTTAATTAACGTTTAATATATATATTTTTTATTTTTAAAATGATGATTCTTGAAAATTTATTCATTACATTTTCAACAGATTATTACTTAAAAAGGTTTTACGTTCGAGAATAATGGGCATATAAATTTATTGAAGTAATATTCTACTCTTTTGTACTGGTAAAAAAATTATATAAATAAAATTATATTTTTAAAAAATTAAAGAACACGCTTTTATTGAAATGTGAACTAATAAGAAATTTAGAATTAAACAAAAACCATTTTTAAAAAACCTCCCCTGACTGGGCTCGAACGTTATACCTTTAGGTTCGTAGCCCGGAGCTTTACCTCACCGCCACAGCGTTCACGTAGGGAAAGTCTTTTTTGTTTGCTCCCAGAGCGGTTACAAACATACATACAAACATACATACAGGTGAAACTAATAAAAGCGTGTTAAAAACAATATTTCTAGTTTTCCTTATATTTCCGATTATCCTAAACCATTGTCCTATTTTTAGGGCAGTCTGTACCAATTCAGCTAATGAAAGGTTGGTAAGTTTTTATTTTTGTGTGTATACATAGGCTTAAAGAAACATATATTTAAGATTTTATAAAGAAAAAAATTTTTTTTTTCAATTCTTGGTACGATATGGGTTAATTACTCAATAGTTAAATTCCTGATTTATCTATCTTCAATGATTTTGTACGAATTGTAAATTTTAAATATTTCTATATAGCACTGTTTCTTTCACATTGCATCCGTGACTTTTTATTTTGATATAAAACATTTTTTTGCTTGTGTTTGTTTATTTTCCTTGTCGTTCAACATACATTTTTCAGTGCATTTTACAGCATATTATTATAAAATTTAAGTAAAAAATCATTTTTTAAAGTTAGAAGCTTTTTATTTTGAAGCCCTAAAAAGCATTAAATAAAATTTATTCTGGCAAAGATATGCTACAAAGGAATGAAAGTTTCAACACTAAGAAAATTTTAGAAAAACATATAGGTACTTTCCTTTTGGAAGAGATGAAAATGTTTTAATGTTCAAAATATTTTAAAAAGCTTTCGAGACCAATATTCTTAGTTATTAGTTTTTGTAAAATCATTCGTTAGGCCAGAAATCTCAAATGTCTCGAAAGCTTTTTAAAATATTTTGAACATTAAAAAATTTTCATCTCTTGCAAAAGGAAAGTACCTATATGTTTTTCTAAAATTTTCTTAGTGTTGAAACTTTCATTCCTTTGTAGCATATCTTTGCCAGAATAAATTTTATTTAATGCTTTTTAGGGCTTCAAAATAAAAAGCTTCTAACTTTAAAAAATGATTTTTTACTTAAATTTTATTTTGGGCTTTTTAGTTACAAAAAAGGAAAAAGCTTCTTAAAAAAACTAATTAAAATTTCTTAGGATATATTTTGTAGACAACGGAAGATTTTCGTTTATTAATTGACATATTTTTTTCGATTATTTATCTGGAAAAATGTAATATATTGTCTTTCGAGGACCGAATCCGGGACTATCGCGTTATCAGCATGACGCTATAACCAAAGTCTAAGAACTGTCAAGAAAAATCATAGAACATGCTAGAAAAATCTAGTAAATACTTATACAAAAGGAATATTGTTTAGAATGCTTTTAAAAATATTTTTAATATTTAAAATTTTTCATGTTTTGCAAAAGTTAAATATCTATATTTTTCTTTAAAATTTTCTTGTTGTTGAAACTTTTATGATTTTATAGCATGCCTCTGCAAGAATAAATTTTTATTTTAGGCTTTTTAGGGCTCCAGAATAATAAAAAAACTTCCAGTGTTATTTTTATTTATTTATTTACTTATATTTTTATTTATTTATTTTTGTTTTTGTTTTTATTTTTACTGAAGTTTTTATTTTGTGCGTTTAGCAATTAAAAAAAAAAAAAAAAAAAAAAAAAAGCTTCTTTAAAAAACTATCAAAAATTTTTGGGACACTGTGTAGACAACGAAAGATTTTCTTTTATCAATTGACACATTTTGTATTACGCATTTCATCTGCAAAATATAGTACATCGATCCTTCGGGGATGGAACTCACCACCATCGTATTAGCTACTTGACGCTCTAACCAACAGAGCCAACGACCGGCTATAAGGACTGCTGACATTTACTTTAAAGTTGAGGTGCCTTATTTATTAGCGTGACATTGAGACGCGATAACGAAATCCAATTTCAATAAAAAGCTTCTAAAAAGTTTCTAAAAAAATTATTTATTTATTTATTTATTTTATTTTCTCTTCGAAAATTCTTAAGATATTGTGTAGTCAACGAAAAATTTTCTTTTATCAATTGACAACTTTTCTACTAATTATCCTCAAAAATTATCATGCCGAACCTTCCGGAGACCGAACTCTTGACCACCGCTTTTTTAACGTCACGCTCTACTCAACTGAGCCACGGAGCCACAAACGGAACGGATTATATTTACTTTAATTGTTTACTAGCGTGACACGATGACAAAGTCAATTTCATATAAAAAGCTCCTAAAAGAAAGCTTCTTAAAAAAACTCCTCAAAAAATTCTTAGTGTAAGCAACGAAAAAAATTTTTTGTATCAATTGACACCTTTTCTACTAATTACCTGCAAAAATTAACATGCTGGACCTTCCTGGGACCGAACTCACTACCATAGCACTATTAACGGGACGCTCTTACCAACGGACCTAACGAGGGATGCTATGCATTGCTTATACTTACTTTAAAGGGCAGACACCTTGTTTTTTGGCGTGTCACGAAGACACGATGAGAAATTCCAATTTCAATAAAAAGCTTCTAAAAAATTTATTTATTTATTTATTTTTACTTACATTTTAATTTTGTGCTTTTTGTAACTAGATAAAAAGCTGTTTAAAAAACTCTTGAAAAATTATTAGGATACTGTGTACACAACGAAATATTTTCTTTTATCAATTGACACTTTTTCTATTAATTATTTGCAAAAAAATAACACCTTGGCCTGGCGAGGATCGAACACACGACTCTCGCATTATCAACATGACGCTGTAACCAGCTGAATCATTAAGAGATACAATGAGTTGCTTACATTTTTTTTTTTTTTTTTTTTTTTTTTAATGGAATTTTTTATATAATGGAAGCGTCTTGGTTTTTTAACGTGACAAAAAGCCGATAACAAATCCAATTTCATATAATAGTAATATATAATATATATATATACATATATAGAGAGCTTCTAAAAATATTTTTTTAATGTATTTTTTACTTAAAACATTTTATTTTGTGCTTTTTTAATATCTAAAATGTTTTGTGTTTTCAATTATCTAAATTTAAAAAAAAAAATGCTCCTTAAAAAAAAAAAACTCCTCAAAAAATTCTTAGTGTAAGCAACGAAAAATTTTCTTGTATCAATTAACACCTTTTCTACTAATTATCTGCAAAAAACTAACAGGATGGACCTTCCGGGGACCGAACTCACGACCACCGCGCTATTAACGGGACGCTCTTACCAACAGAGCCAAAGAGCGACAAATGAAACAGCTTATATTTACTTTAAAATGAAGGCGCCTTGTTTACTAGCGTGACACGAAGACACGATGACCAAGTCAATTTCAATTAAAAACCTTCTAAAAATGTACTTTTGCTTAATTTATATGTTTAAAATAATTGATGAAAAGAACTTTTCTACTTTTGGTATTCATTAAGTAATAATTTGTATTAAAATAGAAAATCAATGCAATTTTGATTTAGAATATATTAAAGTTAAAGATGTTATTTTTGCTTAAAGCATTGATATAGGCATAGACCTATTATAAGAGTAGACGGGACAATGGCAACCTTTTTGAGTGCAAAGATAACTCATAAAAAGGTCACGTGATTGTTGATCTACAGAAGCCAAGCTAGCCAATATTGAAATTTACTCGCCATGCTCTAAACTCTACTTTTTATTAAGCAGACGATATTTTTCCTTTTTCTTTGAAAGTTCTTTAAAAAAAATTTTTTTCACTTTAAAAGTTAGATTGCTTTGAATTTAAAAAGAATTTTATAGCTAGAAATAGTAATAAGATGTACTTTAAAAACCCTAGAAGTTCTGTCAAATAAGGATTTTATTTCACAGGTAAGATTCTTTTTAATATTTTATTATTTCGTTCTTTTTAAGTAATTATTTTTATAAAATGCTTATAATTTCTATACTTATTTCTCTAAATTGAATTAGTTTAACTATATTACATCTTATATTATTTCAAAAATGTGTATGATTATTTTACGAGAGTTAAAACGAATATAGACAAACAAAGTTATAAAAACTTTTGAACTTTGTTCAAAAGTGTTAATAACAAGGTAAAAATATATTTTAGTAGCTGTAGTGTTTTACACTAGTTTTGCTTGCTGTATTTTTTAATAATATATATATTTATATTGAAAGCAAAACATCGCCAATAACGAGATAAATGTAGAAAAAGGTAACCTTTTTCAACATTCACGTGGTTTTATCTTTGCACCTTTTCTTGTATTCCCTTAATAATGGAATGCTCCGTCCACTCTTATAATAGGTCTATGGATATAGGTTTTAAAAATAGGCATAAAAGTGTGAGCGTATATATGTCTGGCCATTATTTTTCTATTTTTTAAATTATAAATTCTAATCTAGGTTGTATTTTTGAAAGATAAATTTTCATTGGGGACATTGACCATAAAAATGAATAAAATTTGCCTCAAATCCTAAGTAGGTCAAAAAAAATTTCAGCGTTGTATCATATCCACTTGTGCATTTGGTGCTATTTTTTTAGAAATTGCTTTATTTCGTTAACAGAAAGGTCGTACGTTTAAGTATTATAAAGATACAATATCTTTTATTTAACTAAGAAAAAAAAAAAAAACTGAAATGATTAAAGTTCCCCGAGTTTCGATTTCCTTTTTTGTTTGCATAAATAAATTGTTCTGAAATCTTTTTTATGAGATTTTTTATTTGCTTAACCTTGTACTGATAGGCAGGTAACCAAACAGCTGCATGAAAAGTTCGGAAATTTTGATAAGACATTGAAAACACTTATTTGGTGATTGCAATTTCTTGTCCTTTGCCGTTGAGAGTTGAAAATGGTATCACAAGTGAATTTTTTTATTGCGTGTTTAGAAATCTAAATTAAAAAGTTCTAAAAAATAAAACTTAAATTTTTAAAATTTTACGTTACCATGGTACTGTGGAAATCGGGTTTGACATTTTTAGTTTTGTTTTTGGTGTGTTTTGAAATGAGTAAAAGTGTCCCCATCATTGAGAAAAGTGAAATTGGTAAGTAGTATTAATTTCTTTTCGTATTTTTAAGAGGAAAATTTTTAAAACTGTTAAAGTATTTGGTTCATTTGTCCGTCTGTTTATCTACACTCTTATTTCTGTAAATAATTATTCAAAAATCTTGAAATTGTATATGTTATTTAGGTTCAGTTTAACATGTTTTCTGTTTAGAATAATAATGAAAAATTCTAGAGTGACTCCATACGACTTTCCCAATATTAGGTGATTAACTGTTGTTTAAATAAAGTAAAGTAGTTAATCCGTTAACACCCGAATTAATTTTGCAAAATATTATCATAGCTGCCAAGTTTTTTGATTTATTCCGGAATGTTATTAGTCCCACCCCTTTTTCACACCGTAACGTTTTTACAGTAACTTTCTTCATATTAATCGTAATTATATATTGAAGAAAATTTTTCTACAAAGTTAACGGTGGGAGAAAAGGGCGGGGCTAACAGCATTCCGGAATAAATTAAAAAACTTGGCAGCTATGTATTATTAGCTGATTATTTCCTTTCTAAATTAATATAGACAACTGACAGTAAAATATATTAACTTAAACAATTCTTCTGATAGTTTTAAAGTCTATCCTCATTTATTGACGTTTACTGTTCTAGCGAGAAAACTTTGAGATAACAGATTAATTTCTTATTATATGTTGACAAAGATCTCAAAAATAAAGTATTATAATATGTATTATTATTCAACTTGATTTAAGTTAGTATACCTGCGCAAAAATTAAATATATGTGCGACGAATGGAAAATCATAAAATGACTAAGCAAATTATAAAATAATAGTTAAAATAGTAGGCACATAAAACTTTAAGGGATCATTTAAAGTGACGCTATAAACTGTCACTAAAAAGCAGAAATCATTCCAAGAAACCACAAAAAATATACGTGCCATTTTATTAGTTGTCCTCAAATGAGGACACTGGGCGCTAACGGGTTAAATAAAGAAAAGAGAAAATTATAATAGGGTGTTTGAGTATTTTCATCCAAATAGTATGTTGTTTAATTTAACGCAATTACACTTCAAATACTTTGAGCCCTTGGTCATAATAATAAAGAAAATTGCATTGTGCTCCTGTAAAAATCCGTAAGTGCTAAATTCATCAAAATCAATACAGTTCGTGTAATGGTGACCTGTATATGAATTTTCAGTTCATTCGAATAAGGCGTTTAGGCATTATCACACTTTAAATTATCTGAACACATAGCAATAATGTTAATGAAGTTTTCTTTGTGTCCCTGTAAGAAAAAAGAAATATGTAAGTAATAGATTCACCAAAATCTTTACTGTTTGTGCGACTGTGACCTATAATGTTCTAAAGTGTGTATTCTACTGTAAATAAAAATGTAAATTCTAATGTAAATAAAGTTTCAGCTGAAACGAAGGAGGCATTTAGACCATATTGCACTTTAAAAAGTTGGAGCCATAGGTCGTAATGAATAAAAGTTTTTCTTTGTGTCCCTTTAATAAAACTCTAAGTGTTAGATTCACGAAAATTCATACTATAACATGCGTACCAACTTTCAGCTCATTCGAATAAAGCATTTAGATTCTATCATGTTCACTCACACACATACACATACATACATCATACATAATCCCAACTGCTATAAAAAACGAAGTCAAAGGACTATAGGTACACCAAATTCTCGTAGTCGAATTTTTGTCATGACTGCAATTCTTTCCTTCCACATGTATGTTCGGAAAATAAAAAGCGTTAATGATTCGTTGACATTGACACACAATGGAATTTTAATACATTATGGTCTATGGTAGGCATGTCATAAAGCATAATTAAATAACTTTTATACTGCTAAAAACGCAACAAAATTAATTTACATTATTCAAACGGGACAAAAAAAAAAAAAAAAAAAAAAAAAAAAATAACAATTAGATTTTCAAAGAATATGCTGAGATTAATGTTAATATCTCGTTTACGTGGTTGAGCAGAAATGTTCAAATATATTATGGGCTATAAGTGTAAATCATATGAATGGAATTTTTAGTTGCGTTATGCTGTTTTGAAATTTTCGAAGAAAGTTGAAAAGTATTTGGGCATTTCTCTACGAATACAACCATTTGATACAAGTGACAAGAGATTTAAAAAATAAAGAACTTGTCAGAAGTTTTTAATTCTTTGCAGTAATATATATATATATATATATATATATATATATATTGATATATATATATATGATCCTTTTGATAGAAAAAGAAAAGAATGAGAACGAAGAATAGTCAGTAAATTAATTCACCAATGAAACACACACAGGCCAAACAAAGTAACTAGAAATCTTAAATTGATTTAATTTTTAAGATTAATATTATAACTTACTTTAATTTATTAATATATATATATACTAGCAAATGCACTTAATATGCAGGTATATGACAGTTATACTTAACATTAAAAATATTGTAATACTGCAATTTATTTTCATAATATTATATTTCATTTTCTCCCTACATTGTTTTAGAATTTTTCTTCCATTCTCCTCTTTTTCACACTTTAAGCACACACAAGCTTAAAAAGTGCTAATGACTTCAATTTGTCTGTCTGTCCGCTTTCTATTTACCATAAATATTCATGGAATTTCTTATATCTGATATGTGCTATTCAAGTTCACTATCGGATGTTCTCTGTTGAGCATGTGTAAAAATATATAGTTATGGTTTGTGTACAGGAACACCCCAATCTATTCCAAGGCACAATGTGTTCTGTGAGAAAGATTTATGAAAACCATATTTTGATATATTTATTTTGCATAAAAATGAAATTGAAATACGTTATTAAAGTTCACGATAGGAGGTTTTCTATTGACAATGGGGAAATACCACCTCTGGTGTATGTTCAGGGATACCCGAAGGTATTCCAAGGTATATATCCGAAGGTATTCCATTGAATGAAAGGCATTTCTGCTAACCATAATTTAATAACTTTATTTTCATCAAAAGTTAATGAAATTGAAGTATGTTATCGATATGCACAAAAGAATGCATCCTTCAGAATATAGTATGCTACTCAACATATTCAATTATATTAAAGGCTACTATTGGAAATTTGCTGAAATTCCACTTTCATTTATATTAAGCATCTTTAACGCTTTCTCATAATTTTCAAGTGTAAATATAATTTGCATTATTGTATCAGTCTGTCTGATTATCCGCAAATCTATCTGTTCGTCTACCCGCCTCCAGCGTCCGTAAATATTTTCAGAATGATGTATGTTATTCAAGATCACTATAGAATATTTCCTGTTTAAAATTGCATTTATAGGTTCTGTTCAACTGGACTGTGTACAAAAATACACATACCCCAAATAAATAAATAAATAAATAAAATAAAACAATGCATTGCATTTTAGGAAAGACATTTATATATATCACATTTAAACAAATTTCTATTGCAAAAATCATAAAGAATTTGACATTTACTGTTAATATGCTAAAATAATATTCTGTATAACATATGATATGCTTAACATTCATTTACAAGGCTACAGTAAAGTTTAGTTTAAAAGTGTTAATAATAAGTGTTAATAATCGAAAAATCATACGTACCGCATGATTTTTCGATCATTTTTTGCTTTTAAATCTTTTTTTTTTTCTTTTTGAACAGTTATTTCTGAAAATGATTTTACTTTTTTACTTTCTCTTACCCATAAGGTAGATTAAGTATTGTTTTAGGCTCAAATTTTCAAACATGAGTTTTTGTTATAGTTACATGTTTTGAGGTCCCCTGAATCCGAAAATCATGTTTTTAGCGGTTGGTGTCTGTGTGTGTGTGTGTGTGTGTGTCTGTCTGTTATCAGCATATCTCAATAACAAATTATAGCAGAAAGTTCGAACTTGGTGGTAAATGAACTAAATGTGTATTATACAGTGATGCTACACTAAACTTTTCGTTGAGATCGAGCAACTGGTTCGTGTACAGGGACACCCAAGAGAATTCAAATACATTGCGTCTATGGGGAAATTTGCAGGTAAGTAGAGTTTAACATCTATAGACTGCACTTAACCAAACGAAACGAATATATATTTTTTGTATGCGTTAAAAATGTTTAATGTAGAATATGGTATAGAAATCATTCACTATTCGTTTACAGGGCTACACAAAAGAACTAGATTATAATGTGACAATATTTGAAAATTCATGGAAGTGTATTTCAGGTTGATCCATGTGTTATTAATATAGGATTATATTTATGTGCACCATGTGATGTGTACATAACTTCCAGAAGATAAACAGGGCTGACAATATTTAAGACATAACATTACTTTTTATTTGTTAATGAAAGTGCTTTATTATAATATATTATATCATATAATATTTTACCATGTCCAGTAAAGCTGCTCATGAATTGAAATTAATTCCTCAAAGCCATATGGTAAATAATGTATTTTTTTAAGCTAAATATTCATCGATTGGTTCCTTGTATACACATTTTGAGGCTTCCTGAATACAGAAATCATGTTTTATAGTTTGAACTTTGCCAGTGTCAGTTAGAATAAATCAAAAACAAATAATTTTAAGCGATCCAGATGATGTATTTTGAAGTGAATACGTTTGTTACTAGAAAAGTTTGTTCAACATTGATAAGTTTCAAGGAATGATGCGTGTAAAAGTTGTATAAATAATTTTAAATGAACTTTTAAACTTAGTAACAGATTTGAATTCTCTATAAATGTAGGTACAATTATGAACAAGGGGTTGAGGGAGCGGTAGTCCCCTTCACATAGAATTATTTGTCAAATAAAGCTGTTCCAAAGTCTAAGGTGAATTGTTTTAACATAAGTTTACATAACAGTACTCGTTATCTTATAACTCTTAATCTCCAAACCGTACTTATAGTGTTAACCTTTAGGGTTTGAGAAGGACGTGTGAGTGACACACCAGATTATTTTACTTTCTCTTACCCATAAGGTAGAGAAAGTATTATTTTGGGTCAAATTTTCTGAATTAAATTTTCTTTTATATTTACACGTTTTGAGGTCCCCTGAATCCAAAAATCATGATTTTAGCGGTTGGTCTGTGTGTCTGTCTGTCAGTTATCAGAATATCTCAAAAACAAATTATAGCAGAAAGTTCAAACTTGGAATTCTAAATGTGTATGATATAGGGATGCTACACTAAACATTTCGTTGAGATCAAGCAAATGGTTCGTGTACAAGGACAACCAAGAGAATTAAAATACATTACGTCTATGAGGGAAATTGCAGGTAAGTAGAGTTTAACACCTATAGACTGCACTAAACCAAATGAAAAGAATATATTTTTTTTATATGCGTAAAAACATGTTTCGTGTAGAATATGGTAAAGAAATCATTCACTCTTCGTTTACAGAGCTACACAAAAGAACTAGATTATAGGGAGACGATACTTGTAAATTGATTGAAGTGTACTTTAGGTTGTGCCGTGTGTTATTGATATAGATTATATTTATGTGCATCATGTGATATGTACATAACTTTCAGAAGATATACATGGCTGCCAATATTTAAGCCATAACATTCCTTTTTTATCGGTAAGTGTAAGTGCTTCACTGTAATATTTTAACATATCCAGGAAAGCTGCTCAGGTATTGAAATTAAGTCCTCCTAGCCATATGATAAATAATGTTTTTTTTTTGTATATTTGCACGTTTTAAGGCTTCCTGAATACCGAAGTCAAGTTTTATAGTTTGATCTTTGACTGTGTCGTTAGAGTAAATTAAAAACAAATAGTTTCAGGCGATATGTAGACTATAAGACTTCTTCACACACCATAAATTTTAATCCAGCACAACCGGTTTCGAAAGGACGTAGCCTTCCTTCATCAGGTGCAAAAAAAACACGTGCTACTGCCTTGGAGGCAAAAGCAAGACTGAAAGCAGGGCAAAATCCAGAGGGGGAGGAGCAACACAAACAACCAATAGGAAGCATCATGCAGGACCAATCAGAGAGGAACACACATGCACACACAAAAACAAAAGGAGGGAGGGAAGGAAAAAAACAATTAATTTTGTTTATATTTATTTAAATATTTTTTTTTTTTTTTTATATATATATATTTTTTTTTAATGATTTATTTATTTATTTATTTATTAAATTAATATTATACTAATAAGTAAATTTAATAAAATTAATTAATTTATTATTATTATTATTTTATTTATTTATTTAGAATTATTAAGTTATAAACTTAATGGAGGAAATTATTTAATTGAATTAAACAAATTTTTCCAGGCTGTAGACAGCAAAGTGGAATCACATTTTTCATTGACAATTTTATCACGATTAAGGTAAATAGCTAAATTTTCCAAAAAATCCAGTTCAGAAATGCGTTTGGCATGAAAGATAATTTTGGCACTCTTAAAATTAAAACTATGATCAAATTCCCAACTGTGCTTCGCAATAGAAGATTTAGAAATTTCTTGATTAACAACATACCGAGAATGTTCACGTAAACGGCATTCAAGATTTCTTTTAGTTTGACCGATATAAGATAAATCGCAATTATTACAAGGGACATTATAGATACCCCACTTATGAAGCTCGGGAACAGGGGATTTAGTTGAAGGGAATTGGAATTTATTGACAGGTTTAAAAATAACGCGAAAATTGAAACGCTTCAAAACTTTGGCTAATTTAAAACATAAGGGGGGATAAAAAGGCAAGACAACAAGATTATCAGGTTTAATTTTATCATCAATGGAAAGAGTAGAATTATAAGTTGGCCTACAGAACTTTTTGATAGCTTTATCAATTATAGAGGGTCTGAAACCCCTTTTAATAGCAACGGACTTTAAATAATTGAGTTCTTCTTTAAGAGAAGAAGTATCAGAACAAATTTTAAGGGCACGATACACGTAAGTGTAAAAGGTGCCAATTTTTTGTTTAGCCAGATGATTAGAGAGAGCATGGGGAGGGTTAGAAACGGAGAAAGGTTTCCTGTACACAGAGGTTTTAAAAGAGGAATCGCACCTAGTAACTAAAACATCAAGAAAGGGAAGTTGATTACAATTTTCTAACTCAAAGGTAAACTGAATATGGGGATCAATAGCATTAGCAATATTAAGAATGGCAGAAACATCGAACGGATTTTCAACAAGAATGAAAGTGTCGTCTACGTAACGTAACCAGCATTTTAAATTTAACATCTTTAATAATTTTTCCTCGAAATAATGCATATAGATATCGGCAAGAATAGGAGATAAAGGATTACCCATACTTAAACCATCACACTGTTTATAAAATTTGTTATTAAATTCAAAAGTAGTTTGGGAAACAAACCAACTACTTTTGAATTTAATAACAAATTTTATAAACAGTGTGATGGTTTAAGTATGGGTAATCCTTTATCTCCTATTCTTGCCGATATCTATATGCATTATTTCGAGGAAAAATTATTAAAGATGTTAAATTTAAAATGCTGGTTACGTTACGTAGACGACACTTTCATTCTTGTTGAAAATCCGTTCGATGTTTCTGCCATTCTTAATATTGCTAATGCTATTGATCCCCATATTCAGTTTACCTTTGAGTTAGAAAATTGTAATCAACTTCCCTTTCTTGATGTTTTAGTTACTAGGTGCGATTCCTCTTTTAAAACCTCTGTGTACAGGAAACCTTTCTCCGTTTCTAACCCTCCCCATGCTCTCTCTAATCATCCGGCTAAACAAAAAAAATTGGCACCTTTTACATTTACGTGTATCGTGCCCTTAAAATTTGTTCTGATACTTCTTCTCTTAAAGAAGAACTCAATTATTTAAAGTCCGTTGCTATTAAAAGGGGTTTCAGACCCTCTATAATTGATAAAGCTATCAAAAAGTTCTGTAGGCCAACTTATAATTCTACTCTTTCCATTGATGATAAAATTAAACCTGATAATCTTGTTGTCTTGCCTTTTTATCCCCCCTTATGTTTTAAATTAGCCAAAGTTTTGAAGCGTTTCAATTTTCGCGTTATTTTTAAACCTGTCAACAAATTCCAATTCCCTTCAACTAAATCCCCTGTTCCCGAGCTTCATAAGTGGGGTATCTATAATGTCCCTTGTAATAATTGCGATTTATCTTATATCGGTCAAACTAAAAGAAATCTTGAATGCCGTTTACGTGAACATTCTCGGTATGTTGTTAATCAAGAAATTTCTAAATCTTCTATTGCGAAGCACAGTTGGGAATTTGATCATAGTTTTAATTTTAAGAGTGCCAAAATTATCTTTCATGCCAAACGCATTTCTGAACTGGATTTTTTGGAAAATTTAGCTATTTACCTTAATCGTGATAAAATTGTCAATGAAAAATGTGATTCCACTTTGCTGTCTACAGCCTGGAAAAATTTGTTTAATTCAATTAAATAATTTCCTCCATTAGGTTTATAACTTAATAATTCTAAATAAATAAATAAAATAATAATAATAATAAATTAATTAATTTTATTAAATTTACTTATTAGTATAATATTAATTTAATAAATAAATAAATAAATAAATCATTAAAAAAAAAATATATATATATAAAAAAAAAAAAAAATATTTAAATAAATATAAACAAAATTAATTGTTTTTTTCCTTCCCTCCCTCCTTTTGTTTTTGTGTGTGCATGTGTGTTCCTCTCTGATTGGTCCTGCATGATGCTTCCTATTGGTTGTTTGTGTTGCTCCTCCCCCTCTGGATTTTGCCCTGCTTTCAGTCTTGCTTTTGCCTCCAAGGCAGTAGCACGTGTTTTTTTGCACCTGATGAAGGAAGGCTACGTCCTTTCGAAACCGGTTGTGCTGGATTAAAATTTATGGTGTGTGAAGAAGTCTTATAGTCTACATATCTATTGTACACCAGTTTTGCATTTAGTTTTGGAGTTTCAGGCGATCCAAGTGATGTATTTTGAAGTTAATACGTTTGTTACTAGAAACGTTTGTTCAAGATTGATAATTTTCAATGAACGATGCGTGTGAAAGTTTTCTGAATAATTTTAAATGAACTTTTGAAATTAATAACAGATTTGAATTCTATATATATAGGCAGAATAATGAAACGGGAGGGGGGGGGGAGGGGGTTGAGCGAGCGATAACCCCCCCTCACACAGAATTATTTGTCAAATAAAGGCTGTTCCGCAGCCTAATTCGAATTTTTATAACTTTACATTACAGTACTCGTTATCTTACTACTTAATCTACATTCTCTATTTATAGTATTAAATTTCAGGGTAAGAGAAAGTCATGTGAGTGACACACCAGATTATTTTTTTCTATATTTAATATTTTGGACGTTCTTTTATCTGTATTAATATTTTTTCCTATGTAAAAGTGTCATTTTCTTAGATTTTTCCGTTCTCATTTTGTTATGTTCTTTCTTTCTTTTCCTTTCTTTTTTTAAAATTATTATTTAAATCAATGGAAATATCCTCTCACAAAAGAATCATTCCGTCAAGTAAGGGAATGAACAATAAATGAATGGTAAAATTAGCACGCTTAACTTTTGGAACTTGTAATTATAAATATATATGAATATGTAATTGGAGATTAAGGGGTAGGTTAACGAGTACTGTTATGTAAACCTATGTTTAAAAAAAGTTTAAATTAGGCTTTGGAACAACTTTACTTGACAAATAAATATATGTGAGGCCCCCTTTTTCATTATTGTGGCTACATTTATATAGAATTCAGATCTGTTATTAAATTCAAAAGTTCATTTAAAATTATTCAGACAACACTCACACGCAACATTCCTTAAAACTTATCAACCTTGATTATAATTCTCTAGTAACAAGCGTGTTAACTTCAAAATGCAACATTTGGATCGCCTGAAATTATTTGTTTTTAATTTATTCTAAAAGACAGAGACAAAGGTCAAACGTTAAAAACTTTACTTTGGTATTTAGAAAACCTCAAAACTTGTAAATATATAAAAAACCAAGTGATGAATATTTAGCTCAGTAAAATACATTATTTACCATATGGCTAATAAGAAGTAATTTCAATTTCTGAGCAGCTTATTTTCGCATTGTAAAATATTATATTAAAACTCTTTCACTAACAATAAAAAAGAATCTTGTTGCTTAAATATTGGCTTTGTATATCTTCTCAAGGTTATGTACACACCACATGGTGCAAATAAATATAATCCTATATTAATAACACACGGCACAACCTGAAATACACTTTCACCAACTTTCACACACTTTCACACACGCAGACCAACCGCTAAAATCCTGATTTTCGGATTCAGGGACCCTCAAAACATGTAAATATAACAAAAACTCACGTTCGAAAATTTGACCCCAAAACAATACTTTCCCTACCTTATGGGTAAGAGAAAGTAAAAAGAATGTTGTCGCTTAACTATTTGCAGCCCTGCATATCTTTTGAAGATTATGTACAAACCACATGGTGCACATAAATATAATCCTATATTAATAACACATGATCAACATGAAATACACTTCCATGAATTTTCAAGTATTGTCGCATTATAATCTAGCTCTTTTGCGTAGCCCTGTAAATGACAGTGAATGATTTCCATACCATATTCTACTTGAAATATTTTTTTATGCATACAAAAAATATATATTTGTTTCATTCGGTTTAGTGCAGTCTATAGATGTCAAACTCTACTTACCTGCAACTTCCCTCATATGCGTAAAGTATTTAAATTATTTTGGGTGTTCCTGTACACGAACAATTTGCTTGATCATAACGAAAACTTTAGTGTAGCATCCCTATATGATAAACATTTAGAATATCAAGTTTGGACTTTCTACTATTATTTGTTCTTGAGATATTCTGATAACACACACACACACACACACACACACACACACACACACACACACACACACATACATATACACCCACACACATATATATATATATTAATATATAATTTTGAAAATATGTTAAGACTTGAAGATAAGTGGGCGTGGTAAATAAGAAGAAAAAATTTTAATAAACTTAAAACAACGAATTAAAGTAACCAAAAACATTTGTAAAAAAAACATTACATGTGAAAAAACACCCTTCCGCTTCCTCTTCAGTGGGTGGGAGCAGCAGAACAAACAATTAAGTATATTGAAAAGGCCTAACAGGTTTCGGAAACATGGCGAAACTAGCATACTCCAAAAGAAAAAAAAAGAAAGGAAATACTAAAACAAGATTAAATTAATGTTAAATTATATATAACAAGAGCAATGCTTAAATTAATGGTAAATTAGATATAACAATATCAATATTTGATAAAAGCAACATAACCGAAGTAATATAATAGTAAAAAAAATATAAAGCGGGTATTTGAGATAAAAGTAATTTAATAAAAGGACATGCTAGATCGTCATGTTCCCACCCAGACCTGAAAGGCAAAAAGATATTGTAATAAATTGAAATAAATTTAACCTACTGCACTGCCGAATTGTAGAAACAGGACTTTAAAGCAAAATAAGGGGATTCACATGTAACGGCCCATTACTGGCACTGTCTCGTCCGGTGTTCCAATATCAAATCCAATATCGGTGTTCCAATAACTCTCCGAGTCGCTCAGTACCAAGTAGCTGCAGTCCGACAGAAGGCGTTCCATAAGTCGGACTTTGACCATGAGTCTTCATCAACAAGCAGCACGAGACACCAAGTACCATAAGGGAAGAAACATTACTGCTGCTATCACCACCATCGCAAATAATTATTAAAATTAATGGTGTAAAACTTTATGAAATTCAATGGATAGTTATTATTGTAAAAAAATAATAGCACAGATTTAAAAACTTGTTTATTATAATTTGAATATATATTGAATATCTTATAAAATCTATTTAGTTGACCAATTAAAATATTAATGTAGATTTTTTTGTGTAAATTGCTGTACCAATGAGGCATGCTGTAAGTATTAAATGAACAATGTTTGTTTTTGTTATATAAATCCACATTTATTTTATTATGTTGAACATCAAGAACAATAACTAAGAAATTAACACAATTACCTTTATTATTAGTTTTATTTAAATTTAAAATGGAAGGATATATGTTTTTAAAAATATCTGTAAAATAAAAACTTAAGACTAAAATATCATCTTTATATCGGTAAATTTTTAATTTTTTGTTGCTATTAATAACATAAGTATATTCATAAAAGAATAGAAACAATTAGCAGCTGTACTGGAGTAATTGATGCCCATTCCGATACCCTGTACTTGTTTATAAAACAATGAAAAAAAAAACAATTCGATGGAAATGAATACGAAATAGGTAACCTAATTTAAAGTTGTATTTTAATTTTCAAGTTATATTTTATATTTGAGAATGCAATACATTTCAGGAAATCATATAACAATTTAATCATTCGTAAGAGAATGCAAAACTTTAACAAACTCTGGATGTTTAACAATGTAATCGAAAAAATGAAAAAAAAAAAAAAAATCTATCCCATTAATTAAATTAAATTAATAAATTGTATCATACGAACTTGAAAATAGTAATTTTCTTAGAAATTGTTAAGATATGTACGCAGGTAAAACTGTCGAGGAAAATTCTACCCATAATTTATTCAAATAGATTAATTTTCTCGGAAATTATTTACTCAAATTGGTATAATCAGCGGTAATGCTCACTAGGATTTTGCTGACAGTAGCTTCGAGCATATTTAAATGAAGGCGAAATATGTAACTTGATAGAATTTCGTACAAAACGAACGGCAAGTGCTTTTCTTAGAATTTTTATTATACATTTCAGGCATTGACAATAATATATTTAGCAGTTAAATATATTAAATACACTTTTAACACACGTAAATTTAAATTTTTTATTTAAAAGATGTTAATTTTTTTTTTATCCGAAGCTTTTCGCTTTAATAGTAAAGCATGGATAAAGGGGGTATATGGGATAAAGCCAAAATTATTACAGCACCATCTACTATCCAAGAACTTTACATTACTATTAATATAATTAAATGCAAAAATGCAATAAACTCCAAAGATGCTGAAATTTTGCCAATAATTTGGCACAATATTATAAAATAGTTAATAGTTTATTTCTGCTAATTCATGATGGTTTTTCTCCTACAATAGCCTCCTGTGATTTTTCAATAGTTCTAGCTTCTCTTATTTTTCTTAGCTCTTTGATCCAACCTCTACAGGACTTCAAATTGCCTTTGCTGATATTCACGTTATTAAAGGACTTAACTGTTGACTGTGAAAAGAAAACATATTTAAAACTACTCATTGGAAACGATTAATTAAAAATCCCTGACGATGCATTACTATTAAAGCGAAAAGCTTTCGATAAAAAATTTTTTTAACTTCTTTTAAATAAAATTTTTTAATTTACGTGCGTTAAAAGTGTATTTAATATATTTAACAAATGACACGTGTTCAATTTAACTCTCTTTTTTTCTTAGAGATTATTTATAATTTTTCAGCAGTGTTTAATCATCATTCATAATTGTTCCCTATCATACTATAGGTATGGGGAACTTAAGTAATCGAGAAAAATTTTCGACTTCGTAATTTTGACTTTTTAACCGTTTCCAAGTGTGAGGAATTCGAAAACGATAAAATTTGTATGGTGTCCTTCTGTAGGGTGTTTTGTTAGTGTGTTAGACTGTGTACGCCATATCTCAGGAACAAATGATCACCGAGAAGTAGGACCAGTTTTAAAATATCATTTATGATACTGGTAAGACCATGTTTATTTGCAACATTCGAATTAAAAAACTTCAGAAGTTATTCGAAATTTTCGGTATCCTTAAACTTAAACGTGCAAGAAAGTAAATATTTTTTACATAAATTGTAAGAACAAATTTGAGTATCACTTTTGATGCCGGGTTGAAAATCATTAAATATAAACATGCTACTTTGAAAATTTCGCATGTTATTGGAAATCTGTGAATTTCTTAACATGGCAGAATAGGCCCAAATTTCCCTTAAATGTGCTTGATAATAAATAATTTTAATGCACAGATGCAAGAAGAGCATTTAAATGTTAGTTTTGATGCCAGAATTAAAATAATTAACTATAAACTTTCTACTTTGAAAATTTCGCAAGTTATTTGAAATTTAGGAATTTCTTAACATGACAGAATAGGGTAAAATTTCACATAAACGTCAATCTTCTTGGATGTTTCCATTGTAAAGATGTCGGACTACTTTTGAAATATTTAGGATATTAGCATGAATATCATGTACTATGAATTTTCCAATTTAAAAATTTCCTAAGTTATTGAAAATTTACGATTTACTTAATTTGGCAGAATAGGGCAAAATTTCGCATAAACCTCCATTAGAGATATTTTTATCATGAAGATATCAGCACGCTTTTAAAATGACATTGATGATACTGGCTTGAACATTATTGATTATAAATATCCCAATACGAAAATTTCGTAAAATATTCTAAATTTAAGATTTTATCAATATTGTAAAATTAAGTGATATTTTATATGCATATTTTGCATTACTGCATTGGAAATAGTATGGAATTGCATGAAAACTAAACTACGAAACTGATTTCAATAAAATAAATTAATAGATTAGAATAAGGTAAATGTATAGAGCTGCACGTTGGGTAGCTTATTATCTGGGTCATTTCATTCTATCCCTCTGTCAAGCGATTGGTCGAATTCATTTCTTTTAAAATGAATATAGTATATTTTATAGTAGAATGTTATGGGAAAATATATATGATTGTGAACTGAGCAGAGTCCACCTATGCTAACTAGTTTAGTTTTTGATGCAGATATTGTTTATTTATATTCTATCTATGTTTATGATAATTTTATAAAAAGTTCAACAGAAGAATATTTTTTTTTCACTAATAAATCTTTAAAAATGTTTTTAGTGTAAAAAAAAAATCGTTTACATTTTTTTTATTGCTATAATTGCCTCTTTTTGTAATTCAATAATAATGCAAAATTCCATCACGCTCGCAAATCCCTACTGTGGAAAGCACAAGGAATTTTTTCTTCTTTTTTTTTCACACTGACTAAGATCAGGAATAACACAATATTTCAACTATATATAGAAAGTAAAATTTCACCCTTTTTTTTTTTAGTGCTAGAGGCCTATTTCAGTCGGTACAGTTGTCTAATTTTTATAGGTCACTCTTAATTAGTGCTAGAGGCCTATTTCAGTCGGTTTATTGAATGGGGATTTATTGAATGAAGTCCCCCCAAGGCACAACTTTGACATGAGTCCCCCCCAAAGCACACCTTTGACATGAGTCCCCCCCAAGGCACACCTCCCCCTCATTGGGAAAAAGAGAAAAAACGTTGTTTTGCGGCTATAAGACAGTTTGGACTTCCAACGTTATTTGTTACAGTATCTGCAGCTGAAACACATTGGTTTGATTTAATGAAAACTTTATCATGGAATTTAGATCGTCACGAATTAACTAAAGAAGAATTTGTCGATATTAACAAGTTTAGCAGTAGGCCTCTGGCACTAAATTAAAATCTGTCAATGTCAGATTTTCATGTTTTAAATAATGAAATAATGTCGTGTCTGTATAATTTTTTTTTTTTTTTAATTTCCTCTGAGTAAAATCATCCTCTTACATTAAATGAATAAATCACGTAATTTTTTATATATACCCAAATATATATACAATCGGAAATCGTTAACGTGAACACTGTTAAAATGAATCACTTTTAATATGAAATGTTTCAACAATTATCATTCATAATTAGTTCCCCATCATACTATAGGTATGGGGAACTTAAGTAATCGTGAAAATTTTCGACCTCGTAATTTTGACTTTTTAACCGTTTCCAAGTGTGAGGAATTCGAAAACGATAAAATTTGTATGGTGTCCTTCTGTAGGGTGTCTTTTAGTTTGTTAGGCCGTTAGAGTGTTAGCCTGTGTACGCGATATCTCATGTTCAAATGATCGCAGGGAGGTAGGACGAGTTTTAAAATATTATTTATGACACCGGCAACATTCTTATATTTTTGCAAATTTCGAATTAAAAAATTCAGGAGTTATTCGAAATTTACAATAACCTTAACATGGGAGAAGAGGGAAAACATTAACTGAAACGTGCAAGAAAGTAAATATTTTTGTCGTAAATTGTAAGAACAAATTTGCGTATCACTTTTGATGCCGGGTTGAAAATCATTAAATATAAACATGCTACTTTGAAAATTTCGCATGTTATTGGAAATCTGTGAATTTCTTAACATGGCAGAATAGGTCCAAATTTCCCTTAAATGAGCTTGAAAATAAATAATTTTAATGCAGAGATGCAAGAAGAACGTTTAAATATTAGTTTTGATGCCAGAATTAAAATAATTAACTATAAACTTCCTATTTTGAAAATTTCGCAAGTTATGTGAAATTTAGGAATTTCTTAACATGGCAGAATAGGGTAAAATTTCACATAAGTGTCAATCTTATTGGATGTTTTCCTCATAAAGATGTCAGACCACTTTTGAAATATTTAGGATATTAGCATAAATATCATTTAACATGAATTTTCCAATTTAAAAATTTCATAAGTTATTGAAAATTTACGATTAACTTGGCAGAATAGGGCAAAATGTCGCATACACGTCCATTAGAGATATTTTCATCATGAAGATATCAGCACGCTTTTAAAATGACATTGATGATACTGGCTTGAACGTTATTGATTACAAATATCCTAATACGAAAATTTCGTAAAATATTCTAAATTTAAGATTTTATCAACATAGTAAAATTAAGGGATATTTTATATGCATATTTTGCATTACTGCATTTGAAATAGTATGGAATTGCCGGAAAACTAAACTGCGAAACTTACTTCAATAAAATAAATTAATATATTAGAATAAGGTAAATGTATAGAGCTGCACGTTGGGTAGCATATTATGTGGCCAATTTCATTCTGTCCCTCTGTCAAGATTTTGGTCGTATCCATTTCTTTTAAAATGAATATAGTATATTTTATAGCAGAATTTTACGGGAAAATTTATATGATTGTGAGCAGAGTCCATCTATGCTAACAAGTTTAGTTTTTGATGCAAATTTTCTTTATTTATATTTATTGATTCTGCTAAAGTTATCGGTAATTTTATAACAAGTTCAACTAAAGAACATTTCTTTTCAGTATTAAATCTTAAAAAAAATTTTTACTGTCAAAATTAGTGTCGTTTAAATTTTTTTATTGCTATAATTGCCTCTTTATGTAATACAATAATAATGCAAAATACCAATACGCTCGCAAATCCCTACTGTGGAAAGCACAAGGATTTTTTTTTTACACTGACTAAGATTAGGAATAACACAATGCTTTAATTATATATAGAAAGTAAAAATTCACCCCTCTTTTTTTTTAAATTTCGTCTGAGTAAAATAATCTTGTTATATAAAATGAGTAAATCACGTGACTTGTTATATATACACAAATACATGTACAATCGGAAATCGTTAACGTGAACACTTTTAAAATGAATCACTTTTAATGTGCAATGTTTCCACAATCCACGTCAGAATGAAGATTACTTTAGTTGCATGAAGTTTAGTTACTGATACCATGAACTACTGATAGCTGCAACAAATTTTTTATCCCCTTTAAGATTCACGTTAACGAGGTTCGACTCTATATATTTGTCTCGGGAATCTCGGGAATGACTCTCAGGAATTTGATGAAAATTTAGCGTCACGTGATTTTATGATCGAAAAATTGATTGAGTTTATCCCAATCTTCAAGAAAATTTGCGTTTACTGTTAATCCTTTAACGACCAGTGTTACCATATGGGAGATATTGGGTTTACACGGAAATGAATATAAGGATTTAGTGAACGTTTGGGGTTACGTTTTTTTTTTTTTTCTGTGGAGTTTAATCGATTAGACATATTCTCATCTCTAGGAAATTTGGCATTCGCTGAGAATCTTTTTAGGTCAGTTTCACTATGTAGCAGCAAATAAACTTCTTGGTTCATTTGTTGAAAATTTGGTTTTATTTTTTATGTTAAAATTCGATTAATATTTTCTCTCTTCTTCAGATTAATAGTGAGCGGATTTTTTTTTTTTTTTTTTTTTTAACCTTTAATTAGTCGGTTGCAAATTGAAAAAACTAGTATGTTGTGACCACCACAAGACTTTCTTCTATATTTTCCTATACAAATTCACATAACAACAATTAAAAAAAAATCTGCACTGTTTTCAATTGAAATAATTAGCAAACCCGTGCGAAATTTTCGAAATTTATTTATTTATTTCTTTTACTTTAAAAATTTGAAACTTATAAGTCTTACACCAGTTTCACCCTCACCACCCAATTTAAATTTTAATTCATTAGAAGCCAAATTATTATGATTTTTTGTGGGATGAAAAGCTAATTATAGTTAAACCAAATCATTTAAAGAAAAGTTTCAAAATAAAATTAATGCTTGGCGACACAGTTTTCATACTTCACCAGGCAAAACAGACTCAGTATAGGATCCCTATGACAATTTAAAAAAAAATTCCGCCATATTGGCGATGCTTTTAAATTATTTTTTTATTTATTCATCTTAGCATAATTTTTTTGTTAAAAAAAAAAAAAAAAAACTTAGTACTTATTGGATTATACATTTTATTATTGCATTTTTTAGTCAATTTATTACAAAAGTTGATATTTTGTTTACACCTGTAAAGTCTTGCTAGTTTGAAAATGATGCTTGCAATGATTATAAAGATGCAACTTTTAAAAATAGATTTTTCTATAAAATTACCTTATCAGAGAAATGTCATCATTTTCTGATTGGATCACGCAACTGAGTCCGCGTGCGTAAGTATATATTACTTATGTGTTTTTTTTTTTTTATCCTCGCGTATTTTATTAAGTCACTATCTATTGCTTCTACAAAAAAAAAAAAAAAAAAAAAAAAAAGAGTTTTCATAATGTTTATCTTATATATCAAGTTTTGTACAGTTAAATGCTATAGAAGTTGAAATGTAGCATTCCCGTTCTCGCGAAAAATTGCACTATAATAGCGCAATATAGTGGTAGATATACATCTAAGTTGTATCAGTATAATGTCTCATAATGGCTTTCTCACATATTAAGTGTTTCATTGGTTTGATTGTATGTATTAGAACCTGAAAGATAGTGTTCCCTTAAACTCAGAAATCGCTGTATAGTAGCGCCACCTAATGAGCATTTAGTACCAAATGCTGACTAGCACTAACTTATTTTAAAGTGTATCTACTTATTAATTTATATGCATTTTTATACAGCAGTTCCTGGGGGTATAGCCCTCCCTTAAATTGTGAAAATCGCTGCATAGCAATGTCACCTGTTGAGAAATTGTCACCAAAAATTGATAGGTAGTAGTATATGTCAAGATGCATCTACATATAAATTTATATGTATATTTATGCTGGGTTCCTAAAATATAGCGTTTTGTGAAATTGTAAAAATTACTGCATAGCAGCGCCTCCTGTTCAGCGGTTGACACTAAAACTTGATAACTAACTTATATCAAGCTAATTTTTAATAATCCACTCGAAATATCAGAACACTGAAACCACTGTAAATTTTAGCATAAAAACACAAGAACACAGGTAGTGTAGATTTTAAAACAAAAGCCCACTCGAAATATCAAAACACAGGAACACAAAATATTGGGGGAAAATTTTTTTTTTTCTTCCGCACATACCCACTACGACACTGGGCCGAGCGGTTGCCGGACAGGCAGAGAAAGCATTGGCAAAGGGCTCTCGGGAGGGCCGTCGCCCAGGAGGGCAACGCCAGGCGCATTATTCAAAGCTGGGTTCCCCCCCACACAACAAGGTGCACAACAGACCCCAACATCGCCTGGGTTTCTGCCGGAATGCGCAGAGAGCTTCGAGGAGAGGGAAATCTCATACTTTTCAGGGTTTCTAACACGGATTAAGTCTTAATCCGTGGTTTCTAACCCGCGGGTACCAGCAGCGCACCCTGGACTCGATCAGAGGAGAGTACTCCAATCGGAAACTAGCGTCTCGCCGCAGCGCCGGCTCCCTACAAAAACGCTAACTGAGCATGCGCACAGACTTTGATTTTTGAAAGTTGTTGGATTCGAGCAAGTTAAACAGAGTTTGGCGAGGCATCACCATTTTAGCACATTTTCATAATTTATGTGTATTCCTTTAATACAAAAATGTTTCAAATGACAAAAACATCCCCACCCCTAAATATATTTTTTTTTTTTTTTTTTTTTTTTTTTTTTAACAGTAACTTTATTTTTTGGAAAATTAATAAATAATTTAAAAAAATTAACTAAAAAAAAAAAAAAAAAAAAAAAAAGCGAAACTGTCATTTCCTTGAAATACCTTCAATACAGATTTAAATTTATTGCATTTTTTTTTTCTGATTTTTTATTTAGTTTATGTATTTATTTATTTATTCATTTGCTTAGCTAAAAAAAAAAAAAAAATAGAAAAAGAAAAAAGAAACCTTGGATTTCATTACAAATTTAAAATATGTAAAATATTTATTTTTATGTTTAAATAATAAACAAAAATTATTTTATTTAAATTACTTCTTTTTAAAATTCCTTTAATGCAAAGATATTTCCAATGACAGAAACACTCCCCCCCCCCCCCCGAAATATTTCTTTCCATATTTTATTATTATAACTGTAATTTATGAATTAATAGACTACAAGATAATTTAAAAAATAGACCAGGTAAAATGTTTTATTAAAAAAATAACAACCTTTTTTCTTTTCTTTCTTTCTTTTTTTTTTTTTTAAGGAATGATAATAGATAATTAAAAGAAAAAAAAAAAATCTTTAAAAACGAAACAGCCATTTTCTTAAAATATCTTCAATACAAATTCAAATTTATTGCATTTTTTTTTTCTTGTCTATTAAACAGTTTATTTTATTTTACTTAGCTTAAGGGAAAAAAAAAAAAAAAAAAAAAAAAGTGGATTACAATAAAAACTTATAATAGAATTTTTAAATATGTAAAATATTTATTTTTATGTTTAAATAGTAAACAAAAATTATTTCATTTAAATTTTAATTATTATTTAAACTTGTTTAAATTTGTTAAATATATTTCTTTTTTAAAATTCTTTTAATGCAAAGATGTTTCAAATGACAACCCCCCCCCTCTCCTAAATACTTCTTTCCATATTTTATTAAAATAACTGCAATTTATGAATTAATACACTACATAGAGAATTCCTTTTATTGTAATACTAATTCCTGCGAAGATTTAAAAATATACATATATTTTTATGAGAATTATTTAAGTTAATTAATGTGAAGAAAATAAGAAAACTCCTCAAATTGTAAAAGCATTCAATACTTATTTCAATTTAATAAAGCATGACTCACCATCAGACAAAAAAAAAAAAAAAAAAAAAAAAAAAAAAACATACTAATAATAATAATCAGGCAAATGTGCAGCGTGAATGCATCAGCACAAGGCAGCAATTTTTCTACAGAACCTTTAAATGTTTGTTTCTGAATGTGGGATTAGGCCTGAGTGAGATGTTCTCTGAGCAGTCATTTTAAGGTGACCTAGCACATTCTAATGCGAGTTCCTAAGAAGACCATGGAAAAGTCGCACAACTAGGTTAACAAGTATGTACCTGATTCAAAGCTAGCGCCTACCATCTATCACCTTGGATGGCAGAATCTCTTTGCCAGTGCAATAAATTTAGAATAAGAAATTTGTTTGAAATACAGATTTCAAATTCTAAAAGAATTTTTTTTAACTGATATTTTGGTAGTATTTTTATTTATTCTTTTTTTATTTTATTTTTTCCATATGAATAAAAAATATTAAAAAGGTTTTGACAACAAATTGCCGTCTGTAGTCAAAGCCTGAATATAGCACGGGAACCTGGGGCCCCTGCCCTGAGCACCAAGATAAAGCACTAAACTCCTTAAAAATGCATTCATAAATGTTTGTTGAGACATTTTTTTTTTTTTTTTTTTTTTTAAAGAAGTAATTTAAATAAAATTCGCTTTTAAAAAACTTTTTTAACTTTTTTTTTTAATTATCTATTAATTTTCCTAACAAAAAAAAAAAAAAAAAAAAAAAAAAAAAAGGCTCTTTTTTAATAAAACTTTTTACCTGGTCAGTTTTTTAAATTCTCTTTGTTGTCTATCAATTCATAAATTGCAGTTATTGTAATAAAATATGGAAAGAAATATTTAGGGAGGGGGGAGTGTTTTTATCATTTGAAACATGTTTGCATTAAGGGAATTTTAAAAAGAAGTAATTTAAATAACATATTTAACAAATTTAAATAAGTTTAAATAATAATTAAAATTTAAATAAAAAAAAAATTTGTTTACTATTTAAACATAAAAATAAGAATAAATATTTTACATATTTAAAAACTCTATTATAAAAATTTTTTATTATAAAAAAATTCCAAACCTGCCAAGGCAATTTATTCAACATTTTCGTTGGGAGCCGGCGCTGCGGCGAGACGCTAGTCAATCGGAACACTCGAACGCACACTATCACTAGCGGTTCTTTTCAATAATGGCTCTCGACGGAAAATTGAAACTGCGCAAGCGCAAGAACAGGCTCTCGATGGAGCTGAAACGAAATGGTTCAGTCCATTATAACAGTAGGTGGAGAAAGGAGGGGAGGGTAAGTTGTGATGTGATGTGATAATAATGGCTCTTGGTCTCCCGACTTGGATTTTGGATACTTTTGGCTATCACAGAAAGGAGCGGGAACATTCGAAAAACTAAAGCAATAATAATGCTTTTGTTCGGGATTTCGTTTCATTTTTCGCTGTATGATATTTTAGGTATATCAAATTGGACCGTTTTTTCAGAATCTTCGACTCAAAAACATATGTGTACCGCAGTGGCGTATCAAGGATTTTTCCAGGGGGTGGGGGGTCCGTCCTTCCGAATTTTTAATTATATATATTTTTCAAATTATATATATTAGAATTAATTATATATATTAGAATTAATAAAATATATATATAATTAATTTAATTATATATATAAACTAAATTTAATTCTATACATAATTCACAATTTTCACAACAAATTATTTTCTAATCTAAAATATTTTCAGTCCGTGCAAATGCTTACAATTAAGTTTAACAATCTTTTAAAATATCATAATTCCTTGCTGAAAATAAGAGTAAGAAAATGAAAAACAGTAAAAGAAACTCACCAATTAGAAGATCAAACTAAAAATCTTTAATTAGCGACGACATAACGTAGAGCCTGTACAAACTGCTACAGTGTACCTTCTGTTACGTTTATTTAACAGTTTTTATTTGTTTATTTTTATTTATTTATTTATTTTGTTTATATATTTATTTATTTATTTTAAGCAAGGGGAAAGAGGTGATTTTTCATTTAGTTATTTAACTCAATTCAACTTCAAATTTCAATGAACGTTTCAGGAGTCATTCTTCTTGATGATATAAATGAAAATATACTTTTAGAAACTTTTTATTTAATTGAATTTTCATTATATATATATATTAATTTAAGAAAATTAATATATATATATATATATATATAAATTTACTCACATGAACAACATTTCCAAATTCAAATTTCTCAAGTTCTATAAGGGATAGAGAAGTTTCGAACCCCTCATTTTACAGAAAATTTTATAAGGTTTCATTTGATATGCAACTTGATTATGCTAGGTAAAATGAATGTATATAATTTTTCATGATGTTTGGAGATTTTTTTTTATCCGGAAAAATATAATACTGAATGTCAAAGAATGCCAGTTTTGTGTCTTACAAGCAATATATTAGGTTAATTGGTTGTAGGGTTCAAAGCCGATTGACTACTCTATGGTCCTAGGCCTATGGGTGGAATGCCCTATGTGGGAGTCTTACTAAAGAGTCCTAGCCCGTATTTACATGAGTTTTGGAGAAAACAACGGAAAACTCCGAACAGCTAGTTCGATGAGCGCGACCTGGGATCGAACCAGGCATTTCCTATCTACCAATTTTGAGCGCAGAACCGCTCGGCCGCTCTGGTAGATGCAATATATTAAGAAATTCTTCTTTTTTTCCCACCTTTTTGTCTCTCCTTTCTTTGTCAAACGCTCACGTAGACGTTTTCTAAAGATGGTCAAACCATGTTCAGGACATCTCAAAACACGTAAATCTATCGAAAACTAGAGGTCGAAAAATTTCATGAATCTAGTACTTTCTTCTTATATATATAGAAGAAAGAATAAAGACAAATATGAAACAGACATAAATTTTGTGACAGAACATCTTTGCTTAGGAGGTGCATTATTTATTTATTATGATTCATTTTAATTACAATTAATTTGCCGGTAAATATAGTAATTATCTGAAATGGTCTTTAATATAACAATTTAAATATTCTATGTTATCATTTTAGCTTTACAAATATTAAAAGTTGTAAAAAATCCCTTAATGTAATGTATATCATAACGCAATATAGGTAAATTACCTGATTTAATGTTCCTTTTTTTCTTTCTTTTTCTTTCTTTCAGTTCCAGTTTTCTTGGTATTAAAATCATAAAATAAGTCAAATATCAAATTCATATGGCTGCTAAACCCATTTAAAATAAATATTTTTCATAATGAGAGGATTCGACCTTCCTGCAATAAACTATGCATTCTTTCTGGATACAAAAACGGCTTCACCAGTGGCCGAACGGGTTTGTGCTGTAAGCTGTAGACGGGAAGTGCCTGGATCGACCACAGGTCACGCTCGTCGACATAGCTATTTGGAGTTTTCCATGGTTTTCTCAAACTTGCGTAAATGTAGGCTAAAATCCTACAGAAAGACCTCTGCGGTTGGCACAAGGGCACACCACCTCAGGCCTATGACCATTGTGCAGTCAATGGGTCTTAATCCCAAATACCAACACCATACAAAACCTTTTTCTCGCTAAAATTCCAGGTGTTTCTTTATGAATTCATAATCGCCCATGATAATCCTCCAGATCCCACTGAGATACCACTTTAAAAAATTCAACCTATGAAACAAACAGAATCACAAAATACATGTTCAGATATCTTTCAAATAATTAAATTTTTAATATAATAATTTTTTATAAATATATTTAGTTTTAACAAGAAAATTTATGTTACACATCAAATTTATTTTATTCGATTATGTTTTAGCTAAATTCGATTATATTTTAGCTCCCTCTGCTAAATAGTTGTTTTAGTACTCATTGCTAAAATTCATTGCATTTCAACTTTAAAAACTAAGTCTTTTAACATGTTCGCACAGTATATGGTAATTATAATACATTTTTACTTGCGCAGTAACATTAAATTTTTATTATAATTCTTGATCCCATTGAGGTAGTGTTTGTGTTGAGGTTAAAGCCAATTGTCTGCACTAGGGACCTAGGTCCAAGGGGGATGCCCTCTGTGGGAGTCTTTCTAAGGGGTCTTAGTTTAGTTCGTATTCATACGAGTTTCGGAGAAAACCAGGGGAAACTTTGAACGGCTGGGTCGATAAACGTGACCTTGGAGTTGATCCTATTCTAAAAAGTTTGGGTTATATAGCTTTTAATACTGCAAGCACACACACACACACGTATATATATTTTTCAAACTTTAAAAAATAAACTATCTTTAAAATTTAATAAAATAAATAAATAAATTTGTAATTAATTTTAGTTGCGTAAATTAAGTTGCGTATCAACTTAAACCTTATAAAATTCCCTTTAAAATGAGTGTTCAGAAATTTATCTGTTCTTTATAGAACTTGTAAAATTTGGTATTGGAAGCGTTCAGATAAATTCAAAAATGCAAAAATTAAAAAATTTCATACAACGAAAATTGAACGAAATAAAAGATATCTAAAAGTATCTTCTCATTTATATCATCAAGAAGAATGATTCCTGAAAGTTTTATTGAGATCTTAAATGATCCGGTTAAAAATTGAAACATTTTTTGGTTCATTTGGCATGGATTGACTCTCAAAACATTTAATCTTTAAGAAAAAAAAAAAAAAAAAAATATTCAAATTATAAACATGTACACATGTATAATTGCGGCCTAGTGCAACCGCCCCTGTCTAAGCCCAATAAAAATTCTTAAAAAAAAAAAAAAAAGAAAAAAAAAAAAGTTGATATAATAAATTAATCTATTATAAATAGGTTATTTGTTAAAGCTTACTTTAAAAAATCAAGTAAATAAATAAAATGAAATAAAAAAAACTAACAATAACCAAATAAATAGAAAAAAGTAAAATAAAAATAAACCTCTTTTCTTTTTTTCTTTTCTTTTTTAGGAAATATTGATAAAATTAATTAAAGGAAAAAATTGTTTTGGTCATTAAAAAAAAAAAAAAAAAAAAAAAGTTTATCTTTTATAATACATACTGCTTGTACATCCCATGAGCTGCTCGTCAATATCCCACAAAAGCAATCCATTTAAAGAACACTGGATATGTATTTTTTAATTAACCAATCAGTATAACAAACAATATTCATTGAATTAAACAGAAACAGATGTTCTATATAATAATAATAATAATAGTAATAATTTCACAGTTTGGCAGAATAAATAAAAATGAGTCAAAATTCTCAGCTATTTCATAGAACTAACAAAAATTCTCAATAATTAATTAATCAGATATTATAAATGATGCCTAAAAATGCCCCCCCCCCTTCCTGCTTTATCACAAAGAAAATTTTACCTGTAATTTTAGATGTAAAGTGGAAAAAAAGAAAGAAAGAAGAGAAAAAACAATAATAAGGGTAAAGTGGTTATTATTATTATAACATTTTATGGTGTTTATTCAAAGTTTTGTACTTACTATTTTTCTACTACGCTATTTTTTAATAAAAACTATAAATTTTATAAAATGCTCATTTCTACATAAAATATTATGTAAAAGAAAAACAATGTGATATAAAAAAATGTGTTCAGTTCTGTCATTAAAAAAGAAAGCAAGAGATATGAAAAATGGAGTAGAAAAAAGTATTGTTTAATTATAACTAAATTACATGTTGTTTAAAATGTAGCCACAGATTAATCAAATCTAAAAACTCAATTATGTAGACCATAAAATTTACGTTTAAAATTTATATACATTTATTTATTTATTTATTTTTACCATCAGCTATTTATTTTGATTTTTTTACTACGCTATTTTTTAATAAAAACTGTAAATTTTATAAAATACTCATTTCTACATAAAATTTTATTTAAAAGCAAAACAATATGACAAAAAAAAAAAAAAAAAGATGTTTAGTTCTGTCATTAAAAAAGAAAGCAAGAGAAATGAAAAATGGAGTAGAAAAAAGTACTGTTTAATTATAAATAAATTACATGTTATTTAAAATGTAGCAACAGATTAATCAAATCTAAAAACTCAGTTATGTAGTCGATAAAAATTACGTTTAAAACTTATACACATTTATTTATTTATTTTTTATTTTTTACAATCAGCAATTTATTTTGTTTCGCTATGACTACACCTTGGACCTTGGTATATAGCTTCGCTCTTTCCCCTCCCACTACTACAGCTACGATCTACGATTATACCTACTTAGAAAAGTAGATTATTCTTACGCTTGCGCAGTTTCAATCTTCCGTCGAGAGCCATTATTGAAAAGAACCGCTAGTCTTCAAATCAACTCTTCACGAGTCTTCAGAGACACCACCAGTTCCACATATAAGGTAAAAGTTATCGATACCACTTTCTACCAGATTTTTTCACTCGTGGAAGAACCGCACGTTTTCAACGGGTAGAAACCGGTCTTCCAAGTGAAAAGTATAAATGCTGCGCACCGACCCACTTCAATGCCGCACCCCTACCGTACACGTGACGGCATAATTCTAAAAACACGGAAACAGAGGGACTTTGAAAATTTACGCTCCGTTTTTGCAATATTCGATATTTGATTACACTCACAACACACAACGTTTCATCATCTAATTGGTGAATGTATAAGACATGTTACATACTACTATGTTGTGTCCACCACGAGGCTGTCTTCTAGAAATCCAAGTTTTTTTTTTTTCGTTAAAAGTAAAAAAAATCGATAACTTTGTTTTAAATTACCGCATATTTATAGTTCAACCATTCGTTTTAAAGGTATTGACGAGACCTTTCGAAAGATACCCATCTTGAAAATTTACCCCACCCCAGAGGGTACTTTCCCCCAGGGGGGGGAAGCGATGCTCCCACATGCACAATTTTTTTTCCTAATTAACTACTACTATTAGCAATAATTCATATTAATTTTACAATCACAGGTTAAGAATAACTCTCATTCTGTACATTAATACGAAATTTTGTCCTATACTATCATGTTAAAAATTTAGAAGAAATACGATCACAGCGCCTCCTGTTGTGCGATTGATCCCCAAATCTAATCAGCACCAGTTTATGTCAGGAGCGAACTAAATACCACGTTTTGATAATTTCGTTTAAAAAAAAAAAAAAAAAAAAAAAAAAAAAAAAAAAAGATTTTTTTTTCTGTTTTTTTTTTGTAAAAAGTAAAAAAAATCGATAACTTTGTTTTAAATTATCACAGATTTATAATTCAACCATTCGTTTTAAAGGTACTGACGAGATCTTTCGAAAGATACCCATCTTGAAATTTTTTGCCCTATATTACCATGTTAAAAATTTAGAAAAAGCGGGATGACAAAGCAACCTGTAAGACGATTTTTAACAAAAGTTGATAGGCACTAATATATGTCAAGGTGCAACTACATACCAATTTGTATGAAAATCTGTCCAGTAGCTCCTGAGGTACAGTTGCCACAAAATTTTGTCACACACACACACACAGACAGACAGAAATTTTCTAAAAATGGTCAAATCGTGTTCTACAGCTCTCAAAACGTGTAAATCCATAAAAAACCCAAAATCGAAAATTTTTACGAATCCAATACAGTATAACTTGAATAATTCGAAGTTGAAGGAACCTGAGAAAAATTCGAATTACATATACTATTTCATACTTGCCAACATACTAATTAAAACTCCGTAGTATTGTTAACCCCGCCTTCTTTTTCACACCAGTATCCATTTTAGAGTATTTTTCTTCTCATTTAATCGTAATTGCATTTGCAAAATATTACTTTAAAAATTTACTGGTGTGAAAAAGAAAGAGCGGGACTAGCAACACTGCAGAAAATCTATTAGGATGTTGGCATGCATGCTATTTTGTCAAAAAGAAGAGATAAATTAAAAAAATTAAAACTCTACGATCAAAGATTTAACATATAAACTTTATATCTAAGAAAACTGCTACCCCCCCCCAATTAAATCAATATTTTTTACGAGCCTAATTATTCAACACTTTTTTAAACTAGTATGTTGTGGCCACCACAAGACTTTCTTCTATATTTTCCTATACATATTCAATCAGTAACAATATTAAAAAAAAAAAAAAAAAAAGATTTTTTTTTTCTTTTTCTTTTTCTTTTTTTTTTTTTTTTTGTGAAACTTAATACATATTCAATCACTAACAATAATAATAATAAAAAAAAAAAAAAAAAAAAAAAAAAATCGAATTTTTTTCTAAGTTTTTTTTTTTTTTTTTTGGTAAAAGTAAAAAAAATCGATAACTTTGTTTTAAATTATCACAGATTTATGGTTCAACCATTCGTTTTAAAGGTATTGACGAGATCTTTCGAATGATACCCATCTTCAAAATTTAACCCCCCCGGGGGGGTTCTTCCCCCCCAGGGGGGAACCGATGCCCCCTATGCACAATTTTTTTTCCTAGTTAACTACTACTATCATCAATAATTGAAATAAATTTTACAATCACAAGTTTAAAATAACTCTCATTATGCCCATTTATACGGAATTTTGTCCTATGCTGCCATGTTAAAAATTTGCATAAAATGCGATTACAGCGCCACCCGTTGAGCTATTGATCCCCAAATCTAATGGGCACCAGTTCATGTCAGGGTGCAACTAAATACCAAGTTTGGTTAAATTTCATTCATATGTTCGTGAGATACAGCGTCCACAAAAAAATGATACAGACACACAGACAGACAGACAGACAGACAGACAGACAGACATTTTTTAAAAACTATCAATTCGTGTTCAGGACATCCCAAAACGTGTAGATCCGTCAAAAAACGGAGGTCGCCCCTTTTTTTCGCGAATCCAATTTCGCGAATCCAATACTTTCTCTATATTACATATAGAAGAAAGTAAAAATAGATATTTTTTATTGCTTCTTCAAGTACAATCTTTGTGTCATAGCATATGACTTCAACCTGTCAGTTGATACAAAAATAGAATCTTCTACATCAGAAATGACTTTCAATTCAAAAAACCCTCGAAGTTCATGTATTTGCACCATATCTTTTGATGCACTAGGTAGGGGCTTTTCTTGTATTTCCTCATCCTTATTTTGAAAGACTTACAAAATAAATTATGCATTTTAGCTGAGAAAAATCTTGGGAAAAAATTTTACTGTAATATTTTAAAGTTAATCGCATGAAAATTCGAATTATCCATAATAGAATTCGAATTATCCACGATTTTTTAACATTATTTTAATACAAAATTCAAGGGACCGAGTAAAAAACTCGAATTATCCAGAATTTCGGATTAAACAAGTTTGAATTATTCAAGTTTCACTGTATAAAATAAACCAATAGTATAAACTTATCTAATAATATAAAATAATAATTTAAACTAATAATATATACTAAGATAAAAATATATAATAATTTTTATTTCATCTTTATTAAATTTTTACTTAGTATTTTAAAACTATCGGTTATTTTCAAATGTTTCGCTATTCTAAATAATTTTTTTCTTCTCTCGAGCATCGCAAAGATGCCAATTTTTCCGACGAAAGTGACGTCAGAGACAGAGAAAAAAAAACGGAATAATAGAAACTTTTTGTACGATGGCAAATAGAGTACATTTTTAAACCCGAAGCTTTTAGTTAATAACTTCGTTAATTAAAATGATAGAAATTACTAAGCAGCTGAAATGCCTTCCTTGAAGTCGTCGGAATATACTGATATACCTTATGACGCGGAGAACCCTCCGCGTGAACTGTCGCAAAAAAAAAAAAAAAAAAAAAAAAAAAAATGATGCCAGCAACAGTTACTTTTTTTTAATATATAAGAATGGGGGCTCTGCTCTCCCCTACTCTGCAGAATTTAAATAAACAACAACAAAAAAAAGTACATGGTTTAAAACAGATTTTTTTCGGCTTAGCACCATTATGTTAAGAAAATGTATAATTTCCATTTGAAAAAATTGTGTTTGTGTCTCGTGGAGCCTTAACTCTTATATTTCATATGCTAGATTAATTAAATGCATGGTACTTTAGAAATTATTGTGTTCAGAGAATATGCTTTTCTTATGTGATAGTTTGATGAATCCAGATATTTGAAACATCCTGTATATAATAATATTAATATTAATGCCAATTTATTCTCCGATTTTCTATCTACTTGCACAGAGGTTATTTTTACTTGTTACAACGGATATTATTTTTCTGTCTGGATGGTACAGAAAAAAAGGTTATATGAAAAAATATCAAAATAAATAAATTAATTAATTAAAAAAAAAAAAAAAAAAAAAAAAAAAGGAAAGGAAAGAATAATAAAAAAAAAAGAAATTATTCTTTTAGATTTAGTAGTTCTTTTATAAGAATGCGCCAAAAATTCATAGATTGGTTACAAAAATATTGGAATATCTTATAAATTAAAATGAAAATTTCTAATTATTTAAAGAATGTTAATTTATGGTTTGTTAAAATCAATATACTATGAACATTTGTTTAAATTAATATATATACTGCTAAAACTATATAACTATTATATAAATATCAAATGCTCGTTAACTTTTTTACGTTATTTGATGGAACTGCACGTTAAAAAAAGTATACATTTTAGAATAGAATGAGATTTTACGAAGTTGATAAATATATAACTTCCTGAAAATCAACTAAACAATATATCCTGTTTTTATTTTTAGAAACATGCAAAGAGGATAAAGAGTGTTTTAACGGAGGAAAGTGCGAAGAAAAGAATTCTATCAAAACATGCATTTGTCCAGAAGGAACAGAGGGACCCTATTGCAAGGAAATTCCAAGTTGCCAGGGTTTAAAATGCGGTACCGAAGCAGAATGTAAATACGACAGTAGTGCAAAAAAAGGAACATGTCAGTGTACAGACGAAAACAAATATTTCGACGAAGTAGGAAAAACATGTAAAGGTAAAAAACATCATCTCTCTCTCTCTCTCTTTTTTTTTTAAACTCAAAATTAAAATAATAATAATAATAATAATAATAATAATAATAATAATAATTTACAGAGTATATAACATAGATTACAACATTTTTTTAAAGTATAATCTCATTAAGGGGCACACCTAGTGTGAAATTTTTCAAAAATTGATATATATTTTTTTTTTTTTCATATTTCGATAAGTTATACCTTTAAAAATAACATACTAAAATTTTAAATCGATATCTCATATAGTTTTTGAGTTACAGCCATATGAAAAGTAACTGCTCGGCAGTTAGTAGTTGTATTGGCATACGGGACGTACCTGAGGTATTGGTCGGAGTCTACCGTCTCTTCCTAATGGTTGCAACCATTATAATACGATTCCAGTTTCACGTTTACTGCCACGTGACGAATTTTCGGAGCCAGATACATTTAGTTTTATTGTGACCGTTGTATCTAGCACTTCATAAGTTAGCACGTTTTATTTTACTGAAAATGAGTGAACAATCTCCGTATTTAAATAAAAAAGGAACTCACGATGTTCCCAGACATCGATCAATATAAAAAAAAAACGCAAGTTTACGGGAAACCGACTTACATTTGAGCAATCTACTGCGAATACCAGTACATCCGCAGAGAAACTATTACAGAATAATGACGATAATGTTGTGATTGACCCATCTCATGGATATTGTATTTTACAGTTTATCTCAGTTTTTAGTGCAATTAGCAATTTAGTGGTGTGCAAAACTTGTCAAAAAAAAATTACTTTTGATTTTGATTTCGTATGATTTTAATCTATTTATAACAGTGAAAACGATCATTTTATCTTTAAACGCGTTTTTCTCGAAACAGCATTTTTCGAATTTGCTGCAGTGATAACTCGGAGAAAAATGATCCGATCACTATCAAAATTTTTCTGCATGTTCTGTATATAGTTCTCCATACAATGACCTACCAGTTTTTTGATCTGATCAAAAATCGAATTTTGGCAGGCCAAAAACGATCGAAATTTTGGGTGAAATTCAACTTTTTTTTAAAAAATGCTGCCATTTTGTCAATTTTTGATTTTTGTTTTCGACCGTAGGTCATTGTACGGACAATATCTTCTAGTTTAACAAGAATTTTTTTTTTTTTAGGTTTCATCCACGGAGAAGGGCGGAATCACTGCAGCAGTGGAGGAGCTTTTTTTTTTTAGCGCCGTCGGAGATCGCGTGTATCTCGAAAAATATTTGTTTTCTTCAAACATTTTACTGTGTATTCTTAAAATATGTATAAATATACCCTTAAAATTTTAAAACAGTTGATACAGTAGTTTTTTTTAAAAAAATTCCCCAAAATCGCTTTTTTTTTAGGCTGTCACACTAGGTGTGCCCCTTAACAATTTAAAAGGTTTTTTTTTCATATTCAGAATTTTTATACTAATATATAAAGAGAAAAAGTTTACTTGTTTTTACATGAAGAGGCCAATCTCTAGAACTGCTGAGCCGATTTAAAAACTTCTCCACAAATGAAAAGCTACACTATCCTTGCGTTGTTCAGGGGACAAAAAAACATGTAAATAATACAACAATCCAGTTTTGAAAATTTGACCAAAAAACACTTACTCTACCATATATATGGGTAAGTAAAAGTAAAAAAATCTACTAACGAAAGATATCCTTAAAAAAAAAAAAAAAAAAATCAAAAGAATTAAGTAGTGTCTGCCAGTCTATTCCATGTTCCGAGGGAAAAATATCAATTCGTGCTTCGAATTAATATTGACTTGCATCCTGGCCAGGTTACTTTTATCTAAATTTTATTATGTTTTAATTATATTTCAATATTTAGAAACTTGCAAAGAGGATAAGGATTGTTTTAATGGAGGAACGTGCGGAGAAAAGAACTCTATCAAAATATGTATTTGCACAGAAGGAACAGCGGGAAATTCCAAGCTGTCAGGATTTAGATTGCGGTACCGAAGCAGAATGTAAATATGACAGTAGTGCAAAAACAGGAGCATGTCAGTGTTTAGATGAAAAAATATCTTTCGACGAAGTAGAAAAAAAATGTAAAAGTAATAAACACAATCTTTCTTCATAGTGCTGAAAACAGGGAAAAAAAAAAAAAAGAGTTTACAAACAATAAAATTAATAATAATAATAATAATAAATAAATTAATTAATTAATTAAAATAAATAAACACATTTCATAGCACTTAAAAAAAAAAAAAAAAAGAAGTATCCCATATGTGCATTATAAAAAGATTTTTTTTTTCACTTTTGTTATCATTTATAAAACCATATGATACATTTATGAGATTTTTCTCCTTTTTATTCAGACATTACAATCTCAGATTGCTTACTAAAGATTTTTATGTAGTACCATGAATAATTTTATTAGAATATTTAAATGATAACAGAATAAAAAAAGAAAAAATATTAATTCATCATATTCTTAATAGTTAGTTTTACATAAAGTTATTGAAATAGCATTTGGTGACGAGAAGGGATATGAAAAGTTTTGTCAGCTTTCAAGCAAGCATTCTGCACTGTAAACACTGAAATGTGGTACATCTACAATACTTTCTTGTCCCACACGCACACACATATAACACATGTATATGTGTGTATAGAAAAAGCATTATTATTATTATTATTATTATTATTATTATTATTAACTTATTTAGAATAAATCATCTCCCGATGTTTTCATTTTTACTATTTTAATCTAAATTCCTCGGAAAGCTAGTATGTTGTGGCCACCACATGATATTGTTCTATAATTTCCTGTACAAATTCACTCACAAGGAGACATTCAAAAGGTGTCGTCTTCAAAAAATACTGAAAAGAAAAAAAAAATATGTGATTCTACTTTTCATAAAACACTAGAAAGTGAAAAAAATTATTGGCTGAAATAAATTACAGCGACCACAAAAAATTGTCAAAATTAGGCATTTTTGGCGATTTAGCGCTGTTAGGCGATAAGTTTGCTAGTACCGAGATTGCCGTGTACGAGGAGATTACACAATATTTAATATTATATTATGTGAAAAATCAGTTTTAACTTATGACAATTTAATAACAATTTTGCCACTATTTTGAGAGAAAACATATGATAGACAGCTAGGTACACAAAATAAACAACGATAGCTCTAACTTTTTAGAACAGAGAGAAATTATTAACATCTAAACTATTTAGCGTTACAGCTTTAGCGTTACAGCCGATATCTTCTGAATAATTATTATTGTTGGCGATATCTATTGAATATATTGATCATGATATCTTAATAATTCTTGGCGATATTTCCTGAACTTGTGTTGATGAGGGCTTCTCAATGTTTCTTGGCTACATCTTCTGTATATATACAACTGATTACACCTTGATTTTTTTACATATATATGTTGTATGCATTAGAGCCCTCGATTTACAGAGTAGCGACACGCTTTTCTCTTCGCCGCTCCCCCTCGGATTGGTCAAGAAGGGTAAGTGACGTCACGGCCGCCATTTTGTGGATGAAACTGATTCTTAGCCATTGAATGTGTATTGAAGCGATCACTATCATCTTTAGATAATTACTGTTTAAAAGAAAAAGATGCCTACTTGTTGTGCAGTATTCTGCACTAACAGTAATATAACTGGCTTCCGTTTATTTCGATCACCTTCTGAAAAGAAAGAGAGAAGAAAAATTTGGTTCCCGATTGCAAAGAGTTCAAAAGAAATCTAAGAATTGTTATTTTAGCTTAGTTTTTTTATGGTGGTGTCAAGGGAAGTGTCAAGGGTGTCAAGGGCTTTGATGAAAATTCTGAAAAAGATATAATGTTCATATTTTCTGAATTTAAATCTGAGAAGGAAAATAAAAAATATATAGAAGAAGAAAATACTTTGGAAAGAAAACTTTCCTTCGATATAAGTTTCGAAAACACAAACATAGAAATTTTTTCCGATACTTTACAAATAAATGATATTCCAGAAAATATGTTTGAAAAAAATCTATGTTTCGATATCAGTTTAGATAAAAATTATGTGCCAATAATACCTGGTGGCGCATCAAATCGTCGAGAATTTAAAATAAACAAAACCTAAAATGATGCTTTATATAACCTTGCTGGTTGTATTATTTATAAATTTGTGAAAAAACACAAAATTTGTTCTTCATGTATAAACTATATGACTACTAATCAACTAGATGCAGAAAATGAATCAGCAATGCTAATACATTTGAAAAGTTTCAAAAATAAATCAAATTTGACGTATGCTTCAAAATCTATATTTAAATTCTTTCTCGACCTTGAAATTATTTAAAAAAAAAAAAAAAAAAAAAAAAAAAAAAAAAGAGAGAGAGAATTTATTATCCTCTAAAATAAACATGACATCTCTATGTAAATATGTACAAGAATTTTTTTTTTTTTTTTTTTTTTTTTTGAATTTCCAACTTGTTGTTCCATTTTTGACGTAATTACCTTTTAATTTTTTTTAAACATCGCATATATATTATATATTTTCATTAAATGGAACAACAAATATCATCAACCAAATCATTCCAAAAAGTGCTCTAGCAAAAGCTTGGGAATGAGAATTGCAGCTTCAGATATTTTTTAACATATATTTATTTTCCCTTTTTTGTATGACAGGATTATTGCTTTCAATATGAGATTTCGCGTCGTCATCATTTGCCATGTTTCACTTTGAATATATAAGGATGTTTCCCATTTGGCAACAATTTAAAAAATATATTAAATTTAAATTGATATAAAACCTGCAATAGAAATTTTAAGAAATTTTTATAGTAATCGTTGCTGTAAAACGCAACACTTTTTTTTTTTTTGTCTTAAAATATAAAGTCAGTTATTTAATATATTTTATTTACTTATTTTTACACTTCTTGTATATCTAGACCAGTTGATTTTACTTTTTTTCTTTTCCTTTATATATATAAAAAAAAATATATATATTTCTTTGTCAGTTAAACAAATTGAAATAATTCTTTTCAGACTTACCTTATTTTAATCATATATATACAGTCGGTAACAAACGTGTCCGAACACTAGCAAAAATTCCTATATAAAAAAAGTACACTTTATACTGTTTTGTTAAATAAATCCTTGTCGAATCCCGTTCTCAGTCAGTCTAAGAACAGGATTCGACAAGGATTTATTTAGCAAAACTGTATTAAGCGCACTTTTTTTATATAGGAATTTTTGCTAGTGTTCGGACACTTTTGTTACCGATTGTATATATATATATATATATTATAAAATTAAGAAATAGATTCAGTAATCGTTGATAAAGAACGCAACACAGATACCTCGTGACTTTATATGGAAGTACAAACTAAAAAAAAAAAAAAAAAAAAAAATCCTGTCGCACTAAATTAAATTTTGTTTTCTTCTGAATTTTTTATCTATTACTCATAAAACAAAAACATGCTTCTGTATATTTATTATTATTATTATTTATTTGAAAGAAATATCCAAAAAGCCTCTCATTGTAAATATGCAACTAAATTTATGTTCTATATTAATGAAGAAAGCCATCATATGCTTATCATATTTTAATCAAGTTTTATTTATAAATTTAAATACTTTGTTTCTCATTATTATTATTATGTATATAATATAAACTGATTTTTTTTTTACAATATTAGTTTTGCGTTTTACCCTTTCTCTATAATTCATGACTATACTGAATGAAAACGCTATTTTCTATGTATAAACAAATAATACTATTGCAATTAACTGTAAAAATGTAATATTAATATTCTGTTATAGTGTTAATGCTATACAAGCACTTTAAAAAATATTGTTTATGTATATATATATAATAAACCAGTCTATTCGTTCTTGAAAGAGTATTTTTTTTTCTAAACTGAAGTCGATCTTTTAATATCAGTAGCTTAATCGAATAAATATTTTTATCTTTTAAAGAAAGTTGTGCAAATCTCACCAGCGATAAAATAGAAATAATAATAATAATAATAATAATAATAATAATAATATATATATATATATATATATATATATATATATAAATGTAATTTTTCAATTAAATCATTTATGGATTTTATGTTTTATACTTTAAAATTTTGAAGGGTACTTAAAAATAACATATATTTAAATGTATGCGATCTGCAAAAGTCCTCTCTTTCTCTTTCCTATTAAAACACGAAGAGAGTGAAGGAAGGGGAGCTTATCCACAAAATGGCGTCCGTTTCTCCCGTGTCGCTACTCTGTAAATCGAGGGCTCTAGTATGCATGTAAGAAAAAAAATGTCCTGTCGTATTAAATTAAACTCTGTTTTCCATCAAAATTTTCCGTCAATGCTTAAAAAACAAAAAATTGATTGCGGATTTTATTATTATTTTCATTATTATTGCACGATTTTATAATTTTTCTCTATATTTATGCCATGGCTCTATATTTAATATGGCTATTATGGTTGCATAAATGAATTACTTGGCGAAAAAGTATGAGCTTCTTCATCTCTAAATTTTAAAAGACGCTAAATAGGTCATAATAATGATCTATACTTTTAAATATGTTTTGAGTTAAAAAAACTAAATATTTGTATATACAAATATAAATTTTTGTCTCTTCCATTTCATTTTAAAACTTTCTGGGCTTAACCTCTAACTCTATACCAATAGTTGTTTTACATAATCATGATATTCATTACTAAATCTTTTTTGTCTAACGTTAAAATAAAAACTAATACAGTGAAACTTGAATAATTCGAACTTGTTTAATTCGAAATTCTGGATAATTCGAGTTTTAATCGGTCACTTGAATTTTGTATTAAAATAATGTTAAAAAATCGTGGATAATTCGAATTCTATTTTGGATAATTCGAATTTTTCATACGATTAACTTTAAAATATTATAGTAAAATTTTTTCCCACGATTTTTCTCAGCTAAAATGCATTACTTATTTTGTAAGTCTTTCAAAATAAGGATAAGGAAATACAAGAAGAGTCCTACCTAGTGCATCAGAAGTAATGGTGCAAATACATGAAATTCGAGGGTTTTTTTTAATTGAAAGTCATTTCTGATGTAGAAGATTCTATTTTTGTATCAACTGACAGGTTGAAGTCATATGCTATGACACAAAGATTGTACTTGAAGAAGCAATAAAAAATATCTATTTTTTTTAAAAAGTGTTGAATAATTAGGCTCGTAAAAAATATTGATTTAATGAGGGGGAGGGGGGGTAGCAGTTTTCTTAGATATAAAGCTTATATGTTAAATATTTGATCGTAGAGTTTAAAATTTTTTTTTTATTTATCTCTTGTTTTTGACAAAATAGCATGCTTGCCAACATCCTAATTAATATTCTGTAGTGTTGCTAGTCCCGCTCTTTCTTTTTCACACCAGTAAATTTTTAAAGTAATATTTTGCAAATGCAATTGAACAATCCAAGTTCTACTGTATTACAGTAGAACTTGGATAATTCCAAGTTGAAGGAACCTGAGAAAAATTCGAAATATCCAAAAATTCGAATTACATATACTATTTCAAACTTGCCAACATACTAAATAAAACTCCATAGTATTGTTAACCCCGCCTTCTTTTTCACACCAGTATCCATTTTAGAGTATTTTTCTTCTTATTTAATCGTAGTTGCATTTGCAAAATATTACTTTTAAAATTTACTGGTATGAAAAAGAAAGAGCGGGACTAGCAACACTACAGAATACCTATTAGGATGTTGCCATGCATGCTATTTTGTCAAAAAGAAGAGATAAATTAAAAAAATTAAAACTCTAGATATTTTTCATTGCTTCTTCAAGTTCAATCTTTGTGTCATAGCATATGACTTCAACCTGTCAGTTGATACAAAAATAGAATCTTCTACATCAGAAATGACTTTCAATTCAAAAAAACATCGAATTTCATGCATTTGCACCATATCTTCTGATGCACTAGGTAAGGGCTTTTCTTGTATTTCCTTATCCTTATTTTGAAAGACTTACAAAATAAATAATGCATTTTAGCTGAGAAAAATCTTGGGAAAAAATTTTACTGTAATATTTTAAAGTTAATCGTATGAAAAATTCGAATTATCCAAAATAGAATTCGAATTATCCACGATTTTTTAAAATTATTTTAATACAAAATTCTAGGGACCGAGTAAAAAACTCGAATTATCCAGAATTTCGGATTAAACAAGTTCGAATTATTCAAGTTTCACTGTATAAAATAAACCAATAGTATAAACTTATCTAATAATTTAAAATAATAATTTAAACTAATAATATATACTAAGATAAAAATATAAAATAATTTTTATTTCATCTTTATTAAATTTTTACTTAATATTTTAAAACTATCGGTTATTTTCAAATGTTTCGCTATTCTATATAATTTTTTTCTTCTCTCGAGCATCGCAAAGATGCCAATTTTTCCGACGAAAGTGACGTCAGAGACAGAGAAAAAAAACGGAATAATAGAAACTTTTTGTACGATGGCAAATAGAGTACATTTATAAACCCGAAGCTTTTAGTTAATAACTTCGTTAATTGAAATGATAGAAATTACTAAGCAGCTGAAATGCCTTCCTTGAAGTCGTCGGAATATACTGATATACCTTATGATGCGGAGAACCCTGCCCTCCGCGTGAACTTGCTGTCGCAAAAAAAAAATAAAAAAAAAAAAAAAAATAAAATAAAATAAAAAAATTGATGCCAGCAACAGTTACTTTTTTTTAATATATAAGAATGGGGGGCTATGCTCTCCCCTACTCTGCAGAATTTAAATAAACAAAAAAAAAAAAAAAAAAAGTACGTGGTTTAAAACAGATTTTTTCGGCTTAGCACCATTATGTTAAGAAAATGTATAGTTTCAATTTGAAAAAATTGTGTTTGTGTCTCGTGGAGCCTTAACTCTTATATTTCATATGCTAGATTAATTAAATGCATGGTACTTTAGAAATTATTGTGTTCAGAGAATATGCTTTTCTTATGTGATAGTTTGATGAATCCAGATATTTGAAACATCCTGTATATAATAATATTAATATTAATGCCAATTTATTCTCCGATTTTCTATCTTCTTGCACAGAGGTTATTTTTACTTGTTACAACGGAAATTATTTTTCTGTCAAGATGGTACAGAAAAAAAGGTTATATGAAAAAATATCAAAATAAATAAATTAATTAATTAAAAAAAAAAAAAAAAAAAGAAAGAAAAAAAGGAAGGGAAAGAAAAAAAAAAAAAAAAAAAAAAATATTCTTTTAGATTTAGTAGTTCTTTTATAAGAATGCGCCAAAAATTCATAGATTGGTTACAAAAATATTGGAATATCTTATAAATTAAAATGAAAATTTCTAATTATTTAAAGAATGTTAATTTATGGTTTGTTAAAATCAATATACTATGAACATTTGTTTAAATTAATATATATACTGCTAAATCTATATAACTATTATATAAATATCAAATGCTCGTTTACTTTTTTACGTTATTTGATGGAACTACACGTTAAAAAAAGTATACATTTTAGAATAGAATGAGATTTTACGAAGTTGATAAATATATAACTTCCTGAAAATCAACTAAGCAATATATCCTGTTTTTATTTTTAGAAACATGCAAAGAGGATAAAGAGTGTTTTAACGGAGGAAAGTGCGAAGAAAAGAACTCTATCAGAACATGCACTTGTCCAGAAGGAACAGAGGGACACTATTGCAAGGAAATTCCAAGTTGCCAGGGTTTAAAATGCGGTACCGAAGCTGAATGTAAATACGACAGTAGTGCAAAAAAAGGAACATGTCAGTGTACAGATGAAAACAAACATTTCGACGAAGTAGGAAAAACATGTAAAGGTAAAAAACATCATCTCTCTCTCTCTCACTTTTTTTTTTAAAACTCAAAATTAAAATAATAATAATAATAATAATAATAATAATAATAATAATAATAATAATAATTTACAGAGTATATAACATAGATTACAACATTTTTTTAAGTATAATCTCATTAACAATTTAAAAGGTTTTTTTTTTCATATTCAGAATTTTTATCTATATTAATAAAATCAGAGTTTTGTCTGTAAATTTGTCGGAATCGAAAAATTTTGCGATATCTTCACGTTTCACACCCAATGAAAGCCGAAAATGACTTCAGAAAATTTTGCCTGTATGTGTGTGCGTGTGTGTGTGTGTGTGTGTCATCGTGTCCGAATGTCGCTTTTTTTGTCCGGGCATCACTTGAGAACGGCTGGACGGAATTCAACGGCGCTTGGCAGGAATTTAGGTCTTCACCCAACTTAAAATTATATCTATCAACTTTTCAGAAATTCTCCCCCGTTCCCCCCCTAGGGGGTAAAAGACTAAAACACGTTTGTCCGGGCATCACTCGAGAACGGCTGGACGGAATTCAACGTCGCTTGGCAGAAACTTAGGTCTTCACCCAACTTAAAATTATATCTATAGAAATTTTCAAAATTATGATTAGTGTTTAAATTGTGGGTAAAAAACTCCTGCGCATGCGCCATAAATATTTTTTCACTAAAATGCTTTGAATGGAAAAATAAAATATAAAAATAATTTTTTAAGTTAAAGACTTTTGTATTCGCGTGATTCGCACTACAAATTATGAAAAGATTGAAATGAAGTGTTGCCATCTAATTTTCATACTTTAGTTTATTTTAAAAAATCTAATTGTCGTATCGAAAAACTGTTTACACCCCAGGATTCAGAAAAATCACCTCTTTCATTTGGTACTGAATTTGTAACGATAAGTCTGATATTTCTAATTTATTTTTCATTTTATCCGTTTTTCCGTTGCCACTTAAATTTCATACTTTAGTTATTTTTTAAAAATCTAATTGTCGCATCGAAAAACTGCTTGAACCCCTATATTCAGAAAAATAGCCCCTTTCATTCGGTATCAAATTTATAAATATAGGTCTGATATTTCTAATTTATTTCACCCTTTTTCCGTTTTCAAACCAGATTCGATATGGAACAGCTTTAGTATTGGATCCCTTTGGCAAAATTTGAAATTCGGAACCGAAGTAGCTCGGACGTTTCTCGCCAAGATCTTTAATTGCACAATTGAGATAGCCAATTCAGTTCATCGCAGAAATGGCTTAAAATATTTAAAGTCACCAAAGGGTTCCCATACTAAAGCAGTGCGTTTTGTATTTATTTATTTATATTTTCTGTTAAAGACTTCTGTGGTCACGAAATTTGGTGCGTAAATTGTTTGTTTGCATCCGGCACTTATTGTAACTGGATTTCACGAAATTCGAAATCCCCCCCCTTCCCCCCCCTCCCCCCCCCACACACACACTTTCTCGGAGTCGGAGGGCAATAAACGGTATAACTTTAGTATAACCCCACAGCTGAATTTGCCGATTTTTCTTTGGCGCCGTTTTGAAGGTTAACGATGTCGTTCTGGACTGTTTGCGATATAATATGCAGCCTAATATGTTGTTTATTTTGGATTTTTGATCTTATGATTTAGATTATGATTTTATGATTTAGATTATGATTTTATCATTTATCATATATGATTTATGATTTAGCCATAAGCGCCAACAAAAAAAATCGCCAAATATCGTTGTGGGGTTATACTGAAGTTGTTCCCAATAAACATGTGTAAAAACATGTTTTTCCGTTTGAATTCGCTTTGAATTATCTTAGAATGGCGAACGTTTGTGCGCGGATATTGATTAAGTGTATGCATTATGTACATTAGTGGGGTTTTGCAAAACTTTGAACTCATCCGCTGAGGAAGGGGAAGTAAGAAGTGTGTTCCGAAGGCAGTGGGGACCCAGACTGGATATTGATTAAGTGTACGCATTATGTACATTAGTGTGATTTTACAAAACTTCGAACTCACCGCTGAGGAAGGGGAAGTAAAAAGTGAGTAAGTTGTGCCGAAGACAGTGGAGAGCCAGAGTCCTTAATTTGCGAGCGAGAAAACCTCTACCAATCACAGCGAGAACTTAGGTTATTAATAAAGATATGGTATTTTGAGACTTCATTTAAGTTTAATGTCCAGCGAAGCGGGCAAAGCCTGCTAGTACTAATATAAAAAGAGAAAAAGTTTACTTGTTTTTACATGAAGAGACCAATCTCTAGAACTGCTGAGCCGATTTAAAAACTTTTCCACAAATCAAAAGCTACACTATCCTTGCGTTGTTCAGGGGACAAAAAACATGTAAATAATACAAAAATCCAGTTTTGAAAATTTGACCAAAAAACACTTACTCTACCATATATATGGGTAAGTAAAAGTAAAAAAATCTACTAACGAAAGATATCCTTAAAAAAAAAAAAAAAAAAAAAAAATCAAATGAATTAAGTAGTGTCTGCCAGTCTATTCCATGTTCCGAGGGAAAAATATCAATTCGTGCTTCGAATTAATATTGCTTACTTTTGTCTTAATTTTATTATGTTTTAATTATATTTCAATATTTAGAAACTTGCAAAGAGGATAAGGATTGTTTTAATGGAGGAACGTGCGGAGAAAAGAACTCTATCAAAATATGTATTTGCACAGAAGGAACAGAGGGAAATTCCAAGCTGTCAGGATTTAGATTGCGGTACCGAAGCAGAATGTAAATACGACAGTAGTGCAAAAACAGGAGCATGTCAGTGTTTAGATGAAAAAATATCTTTCGACGAAGTAGAAAAAAAATGTAAAAGTAATAAACACAATCTTTCTTCATAGTGCTGAAAACAGAAAAAAAAAAAAGAGTTTACAAACAATAAAATTAATAATAATAATAATCATAAATAAATTAATTAATTAATTAAAATAAATAAACACATTTAATAGCACTTAAAAAAAAAAAAAAAAAAAAAAGAAGAAGTAGCCCATATGTGCATTATAAAAAGATTTTTTTTTTTCACTTTTGTTATCATTTATAAAACCATATGATGCATTTATGAGATTTTTCTCCTTTTTATTCAGACATTACAATCACAGATTGCTTACTAAAGATTTTTAAGTAGTACCATGAATAATTTTATTATAGTACTCAAATGATAACAGAATAAAAAAAGAAAAAATATTAATTCATCATATTCTTAATAATTAGTTTTACATAAAGTTATTGAAATAGCATTTGGTGGCGAGAAGGGTGTTGGTGTTGGTGTTAGGGATTAAGGCCGATTGACAACACTGGGGTCCTAGGCCTGAGGGGGAGTGCCTTCCGTGGAGGTCTTTCTAAGGGGTCCTAGCCCGTATTTACGCAAGTTTCGGAGGAAACCACGGAAAACTCCGAACGGCTAGGCCGACGAGCGCGACCGGGGATCGAACCCAGCACCTCACGTCTACCAGCTTTGAGCGCAGAACCGCTCGGCCGCTGGTGGGCGGTGGCGAGAAGGGATATGAAAAGTTTTGTAAGCTTTCAAGCAAACATTCTGCAATGTAAACACTGAAATGTGGTACATCTACAATACTTTCTTGTCCCACACGCACACACATATAACACATGTATATGTGTGTATAGAAAAAAAATTATTATTATTATTATTATTAACTTATTTAGAATAAATCATCTCCCGATGTTTTCATTTTTACTATTTTATTCTAAAATTCCTCGGAAAGCTAGTATGTTGTGGCCACCACATGATATTGTTCTATAATTTCCTGTACAAATTCACTTACAAGGAGACATTCAAAAGGTGTCGTCTTCAAAAAATACTGAAAAGAAAAAAAAAAAAAAATGTGATTCTACTTTTCATAAAACACTAGAAAGTGAAAAAAATTATCGGCTGAAATAAATTACAGCGACCACAAAAAATTGTCAAAATTAAGCTTTTTTGGCGATTTAGCGCTGTTAGGCGATAAGTTTGCTAGTACCGAGATTACCAAGTACGATTATGTGAAAAATCAGTTTTAACTTTCGACAATTTAATAACAATTTTGCCCCTATTTTGAGAGAATACATATGATAGACAGCTAGGTACACAAAATAAACAACGATAGCTCTAACTTTTTAGAACAGAGAGAAATTATTAACATCTAAACTATTTAGCGTTAGAGCTTTAGTATATGATCCGCTTTTTAAATTTTTGTCACTGTTTGAGGATGACTTTTTTGCGTATAATTCATTGATTAATGAAATTATGAACTTATTTTTTCTAATGCTTATATTTTTTACTATTGAATTGTTTAGTCAATTTAGGACAATATATAACAATCTGCATTTATTTCCAATGTACAGCTAGGTTTAAAATGGTGCTTATAACAGTAAAGATGCAACTTATTAAAGTGCATTTTTTCTAGAATATGATTTAGTCAGATACTTTGAAAATAAATATCTTATGTGATTAATGCAAATATTTTAACATTTCATTAGTAGTAGTAGTAGTAGCACGACAGGTCAATTTCTTTCAGATAGCGATTTTACATTGTCGCCATTTATTGTATTACACTTTGAATTTGCCAAGATGCCCGCCAATATCTGATTTCACCATTTAATTCCTTAAACTATATTAAATATTGTAAGTTAAATCGGGGTATTTTTTTTTTTTTTTTTTCACATTTTTCGAAACCTACTGATGAAAGTGAAAAATTCATCCTTGTATTATAAAAACAAATTGCATGTTTCAAGTATTCGAGAGAGATCATCACCATTCATAAATTGGATGGCTTTTGAATATTTGTTGACAATATTTTCTGAATAAGTATTGATTGTGGCTCTTGAATACCTGTTGCCGATATCTTCTGAATAATTATTATTGTTGGCGATATCTATCGGATATATTGATCATGATATCTTAATAATTCTTGGCGATATTTCCTGAACTTGTGTTGATGAGGGCTTCTCAATGTTTCTTGGCTACATCTTCTGTATATATACAACTGATTACACCTTGATTTTGTTACATATATATGTTATATGCATGTAAGAAAAAAAATGTCCTGTCGTATTAAATTAAACTCTGTTTTCCATCAAAATTTTCCGTCAATGCTTAAAAAACAAGAAATTGATTGCGGATTTTATTATTATTTTCATTATTATTGCACGATTTTATAATTTTTCTCTATATTTATGGCATGGCTCTATATTTAATAAGGCTATTATGGCTGCATAAATGAATTACTTGGCGAAAAAGTATGCGTGCTTCTTCATCTCTAAATTTTAAAAATCGCTAAATAGGTCATAATAATGATCTATACTTTTAAATATGTTTTGAGTTAAAAAAAGTAAATATTTGTATATACAAATATAAATTTTTGTCTCTTCAATTTCATTTTAAAACTTTCTGGGCTTAACCTCTAACTCTATACCAATAGTTGTTTTACATAATCATGATATTCATTACTAAATCTTTTTTGTCTAACGTTAAAATAAAAACTAATACAGTGAAACTTGAATAATTCGAACTTGTTTAATTCGAAATTCTGGATAATTCGAGTTTTTAATCGGTCCCTTGAATTTTGTATTAAAATAATGTTAAAAAATCGTGGATAATTCGAATTCTATTTTGGATAATTCGAATTTTTCATACGATTAACTTTAAAATATTACAGTAAAATTTTTTCCCAAGATTTTTCCCAGCTAAAATGCATTATTTATTTTGTAAGTCTTTCAAAATAAGGATAAGGAAATACAAGAAAAGCCCTTACCTAGTGCATCAGAAGATATGGTGCAAATACATGAAATTCGAGGGTTTTTTGAATTGAAAGTCATTTCTGATGTAGAAGATTCTATTTTTGTATCAACTGACAGGTTGAAGTCATATGCTATGACACAAAGATTGTACTTGAAGAACCAATAAAAAATATCTATTTTTTTAAAAAGTGTTGAATAATTCGGCTCGTAAAAAATGTTGATTTAATGAGGGGGAGGGGGGGTAGCAGTTTTCTTAGTTATAAAGTTTATATGTTAAATATTTGATCGTAGAGTTTTAAATTTTTTTTTATTTATCTCTTGTTTTTGACAAAATAGCATGCTTGCCAACATCCTAATTAATATTTCGTAGTGTTGCTAGTCCCGCTCTTTCTTTTTCACACCAGTAAATTTTTAAAGTAATATTTTGCAAATGCAATTGAACAATCCAAGTTCTACTGTATTACAGTAGAACTTGGATAATTCGAAGTTGAAGGAACCTGAGAAAAATTCGAAATATCCAAAAATTCGAATTACATATACTATTTCATACTTGCCAACATACTAATTAAAACTCCATAGTATTGTTAACCCCGCCTTCTTTTTCACACCAGTAGCTTTTTTTGAGTATTTTTCTTCTTATTTAATCGTAGTTGCATTTGCAAAATATTACTTATAAAATTTACTGGTGTGAAAAAGAAAGAGCGGGACTAGCAACACTACAGAATACCTATTAGGATGTTGCCATGCATGCTATTTTGTCAAAAAGAAGAGATAAATTAAAAAAATTAAAACTCTACGATCAAAGATTTCACATATAAACTTCATATCTAAGAAAACTGCTACCCCCCCCCCCATTAAATCAATATTTTTAACGAGCCTAATTATTCAACACTTTTTTTAAAAATAGATATTTTTTATTGCTTCTTCAAGTACAATCTTTGTGTCATAGCATATGACTTCAACCTGTCAGTTGATACAAAAATAGAATCTGACACCTCAGACATGACTTTCAATTCAAAAAACCCTCGAATTTCATGCATTTGCACCATATCTTCTGATGCACTAGGTAAGGGCTTTTCTTGTATTTCCTTATCCTTATTTTGAAAGACTTACAAAATAAATAATGCATTTTAGCTGGGAAAAATCTTGGGAAAAAATTTTACTGTAATATTTTAAAGTTAATCGTATGAAAAATTCGAATTATCCAAAATAGAATTCGAATTATCCACGATTTTTTAACATTATTTTAATACAAAATTCTAGGCACCGAGTAAAAAACTCGAATTATCCAGAATTTCGTATTAAACAAGTTCGAATTATTCAAGTTTCACGGTATAAAATAAACCAATAGTATAAACTTATCTAATAATATAAAATAATAATTTAAACTAATAATATATACTAAGATAAAAATATAAAATAATTTTTATTTCATCTTTATTAAATTTTTACTTAATATTTTAAAACTATCGGTTATTTTCAAATGTTTCGCTATTCCATATAATTTTTTTCTTCTCTCGAGCATCGCAAAGATGCCAATTTTTCCAACGAAAGTGACGTCAGAGACAGAGAAAAAAACGGAATAATAGAAACTTTTTGTACGATGGCAAATAGAGTACATTTATAAACCCGAAGCTTTTAGTTAATAACTTCGTTAATTAAAATGATAGAAATTACTAAGCAGCTGAAATGCCTTCCTTGAAGTCGTCGGAATATACTGATATACCTTATGACGCGGAGAACCCTGCCCTCCGCGTGAACTTGCTGTCGCAAAAAAAAAAAAAAAAAAAAAAAAATTCATGCCAGCAACAGTTTCTTTTTTTTATTATATAAGAATGGGGGCTCTGCTCTGCCCTACTCTGCAGAATTTAAATAAACAACAACAAAAACAAAAAAAAAGTACGTGGTTTAAAACAGATTTTTTCGGCTTAGCACCATTATGTTGAGAAAATATATGGTTTCCATTTGAAAAAATTTTGTTTGGGTCTCGTGGAGCCTTAACTCTTATATTTCATATGCTAGATTAATTAAATGCATGGTACTTTAGAAATTGTTGTGTTCAGAGAATATGCTTTTCTTATGTGATAGTTTGATGAATCCAGATATTTGAAACATCCTGTATATAATAATATTAAAAATAATGCCAATTTATTCTCCGATTCTCTATCTACCTGCACAGCGGTTATTTATACTTGTTACAACTGAAATTATTTTTCTGTCAAGATGGTTCAGAAAAAAAGGTTATATGAAAAAATATCAAAATAAATAAATAAATAAATTAAAAAAAAAAAAAAAAAAAAAAAAAAAGGAAAGGAAAGGAAAGAATAAAAAAAAAAAAAAAAAACTATTCTTTTAGATTTAGTAGTTCTTTTATAAGAATGCGCCAAAAATTCATAGATTGGTTACAAAAATATTGGAATATCTTATAAATTAAAATGAAAATTTCTAATTATTTAAAGAATGTTAATTTATGGTTTGTTAAAATCAATATACTATGAACATTTGTTTAAATTAATATATATACTGCTAAAACTATATAACTATTATATAAATATCAAATGCTCGTTTACTTTTTCACGTTATTTGATGGAACTACACGTTAAAAAAAGTATACATTTTAGAATAGAATGAGATTTTACGAAGTTGATAAATATATAACTTCCTGAAAATCAACTAAGCAATATATCCTGTTTTTATTTTTAGAAACATGCATAGAGGATAAAGAGTGTTTTAACGGAGGAAAGTGCGAAGAACAGGACTCTATCAAAATATGCACTTGTCCAGAAGGAACACAGGGACCCTATTGCAAGGAAATTCCAAGTTGCCAGGGTTTAAAATGCGGTACCGAAGCAGAATGTAAATACGACAGTAGTGCAAAAAAAGGAACATGTCAGTGTACAGATGAAAACAAATATTTCGACGAAGTAGGAAAAACATGTAAAGGTAAAAAACATCATCTCTCTCTCTCTCTCTTTTTTTTTTTTTTTTTAACTCAAAATTAAAATAAAAATAATAATAATTTACAGAGTATATAACATAAATTACGACATTTTTTTCAGTATAATCTCATTAACAATTTAAATGGTTTTTTTTTCATATTCAGAATTTTTATACTAATATATAAAAAGAAAAAGTTTGCTTGTTTTTACATGAAGAGGCCAATCTCTAGAACTGCTGAGCCGATTTAAAAACTTTTCCACAAATCAAAAGCTACACTATCCTTGCGTTGTTCAGGGGACAAAAAACATGTAAATAATACAACAATCCAGTTTTGAAAATTTGACCAAAAAACACTTACTCTACCATATATATGGGTAAGTAAAAGTAAAAAAATCTACTAACGAAAGATATCCTAAAAAAAAAAAAAAAAAAAAAAAAAAATCAAAAGAATTAAGTAGTGTCTTCCAGTCTATTCCATGTACCGAGGGAAAAATATCAATTCGTGCTTCAAATTAATATTGACTTGCATCCTGGCCAGGTTACTTTTGTCTTAATTTTATTATGTTTTAATTATATTTCAATTTTTAGAAACTTGCAAAGAGGATAAGGATTGTTTTAATGGAGAAACGTGCGGAGAAAAGAACTCTATCAAAATATGTATTTGCACAGAAGGAACAGAGGGAAATTCCAAGCTGTCAGGATTTAGATTGCGGTACCGAAGCAGAATGTAAATACGACAGTAGTGAAAAAACAGGAGCATGACAGTGTTTAGATGAAAAAATATCTTTCGACGAAGTGGAAAAAAAATGTTAAAGTAATAAACACAATCTTTCTTCATAGTGCTGAAAACAGGAAAAGAAAAAAAAAAAAAAAGAGTTTACAAACAATAAAATTAATAATAATAATAATAAATAAATAAATAAATAAATTAATTAAAATAAATTAAAATAAATAAACACATTTCATAGCACTTAAAAAAAAAAACGAAGAATCACATATGTGCATTATAAAAAGATTTTTTTTTTCACTTTTGTTATCATTTATAAAACCATATGATGCATTTATGAGATTTTTCTCCTTTTTATTTAGACATTACAATCTCAGTTTGCTTACTAAAGATTTTTAAGTAGTGCCATGAATAATTTTATTAGAATACTTAAATGATAACAGAATAAAAAAAAGAGAAAATATTAATTCATCATATTCTTAATAGTTACTTTTACATAAAGTTATTGAAATAGCATTTGGTGGCGAGAAGGGATATGAAAAGTTTTGTCAGCTTTCAAGCAAGCATTCTGCACTGTAAACACTGAAATGTCGTACATCTACAAAACTTTCTTGTCCCACACGCAAACACATATAACACATGTATATGTGTGTATAGAAAAAAAATTATTATTATTATTATTATTAACTTATTTAGAATAAATCATCTCCCGTAGTTTTCATTTTTACTATTTTATTCTAAAATTTCTCGGAAAGCTAGTATGTTGTGGCCACCACATGATATTGTTCTATAATTTCCTGTACAAATTCACTCACAAGGAGACATTCAAAAGGTATCGTCTTCAAAAAATACTGAAAAGAAAAAAAAAAAAAAATATGTGATTCTACTTTTCATAAAACACTAGAAAGTGAAAAAAATTATCGGCTGAAATAAATTACAGCGACCACAAAAAGTTTAATATTATAATATGTGAAAAATCAGTTTTAACTTTCGACAATTTAATAACAATTTTGCCACTATTTTGAGAGAAAACATATGATAGACAGCTAGGTACACAAAATAAACAACGATAGCTCTAACTTTTTAGAACAGAGAGAAATTATTAACATCTAAACTATAGTTAAACAATTTAATCGTAGTTGCATTTGCAAAATATTACTTTTAAAATTTACTCGTGTGAAAAAGAAAGAGCGAGACTAGCAACACTACAGAATACCTATTAGGATGTTGCCATGCATGCTATTTTGTCAAAAAGAAGAGATAAATTAAAAAAATTAAAACTCTACGATCAAAGATTTGACATATAAACCTTATATCTAAGAAAACTGCTACCCCCCCCCCCCCCCCATTAAATCAATATTTTTTACGAGCCTAATTATTCAACACTTTTTTTAAAAATAGATATTTTTTATTGCTTCTTCAAGTTCAATCTTTGTGTCATAGCATATGACTTCAACCTGTCAGTTGATACAAAAATAGAATCTGACACATCAGACATGACTTTCAATTCAAAAAACCCTCGAATTTCATGCATTTGCACCATATCTTCTGATGCACTAGGTAAGGGCTTTTCTTGTATTTCCTTATCCTTATTTTGAAAGACTTACAAAATAAATAATGCATTTTAGCTGAGAAAAATCTTAGGAAAAATTTTTACTGTAATATTTTAAAGTTAATCGTATGAAAAATTCGAATTATCCAAAATAGAATTAGAATTATCCACGATTTTTTAACATTATTTTAATAGAAAATTCTAGGGACCGAGTAAAAAACTCGAATTATCCAGAATTTCGGATTAAACAAGTTCGAATTATTCAAGTTTCACTGTATAAAATAAACCAATAGTATAAACTTATCTAATAATATAAAATAACAATTTAAACTAATAATATATACTAAGATAAAAATATAAAATAATTTTTATTTCATCTTTATTAAATTTTTACTTAAAATTTTAAAACTATCGGTTATTTTCAAATGTTTCGCTATTCTATATAAATTTTTCCTTCTCTCGAGCATCGCAAAGATGCCAATTTTTCCGACGAATGTGACGTCAGAGACAGACAAAAAAAACGGAATAATAGAAACTTTTTGTACGATGGCAAATAGAGTACATTTATAAACCCGAAGCTTTTAGTTAATAACTTCGTTAATTAAAATGATAGAAATTACTAAGCAGCTGAAATGCCTTCCTTGAAGTCGTCGGAATATACGGATATACCTTATGACGCGGAGAACCCTGCCCTCCGCGTGAACTTGCTGTCGCAAAAAAAAAAAAAAAAAAAAAAAAAAAAAAAAAAAAGATGCCAGCAACAGTTACTTTTTTTTAATATATAAGAATGGGGGCTCTGCTCCCCCCTACTCTGCAGAATTTAAATAAACAACAACAACAACAACAAAAAAGTACGTGATTTAAAACAGATTTTTTCGGCTTAGCACCATTATGTTAAGAAAATGTATAGTTTCAATTTCAAAAAATTGTGTTTGTGTTTCGTGGAGCCTTAACTCTTATATTTCATATGCTAGATTAATTAAATGCATGGTACTTTAGAAATTATTGTGTTCAGAGAATATGCTTTTCTTATGTGATAGTTTGATGAATCAAGATATTTGAAACATCCTGTATATAATAATATTAATATTAATGCCAATTTATTCTCCGATTTTCTATCTACTTGCACAGAGGTTATATTTACTTGTTACAACGGAAATTATTTTTCTGACATGATGGTACAGAAAGAAAGGTTATATGAAAAAAATATCAAAATAAATAAATTAATTAATTAAAAAAAAAAAAAAAAAAAAAGGGAAAGGAAAGAATAAAAAAAGAAAAGAAATTATTCTTTTAGATTTAGTAGTTCTTTTATAAGAATGAGCCAAATATTCATAGATTGGTTACAAAAATATTGGAATATCTTATAAATTAAAATGAAAATTTATAATTATTTAAAGAATGTCAATTTATGGTTTGTTAAAATCAATATACTATGAACATTTGTTTAAATTAATATATATACTGCTAACACTATATAACTATTATATAAATATCAAATGCTCGTTTACTTTTTTACGTTATTTGATGGAACTACACGTTAAAAAAAGTATACATTTTAGAATAGAATGAGATTTTACGAAGTTGATAAATATATAACTTCTTGAAAATCAACTAAGCAATATATCCTGTTTTTATTTTTAGAAACATGCAAAGAGGATAAAGAGTGTTTTAACGGAGGAAAGTGCGAAGAACAGGACTTTATCAAAACATGCACTTGTCCAGAAGGAACACAGGGACCCTATTGCAAGGAAATTCCAAGTTGCCAGGGTTTAAAATGCGGTACCGAAGCAGAATGTAAATACGACAGTAGTGCAAAAAAAGGAACATGTCAGTGTACAGATGAAAACAAATATTTCGACGAAGTAGGAAAAACATGTAAAGGTAAAAAACATCATCTCTCTCTCTCTCTCACTTTTTTTTTAAAACTCAAAATTAAAATAATAATAATAATAATAATAATAATAATAATAATAATAATAATAATAATAATAATAAAAATAATTTACAGAGTATATAACATAGATTACAACATTTTTTTAAGTATAATCTCATTAACAATTTAAAAGGTTTTTTTTTTTTTTCATATTCAGAATTTTTATACTAATATATAAAGAGAAAACGTTTACTTGTTTTTACATGAAGAGACTAATCTCTAGAACTGCTGAGCTGATTTAAAAACTTTTCCACAAATCAAAAGCTACACTATCCTTGCGTTGTTCAGGGAACAAAAAACATGTAAATAATACAACAATCCAGTTTTGAAAATTTGACCAAAAAACACTTACTCTACCATATATATGGGTAAGTAAAAGTAAAAAAATCTACTAACGAAAGATATCCTTAAAAAAAAAAAAAAAAAAAAAAAAAAAAAATCAAAAGAATTAAGTAGTGTCTGCCAGTCTATTCCATGTTCCGAGGGAAAAATATCAATTCGTGCTTCGAATTAATATTGACTTGCATTCTGGCCAGGTTACTTTTGTCTTAATTTTATTATGTTTTAATTATATTTCAATATTTAGAAACTTGCAAAGAGGATAAGGATTGTTTTAATGGAGGAACGTGCGGAGAAGAGAACTCTATCAAAATATGTATTTGCACAGAAGGAGCAGAGGGAAATTCCAAGCTGTCAGGATTTAGACTGCGGTACCGAAGCAGAATGTAAATACGACAGTAGTGCAAAAACAGGAGCATGTCAGTGTTTAGATGAAAAAATATCTTTCGACGAAGTAGAAAAAAAATGTAAAAGTAATAAACACAATCTTTCTTCATAGTGCTGAAAACAGGAAAAAAAGAAAAGAGTTTAGAAACAATAAAATTAATAATAATAATAATCATAAATTAATTAATTAATTAATTAAAATAAATAAACACATTTCATAGCACTTAAAAAAAAAAGAAGTATCCCATATGTGCATTATAAAAATATTTTTTTTTTCACTTTTGTTATCATTTATAAAACCATATGATGCATTTATGAGATTTTTCTCCTATTTATTTAGACATTACAATCTCAGATTGCTTACTAAAGATTTTTAAGTAGTTTCATGAATAATTTTATTAGAATACTTAAATGATAACAGAATTAAAAAAAGAGAAAATATTAATTCATCATATTCTTAAAAATTACTTTTACACAAAGTTATTGAAATAGCATTTGGTGGCGAGAAGGGATATGAAAAGTTTTGTCAGCTTCCAAGCAAGCATTCTGCACTGTAAACACTGAAATGTTGTACATCTACAATACTTTCTTGTCCCACACGCACACACATATAACACATGTATATGTGTGTATAGAAAAAAAACATTATTATTATTATTATTATTATTATTATTAACTTGTTTATAATAAATCATCTCCCGTAGTTTTCATTTTTACTATTTTAATCTAAATTCCTCGGAAAGCTAGTATGTTGTGGCCACCACATGATATTGTTCTATAATTTCCTGTACAAATTCACTCACAAGGAGACATTCAAAAGGTGTCGTCTTCAAAAAATACTGAAACGAAAAAAAAAAATGTGAGTCTACTTTTCATAAAGCACTAGAAAGTGAAAAAAATTATCGGCTGAAATAAATTACAGCGACCACAAAAAATTATCAAAATTAAGCATTTTTGGCGATTTAGCGCTGTTAGGCGATAAGTTTGCTAGTACCGAGATTGCCGTGTACGAGGAGATTACACAATATTTAATATTGTAATATGTGAAAAATCAGTTTTAACTTTCGACAATTTAATAACAATTTTGCCACTATTTTGAGAGAAAACATATGATAGACAGCTAGGTACACAAAATAAACAACGATAGCTCTAACTTTTTAGAACAGAGAGAAATTATTAACATCTAAACTATTTAGCGTTACAGCTTTAGTATATGATCCACTTTTTAAATTTTTGTCACTGTTTGAGGATGACTTTTTTGCGTATAATTCATTGATTAAAGAAATTATGAACTTATTTTTTCTAATGCTTATATTTTTTACTATTGAATTGTTTAGTCAATTTAGGACAATATATAACAATCTGCATTTATTTCCAATGTACAGCTAAGTTTAAAATGATGCTTATAACAGTAAAGATGCAACTTATAAAAGTGCATTTTTTCTAGAATATGATTTAGTCAGATACTTTGAAAATAAATATCTTATGTAATTAATGCAAATATTTTAAACATTTCATTAGTAGTAGTAGTAGTAGCACGACAGGTCAATTTCTTTCAGATAGCGATTTTACATTGTCGCCATTTATTGTATTACACTTTGAATTTGCCAAGATGCCCTCCAATATCTGATTTCACCATTTAATTCCTTAAACTATATTAAATATTGTAAGTTAAATCGGGGTATTTTTTTTTTTTTTCACATTTTTCGAAACCTACTGATGAAAGTGAAAAATTCATCCTTGTATTATAAAAACAAATTGCATGTTTCAAGTATTCGAGAGAGATCATCACCATTCATAAATTGGATGGCTTTTGAATATTTGTTGACAATATTTTCTGAATAAGTATTGATTGTGGCTCTTGAATACCTGTTGCCGATATGTTCTGAATAATTATTATTGTTGGCGATATCTATTGGATATATTGATCATGATATCTTAATAATTCTTGGCGATATTTCCTGAACTTGTGTTGATGAGGGCTTCTCAATGTTTCTTGGCTACATCTTCTGTATATATACAAATGATTACACTTTGATTTTGTTACATATATATGTTATATGCATGTAAGAAAAAAAATGTCCTGTCGTATTAAATTAAACTCTGTTTTCCATCAAAATTTTCCGTCAATGCTTAAAAAACAAAAAAATGATTGCGGATTTTATTATTATTTTCATTATTATTGCACGATTTTATAATTTATCTCTATATTTATGGCATGGCTCTATATTTAATATGGCTATTTTGGCTGCATAAATGAATTACTTGGCGAAAAAGTATGAGCTTCTTCATCTCTAAATTTTAAAAATCGCTAAATAGGTCATAATAATGATCTATACTTTTAAATATGTTTTGAGTTAAAAAAACTAAATATTTGTATATACAAATATAAATTTTTGTCTCTTCAATTTCATTTTAAAACTTTCTGGGCTTAACCTCTAACTCTATACCAATAGTTGTTTTACATAATCATGATATTCATTACTAAATCTTTTTTGTCTAACGTTAAAATAAAAACTAATACAGTGAAACTTGAATAATTCGAACTTGTTTAATTCGAAATTCTGGATAATTCGAGTTTTTAATCGGTCCCTTGAATTTTGTATTAAAATAATGTTAAAAAATCGTGGATAATTCGAATTCTATTTTGGATAATTCGAATTTTTCATACGATTAACTTTAAAATATTATAGTAAAATTTTTCCCCAAGATTTTTCTCAGCTAAAATGCATTACTTATTTTGTAAGTCTTTCAAAATAAGGATAAGGAAACACAAGAAGAGTCCTACCTAGTGCATCAGAAGATATGGTGCAAATACATGAAATTCGAGGGTTTTTTGAATTGAAAGTCATTTCTGATGTAGAAGGTTCTATTTTTGTATCAACTGACAGGTTGAAGTCATATGCTGTGACACAAAGATTGTACTTGAAGAATCAATAAAAAATATCTATTTTTTAAAAAAGTGTTGAATAATTCGGCTCGTAAAAAATATTGATTTAATGAGGGGGAGGGGGGGTAGCAGTTTTCTTAGATATAAAGCTTATATGTTAAATATTTGATCGTAGAGTTTTAATTTTTTTTTTATTTATCTCTTGTTTTTGACAAAATAGCTTGCTTGCCAACATCCTAATTAATATTCTGTAGTGTTGCTAGTCCCGCTCTTTCTTTTTCACACCAGTAAATTTTTAAAGTAATATTTTGCAAATGCAATTGAACAATCGAAGTTCTACTGTATTACAGTAGAACTTGGATAATTCGAAGTTGAAGGAACCTGAGAAAAATTCGAAATATCCAAAAATTCGAATTACATATACTATTTCATACTTGCCAACATACTAATTAAAACTCCATAGTATTGTTAACCCCGCCTTCTTTTTCACACCAGTATCCATTTTAGAGTATTTTTCTTCTTATATAATCGTAGTTGCATTTGCAAAATATTACTTTTAAAATTTACTGGTGTGAAAAAGAAAGAGCGGGACTAGCAACACTACATAATACCTATTAGGATGTTGCCATGCATGCTATTTTGTCAAAAAGAAGAGATAAATTAAAAAAATTAAAACTCTACGATCAAAGATTTGACATATAAACTTTATATCTAAGAAAACTGCTACCCCCCCCCCCCCCATTAAATCAATATTTTTTACGAGCCTAATTATTCAACACTTTTTTAAAAAATAGATATTTTTTATTGCTTCTTCAAGTACAATCTTTGTGTCATAGCATATGACTTCAACCTGTCAGTTGATACAAAAATAGAATCTGACACATCAGACATGACTTTCAATTCAAAAAACCCTCGAATTTCATGCATTTGCACCATATCTTCTGATGCACTAGGTAAGGGCTTTTCTTGTATTTCCTTATCCTTATTTTGAAAGACTTACAAAATAAATAATGCATTTTAGCTGGGAAAAATCTTGGGAAAAAATTTTACTGTAATATTTTAAAGTTAATCGTATGAAAATATAAAATAATCGTATGAATACTATAAAATATTAATTTAAACTAATAATATATACTAAGATAAAAATATAAAATAATTTTTATTTCATCTTTATTAAATTTTTACTTAATATTTAAAACTATCGGTTATTTTCAAATGTTTCGTTATTCTATATAATATTTTTCTTCTCCCGAGCATCGCAAAGATGCCAATTTTTCCGACGAATGTGACGTCAGAGACAGAGAAAAAAACGGAATAATAGAAACTTTTTGTACGATGGCAAATAGAGTACATTTATAAATCCGAAGCTTTTAGTTAATAACTTCGTTAATTAAAATGATAGAAATTACTAAGCAGCTGAATTGCCTTCCTTGAAGTCGTCGGAATATACCTTATGACGCGGAGAACCCTGCCCTCCGCGTGAACTTGCTGTCGAAAAAAAAAAAAAAAAAAAAAAAAAATTGATGCCAGCAACAGTTATTTTTTTTTAATATATAAGAATGGGGGCTCTGCTCTCCCCTACTCTGCAGAATTTTAATAAACAACAACAAAAACAAAAAAAAGTACGTGGTTTAAAACAGATTTTTTCGGCTTAGCACCATTATGTTAAGAAAATGTATAGTTTCAATTTGAAAAAATTGTGTTTGTGTCTCGTGGAGCCTTAACTCTTATATTTCATATGCTAGATTAATTAAATGCATGGTACTTTAGAAATTATTGTGTTCAGAGAATATGCTTTTCTTATGTGATAGTTTGATGAATCCAGATATTTGAAACATCCTGTATATCATAATATAAAAAATAATGCCAATTTATTCTCCGATTCTCTATCTACTTGCACAGAGGTTATATTTACTTGTTACAACGGAAATTATTTTTCTGTCAAGATGGTACAGAAAAAAAGGTTATATGAAAAAAATATCAAAATAAATAAATTAATTAATTAAAAAAAAAAAAAAAAAAAAAAAAGGAAAGGAAAGAATAAAAAAAAAAAAAAAAGAAATTATTCTTTTAGATTTAGTAGTTCTTTTATAAGAATGAGCCAAAAATTCATAGATTGGTTACAAAAATATTCGAATATCTTATAAATTAAAATAAAAATTTCTAATTATTTAAAGAATGTTAATTTATGGTTTGTTAAAATCAATATACTATGAACATTTGTTTAAATTAATATATATACTGCTAAAACTATATAACTATTATATAAATATCAAATGCTCGTTTACTTTTTTACGTTATTTGATGGAACTACATGTTAAAAAAAGTATGCATTTTAGAATAGAATGAGATTTTACGAAGTTGATAAATATATAACTTTCTGAAAATCAACTAAGCAATATATCCTGTTTTTATTTTTAGAAACATGCAAAGAGGATAAAGAGTGTTTTAACGGAGGAAAGTGCGAAGAACAGGACTCTATCAAAACATGCACTTGTCCAGAAGGAACACAGGGGCCCTATTGCAAGGAAATTCCAAGTTGCCAGGGTTTAAAATGCGGTACCGAAGCAGAATGTAAATACGACAGTAGTGCAAAAAAAGGAACATGTCAGTGTACAGATGAAAACAAATATTTCGACGAAGTAGGAAAAACATGTAAAGGTAAAAAACATCATCTCTCTCTCTCTCTCTCTTTTTTAAAACTCAAAATTAAAATAATAATAATAATAATAATAATAATAATAATAATAATAATTTACAGCGTATATAACATAGATTATCACATTTTTTTAAGTATAATATCATTAACAATTTAAAAGGTTTTTTTTTTCATATTCAGAATTTTTATACTAATATATAAAGAGAAAAATTTACTTGTTTTTACATGAAGAGACCAATCTCTAGAACTGCTGAGCCGATTTAAAAACTTTTCCACAAATCAAAAGCTACACTATCCTTGCGATGTTCAGGGGAGAAAAAACATGTAAATAATACAACAATCCAGTTTTGAAAATTTGACCAAAAAACACTTACTCTACCATATATATGGGTAAGTAAAAGTAAAAAAATCTACTAACAAAAGATATCCTAAAAAAAAAAAAAAAAAATCAAAAGAATTAAGTAGTGCCTGCCAGTCTATTCCATGTACCGAGGGAAAAATATCAATTCGTGCTTCGAATTAATATTGACTTGCATCCTGGCCAGGTTACTTTTGTCTTAATTTTATTATCTTTTAATTATATTTCAATATTTAGAAACTTGCAAAGAGGATAAGGATTGTTTTAATGGAGGAACGTGCGGAGAAAAGAACTCTATCAAAATATGTATTTGCACAGAAGGAACAGAGGGAAATTCCAAGCTGTCAGGATTTAGATTGCGGTACCGAAGCAGAATGTAAATACGACAGTAGTGCAAAAACAGGAGCATGTCAGTGTTTAGATGAAAAAATATCTTTCGACGAAGTAGAAAAAAAATGTAAAAGTAATAAACACAATCTTTCTTCATAATGCTGAAAACAGGAAAAAAAAGAGTTTACAAACAATAAAATTAATAATAATAATAATCATTAATTAATTAATTAATTGATTAAAATAAATAAACACATTTCATAGCACTTAAAAAAAAAAAAAAAAAAAAAAAAAAAAAAAAAAAAAGAAGAAGTATCCCATATGTGCATTATAAAAATATTTTTTTTTTCACTTTTGTTATCATTTATAAAACCATATGATGCATTTATGAGATTTTTCTCCTTTTTATTCAGACATTACAATCTCAGATTGCTTACTAAAGATTTTTAAGTAGTACCATGAATAATTTTATTAGAATGCTTAAATGATAACAGAATAAAAAAAGAAAAAATATTAATTCATCATATTCTTAATAGTTAGTTTTACATAAAGTTATTGAAATAGCATTTGGTGGCGAGAAGGGATATGAAAAGTTTTGTCAGCTTTCAAGCAAGCATTCTGCACTGTAAACACTGAAATGTGGTACATCTACAAAACTTTCTTGTCCCACACGCAAACACATATAACACATGTATATGTGTGTATAGAAAAAAAATTATTATTATTATTATTATTAACTTATTTAGAATAAATCATCTCCCGTAGTTTTCATTTTTACTATTTTATTCTAAAATTTCTCGGAAAGCTAGTATGTTGTGGCCACCACATGATATTGTTCTATAATTTCCTGTACAAATTCACGCACAAGGAGACATTCAAAAGGTGTCGTCTTCAAAAAATACTGAAAAGAAAAAAATAAAAAAATATGTGATTCTACTTTTCATAAAACACTAGAAAGTGAAAAAAATTATCGGCTGAAATAAATTACAGCGACCACAAAAAATTGTCAAAATTAAACATTTTTGGCGATTTAGCGCTGTTAGGCGATAAGTTTGCTAGTTTCGAGATTACGAGGTACTGTGTACGAGGAGATTACACAATATTTAATATTATAATATGTGAAAAATCAGTTTTAACTTTCGACAATTTAATAACAATTTTACCACTATTTTGAGAGAAAACATATGATAGACAGCTAGGTACACAAAATAAACAACGATAGCTCTAACTTTTTAGAACAGAGAGAAATTATTAACATCTAAACTATTTAGCATTACAGCTTTAGTATATGATCCACTTTTTAAATTTTTGTCACTGTTTGAGGATGACTTTTTTGCGTATAATTCATTGATTAAAGAAATTATGAACTTATTTTTTCTAATGCTTATATTTTTTACTATTGAATTGTTTAGTCAATTTAGGACAATATATAACAATCTGCATTTATTTCCAATGTACAGCTAGGTTTAAAATGATGCTTATAACAGTAAAGATGCAACTTATTAAAGTGCATTTTTTCTGGAATATGATTTAGTCAGATACTTTGAAAATAAATATCTTATGTGATTAATGCAAATATTTTAAACATTTCATTAGTAGTAGTAGTAGTAGCACGACAGGTCAATTTCTTTCAGATAGCGATTTTACATTGTCGCCATTTATTGTATTACACTTTGAATTTGCCAAGATGCCCTCCAATATCTGATTTCACCATTTAATTCCTTAAACTATATTAAATATTGTAAGTTAAATCGGGGTATTTTTTTTTTCACATTTTTCGAAACCTACTGATGAAAGTGAAAAATTCATCCTTGTATTATAAAAACAAATTGCATGTTTCAAGTATTCGAGAGAGATCATCACCATTCATAAATTGGATGGCTTTTGAATATTTGTTGACAATATTTTCTGAATAAGTATTGATTGTGGCTCTTGAATACCTGTTTCCGATATCTTCTGAATAATTATTATTGTTGGCGATATCTATTGGATATATTGATCATGATATCTTAATAATTCTTATCGATATTTCCTGAACTTGTGTTGACGAGGGCTTCTCAATGTTTCTTGGCTACATCTTCTGTATATATACAAATGATTACACCTTGATTTTGTTACATATATATGTTATATGCATGTAAGAAAAAAAATGTCCTGTCGTATTAAATTAAACTCTGTTTTCCAACAAAATTTTCCGTCAATGCTTAAAAAACAAAAAAATGATTGCGGATTTTATTATTATTTTCATTATTATTGCACGATTTTATAATTTATCTCTATATTTATGGCATGGCTCTATATTTAATATGGCTATTTTTGCTGCATAAATGAATTACTTGGCGAAAAAGGATGAGCTGCTTCATCTCTAAATTTTAAAAATCGCTAAATAGGTCATAATAATGATCTATACTTTTAAATATGTTTTGAGTTAAAAAAACTAAATATTTGTATATACAAATATAAATTTTTGTCTCTTCAATTTCATTTTAAAACTTTCTGGACTTAACCTCTAACTCTATACCAATAGTTGTTTTACATAATCATGATATTCATTACTAAATCTTTTTTGTCTAACGTTAAAATAAAAACTAATACAGTGAAACGTGAATAATTCGAAGTTGTTTAATTCGAAATTCTGGATAATTCGAGTTTTTAATCGGTCCCTTGAATTTTGTATTAAAATAATGTTAAAAAATCGTGGATAATTCGAATTCTATTTTGGATAATTCGAATTTTTCATACGATTAACTTTAAAATATTATAGTAAAATTTTTTCCCAAGATTTTTCTCAGCTAAAATGCATTACTTATTTTGTAAGTCTTTCAAAATAAGGATAAGGAAATACAAGAAGAGTCCTACCTAGTGCATCAGAAGATATGGTGCAAATACATGAAATTCGAGGGTTTTTTGAATTGAAAGTCATTTCTGATGTAGAAGGTTCTATTTTTGTATCAACTGACAGGTTGAAGTCATATGCTGTGACACAAAGATTGTACTTGAAGAAGCAATAAAAAATATCTATTTTTTAAAAAAGTGTTGAATAATTCGGCTCGTAAAAAATATTGATTTAATGAGGGGGAGGGGGGGTAGCAGTTTTCTTAGATATAAAGCTTATATGTTAAATATTTGATCGTAGAGTTTTAATTTTTTTTTTATTTATCTCTTGTTTTTGACAAAATAGCTTGCTTGCCAACATCCTAATTAATATTCTGTAGTGTTGCTAGTCCCGCTCTTTCTTTTTCACACCAGTAAATTTTTAAAGTAATATTTTGCAAATGCAATTGAACAATCCAAGTTCTACTGTATTACAGTAGAACTTGGATAATTCGAAGTTGAAGGAACCTGAGAAAAATTCGAAATATCCAAAAATTCGAATTACATATACTATTTCATACTTGCCAACATACTAATTAAAACTCCATAGTATTGTTAACCCCGCCTTCTTTTTCACACCAGTATCCATTTTAGAGTATTTTTCTTCTTATATAATCGTAGTTGCATTTGCAAAATATTACTTTTAAAATTTACTGGTGTGAAAAAGAAAGAGCGGGACTAGCAACACTACAGAATACCTATTAGGATGTTGCCATGCATGCTATTTTGTCAAAAAGAAGAGATAAATTAAAAAAATTAAAACTCTACGATCAAAGATTTGACATATAAACTTTATATCTAAGAAAACTGCTACCCCCCCCCCCCCATTAAATCAATATTTTTTACGAGCCTAATTATTCAACACTTTTTTAAAAAATAGATATTTTTTATTGCTTCTTCAAGTACAATCTTTGTGTCATAGCATATGACTTCAACCTGTCAGTTGATACAAAAATAGAATCTGACACATCAGACATGACTTTCAATTCAAAAAACCCTCGAATTTCATGCATTTGCACCATATCTTCTGATGCACTAGGTAAGGGCTTTTCTTGTATTTCCTTATCCTTATTTTGAAAGACTTACAAAATAAATAATGCATTTTAGCTGGGAAAAATCTTGGGAAAAAATTTTACTGTAATATTTTAAAGTTAATCGTATGAAAATATAAAATAATCGTATGAATACTATAAAATATTAATTTAAACTAATAATATATACTAAGATAAAAATATAAAATAATTTTTATTTCATCTTTATTAAATTTTTACTTAATATTTAAAACTATCGGTTATTTTCAAATGTTTCGTTATTCTATATAATATTTTTCTTCTCCCGAGCATCGCAAAGATGCCAATTTTTCCGACGAATGTGACGTCAGAGACAGAGAAAAAAACGGAATAATAGAAACTTTTTGTACGATGGCAAATAGAGTACATTTATAAATCCGAAGCTTTTAGTTAATAACTTCGTTAATTAAAATGATAGAAATTACTAAGCAGCTGAATTGCCTTCCTTGAAGTCGTCGGAATATACCTTATGACGCGGAGAATCCTGCCCTCCGCGTGAACTTGCTGTCGAAAAAAAAAAAAAAAAAAAAATTGATGCCAGCAACAGTTATTTTTTTTTAATATATAAGAATGGGGGCTTTGCTCTCCCCTACTCTGCAGAATTTTAATAAACAACAACAAAAACAAAAAAAAGTACGTGGTTTAAAACAGATTTTTTCGGCTTAGCACCATTATGTTAAGAAAATGTATAGTTTCAATTTGAAAAAATTGTGTTTGTGTCTCGTGGAGCCTTAACTCTTATATTTCATATGCTAGATTAATTAAATGCATGGTACTTTAGAAATTATTGTGGTCAGAGAATATGCTTTTCTTATGTGATAGTTTGATGAATCCAGATATTTGAAACATCCTGTATATCATAATATTAAAAATAATGCCAATTTATTCTCCGATTCTCTATCTACTTGCACAGAGGTTATATTTACTTGTTACAACGGAAATTATTTTTCTGTCAAGATGGTACAGAAAAAAAGGTTATATGAAAAAAATATCAAAATAAATAAATTAATTAATTTTAAAAAAAAAAGGAAAGGAAAGAATAAAAAAAAAAAAAAAAAAAAAAGAAAGAAATTATTCTTTTAGATTTAGTAGTTCTTTTATAAGAATGAGCCAAAAATTCATAGATTGGTTACAAAAATATTCGAATATCTTATAAATTAAAATACAAATTTCTAATTATTTAAAGAATGTTAATTTATGGTTTATTAAAATCAATATACAATGAACATTTGTTTAAATTAATATATATACTGCTAAAACTTTATAACTATTATATAAATATCAAATGCTCGTTTACTTTTTTACGTTATTTGATAGAACTACACGTTAAAAAAAGTATGCATTTTAGAATAGAATGAGATTTTACGAAGTTGATAAATATATAACTTTCTGAAAATCAACTAAGCAATATATCCTGTTTTTATTTTTAGAAACATGCAAAGAGGATAAAGAGTGTTTTAACGGAGGAAAGTGCGAAGAACAGGACTCTATCAAAACATGCACTTGTCCAGAAGGAACACAGGGGCCCTATTGCAAGGAAATTCCAAGTTGCCAGGGTTTAAAATGCGGTACCGAAGCAGAATGTAAATACGACAGTAGTGCAAAAAAAGGAACATGTCAGTGTACAGATGAAAACAAATATTTCGACGAAGTAGGAAAAACATGTAAAGGTAAAAAACATCATCTCTCTCTCTCTCTCTCTTTTTTAAAACTCAAAATTAAAATAATAATAATAATAATAATAATAATAATAATAATAATAATAATAATAATAATTTACAGCGTATATAACATAGATTACCACATTTTTTTAAGTATAATCTCATTAACAATTTGAAAGGTTTTTTTTTTCATATTCAGAATTTTTATACTAATATATAAAGAGAAAAATTTACTTGTTTTTACATGAAGAGACCAATCTCTAGAACTGCTGAGCCGATTTAAAAACTTTTCCACAAATCAAAAGCTACACTATCCTTGCGATGTTCAGGGGAGAAAAAACATGTAAATAATACAACAATCCAGTTTTGAAAATTTGACCAAAAAACACTTACTCTACCATATATATGGGTAAGTAAAAGTAAAAAAATCTACTAACAAAAGATATCCTAAAAAAAAAAAAAAATCAAAAGAATTAAGTAGTGCCTGCCAGTCTATTCCATGTTCCGAGGGAAAAATATCAATTCGTGCTTCGAATTAATATTGACTTGCATCCTGGCCAGGTTACTTTTGTCTTAATTTTATTATCTTTTAATTATATTTCAATATTTAGAAACTTGCAAAGAGGATAAGGATTGTTTTAATGGAGGAACGTGCGGAGAAAAGAACTGTATCAAAATATGTATTTGCACAGAAGGAACAGAGGGAAATTCCAAGCTGTCAGGATTTAGATTGCGGTACCGAAGCAGAATGTAAATACGACAGTAGTGCAAAAACAGGAGCATGTCAGTGTTTAGATGAAAAAATATCTTTCGACGAAGTAGAAAAAAAATGTAAAAGTAATAAACACAATCTTTCTTCATAGTGCTGAAAACAGGAAAAAAAAGAGTTTACAAACAATAAAATTAATAATAATAATAATCATTAATTAATTAATTAATTAATTAATTAAAATAAACACATTTCATAGCACTTAAAAAAAAGAAGAAGAAGTATCCCATATGTGCATTATAAAAATATTTTTTTTTTCACTTTTGTTATCATTTATAAAACCATATGATGCATTTATGAGATTTTTCTCCTTTTTATTCAGACATTACAATCTCAGATTGCTTACTAAAGATTTTTAAGTAGTACCATGAATAATTTTATTAGAATGCTTAAATGATAATAGAATAAAAAAAGAAAAAGAATTAATTCATCATATTCTTAATAATTAGTTTTACATAAAGTTATTGAAATAGCATTTGGTGGCGAGAAGGGATATGAAAAGTTTTGTCAGCTTTCAAGCAAGCATTCTGCACTGTAAACACTGAAATGTGGTACATCTACAAAACTTTCTTGTCCCACACGCAAACACATATAACACATGTATATGTGTGTATAGAAAAAAAAATATTATTATTATTATTATTAACTTATTTAGAATAAATCATCTCCCGTAGTTTTCATTTTTACTATTTTATTCTAAAATTTCTCGGAAAGCTAGTATGTTGTGGCCACCACATGATATTGTTCTATAATTTCCTGTACAAATTCACGCACAAGGAGACATTCAAAAGGTGTCGTCTTCAAAAAATACTGAAAAGAAAAAAAAAAAAATATGTGATTCTACTTTTCATAAAACACTAGAAAGTGAAAAAAATTATCGGCTGAAATAAATTACAGCGACCACAAAAAATTGTCAAAATTAAGCATTTTTGGCCATTTAGCGCTGTTAGGCGATAAGTTTGCTAGTTTCGAGATTACGAGGTACCGTGTACGAGGACCGTGTACGAGGAGATTACACAATATTTAATATTATAATATGTGAAAAATCAGTTTTAACTTTCGACAATTTAATAACAATTTTGCCACTATTTTGAGAGAAAACATATGATAGACAGCTAGGTACACAAAATAAACAACGATAGCTCTAACTTTTTAGAACAGAGAGAAATTATTAACATCTAAACTATTTAGCATTACAGCTTTAGTATATGATCCACTTTTTAAATTTTTGTCACTGTTTGAGGATGACTTTTTTGCGTATAATTCATTGATTAATGAAATTATGAACTTATTTTTTCTAATGCTTATATTTTTTACTATTGAATTGTTTAGTCAGTTTAGGACAATATATAACAATCTGCATTTATTTCCAATGTACAGCTAGGTTTAAAATGGTGCTTATAACAGTAAAGATGCAACTTATTAAAGTGCATTTTTTCTAGAATATGATTTAGTCAGATACTTTGAAAATAAATATCTTATGTGATTAATGCAAATATTTTAAACATTTCATTAGTAGTAGTAGTAGTAGCACGACAGGTCAATTTCTTTCAGATAGCGATTTTACATTGTCGCCATTTATTGTATTACACTTTGAATTTGCCAAGATGCCCTCCAATATCTGAATTCACCATTTAATTCCTTAAACTATATTAAATATTGTAAGTTAAATCGGGGTATTTTTTTTTTCACATTTTTCGAAACCTAATGATGAAAGTAAAAAATTCATCCTTGTACTATAAAAACAAATTGCATGTTTCAAGTATTCGAGAGAGATCATCACCATTCATAAATTGGATGGCTTTTGAATTTTTGTTGACAATATTTTCTGAATAAGTATTGATTGAGGCTCTTGAATACCTGTTGCCGATATCTTCTGAATAATTATTATTGTTGGCGATATCTATTGGATATATTGATCATGATATCTTAATAATTCTTGGCGATATTTCCTGAACTTGTGTTGATGAGGGCTTCTCAATGTTTCTTGGCTACATCTTCTGGATATATACAAATGATTACACCTTGATTTTGTTACATACATATTATGTTATATGCATGTAAGAAAAAAAAATGTCCTGTCGTATTAAGTTAAACTCTGTTTTCCATCAAAATTTTCCGTCAATAGTTAAAAAACATAAATTTGATTGCGGATTTTATTATTATTTTCATTATTATTGCACGATTTTATAATTTATCTCTATATTTATGGCATGGCTCTATATTAAATATGGCTATTATGGTTGCATAAAAGAATTACTTGGCGAAAAAGTATGAGCTTCTTCATCTCGAAATTTTAAAAATCGCTAAATAGGTCATAATAAGGATCTATACTTTTAAATATGTTTTGAGTTAAAAAAACTAAATATTTGTACATACAAATATAAATTTTTGTCTCTTCAATTTCATTTTAAAACTTTCTGGGCTTAACCTCTAACTCTATACCAATAGTTGTTTTACATAATCATGATATTCATTACTAAATCTTTTTTGTCTAACGTTAAAAAAAAAAACTAATACAGTGAAACCTGAATAATTCGAACTTGTTTAATTCGAAATTCTGGATAATTCGAGTTTTTAATCGGTCCCTTGAATTTTGTATTAAAATAACGTTAAAAAATCGTGGATAATTCGAATTCTATTTTGGATAATTCGAATTTTTCATACGATTAACTTTAAAATATTATAGTAAAATTTTTTCCCAAGATTTTTCTCAGCTAAAATGCATTACTTATTTTGTAAGTCTTTCAAAATAAGGATAAGGAAATAAAAGAAGAGTCCTACATAGTGCATCAGAAGATATGGTGCAAATACATGAAATTCGAGGGTTGTTTGAATTGAAAGTCATTTTTGATGTAGAAGATTCTATTTTTGTATCAACTGACAGGTTGAAGTCTTATGCTATGACACAAAGATTGTACATGAAGAAGCAATAAAAAATATCTATTTTTTTAAAAAGTGTTGAATAATTGGGCTCGTAAAAAATATTGATTTAATGAGGGGGAGGGGGGGGGGTAGCAGTTGTCTTAGATATAAAGTTTATATGTTAAATCTTTGATCGTAGAGTTTTAAATTTTTTTTTATTTATCTCTTGTTTTTGACAAAATAGCATGCTTGTCAATATCCTAATTAATATTCTGTAGTGTTGCTAGTCCCACTCTTTCTTTTTCACACCAGTAGATTTTTAAAGTAATATTTTGTAAATGCAATTGAACAATCCAAGTTCTACTGTATTACAGTAGAACTTGGATAATTCGAAGTTGAAGGAACCTGAGAAAAATTCGAAATATCCAAAAATTCGAATTACATATACTATTTCATACTTGCCAACATACTAATTAAAACTCCATAGTATTGTTAACCCCGCCTTCTTTTTCACACCAGTATCCATTTTAGAGTATTTTTCTTCTTATTTAATCGTAGTTGCATTTGCAAAATATTACTTTTAAAATTTACTGGTGTGAAAAAGAAAGAGCGAGACTAGCAACACTACTGAATACCTATTAGGATGTTGCCATGCATGCTATTTTGTCAAAAAGAAGAGATAAATTAAAAAAATTAAAACTCTACGATCAAAGATTTAACATATAAACTTTATATCTAAGAAAACCGCTCCCCCCCTCCCCCCCATTAAATCAATATTTTTTACGAGCCTAATTATTCAACACTTTTTTTAAAAATAGATATTTTTTATTGCTTCTTCAAGTACAATCTTTGTGTCATAGCATATGACTTCAACCTGTCAGTTGATACAAAAATAGAATCTTCTACATGAGAAATGACTTTCAATTCAAAAAACCCTCGAATTTCATGTATTTGCACCATATCTTCTGTTGCACTTGGTAGGGGCTTTTCTTGTATTTCCTTATCCTTATTTTGAAAGACTTACAAAATAAATAATGCATTTTAGCTGAGAAAAATCTTAGGAAAAATTTTTACTGTAATATTTTAAAGTTAATCGTATGAAAAATTCGAATTATCCAAAATAGAATTCGAATTATCCACGATTTTTTAACATTATTTTTATAGAAAATTCTAGGGACCGAGTAAAAAACTCGAATTATCCAGAATTTCGGATTAAACAATTTCGAATTATTCAAGTTTCACTGTATAAAATAAACCAATAGTATAAACTTATCTAATAATATAAAATAACAATTTAAACTAATAATATATACTAAGATAAAAATATAAAATAATTTTTATTTCATCTTTATTATATTTTTACTTAATATTTTAAAACTATCGGTTATTTTCAAATGTTTCGCTATTCCTTATAATTTTTTTCTTCTCTCGAGCATCGCAAAGATGCCAATTTTTCCGACGAAAGTGACGTCAGAGACAGAGAAAAAAACGGAATAATAGAAACTTTTTGTACGATGGCAAATAGAGTACATTTATAAATCCGAAGCTTTTAGTTAATAACTTCGTTAATTAAAATGATAGAAATTACTAAGCAGCTGAAATGCCTTCCTTGAAGTCGTCGGAATATACTGATATACCTTATGACGCGGAGAACCCTGCCCTCCGCGTGAACTTGCTGTCGCAAAAAAAAAAAAAAAAAAAAAAAAAAAATTGATGCCAGCAACAGTAACTTTTTTTTAATATATAAGAATGGCTCTGCTCTCCCCTACTCTGCAGAATTAAAAAAAAAAAAAAAAAAAAAAAAAAAAGTACGTGGTTTAAAACAGATTTTTTCGGCTTAGCACCATTATGTTAAGAAAATGTATAGTTTCAATTTGAAAAAAATGTGTTTGTGTCTCGTGGAGCCTTAACTCTTATATTTCATATGCTAGATTAATTAAATGCATGGTACTTTAGAAATTATTGTGTTCAGAGAATATGCTTTTCTTACGTGATAGTTTGATGAATCCAGATATTTAAAACATCCTGTATATAATAATATTAATATTAATGCCAATTTATTCTCCGATTTTCTCTCTACTTGCACAGAGGTTATATTTACTTGTTACAACGGAAATTATTTTTCTGTCAAGATGGTACAGAAAAAAAGGTTATATGAAAAAAATATCAAAATAAATAAATTAATTAATTAAAAAAAAAAAAAAAAAAAAAAAAAAAAAAAAGGAAAGGAAAGAATAAAAAAAGAAAAGAAATTATTCTTTTAGATTTAGTAGTTCTTTTATAAGAATGAGCCAAAAATTCATAGATTGGTTACAAAAATATTGGAATATCTTATAAATTATAATGAAAATTTCTAATTATTTAAAAAATGTTAATTTATGGTTTGTTAAAATATATATACTATGAACATTTGTTTAAATTAATATATATACTGCTAAAACTATATAACTATTATATAAATATCAAATGCTCGTTTACTTTTTTACGTTATTTGATGGAACTACACGTTAAAAAATGTATACATTTTAGAATAGAATGAGATTTTACGAAGTTGATAAATATATAACTTCCTGAAAATCAACTAAGCAATATATCCTGTTTTTATTTTTAGAAACATGCAAAGAGGATAAAGAGTGTTTTAACGGAGGAAAGTGCGAAGAACAGGACTCTATCAAAACATGCACTTGTCCAGAAGGAACACAGGGACCCTATTGCAAGGAAATTCCAAGTTGCCAGGGTTTAAAATGCGGTACCGAAGCAGAATGTAAATACGACAGTAGTGCAAAAAAAGGAACATGTCAGTGTACAGATGAAAACAAATATTTCGACGAAGTAGGAAAAACATGTAAAGGTAAAAAACATCATCTCTCTCTCTCTCACTTTTTTTTTTAAAAACTCAAAATTAAAATAATAATAATAATAATAATAATAATAATAATAATAATAATAATAATTTACAGAGTATATAACATAGATTACAACATTTTTTTAAGTATAATCTCATTAACAATTTAAAAGGTTTTTTTTTTCATATTCAGAATTTTTATACTAATATATAAAGAGAAAAAGTTTACTTGTTTTTACATGAAGAGACCAATCTCTAGAACTGCTGAGCCGATTTAAAAACTTTTCCACAAATCAAAAGCTACACTATCCTTGCGTTGTTCAGGGGACAAAAAACATGTAAATAATACAACAATCCAGTTTTGAAAATTTGACCAAAAAACACTTACTCTACCATATATATGGGTAAGTAAAAGTAAAAAAATCTACTAACGAAAGATATCCTTAAAAAAAAAAAAAAAAAAAATCAAAGTAATTAAGTAGAGTCTGCCAGTCTATTCCATGTTCCGAGGGAAAAATATCAATTCGTGCTTCGAATTAATATTGACTTGCAACCTGGCCAGGTTACTTTTGTCTTAATTTTATTATGTTTTAATTATATTTCAATATTTAGAAACTTGCAAAGAGGATAAGGATTGTTTTAATGGAGGAACGTGCGGAGAAAAGAACTATATCAAAATATGTATTTGCACAGAAGGAACACAGGGAAATTCCAAGCTGTCAGGATTTAGATTGCGGTACCGAAGCAGAATGTAAATACGACAGTAGTGCAAAAACAGGAGCATGTCAGTGTTTAGATGAAAAAATACCTTTCGACGAAGTAGAAAAAAAATGTAAAAGTAATAAACACAATCTTTCTTCATAGTGCTGAAAACAGAAAAAAAAAAGAGTTTACAAACAATAAAATTAATAATAATAATAATCATAAATTAATTAATTAATTAATTAAAATAAATAAACACATTTCATAGCACTTAAAAAAAAAAAAAAAAAAAAGAAGAAGAAGTATCCCATATGTGCATTATAAAAATATTTTTTTTTTCACTTTTGTTATCATTTATAAAACCATATGATGCATTTATGAGATTTTTCTCCTTTTTATTCAGACATTACAATCTCAGATTGCTTACGAAAGATTTTTAAGTAGTACCATGAATAATTTTATTAGAATGCTTAAATGATAACAGAATAAAAAAAGAAAAAATATTAATTCATCGTATTCTTAATAGTTAGTTTTACATAAAGTTATTGAAATAGCATTTGGTGGCGAGAAGGGATATGAAAAGTTTTGTCAGCTTTCAAGCAAGCATTCTGCACTGTAAACACTGAAATGTGGTACATCTAGAAAACTTTCTTGTCCCACACGCACACACATATAACACATGTATATGTGTGTATATAAAAAAAATTATTATTATTATTAACTTATTTAGAATAAATCATCTCCCGTAGTTTTCATTTTTACTATTTTATTCTAAAATTTCTCGGAAAGCTAGTATGTTGTGGCCACCACACGATATTGTTCTATAATTTCCTGTACAAATTCACTCACAAGGAGACATTCAAAAGGTGTCGTCGTCAAAAAATACTGAAAAGAAAAAAAAAAAAATATGTGATTCTACTTTTCATAAAACACTAGAAAGTGAAAAAAAATATCGGCTAAAATAAATTACAGCGACCACAAAAAATTGTCAAAATTAAGCATTTTTGGCGATTTAGCGCTGTTAGGCGATAAGTTTGCTAGTACCGAGATTGCCGTGTACGAGGAGATTACACAATATTTAATATTATAATATGTGAAAAATCAGTTTTAACTTTCGACAATTTAATAACAATTTTGCCACTATTTTGAGAGAAAACATATGATAGACAGCTAGGTACACAAAATAAACAACGATAGCTCTAACTTTTTAGAACAGAGAGAAATTATTAACATCTAAATTATTTAGCGTTACAGCTTTAGTATATGATCCACTTTTTAAATTTTTGTCACTGTTTGAGGATGGCTTTTTTGCGTATAATTCATTGATTAAAGAAATTATGAACTTATTTTTTCTAATGCTTATATTTTTTACTATTGAATTGTTTAGTCAATTTAGGACAATATATAACAATCTGCATTTATTTCCAATGTACAGCTAGGTTTAAAATGATGCTTATAACAGTAAAGATGCAACTTATTAAAGTGCATTTTTTCTAGAATATGATTTAGTCAGATACTTTGAAAATAAATATCTTATGTGATTAATGCAAATATTTTAAACATTTCATTAGTAGTAGTAGTAGCACGACAGGTCAATTTCTTTCAGATAGCGATTTTACATTGTCGCCATTTATTGTATTACACTTTGAATTTGCCAAGATGCCCTCCAATATCTGATTTCACCATTTAATTCCTTAAACTATATTAAATATTGTAAGTTAAATCGGGGTATTTTTTTTTTTTTTTCACATTTTTCGAAACCTACTGATGAAAGTGAAAAATTCATCCTTGTATTATAAAAACAAATTGCATGTTTCAAGTATTCGAGAGAGATCATCACCATTCATAAATTGGATGGCTTTTGAATATTTGTTGACAATATTTTCTGAATAAGTATTGATTGTGGCTCTTGAATACCTGTTGCCGATATCTTCTGAATAATTATTATTGTTGGCGATATCTATTGGATATATTGATCATGATATCTTATTAATTCTTGGCGATATTTCCTGAACTTGTGTTGATGAGGGCTTCTCAATGTTTCTTGGCTACATCTTCTGTATATATACAACTGATTACACCTTGATTTTGTTATATATATATGTTATATGCATGTAAGAAAAAAAATGTCCTGTCGTATTAAATTAAACTCTGTTTTCCATCAAAATTTTCCGTCAATGCTTAAAAAACAAAAAACTGATTGCGGATTTTATTATTATTTTCATTATTATTGCACGATTTTATAATTTATCTCTATATTTATGGCATGGCTCTATATTTAATATGGCTATTTTGGCTGCATAAATGAATTACTTGGCAAAAAAGTATGAGCTTCTTCATCTCTAAATTTTAAAAATCGCTAAATAGGTCATAATAATGATCTATACTTTTAAATATGTTTTGAGTTAAAAAAACTAAATATTTGTATATACAAATATAAATTTTTGTCTCTTCAATTTCATTTTAAAACTTTCTGGGCTTAACCTCTAACTCTATACCAATAGTTGTTTTACATAATCATGATATTCATTACTAAATCTTTTTGTCTAACGTTAAAATAAAAACTAATACAGTGAAACTTGAATAATTCGAACTTGTTTAATTCGAAATTCTGGATAATTCGAGTTTTTAATCGGTCCCTTGAATTTTGTATTAAAATAATGTTAAAAAATCGTGGATAATTCGAATTCTATTTTGGATAATTCGAATTTTTCATACGATTAACTTTAAAATATTATAGTAAAATTTTTTCCCAAGATTTTTCTCAGCTAAAATGCATTACTTATTTTGTAAGTCTTTCAAAATAAGGATAAGGAAATACAAGAAGAGTCCTACCTAGTGCATCAGAAGATATGGTGCAAATACATGAAATTCGAGGGTTTTTTGAATTGAAAGTCATTTCTGATGTAGAAGGTTCTATTTTTGTATCAACTGACAGGTTGAAGTCATATGCTATGACACAAAGATTGTACTTGAAGAAGCAATAAAAAATATCTATTTTTTTAAAAAGTGTTGAATAATTCGGCTCGTAAAAAATATTGATTTAATGAGGGGGAGGGGGGGGTAGCAGTTTTCTTAGATATAAAGTTTATATGTTAAATATTTGATCGTAGAGTTTTAATTTTTTTTTTATTTATCTCTTGTTTTTGACAAAATAGCTTGCTTGCCAACATCCTATTAATATTCTGTAGTGTTGCTAGTCCCGCTCTTTCTTTTTCACACCAGTAAATTTTTAAAATAATATTTTGCAAATGCAATTGAACAATCCAAGTTCTACTTTATTACAGTAGAACTTGGATAATTCGAAGTTGAAGGAACCTGAGAAAAATTCGAAATATCCAAAAATTCGAATTACATATACTATTTCATACTTGCCAACATACTAATTAAAACTCCATAGTATTGTTAACCCCGCCTTCTTTTTCACACCAGTATCCATTTTAGAGTATTTTTCTTCTTATTTAATCGTAGTTGCATTTGCAAAATATTACTTTTAAAATTTACTGGTGTGAAAAAGAAAGAGCGGGACTAGCAACACTACAGAATACCTATTAGGATGTTGCCATGCATGCTATTTTGTCAAAAAGAAGAGATAAATTAAAAAATTTAAAACTCTACGAACAAAGATTTAACATATAAACTTTATATCTAAGACAACTGCTACCCCCCCCCCCCCCCATTAAATCAATATTTTTTACGAGCCTAATTATTCAACACTTTTTTAAAAAATAGATATTTTTTATTGCTTCTTCAAGTACAATCTTTGTGTCATAGCATATGACTTCAACCTGTCAGTTGATACAAAAATAGAATCTGACACATCAGACATGACTTTTAATTCAAAAAACCCTCGAATTTCATGCATTTGCACCATATCTTCTGATGCACTAGGTAAGGGCTTTTCTTGTATTTCCTTATCCTTATTTTGAAAGACTTACAAAATAAATAATGCATTTTAGCTGGGAAAAATCTTGGGAAAAAATTTACTGTAATATTTTAAAGTTAATCGTATGAAAATATAAAATAATCGTATGAATACTATAAAATAATAATTTAAACTAATAATATATACTAAGATAAAAATATAAAATAATTTTTATTTCATCTTTATTAAATTTTTACTTAATATTTAAAACTATCGGTTATTTTCAAATGTTTCGTTATTCTATATAATATTTTTCTTCTCCCGAGCATCGCAAAGATGCCAATTTTTCCGACGAATGTGACGTCAGAGACAGAGAAAAAAACGGAATAATAGAAACTTTTTGTACGATGGCAAATAGAGTACATTTATAAACCCGAAGCTTTTAGTTAATAACTTCGTTAATTAAAATGATAGAAATTACTAAGCAGCTGAATTGCCTTCCTTGAAGTCGTCGGAATATACCTTATGACGCGGAGAACCCTGCCCTCCGCGTGAACTTGCTGTCGCAAAAAAATAATAATAATAATAAAAAAATTGATGCCAGCAACAGCTATTTTTTTTTAATATATAAGAATGGGGGCTCTGCTCTCCCCTACTCTGCAGAATTTAAATAAACAACAACAAAAACAAAAAAAAGTACGTGGTTTAAAACAGATTTTTTCGGCTTAGCACCATTATGTTAAGAAAATGTATAGTTTCAATTTGAAAAAATTGTGTTTGTGTCTCGTGGAGCCTTAACTCTTATATTTCATATGCTAGATTAATTAAATGCATGGTACTTTAGAAATTATTGTGTTCAGAGAATATGCTTTTCTTACGTGATAGTTTGATGAATCCAGATATTTAAAACATCCTGTATATAATAATATTAATATTAATGCCAATTTATTCTCCGATTTTCTCTCTACTTGCACAGAGGTTATATTTACTTGTTACAACGGAAATTATTTTTCTGTCAAGATGGTACAGAAAAAAAGGTTATATGAAAAAAATATCAAAATAAATAAATTAATTAATTAAAAAAAAAAAAAAAAAAAAAAAGGAAAGGAAAGAATAAAAAAAGAAAAGAAATTATTCTTTTAGATTTAGTAGTTCTTTTATAAGAATGAGCCAAAAATTCATAGATTGGTTACAAAAATATTCGAATATCTTATAAATTAAAATAAAAATTTCTAATTATTTAAAGAATGTTAATTTATGGTTTGTTAAAATCAATATACTATGAACATTTGTTTAAATTAATATATATACTGCTAAAACTATATAACTATTATATAAATATCAAATGCTCGTTTACTTTTTTACGTTATTTGATGGAACTACATGTTAAAAAAAGTATGCATTTTAGAATAGAATGAGATTTTACGAAGTTGATAAATATATAACTTTCTGAAAATCAACTAAGCAATATATCCTGTTTTTATTTTTAGAAACATGCAAAGAGGATAAAGAGTGTTTTAACGGAGGAAAGTGCGAAGAACAGGACTCTATCAAAACATGCACTTGTCCAGAAGGAACACAGGGGCCCTATTGCAAGGAAATTCCAAGTTGCCAGGGTTTAAAATGCGGTACCGAAGCAGAATGTAAATACGACAGTAGTGCAAAAAAAGGAACATGTCAGTGTACAGATGAAAACAAATATTTCGACGAAGTAGGAAAAACATGTAAAGGTAAAAAACATCATCTCTCTCTCTCTCTCTCTTTTTTAAAACTCAAAATTAAAATAATAATAATAATAATAATAATAATAATAATAATAATAATAATAATTTACAGCGTATATAACATAGATTACCACATTTTTTTAAGTATAATCTCATTAACAATTTAAAAGGTTTTTTTTTTCATATTCAGAATTTTTATACTAATATATAAAGAGAAAAATTTACTTGTTTTTACATGAAGAGACCAATCTCTAGAACTGCTGAGCCGATTTAAAAACTTTTCCACAAATCAAAAGCTACACTATCCTTGCGATGTTCAGGGGAGAAAAAACATGTAAATAATACAACAATCCAGTTTTGAAAATTTGACCAAAAAACACTTACTCTACCATATATATGGGTAAGTAAAAGTAAAAAAATCTACTAACGAAAGATATCCTAAAAAAAAAAAAAAAAAAAAATCAAAAGAATTAAGTAGTGTCTGCCAGTCTATTCCATGTTCCGAGGGAAAAATATCAATTCGTGCTTCGAATTAATATTGACTTGCATCCTGGCCAGGTTACTTTTGTCTTAATTTTATTATCTTTTAATTATATTTCAATATTTAGAAACTTGCAAAGAGGATAAGGATTGTTTTAATGGAGGAACGTGCGGAGAAAAGAACTCTATCAAAATATGTATTTGCACAGAAGGAACAGAGGGAAATTCCAAGCTGTCAGGATTTAGATTGCGGTACCGAAGCAGAATGTAAATACGACAGTAGTGCAAAAACAGGAGCATGTCAGTGTTTAGATGAAAAAATATCTTTCGACGAAGTAGAAAAAAAATGTAAAAGTAATAAACACAATCTTTCTTCATAATGCTGAAAACAGGAAAAAAAAGAGTTTACAAACAATAAAATTAATAATAATAATAATCATTAATTAATTAATTAATTGATTAAAATAAATAAACACATTTCATAGCACTTAAAAAAAAAAAAAAAAAAAAAAAAAAAGAAGAAGTATCCCATATGTGCATTATAAAAATATTTTTTTTTTCACTTTTGTTATCATTTATAAAACCATATGATGCATTTATGAGATTTTTCTCCTTTTTATTCAGACATTACAATCTCAGATTGCTTACTAAAGATTTTTAAGTAGTACCATGAATAATTTTATTAGAATGCTTAAATGATAACAGAATAAAAAAAGAAAAAATATTAATTCATCATATTCTTAATAGTTAGTTTTACATAAAGTTATTGAAATAGCATTTGGTGGCGAGAAGGGATATGAAAAGTTTTGTCAGCTTTCAAGCAAGCATTCTGCACTGTAAACACTGAAATGTGGTACATCTACAAAACTTTCTTGTCCCACACGCAAACACATATAACACATGTATATGTGTGTATAGAAAAAAAATTATTATTATTATTATTATTAACTTATTTAGAATAAATCATCTCCCGTAGTTTTCATTTTTACTATTTTATTCTAAAATTTCTCGGAAAGCTAGTATGTTGTGGCCACCACATGATATTGTTCTATAATTTCCTGTACAAATTCACTCACAAGGAGACATTCAAAAGGTGTCGTCTTCAAAAAATACTGAAAATAAAAAAATAAAAAAATATGTGATTCTACTTTTCATAAAACACTAGAAAGTGAAAAAAATTATCGGCTGAAATAAATTACAGCGACCACAAAAAATTGTCAAAATTAAACATTTTTGGCGATTTAGCGCTGTTAGGCGATAAGTTTGCTAGTTTCGAGATTACGAGGTACTGTGTACGAGGAGATTACACAATATTTAATATTATAATATGTGAAAAATCAGTTTTAACTTTCGACAATTTAATAACAATTTTACCACTATTTTGAGAGAAAACATATGATAGACAGCTAGGTACACAAAATAAACAACGATAGCTCTAACTTTTTAGAACAGAGAGAAATTATTAACATCTAAACTATTTAGCATTACAGCTTTAGTATATGATCCACTTTTTAAATTTTTGTCACTGTTTGAGGATGACTTTTTTGCGTATAATTCATTGATTAAAGAAATTATGAACTTATTTTTTCTAATGCTTATATTTTTTACTATTGAATTGTTTAGTCAATTTAGGACAATATATAACAATCTGCATTTATTTCCAATGTACAGCTAGGTTTAAAATGATGCTTATAACAGTAAAGATGCAACTTATTAAAGTGCATTTTTTCTAGAATATGATTTAGTCAGATACTTTGAAAATAAATATCTTATGTGATTAATGCAAATATTTTAAACATTTCATTAGTAGTAGTAGTAGTAGCACGACAGGTCAATTTCTTTCAGATAGCGATTTTACATTGTCGCCATTTATTGTATTACACTTTGAATTTGCCAAGATGCCCTCCAATATCTGATTTCACCATTTAATTCCTTAAACTATATTAAATATTGTAAGTTAAATCGGGGTATTTTTTTTTTTCACATTTTTCGAAACCTACTGATGAAAGTGAAAAATTCATCCTTGTATTATAAAAACAAATTGCATGTTTCAAGTATTCGAGAGAGATCATCACCATTCATAAATTGGATGGCTTTTGAATATTTGTTGACAATATTTTCTGAATAAGTATTGATTGTGGCTCTTGAATACCTGTTGCCGATATCTTCTGAATAATTATTATTGTTGGCGATATCTATTGGATATATTGATCATGATATCTTATTAATTCTTGGCGATATTTCCTGAACTTGTGTTGATGAGGGCTTCTCAATGTTTCTTGGCTACATCTTCTGTATATATACAACTGATTACACCTTGATTTTGTTATATATATATGTTATATGCATGTAAGAAAAAAAATGTCCTGTCGTATTAAATTAAACTCTGTTTTCCATCAAAATTTTCCGTCAATGCTTAAAAAACAAAAAACTGATTGCGGATTTTATTATTATTTTCATTATTATTGCACGATTTTATAATTTATCTCTATATTTATGGCATGGCTCTATATTTAATATGGCTATTTTGGCTGCATAAATGAATTACTTGGCAAAAAAGTATGAGCTTCTTCATCTCTAAATTTTAAAAATCGCTAAATAGGTCATAATAATGATCTATACTTTTAAATATGTTTTGAGTTAAAAAAACTAAATATTTGTATATACAAATATAAATTTTTGTCTCTTCAATTTCATTTTAAAACTTTCTGGGCTTAACCTCTAACTCTATACCAATAGTTGTTTTACATAATCATGATATTCATTACTAAATCTTTTTGTCTAACGTTAAAATAAAAACTAATACAGTGAAACTTGAATAATTCGAACTTGTTTAATTCGAAATTCTGGATAATTCGAGTTTTTAATCGGTCCCTTGAATTTTGTATTAAAATAATGTTAAAAAATCGTGGATAATTCGAATTCTATTTTGGATAATTCGAATTTTTCATACGATTAACTTTAAAATATTATAGTAAAATTTTTTCCCAAGATTTTTCTCAGCTAAAATGCATTACTTATTTTGTAAGTCTTTCAAAATAAGGATAAGGAAATACAAGAAGAGTCCTACCTAGTGCATCAGAAGATATGGTGCAAATACATGAAATTCGAGGGTTTTTTGAATTGAAAGTCATTTCTGATGTAGAAGGTTCTATTTTTGTATCAACTGACAGGTTGAAGTCATATGCTATGACACAAAGATTGTACTTGAAGAAGCAATAAAAAATATCTATTTTTTTAAAAAGTGTTGAATAATTCGGCTCGTAAAAAATATTGATTTAATGAGGGGGAGGGGGGGTAGCAGTTTTCTTAGATATAAAGTTTATATGTTAAATATTTGATCGTAGAGTTTTAATTTTTTTTTTATTTATCTCTTGTTTTTGACAAAATAGCTTGCTTGCCAACATCCTATTAATATTCTGTAGTGTTGCTAGTCCCGCTCTTTCTTTTTCACACCAGTAAATTTTTAAAATAATATTTTGCAAATGCAATTGAACAATCCAAGTTCTACTTTATTACAGTAGAACTTGGATAATTCGAAGTTGAAGGAACCTGAGAAAAATTCGAAATATCCAAAAATTCGAATTACATATACTATTTCATACTTGCCAACATACTAATTAAAACTCCATAGTATTGTTAACCCCGCCTTCTTTTTCACACCAGTATCCATTTTAGAGTATTTTTCTTCTTATTTAATCGTAGTTGCATTTGCAAAATATTACTTTTAAAATTTACTGGTGTGAAAAAGAAAGAGCGGGACTAGCAACACTACAGAATACCTATTAGGATGTTGCCATGCATGCTATTTTGTCAAAAAGAAGAGATAAATTAAAAAATTTAAAACTCTACGAACAAAGATTTAACATATAAACTTTATATCTAAGACAACTGCTACCCCCCCCCCCCCATTAAATCAATATTTTTTACGAGCCTAATTATTCAACACTTTTTTAAAAAATAGATATTTTTTATTGCTTCTTCAAGTACAATCTTTGTGTCATAGCATATGACTTCAACCTGTCAGTTGATACAAAAATAGAATCTGACACATCAGACATGACTTTTAATTCAAAAAACCCTCGAATTTCATGCATTTGCACCATATCTTCTGATGCACTAGGTAAGGGCTTTTCTTGTATTTCCTTATCCTTATTTTGAAAGACTTACAAAATAAATAATGCATTTTAGCTGGGAAAAATCTTGGGAAAAAATTTACTGTAATATTTTAAAGTTAATCGTATGAAAATATAAAATAATCGTATGAATACTATAAAATAATAATTTAAACTAATAATATATACTAAGATAAAAATATAAAATAATTTTTATTTCATCTTTATTAAATTTTTACTTAATATTTAAAACTATCGGTTATTTTCAAATGTTTCGTTATTCTATATAATATTTTTCTTCTCCCGAGCATCGCAAAGATGCCAATTTTTCCGACGAATGTGACGTCAGAGACAGAGAAAAAAACGGAATAATAGAAACTTTTTGTACGATGGCAAATAGAGTACATTTATAAACCCGAAGCTTTTAGTTAATAACTTCGTTAATTAAAATGATAGAAATTACTAAGCAGCTGAATTGCCTTCCTTGAAGTCGTCGGAATATACCTTATGACGCGGAGAACCCTGCCCTCCGCGTGAACTTGCTGTCGCAAAAAAATAATAATAATAATAAAAAAATTGATGCCAGCAACAGCTATTTTTTTTTAATATATAAGAATGGGGTTTCTGCTCTCCCCTACTCTGCAGAATTTAAATAAACAACAACAAAAACAAAAAAAAGTACGTGGTTTAAAACAGATTTTTTCGGCTTAGCACCATTATGTTAAGAAAATGTATAGTTTCAATTTGAAAAAATTGTGTTTGTGTCTCGTGGAGCCTTAACTCTTATATTTCATATGCTAGATTAATTAAATGCATGGTACTTTAGAAATTATTGTGTTCAGAGAATATGCTTTTCTTACGTGATAGTTTGATGAATCCAGATATTTAAAACATCCTGTATATAATAATATTAATATTAATGCCAATTTATTCTCCGATTTTCTCTCTACTTGCACAGAGGTTATATTTACTTGTTACAACGGAAATTATTTTTCTGTCAAGATGGTACAGAAAAAAAGGTTATATGAAAAAAATATCAAAATAAATAAATTAATTAATTAAAAAAAAAAAAAAAAAAAAAAAGGAAAGGAAAGAATAAAAAAAGAAAAGAAATTATTCTTTTAGATTTAGTAGTTCTTTTATAAGAATGAGCCAAAAATTCATAGATTGGTTACAAAAATATTCGAATATCTTATAAATTAAAATAAAAATTTCTAATTATTTAAAGAATGTTAATTTATGGTTTGTTAAAATCAATATACTATGAACATTTGTTTAAATTAATATATATACTGCTAAAACTATATAACTATTATATAAATATCAAATGCTCGTTTACTTTTTTACGTTATTTGATGGAACTACATGTTAAAAAAAGTATGCATTTTAGAATAGAATGAGATTTTACGAAGTTGATAAATATATAACTTTCTGAAAATCAACTAAGCAATATATCCTGTTTTTATTTTTAGAAACATGCAAAGAGGATAAAGAGTGTTTTAACGGAGGAAAGTGCGAAGAACAGGACTCTATCAAAACATGCACTTGTCCAGAAGGAACACAGGGGCCCTATTGCAAGGAAATTCCAAGTTGCCAGGGTTTAAAATGCGGTACCGAAGCAGAATGTAAATACGACAGTAGTGCAAAAAAAGGAACATGTCAGTGTACAGATGAAAACAAATATTTCGACGAAGTAGGAAAAACATGTAAAGGTAAAAAACATCATCTCTCTCTCTCTCTCTCTTTTTTAAAACTCAAAATTAAAATAATAATAATAATAATAATAATAATAATAATAATAATAATAATAATAATAATAATTTACAGCGTATATAACATAGATTACCACATTTTTTTAAGTATAATCTCATTAACAATTTAAAAGGTTTTTTTTTTCATATTCAGAATTTTTATACTAATATATAAAGAGAAAAATTTACTTGTTTTTACATGAAGAGACCAATCTCTAGAACTGCTGAGCCGATTTAAAAACTTTTCCACAAATCAAAAGCTACACTATCCTTGCGATGTTCAGGGGAGAAAAAACATGTAAATAATACAACAATCCAGTTTTGAAAATTTGACCAAAAAACACTTACTCTACCATATATATGGGTAAGTAAAAGTAAAAAAATCTACTAACGAAAGATATCCTAAAAAAAAAAAAAAAAAAAATCAAAAGAATTAAGTAGTGTCTGCCAGTCTATTCCATGTTCCGAGGGAAAAATATCAATTCGTGCTTCGAATTAATATTGACTTGCATCCTGGCCAGGTTACTTTTGTCTTAATTTTATTATCTTTTAATTATATTTCAATATTTAGAAACTTGCAAAGAGGATAAGGATTGTTTTAATGGAGGAACGTGCGGAGAAAAGAACTCTATCAAAATATGTATTTGCACAGAAGGAACAGAGGGAAATTCCAAGCTGTCAGGATTTAGATTGCGGTACCGAAGCAGAATGTAAATACGACAGTAGTGCAAAAACAGGAGCATGTCAGTGTTTAGATGAAAAAATATCTTTCGACGAAGTAGAAAAAAAATGTAAAAGTAATAAACACAATCTTTCTTCATAATGCTGAAAACAGGAAAAAAAAGAGTTTACAAACAATAAAATTAATAATAATAATAATCATTAATTAATTAATTAATTGATTAAAATAAATAAACACATTTCATAGCACTTAAAAAAAAAAAAAAAAAAAAAAAAAAAAAAGAAGAAGTATCCCATATGTGCATTATAAAAATATTTTTTTTTTCACTTTTGTTATCATTTACAAAACCATATGATGCATTTATGAGATTTTTCTCCTTTTTATTCAGACATTACAATCTCAGATTGCTTACTAAAGATTTTTAAGTAGTACCATGAATAATTTTATTAGAATGCTTAAATGATAACAGAATAAAAAAAGAAAAAATATTAATTCATCATATTCTTAATAGTTAGTTTTACATAAAGTTATTGAAATAGCATTTGGTGGCGAGAAGGGATATGAAAAGTTTTGTCAGCTTTCAAGCAAGCATTCTGCACTGTAAACACTGAAATGTGGTACATCTACAAAACTTTCTTGTCCCACACGCAAACACATATAACACATGTATATGTGTGTATAGAAAAAAAATTATTATTATTATTATTATTAACTTATTTAGAATAAATCATCTCCCGTAGTTTTCATTTTTACTATTTTATTCTAAAATTTCTCGGAAAGCTAGTATGTTGTGGCCACCACATGATATTGTTCTATAATTTCCTGTACAAATTCACTCACAAGGAGACATTCAAAAGGTGTCGTCTTCAAAAAATACTGAAAAGAAAAAAATAAAAAAATATGTGATTCTACTTTTCATAAAACACTAGAAAGTGAAAAAAATTATCGGCTGAAATAAATTACAGCGACCACAAAAAATTGTCAAAATTAAACATTTTTGGCGATTTAGCGCTGTTAGGCGATAAGTTTGCTAGTTTCGAGATTACGAGGTACTGTGTACGAGGAGATTACACAATATTTAATATTATAATATGTGAAAAATCAGTTTTAACTTTCGACAATTTAATAACAATTTTACCACTATTTTGAGAGAAAACATATGATAGACAGCTAGGTACACAAAATAAACAACGATAGCTCTAACTTTTTAGAACAGAGAGAAATTATTAACATCTAAACTATTTAGCATTACAGCTTTAGTATATGATCCACTTTTTAAATTTTTGTCACTGTTTGAGGATGACTTTTTTGCGTATAATTCATTGATTAAAGAAATTATGAACTTATTTTTTCTAATGCTTATATTTTTTACTATTGAATTGTTTAGTCAATTTAGGACAATATATAACAATCTGCATTTATTTCCAATGTACAGCTAGGTTTAAAATGATGCTTATAACAGTAAAGATGCAACTTATTAAAGTGCATTTTTTCTAGAATATGATTTAGTCAGATACTTTGAAAATAAATATCTTATGTGATTAATGCAAATATTTTAAACATTTCATTAGTAGTAGTAGTAGTAGCACGACAGGTCAATTTCTTTCAGATAGCGATTTTACATTGTCGCCATTTATTGTATTACACTTTGAATTTGCCAAGATGCCCTCCAATATCTGATTTCACCATTTAATTCCTTAAACTATATTAAATATTGTAAGTTAAATCGGGGTATTTTTTTTTTTTCACATTTTTCGAAACCTACTGATGAAAGTGAAAAATTCATCCTTGTATTATAAAAACAAATTGCATGTTTCAAGTATTCGAGAGAGATCATCACCATTCATAAATTGGATGGCTTTTGAATATTTGTTGACAATATTTTCTGAATAAGTATTGATTGTGGCTCTTGAATACCTGTTTCCGATATCTTCTGAATAATTATTATTGTTGGCGATATCTATTGGATATATTGATCATGATATCTTAATAATTCTTGGCGATATTTCCTGAACTTGTGTTGACGAGGGCTTCTCAATGTTTCTTGGCTACATCTTCTGTATATATACAAATGATTACACCTTGATTTTGTTACATATATATGTTATATGCATGTAAGAAAAAAAATGTCCTGTCGTATTAAATTAAACTCTGTTTTCCAACAAAATTTTCCGTCAATGCTTAAAAAACAAAAAAATGATTGCGGATTTTATTATTATTTTCATTATTATTGCACGATTTTATAATTTATCTCTATATTTATGGCATGGCTCTATATTTAATATGGCTATTTTTGCTGCATAAATGAATTACTTGGCGAAAAAGGATGAGCTGCTTCATCTCTAAATTTTAAAAATCGCTAAATAGGTCATAATAATGATCTATACTTTTAAATATGTTTTGAGTTAAAAAAACTAAATATTTGTATATACAAATATAAATTTTTGTCTCTTCAATTTCATTTTAAAACTTTCTGGACTTAACCTCTAACTCTATACCCATAGTTGTTTTACATAATCATGATATTCATTACTAAATCTTTTTTGTCTAACGTTAAAATAAAAACTAATACAGTGAAACGTGAATAATTCGAAGTTGTTTAATTCGAAATTCTGGATAATTCGAGTTTTTAATCGGTCCCTTGAATTTTGTATTAAAATAATGTTAAAAAATCGTGGATAATTCGAATTCTATTTTGGATAATTCGAATTTTTCATACGATTAACTTTAAAATATTATAGTAAAATTTTTTCCCAAGATTTTTCTCAGCTAAAATGCATTACTTATTTTGTAAGTCTTTCAAAATAAGGATAAGGAAATACAAGAAGAGTCCTACCTAGTGCATCAGAAGATATGGTGCAAATACATGAAATTCGAGGGTTTTTTGAATTGAAAGTCATTTCTGATGTAGAAGGTTCTATTTTTGTATCAACTGACAGGTTGAAGTCATATGCTGTGACACAAAGATTGTACTTGAAGAAGCAATAAAAAATATCTATTTTTTAAAAAAGTGTTGAATAATTCGGCTCGTAAAAAATATTGATTTAATGAGGGGGAGGGGGGGGTAGCAGTTTTCTTAGATATAAAGCTTATATGTTAAATATTTGATCGTAGAGTTTTAATTTTTTTTTTTATTTATATCTTGTTTTTGACAAAATAGCTTGCTTGCCAACATCCTAATTAATATTCCGTAGTGTTGCTAGTCCCGCTCTTTCTTTTTCACACCAGTAAATTTTTAAAGTAATATTTTGCAAATGCAATTGAACAATCCAAGTTCTACTGTATTACAGTAGAACTTGGATAATTCGAAGTTGAAGGAACCTGAGAAAAATTCGAAATATCCAAAAATTCGAATTACATATACTATTTCATACTTGCCAACATACTAATTAAAACTCCATAGTATTGTTAACCCCGCCTTCTTTTTCACACCAGTATCCATTTTAGAGTATTTTTCTTCTTATATAATCGTAGTTGCATTTGCAAAATATTACTTTTAAAATTTACTGGTGTGAAAAAGAAAGAGCGGGACTAGCAACACTACAGAATACCTATTAGGATGTTGCCATGCATGCTATTTTGTCAAAAAGAAGAGATAAATTAAAAAAATTAAAACTCTACGATCAAAGATTTGACATATAAACTTTATATTTAAGAAAACTGCTACCCCCCCCCCCCCCCCCATTAAATCAATATTTTTTACGAGCCTAATTATTCAACACTTTTTTAAAAAATAGATATTTTTTATTGCTTCTTCAAGTACAATCTTTGTGTCATAGCATATGACTTCAACCTGTCAGTTGATACAAAAATAGAATCTGACACATCAGACATGACTTTCAATTCAAAAAACCCTCGAATTTCATGCATTTGCACCATATCTTCTGATGCACTAGGTAAGGGCTTTTCTTGTATTTCCTTATCCTTATTTTGAAAGACTTACAAAATAAATAATGCATTTTAGCTGGGAAAAATCTTGGGAAAAAATTTTACTGTAATATTTTAAAGTTAATCGTATGAAAATATAAAATAATCGTATGAATACTATAAAATATTAATTTAAACTAATAATATATACTAAGATAAAAATATAAAATAATTTTTATTTCATCTTTATTAAATTTTTACTTAATATTTAAAACTATCGGTTATTTTCAAATGTTTCGTTATTCTATATAATATTTTTCTTCTCCCGAGCATCGCAAAGATGCCAATTTTTCCGACGAATGTGACGTCAGAGACAGAGAAAAAAACGGAATAATAGAAACTTTTTGTACGATGGCAAATAGAGTACATTTATAAATCCGAAGCTTTTAGTTAATAACTTCGTTAATTAAAATGATAGAAATTACTAAGCAGCTGAATTGCCTTCCTTGAAGTCGTCGGAATATACCTTATGACGCGGAGATTCCTGCCCTCCGCGTGAACTTGCTGTCGAAAAAAAAAAAAAAAAAAAAAAAAAAAATTGATGCCAGCAACAGTTATTTTTTTTTAATATATAAGAATGGGGGCTTTGCTCTCCCCTACTCTGCAGAATTTTAATAAACAACAACAAAAACAAAAAAAAGTACGTGGTTTAAAACAGATTTTTTCGGCTTAGCACCATTATGTTAAGAAAATGTATAGTTTCAATTTGAAAAAATTGTGTTTGTGTCTCGTGGAGCCTTAACTCTTATATTTCATATGCTAGATTAATTAAATGCATGGTACTCTAGAAATTATTGTGGTCAGAGAATATGCTTTTCTTATGTGATAGTTTGATGAATCCAGATATTTGAAACATCCTGTATATCATAATATTAAAAATAATGCCAATTTATTCTCCGATTCTCTATCTACTTGCACAGAGGTTATATTTACTTGTTACAACGGAAATTATTTTTCTGTCAAGATGGTACAGAAAAAAAGGTTATATGAAAAAAATATCAAAATAAATAAATTAATTAATTTTAAAAAAAAAAGGAAAGGAAAGAATAAAAAAAAAAAAAAAAAAAAAAAGAAATTATTCTTTTAGATTTAGTAGTTCTTTTATAAGAATGAGCCAAAAATTCATAGATTGGTTACAAAAATATTCGAATATCTTATAAATTAAAATACAAATTTCTAATTATTTAAAGAATGTTAATTTATGGTTTATTAAAATCAATATACAATGAACATTTGTTTAAATTAATATATATACTGCTAAAACTTTATAACTATTATATAAATATCAAATGCTCGTTTACTTTTTTACGTTATTTGATGGAACTACACGTTAAAAAAAGTATGCATTTTAGAATAGAATGAGATTTTACGAAGTTGATAAATATATAACTTTCTGAAAATCAACTAAGCAATATATCCTGTTTTTATTTTTAGAAACATGCAAAGAGGATAAAGAGTGTTTTAACGGAGGAAAGTGCGAAGAACAGGACTCTATCAAAACATGCACTTGTCCAGAAGGAACACAGGGGCCCTATTGCAAGGAAATTCCAAGTTGCCAGGGTTTAAAATGCGGTACCGAAGCAGAATGTAAATACGACAGTAGTGCAAAAAAAGGAACATGTCAGTGTACAGATGAAAACAAATATTTCGACGAAGTAGGAAAAACATGTAAAGGTAAAAAACATCATCTCTCTCTCTCTCTCTCTTTTTTAAAACTCAAAATTAAAATAATAATAATAATAATAATAATAATAATAATAATAATAATAATAATTTACAGCGTATATAACATAGATTACCACATTTTTTTAAGTATAATCTCATTAACAATTTAAAAGGTTTTTTTTTTCATATTCAGAATTTTTATACTAATATATAAAGAGAAAAATTTACTTGTTTTTACATGAAGAGACCAATCTCTAGAACTGCTGAGCCGATTTAAAAACTTTTCCACAAATCAAAAGCTACACTATCCTTGCGATGTTCAGGGGAGAAAAAACATGTAAATAATACAACAATCCAGTTTTGAAAATTTGACCAAAAAACACTTACTCTACCATATATATGGGTAAGTAAAAGTAAAAAAATCTACTAACAAAAGATATCCTAAAAAAAAAAAAAAAAATCAAAAGAATTAAGTAGTGCCTGCCAGTCTATTCCATGTTCCGAGGGAAAAATATCAATTCGTGCTTCGAATTAATATTGACTTGCATCCTGGCCAGGTTACTTTTGTCTTAATTTTATTATCTTTTAATTATATTTCAATATTTAGAAACTTGCAAAGAGGATAAGGATTGTTTTAATGGAGGAACGTGCGGAGAAAAGAACTGTATCAAAATATGTATTTGCACAGAAGGAACAGAGGGAAATTCCAAGCTGTCAGGATTTAGATTGCGGTACCGAAGCAGAATGTAAATACGACAGTAGTGCAAAAACAGGAGCATGTCAGTGTTTAGATGAAAAAATATCTTTCGACGAAGTAGAAAAAAAATGTAAAAGTAATAAACACAATCTTTCTTCATAGTGCTGAAAACAGGAAAAAAAAGAGTTTACAAACAATAAAATTAATAATAATAATAATCATTAATTAATTAATTAATTAATTAATTAAAATAAACACATTTCATAGCACTTAAAAAAAAGAAGAAGAAGTATCCCATATGTGCATTATAAAAATATTTTTTTTTTCACTTTTGTTATCATTTATAAAACCATATGATGCATTTATGAGATTTTTCTCCTTTTTATTCAGACATTACAATCTCAGATTGCTTACTAAAGATTTTTAAGTAGTACCATGAATAATTTTATTAGAATGCTTAAATGATAATAGAATAAAAAAAGAAAAAGAATTAATTCATCATATTCTTAATAGTTAGTTTTACATAAAGTTATTGAAATAGCATTTGGTGGCGAGAAGGGATATGAAAAGTTTTGTCAGCTTTCAAGCAAGCATTCTGCACTGTAAACACTGAAATGTGGTACATCTACAAAACTTTCTTGTCCCACACGCAAACACATATAACACATGTATATGTGTGTATAGAAAAAAAAATATTATTATTATTATTATTAACTTATTTAGAATAAATCATCTCCCGTAGTTTTCATTTTTACTATTTTATTCTAAAATTTCTCGGAAAGCTAGTATGTTGTGGCCACCACATGATATTGTTCTATAATTTCCTGTACAAATTCACGCACAAGGAGACATTCAAAAGGTGTCGTCTTCAAAAAATACTGAAAAAAAAAAAAAAAAAATATGTGATTCTACTTTTCATAAAACACTAGAAAGTGAAAAAAATTATCGGCTGAAATAAATTACAGCGACCACAAAAAATTGTCAAAATTAAGCATTTTTGGCCATTTAGCGCTGTTAGGCGATAAGTTTGCTAGTTTCGAGATTACGAGGTACCGTGTACGAGGACCGTGTACGAGGAGATTACACAATATTTAATATTATAATATGTGAAAAATCAGTTTTAACTTTCGACAATTTAATAACAATTTTGCCACTATTTTGAGAGAAAACATATGATAGACAGCTAGGTACACAAAATAAACAACGATAGCTCTAACTTTTTAGAACAGAGAGAAATTATTAACATCTAAACTATTTAGCATTACAGCTTTAGTATATGATCCACTTTTTAAATTTTTGTCACTGTTTGAGGATGACTTTTTTGCGTATAATTCATTGATTAAAGAAATTATGAACTTATTTTTTCTAATGCTTATATTTTTTACTATTGAATTGTTTAGTCACTTTAGGAAAATATATAACAATCTGCATTTATTTCCAATGTACAGCTAGGTTTAAAATGATGCTTATAACAGTAAAGATGCAACTTATTAAAGTGCATTTTTTCTAGAATATGATTTAGTCAGATACTTTGAAAATAAATATCTTATGTGATTAATGCAAATATTTTAAACATTTCATTAGTAGTAGTAGTAGTAGCACGACAGGTCAATTTCTTTCAGATAGCGATTTTACATTGTCGCCATTTATTGTATTACACTTTGAATTTGCCAAGATGCCCTCCAATATCTGAATTCACCATTTAATTCCTTAAACTATATTAAATATTGTAAGTTAAATCGGGGTATTTTTTTTTTCACATTTTTCGAAACCTAATGATGAAAGTAAAAAATTCATCCTTGTACTATAAAAACAAATTGCATGTTTCAAGTATTCGAGAGAGATCATCACCATTCATAAATTGGATGGCTTTTGAATTTTTGTTGACAATATTTTCTGAATAAGTATTGATTGAGGCTCTTGAATACCTGTTGCCGATATCTTCTGAATAATTATTATTGTTGGCGATATCTATTGGATATATTGATCATGATATCTTAATAATTCTTGGCGATATTTCCTGAACTTGTGTTGATGAGGGCTTCTCAATGTTTCTTGGCTACATCTTCTGGATATATACAAATGATTACACCTTGATTTTGTTACATACATATTATGTTATATGCATGTAAGAAAAAAAAATGTCCTGTCGTATTAAGTTAAACTCTGTTTTCCATCAAAATTTTCCGTCAATAGTTAAAAAACAAAAATTTGATTGCGGATTTTATTATTATTTTCATTATTATTGCACGATTTTATAATTTATCTCTATATTTATGGCATGGCTCTATATTAAATATGGCTATTATGGTTGCATAAAAGATTTACTTGGCGAAAAAGTATGAGCTTCTTCATCTCGAAATTTTAAAAATCGCTAAATAGGTCATAATAAGGATCTATACTTTTAAATATGTTTTGAGTTAAAAAAACTAAATATTTGTATATACAAATATAAATTTTTGTCTCTTCAATTTCATTTTAAAACTTTCTGGGCTTAACCTCTAACTCTATACCAATAGTTGTTTTACATAATCATGATATTCATTACTAAATCTTTTTTGTCTAACGTTAAAAAAAAAAACTAATACAGTGAAACCTGAATAATTCGAACTTGTTTAATTCGAAATTCTGGATAATTCGAGTTTTTAATCGGTCCCTTGAATTTTGTATTAAAATAACGTTAAAAAATCGTGGATAATTCGAATTCTATTTTGGATAATTCGAATTTTTCATACGATTAACTTTAAAATATTATAGTAAAATTTTTTCCCAAGATTTTTCTCAGCTAAAATGCATTACTTATTTTGTAAGTCTTTCAAAATAAGGATAAGGAAATAAAAGAAGAGTCCTACCTAGTGCATCAGAAGATATGGTGCAAATACATGAAATTCGAGGGTTGTTTGAATTGAAAGTCATTTTTGATGTAGAAGATTCTATTTTTGTATCAACTGACAGGTTGAAGTCTTATGCTATGACACAAAGATTGTACTTGAAGAAGCAATAAAAAATATCTATTTTTTTAAAAAGTGTTGAATAATTGGGCTCGAAAAAAATATTGATTTAATGAGGGGGAGGGGGGGGGGTAGCAGTTGTCTTAGATATAAAGTTTATATGTTAAATCTTTGTTCGTAGAGTTTTAAATTTTTTTTTATTTATCTCTTGTTTTTGACAAAATAGCATGCTTGTCAACATCCTAATTAATATTCTGTAGTGTTGCTAGTCCCACTCTTTCTTTTTCACACCAGTAGATTTTTAAAGTAATATTTTGTAAATGCAATTGAACAATCCAAGTTCTACTGTATTACAGTAGAACTTGGATAATTCGAAGTTGAAGGAACCTGAGAAAAATTCGAAATATCCAAAAATTCGAATTACATATACTATTTCATACTTGCCAACATACTAATTAAAACTCCATAGTATTGTTAACCCCGCCTTCTTTTTCACACCAGTATCCATTTTAGAGTATTTTTCTTCTTATTTAATCGTAGTTGCATTTGCAAAATATTACTTTTAAAATTTACTGGTGTGAAAAAGAAAGAGCGAGACTAGCAACACTACTGAATACCTATTAGGATGTTGCCATGCATGCTATTTTGTCAAAAAGAAGAGATAAATTAAAAAAATTAAAACTCTACGATCAAAGATTTAACATATAAACTTTATATCTAAGAAAACCGCTCCCCCCCTCCCCCCCATTAAATCAATATTTTTTACGAGCCTAATTATTCAACACTTTTTTTAAAAATAGATATTTTTTATTGCTTCTTCAAGTACAATCTTTGTGTCATAGCATATGACTTCAACCTGTCAGTTGATACAAAAATAGAATCTTCTACATGAGAAATGACTTTCAATTCAAAAAACCCTCGAATTTCATGTATTTGCACCATATCTTCTGTTGCACTTGGTAGGGGCTTTTCTTGTATTTCCTTATCCTTATTTTGAAAGACTTACAAAATAAATAATGCATTTTAGCTGAGAAAAATCTTAGGAAAAATTTTTACTGTAATATTTTAAAGTTAATCGTATGAAAAATTCGAATTATCCAAAATAGAATTCGAATTATCCACGATTTTTTAACATTATTTTAATAGAAAATTCTAGGGACCGAATAAAAAACTCGAATTATCCAGAATTTCGGATTAAACAATTTCGAATTATTCAAGTTTCACTGTATAAAATAAACCAATAGTATAAACTTATCTAATAATATAAAATAACAATTTAAACTAATAAGATATACTAAGATAAAAATATAAAATAATTTTTATTTCATTTTTATTATATTTTTACTTAATATTTTAAAACTATCGGTTATTTTCAAACGTTTCGCTATTCCTTATAATTTTTTTCTTCTCTCGAGCATCGCAAAGATGCCAATTTTTCCGGCGAAAGTGACGTCAGAGACAGAGAAAAAAACGGAATAATAGAAACTTTTTGTACGATGGCAAATAGAGTACATTTATAAACCCGAAGCTTTTAGTTAATAACTTCGTTAATTAAAATGATAGAAATTACTAAGCAGCTGAAATGCCTTCCTTGAAGTCGTCGGAATATACTGATATACCTTATGACGCGGAGAACCCTGCCCTCCGCGTGAACTTGCTGTCGCAAAAAAAAAAAAAAAAAAAAAAAAAAAAAAAAAATTGATGCCAGCAACAGTTACTTTTTTTTAATATATAAGAATGGCTCTGCTCTCCCCTACTCTGCAGAATTAAAAAAAAAAAAAAAAAAAAAAAAAAAAAAAAAAAGTACGTGGTTTAAAACAGATTTTTTCGGCTTAGCACCATTATGTTAAGAAAATGTATAGTTTCAATTTGAAAAAAATGTGTTTGTGTCTCGTGGAGCCTTAACTCTTATATTTCATATGCTAGATTAATTAAATGCATGGTACTTTAGAAATTATTGTGTTCAGAGAATATGCTTTTCTTACGTGATAGTTTGATGAATCCAGATATTTAAAACATCCTGTATATAATAATATTAATATTAATGCCAATTTATTCTCCGATTTTCTCTCTACTTGCACAGAGGTTATATTTACTTGTTACAACGGAAATTATTTTTCTGTCAAGATGGTACAGAAAAAAAGGTTATATGAAAAAAATATCAAAATAAATAAATTAATTAATTAAAAAAAAAAAAAAAAAAAAAAAAAAAAAGGAAAGGAAAGAATAAAAAAAGAAAAGAAATTATTCTTTTAGATTTAGTAGTTCTTTTATAAGAATGAGCCAAAAATTCATAGATTGGTTACAAAAATATTGGAATATCTTATAAATTATAATGAAAATTTCTAATTATTTAAAAAATGTTAATTTATGGTTTGTTAAAATATATATACTATGAACATTTGTTTAAATTAATATATATACTGCTAAAACTATATAACTATTATATAAATATCAAATGCTCGTTTACTTTTTTACGTTATTTGATGGAACTACACGTTAAAAAATGTATACATTTTAGAATAGAATGAGATTTTACGAAGTTGATAAATATATAACTTCCTGAAAATCAACTAAGCAATATATCCTGTTTTTATTTTTAGAAACATGCAAAGAGGATAAAGAGTGTTTTAACGGAGGAAAGTGCGAAGAACAGGACTCTATCAAAACATGCACTTGTCCAGAAGGAACACAGGGACCCTATTGCAAGGAAATTCCAAGTTGCCAGGGTTTAAAATGCGGTACCGAAGCAGAATGTAAATACGACAGTAGTGCAAAAAAAGGAACATGTCAGTGTACAGATGAAAACAAATATTTCGACGAAGTAGGAAAAACATGTAAAGGTAAAAAACATCATCTCTCTCTCTCTCACTTTTTTTTTTAAAAACTCAAAATTAAAATAATAATAATAATAATAATAATAATAATAATAATAATAATAATAATAATAATTTACAGAGTATATAACATAGATTACAACATTTTTTTAAGTATAATCTCATTAACAATTTAAAAGGTTTTTTTTTTCATATTCAGAATTTTTATACTAATATATAAAGAGAAAAAGTTTACTTGTTTTTACATGAAGAGACCAATCTCTAGAACTGCTGAGCCGATTTAAAAACTTTTCCACAAATCAAAAGCTACACTATCCTTGCGTTGTTCAGGGGACAAAAAACATGTAAATAATACAACAATCCAGTTTTGAAAATTTGACCAAAAAACACTTACTCTACCATATATATGGGTAAGTAAAAGTAAAAAAATCTACTAACGAAAGATATCCTTAAAAAAAAAAAAAAAAATCAAAGTAATTAAGTAGAGTCTGCCAGTCTATTCCATGTTCCGAGGGAAAAATATCAATTCGTGCTTCGAATTAATATTGACTTGCAACCTGGCCAGGTTACTTTTGTCTTAATTTTATTATGTTTTAATTATATTTCAATATTTAGAAACTTGCAAAGAGGATAAGGATTGTTTTAATGGAGGAACGTGCGGAGAAAAGAACTATATCAAAATATGTATTTGCACAGAAGGAACACAGGGAAATTCCAAGCTGTCAGGATTTAGATTGCGGTACCGAAGCAGAATGTAAATACGACAGTAGTGCAAAAACAGGAGCATGTCAGTGTTTAGATGAAAAAATACCTTTCGACGAAGTAGAAAAAAAATGTAAAAGTAATAAACACAATCTTTCTTCATAGTGCTGAAAACAGAAAAAAAAAAGAGTTTACAAACAATAAAATTAATAATAATAATAATCATAAATTAATTAATTAATTAATTAAAATAAATAAACACATTTCATAGCACTTAAAAAAAAAAAAAAAGAAGAAGAAGAAGTATCCCATATGTGCATTATAAAAATATTTTTTTTTTTCACTTTTGTTATCATTTATAAAACCATATGATGCATTTATGAGATTTTTCTCCTTTTTATTCAGACATTACAATCTCAGATTGCTTACAAAAGATTTTTAAGTAGTACCATGAATAATTTTATTAGAATGCTTAAATGATAACAGAATAAAAAAAGAAAAAATATTAATTCATCGTATTCTTAATAGTTAGTTTTACATAAAGTTATTGAAATAGCATTTGGTGGCGAGAAGGGATATGAAAAGTTTTGTCAGCTTTCAAGCAAGCATTCTGCACTGTAAACACTGAAATGTGGTACATCTAGAAAACTTTCTTGTCCCACACGCACACACATATAACACATGTATATGTGTGTATATAAAAAAAATTATTATTATTATTAACTTATTTAGAATAAATCATCTCCCGTAGTTTTCATTTTTACTATTTTATTCTAAAATTTCTCGGAAAGCTAGTATGTTGTGGCCACCACACGATATTGTTCTATAATTTCCTGTACAAATTCACTCACAAGGAGACATTCAAAAGGTGTCGTCGTCAAAAAATACTGAAAAGAAAAAAAAAAAAAAATATGTGATTCTACTTTTCATAAAACACTAGAAAGTGAAAAAAATTATCGGCTAAAATAAATTACAGCGACCACAAAAAATTGTCAAAATTAAGCATTTTTGGCGATTTAGCGCTGTTAGGCGATAAGTTTGCTAGTACCGAGATTGCCGTGTACGAGGAGATTACACAATATTTAATATTATAATATGTGAAAAATCAGTTTTAACTTTCGACAATTTAATAACAATTTTGCCACTGTTTTGAGATAAAACATATGATAGACAGCTAGGTACACAAAATAAACAACGATAGCACTAACTTTTTAGAACAGAGAGAAATTATTAACATCTAAACTATTTAGCGTTACAGCTTTAGTATATGATCCACTTTTTAAATTATTGTCACTGTTTGAGGATGGCTTTTTTGCGTATAATTCATTGATTAAAGAAATTATGAACTTATTTTTTCTAATGCTTATATTTTTTACTATTGAATTGTTTAGTCAATTTAGGACAATATATAACAATCTGCATTTATTTCCAATGTACAGCTAGGTTTAAAATGATGCTTATAACAGTAAAGATGCAACTTATTAAAGTGCATTTTTTCTAGAATATGATTTAGTCAGATACTTTGAAAATAAATATCTTATGTGATTAATGCAAATATTTTAAACATTTCATTAGTAGTAGTAGTAGCACGACAGGTCAATTTCTTTCAGATAGCGATTTTACATTGTCGCCATTTATTGTATTACACTTTGAATTTGCCAAGATGCCCTTCAATATCTGATTTCACCATTTAATTCCTTAAACTATATTAAATATTGTAAGTTAAATCGGGGTTTTTTTTTTTTTTTTTTCACATTTTTCGAAACCTACTGATGAAAGTGAAAAATTCATCCTTGTATTATAAAAACAAATTGCATGTTTCAAGTATTCGAGAGAGATCATCACCATTCATAAATTGGATGGCTTTTGAATATTTGTTGACAATATTTTCTGAATAAGTATTGATTGTGGCTCTTGAATACCTGTTGCCGATATCTTCTGAATAATTATTATTGTTGGCGATATCTATTGGATATATTGATCATGATATCTTATTAATTCTTGGCGATATTTCCTGAACTTGTGTTGATGAGGGCTTCTCAATGTTTCTTGGCTACATCTTCTGTATATATACAACTGATTACACCTTGATTTTGTTATATATATATGTTATATGCATGTAAGAAAAAAAATGTCCTGTCGTATTAAATTAAACTCTGTTTTCCATCAAAATTTTCCGTCAATGCTTAAAAAACAAAAAACTGATTGCGGATTTTATTATTATTTTCATTATTATTGCACGATATTATAATTTATCTCTATATTTATGGCATGGCTCTATATTTAATATGGCTATTTTGGCTGCATAAATGAATTACTTGGCAAAAAAGTATGAGCTTCTTCATCTCTAAATTTTAAAAATCGCTAAATAGGTCATAATAATGATCTATACTTTTAAATATGTTTTGAGTTAAAAAAACTAAATATTTGTATATACAAATATAAATTTTTGTCTCTTCAATTTCATTTTAAAACTTTCTGGGCTTAACCTCTAACTCTATACCAATAGTTGTTTTACATAATCATGATATTCATTACTAAATCTTTTTGTCTAACGTTAAAATAAAAACTAATACAGTGAAACTTGAATAATTCGAACTTGTTTAATTCGAAATTCTGGATAATTCGAGTTTTTAATCGGTCCCTTGAATTTTGTATTAAAATAATGTTAAAAAATCGTGGATAATTCGAATTCTATTTTGGATAATTCGAATTTTTCATACGATTAACTTTAAAATATTATAGTAAAATTTTTTCCCAAGATTTTTCTCAGCTAAAATGCATTACTTATTTTGTAAGTCTTTCAAAATAAGGATAAGGAAATACAAGAAGAGTCCTACCTAGTGCATCAGAAGATATGGTGCAAATACATGAAATTCGAGGGTTTTTTGAATTGAAAGTCATTTCTGATGTAGAAGGTTCTATTTTTGTATCAACTGACAGGTTGAAGTCATATGCTATGACACAAAGATTGTACTTGAAGAAGCAATAAAAAATATCTATTTTTTTAAAAAGTGTTGAATAATTCGGCTCGTAAAAAATATTGATTTAATGAGGGGGAGGGGGGGTAGCAGTTTTCTTAGATATAAAGTTTATATGTTAAATATTTGATCGTAGAGTTTTAATTTTTTTTTTATTTATCTCTTGTTTTTGACAAAATAGCTTGCTTGCCAACATCCTATTAATATTCTGTAGTGTTGCTAGTCCCGCTCTTTCTTTTTCACACCAGTAAATTTTTAAAATAATATTTTGCAAATGCAATTGAACAATCCAAGTTCTACTTTATTACAGTAGAACTTGGATAATTCGAAGTTGAAGGAACCTGAGAAAAATTCGAAATATCCAAAAATTCGAATTACATATACTATTTCATACTTGCCAACATACTAATTAAAACTCCATAGTATTGTTAACCCCGCCTTCTTTTTCACACCAGTATCCATTTTAGAGTATTTTTCTTCTTATTTAATCGTAGTTGCATTTGCAAAATATTACTTTTAAAATTTACTGGTGTGAAAAAGAAAGAGCGGGACTAGCAACACTACAGAATACCTATTAGGATGTTGCCATGCATGCTATTTTGTCAAAAAGAAGAGATAAATTAAAAAAATTAAAACTCTACGATCAAAGATTTGACATATAAACTTTATATCTAAGAAAACTGCTACCCCCCCCCCCCCCCCATTAAATCAATATTTTTTACGAGCCTAATTATTCAACACTTTTTTAAAAAATAGATATTTTTTATTGCTTCTTCAAGTACAATCTTTGTGTCATAGCATATGACTTCAACCTGTCAGTTGATACAAAAATAGAATCTGACACATCAGACATGACTTTTAATTCAAAAAACCCTCGAATTTCATGCATTTGCACCATATCTTCTGATGCACTAGGTAAGGGCTTTTCTTGTATTTCCTTATCCTTATTTTGAAAGACTTACAAAATAAATAATGCATTTTAGCTGGGAAAAATCTTGGGAAAAAATTTACTGTAATATTTTAAAGTTAATCGTATGAAAATATAAAATAATCGTATGAATACTATAAAATAATAATTTAAACTAATAATATATACTAAGATAAAAATATAAAATAATTTTTATTTCATCTTTATTAAATTTTTACTTAATATTTAAAACTATCGGTTATTTTCAAATGTTTCGTTATTCTATATAATATTTTTCTTCTCCCGAGCATCGCAAAGATGCCAATTTTTCCGACGAATGTGACGTCAGAGACAGAGAAAAAAACGGAATAATAGAAACTTTTTGTACGATGGCAAATAGAGTACATTTATAAACCCGAAGCTTTTAGTTAATAACTTCGTTAATTAAAATGATAGAAATTACTAAGCAGCTGAATTGCCTTCCTTGAAGTCGTCGGAATATACCTTATGACGCGGAGAACCCTGCCCTCCGCGTGAACTTGCTGTCGCAAAAAAAAAAAAATAATAATAAAAAAATTGATGCCAGCAACAGCTATTTTTTTTTAATATATAAGAATGGGGGCTCTGCTCTCCCCTACTCTGCAGAATTTAAATAAACAACAACAAAAACAAAAAAAAGTACGTGGTTTAAAACAGATTTTTTCGGCTTAGCACCATTATGTTAAGAAAATGTATAGTTTCAATTTGAAAAAATTGTGTTTGTGTCTCGTGGAGCCTTAACTCTTATATTTCATATGCTAGATTAATTAAATGCATGGTACTTTAGAAATTATTGTGGTCAGAGAATATGCTTTTCTTATGTGATAGTTTGATGAATCCAGATATTTGAAACATCCTGTATATCATAATATTAAAAATAATGCCAATTTATTCTCCGATTCTCTATCTACTTGCACAGAGGTTATATTTACTTGTTACAACGGAAATTATTTTTCTGTCAAGATGGTACAGAAAAAAAGGTTATATGAAAAAAATATCAAAATAAATAAATTAATTAATTTAAAAAAAAAAAGGAAAGGAAAGAATAAAAAAAAAAAAAAAAAAAAAAAAAAAGAAATTATTCTTTTAGATTTAGTAGTTCTTTTATAAGAATGAGCCAAAAACTCATAGATTGGTTACAAAAATATTCGAATATCTTATAAATTAAAATAAAAATTTATAATTATTTAAAGAATGTTAATTTATGGTTTGTTAAAATCAATGTACTATGAACATTTGTTTAAATTAATATATATACTGCTAAAACTATATAACTATTATATAAATATCAAATGCTCGTTTACTTTTTTACGTTATTTGATGGAACTACACGTTAAAAAAAGTATACATTTTAGAATAGAATGAGATTTTACGAAGTTGATAAATATATAACTTTCTGAAAATCAACTAAGCAATATATCCTGTTTTTATTTTTAGAAACATGCAAAGAGGATAAAGAGTGTTTTAACGGAGGAAAGTGCGAAGAACAGGACTCTATCAAAACATGCACTTGTCCAGAAGGAACACAGGGGCCCTATTGCAAGGAAATTCCAAGTTGCCAGGGTTTAAAATGCGGTACCGAAGCAGAATGTAAATACGACAGTAGTGCAAAAAAAGGAACTTGTCAGTGTACAGATGAAAACAAATATTTCGACGAAGTAGGAAAAACATGTAAAGGTAAAAAACATCATCTCTCTCTCTCTCTCTCTCTTTTTTTTTTAAACTCAAAATTAAAATAATAATAATAATAATAATAATAATAATAATAATTTACAGTGTATATAACATAGATTACCACATTTTTTAAAGTATAATCTCATTAACAATTTAAAAGGTTTTTTTTTTCATATTCAGAATTTTTATACTAATATATAAAGAGAAAAATTTACTTGTTTTTACATGAAGAGACCAATCTCTAGAACTGCTGAGCCGATTTAAAAACTTTTCCACAAATCAAAAGCTACACTATCCTTGCGATGTTCAGGGGAGAAAAAACATGTAAATAATACAACAATCCAGTTTTGAAAATTTGACCAAAAAACACTTATTCTACCATATATATGGGTAAGTAAAAGTAAAAAAATCTACTAACGAAAGATATTCTGAAAAAAAAAAAAAAAAAAATCAAAAGAATTAAGTAGTGTCTGCCAGTCTATTCCATGTTCCGAGGGAAAAATATCAATTCGTGCTTCGAATTAATATTGACTTGCATCCTGGCCAGGTAACTTTTGTCTTAATTTTATTATCTTTTAATTATATTTCAATATTTAGAAACTTGCAAAGAGGATAAGGATTGTTTTAATGGAGGAACGTGCGGAGAAAAGAACTCTATCAAAATATGTATTTGCACAGAAGGAACAGAGGGAAATTCCAAGCTGTCAGGATTTAGATTGCGGTACCGAAGCAGAATGTAAATACGACAGTAGTGCAAAAACAGGAGCATGTCAGTGTTTAGATGAAAAAATATCTTTCGACGAAGTAGAAAAAAATGTAAAAGTAATAAACACAATCTTTCTTCATAGTGCTGAAAACAGGAAAAAAAAAGAGTTTACAAAGAATAAAATTAATAATAATAATAATCATTAATTAATTAATTAATTAATTAAAATAAATAAACACATTTCATAGAACTTAAAAAAAAAAAAAAAAAAAAAAAAAAAAAAAAAAGAAGAAGTATCCCATATGTGCATTATAAAAATATTTTTTTTTTCACTTTTGTTATCATTTATAAAACCATATGATGCATTTATGAGATTTTTCTCCTTTTTATTCAGCCATTACAATCTCAGATTGCTTTCTAAAGATTTTTAAGTAGTACCATGAATAATTTTATTAGAATGCTTAAATGATAACAGAATAAAAAAAGAAAAAATATTAATTCATCATATTCTTAATAGTTAGTTTTACATAAAGTTATTGAAATAGCATTTGGTGGCGAGAAGGGATATGAAAAGTTTTGTCAGCTTTCAAGCAAGCATTCTGCACTGTAAACACTGAAATGTGGTACATCTACAAAACTTTCTTGTCCCACACGCAAACACATATAACACATGTATATGTGTGTATAGAAAAAAAAATTATTATTATTATTATTATTATTAACTTATTTAGAATAAATCATCTCCCGTAGTTTTCATTTTTACTATTTTATTCTAAAATTTCTCGGAAAGCTAGTATGTTGTGGCCACCACATGATATTGTTCTATAATTTCCGGTACAAATTCACTCACAAGGAGACATTCAAAAGGTGTCGTCTTCAAAAAATACTGAAAAGAAAAAAAAAAAAATATGTGATTCTACTTTTCATAAAACACTAGAAAGTGAAAAAAATTATCGGCTGAAATAAATTACAGCGACCACAAAAAATTGTCAAAATTAAGCATTTTTGGCCATTTAGCGCTGTTAGGCGATAAGTTTGCTAGTTTCGAGATTACGAGGTACCGTGTACGAGGACCGTGTACGAGGAGATTACACAATATTTAATATTATAATATGTGAAAAATCAGTTTTAACTTTCGACAATTTAATAACAATTTTGCCACTATTTTGAGAGAAAACATATGATAGACAGCTAGGTACACAAAATAAACAACGATAGCTCTAACTTTTTAGAACAGAGAGAAATTATTAACATCTAAACTATTTAGCATTACAGCTTTAGTATATGATCTACTTTTTAAATTTTTGTCACTGTTTGAGGATGACTTTTTTGCGTATAATTCATTGATTAAAGAAATTATGAACTTATTTTTTCTAATGCTTATATTTTTTACTATTGAATTGTTTAGTCACTTTAGGAAAATATATAACAATCTGCATTTATTTCCAATGTACAGCTAGGTTTAAAATGATGCTTATAACAGTAAAGATGCAACTTATTAAAGTGCATTTTTTCTAGAATATGATTTAGTCAGATACTTTGAAAATAAATATCTTATGTGATTAATGCAAATATTTTAAACATTTCATTAGTAGTAGTAGTAGTAGCACGACAGGTCAATTTCTTTCAGATAGCGATTTTACATTGTCGCCATTTATTGTATTACACTTTGAATTTGCCAAGATGCCCTCCAATATCTGAATTCACCATTTAATTCCTTAAACTATATTAAATATTGTAAGTTAAATCGGGGTATTTTTTTTTTTCACATTTTTCGAAACCTAATGATGAAAGTAAAAAATTCATCCTTGTACTATAAAAACAAATTGCATGTTTCAAGTATTCGAGAGAGATCATCACCATTCATAAATTGGATGGCTTTTGAATTTTTGTTGACAATATTTTCTGAATAAGTATTGATTGAGGCTCTTGAATACCTGTTGCCGATATCTTCTGAATAATTATTATTGTTGGCGATATCTATTGGATATATTGATCATGATATCTTAATAATTCTTGGCGATATTTCCTGAACTTGTGTTGATGAGGGCTTCTCAATGTTTCTTGGCTACATCTTCTGGATATATACAAATGATTACACCTTGATTTTGTTACATACATATTATGTTATATGCATGTAAGAAAAAAAAATGTCCTGTCGTATTAAGTTAAACTCTGTTTTCCATCAAAATTTTCCGTCAATAGTTAAAAAACAAAAATTTGATTGCGGATTTTATTATTATTTTCATTATTATTGCACGATTTTATAATTTATCTCTATATTTATGGCATGGCTCTATATTAAATATGGCTATTATGGTTGCATAAAAGAATTACTTGGCGAAAAAGTATGAGCTTCTTCATCTCGAAATTTTAAAAATCGCTAAATAGGTCATAATAAGGATCTATACTTTTAAATATGTTTTGAGTTAAAAAAACTAAATATTTGTATATACAAATATAAATTTTTGTCTCTTCAATTTCATTTTAAAACTTTCTGGGCTTAACCTCTAACTCTATACCAATAGTTGTTTTACATAATCATGATATTCATTACTAAATCTTTTTTGTCTAACGTTAAAAAAAAAAACTAATACAGTGAAACCTGAATAATTCGAACTTGTTTAATTCGAAATTCTGGATAATTCGAGTTTTTAATCGGTCCCTTGAATTTTGTATTAAAATAACGTTAAAAAATCGTGGATAATTCGAATTCTATTTTGGATAATTCGAATTTTTCATACGATTAACTTTAAAATATTATAGTAAAATTTTTTCCCAAGATTTTTCTCAGCTAAAATGCATTACTTATTTTGTAAGTCTTTCAAAATAAGGATAAGGAAATAAAAGAAGAGTCCTACCTAGTGCATCAGAAGATATGGTGCAAATACATGAAATTCGAGGGTTGTTTGAATTGAAAGTCATTTTTGATGTAGAAGATTCTATTTTTGTATCAACTGACAGGTTGAAGTCTTATGCTATGACACAAAGATTGTACTTGAAGAAGCAATAAAAAATATCTATTTTTTTAAAAAGTGTTGAATAATTGGGCTCGAAAAAAATATTGATTTAATGAGGGGGAGGGGGGGGGGTAGCAGTTGTCTTAGATATAAAGTTTATATGTTAAATCTTTGTTCGTAGAGTTTTAAATTTTTTTTTATTTATCTCTTGTTTTTGACAAAATAGCATGCTTGTCAACATCCTAATTAATATTCTGTAGTGTTGCTAGTCCCACTCTTTCTTTTTCACACCAGTAGATTTTTAAAGTAATATTTTGTAAATGCAATTGAACAATCCAAGTTCTACTGTATTACAGTAGAACTTGGATAATTCGAAGTTGAAGGAACCTGAGAAAAATTCGAAATATCCAAAAATTCGAATTACATATACTATTTCATACTTGCCAACATACTAATTAAAACTCCATAGTATTGTTAACCCCGCCTTCTTTTTCACACCAGTATCCATTTTAGAGTATTTTTCTTCTTATTTAATCGTAGTTGCATTTGCAAAATATTACTTTTAAAATTTACTGGTGTGAAAAAGAAAGAGCGAGACTAGCAACACTACTGAATACCTATTAGGATGTTGCCATGCATGCTATTTTGTCAAAAAGAAGAGATAAATTAAAAAAATTAAAACTCTACGATCAAAGATTTAACATATAAACTTTATATCTAAGAAAACCGCTCCCCCCCTCCCCCCCATTAAATCAATATTTTTTACGAGCCTAATTATTCAACACTTTTTTTAAAAATAGATATTTTTTATTGCTTCTTCAAGTACAATCTTTGTGTCATAGCATATGACTTCAACCTGTCAGTTGATACAAAAATAGAATCTTCTACATGAGAAATGACTTTCAATTCAAAAAACCCTCGAATTTCATGTATTTGCACCATATCTTCTGTTGCACTTGGTAGGGGCTTTTCTTGTATTTCCTTATCCTTATTTTGAAAGACTTACAAAATAAATAATGCATTTTAGCTGAGAAAAATCTTAGGAAAAATTTTTACTGTAATATTTTAAAGTTAATCGTATGAAAAATTCGAATTATCCAAAATAGAATTCGAATTATCCACGATTTTTTAACATTATTTTAATAGAAAATTCTAGGGACCGAATAAAAAACTCGAATTATCCAGAATTTCGGATTAAACAATTTCGAATTATTCAAGTTTCACTGTATAAAATAAACCAATAGTATAAACTTAACTAATAATATAAAATAACAATTTAAACTAATAAGATATACTAAGATAAAAATATAAAATAATTTTTATTTCATCTTTATTATATTTTTACTTAATATTTTAAAACTATCGGTTATTTTCAAATGTTTCGCTATTCCTTATAATTTTTTTCTTCTCTCGAGCATCGCAAAGATGCCAATTTTTCCGACGAAAGTGACGTCAGAGACAGAGAAAAAAACGGAATAATAGAAACTTTTTGTACGATGGCAAATAGAGTACATTTATAAACCCGAAGCTTTTAGTTAATAACTTCGTTAATTAAAATGATAGAAATTACTAAGCAGCTGAAATGCCTTCCTTGAAGTCGTCGGAATATACTGATATACCTTATGACGCGGAGAACCCTGCCCTCCGCGTGAACTTGCTGTCGCAAAAAAAAAAAAAAAAAAAATTGATGCCAGCAACAGTTACTTTTTTTTAATATATAAGAATGGCTCTGCTCTCCCCTACTCTGCAGAATTAAAAAAAAAAAAAAAAAAAAAAAAAAAAAAAAGTACGTGGTTTAAAACAGATTTTTTCGGCTTAGCACCATTATGTTAAGAAAATGTATAGTTTCAATTTGAAAAAAATGTGTTTGTGTCTCGTGGAGCCTTAACTCTTATATTTCATATGCTAGATTAATTAAATGCATGGTACTTTAGAAATTATTGTGTTCAGAGAATATGCTTTTCTTACGTGATAGTTTGATGAATCCAGATATTTAAAACATCCTGTATATAATAATATTAATATTAATGCCAATTTATTCTCCGATTTTCTCTCTACTTGCACAGAGGTTATATTTACTTGTTACAACGGAAATTATTTTTCTGTCAAGATGGTACAGAAAAAAAGGTTATATGAAAAAAATATCAAAATAAATAAATTAATTAATTAAAAAAAAAAAAAAAAAAAAAAAAAAAAAAAGGAAAGGAAAGAATAAAAAAAGAAAAGAAATTATTCTTTTAGATTTAGTAGTTCTTTTATAAGAATGAGCCAAAAATTCATAGATTGGTTACAAAAATATTGGAATATCTTATAAATTATAATGAAAATTTCTAATTATTTAAAAAATGTTAATTTATGGTTTGTTAAAATATATATACTATGAACATTTGTTTAAATTAATATATATACTGCTAAAACTATATAACTATTATATAAATATCAAATGCTCGTTTACTTTTTTACGTTATTTGATGGAACTACACGTTAAAAAATGTATACATTTTAGAATAGAATGAGATTTTACGAAGTTGATAAATATATAACTTCCTGAAAATCAACTAAGCAATATATCCTGTTTTTATTTTTAGAAACATGCAAAGAGGATAAAGAGTGTTTTAACGGAGGAAAGTGCGAAGAACAGGACTCTATCAAAACATGCACTTGTCCAGAAGGAACACAGGGACCCTATTGCAAGGAAATTCCAAGTTGCCAGGGTTTAAAATGCGGTACCGAAGCAGAATGTAAATACGACAGTAGTGCAAAAAAAGGAACATGTCAGTGTACAGATGAAAACAAATATTTCGACGAAGTAGGAAAAACATGTAAAGGTAAAAAACATCATCTCTCTCTCTCTCACTTTTTTTTTTTTAAACTCAAAATTAAAATAATAATAATAATAATAATAATAATAATAATAATAATAATAATTTACAGAGTATATAACATAGATTACAACATTTTTTTAAGTATAATCTCATTAACAATTTAAAAGGTTTTTTTTTCATATTCAGAATTTTTATACTAATATATAAAGAGAAAAAGTTTACTTGTTTTTACATGAAGAGACCAATCTCTAGAACTGCTGAGCCGATTTAAAAACTTTTCCACAAATCAAAAGCTACACTATCCTTGCGTTGTTCAGGGGACAAAAAACATGTAAATAATACAACAATCCAGTTTTGAAAATTTGACCAAAAAACACTTACTCTACCATATATATGGGTAAGTAAAAGTAAAAAAATCTACTAACGAAAGATATCCTTAAAAAAAAAAAAAAAAAAAAATCAAAGTAATTAAGTAGAGTCTGCCAGTCTATTCCATGTTCCGAGGGAAAAATATCAATTCGTGCTTCGAATTAATATTGACTTGCAACCTGGCCAGGTTACTTTTGTCTTAATTTTATTATGTTTTAATTATATTTCAATATTTAGAAACTTGCAAAGAGGATAAGGATTGTTTTAATGGAGGAACGTGCGGAGAAAAGAACTATATCAAAATATGTATTTGCACAGAAGGAACACAGGGAAATTCCAAGCTGTCAGGATTTAGATTGCGGTACCGAAGCAGAATGTAAATACGACAGTAGTGCAAAAACAGGAGCATGTCAGTGTTTAGATGAAAAAATACCTTTCGACGAAGTAGAAAAAAAATGTAAAAGTAATAAACACAATCTTTCTTCATAGTGCTGAAAACAGAAAAAAAAAAAGAGTTTACAAACAATAAAATTAATAATAATAATAATCATAAATTAATTAATTAATTAATTAAAATAAATAAACACATTTCATAGCACTTAAAAAAAAAAAAAAAAAAAAAAAAAGAAGAAGAAGTATCCCATATGTGCATTATAAAAATATTTTTTTTTTTCACTTTTGTTATCATTTATAAAACCATATGATGCATTTATGAGATTTTTCTCCTTTTTATTGAGACATTACAATCTCAGATTGCTTACGAAAGATTTTTAAGTAGTACCATGAATAATTTTATTAGAATGCTTAAATGATAACAGAATAAAAAAAGAAAAAATATTAATTCATCGTATTCTTAATAGTTAGTTTTACATAAAGTTATTGAAATAGCATTTGGTGGCGAGAAGGGATATGAAAAGTTTTGTCAGCTTTCAAGCAAGCATTCTGCACTGTAAACACTGAAATGTGGTACATCTAGAAAACTTTCTTGTCCCACACGCACACACATATAACACATGTATATGTGTGTATATAAAAAAAATTATTATTATTATTAACTTATTTAGAATAAATCATCTCCCGTAGTTTTCATTTTTACTATTTTATTCTAAAATTTCTCGGAAAGCTAGTATGTTGTGGCCACCACACGATATTGTTCTATAATTTCCTGTACAAATTCACTCACAAGGAGACATTCAAAAGGTGTCGTCGTCAAAAAATACTGAAAAGAAAAAAAAAAAAAATATGTGATTCTACTTTTCATAAAACACTAGAAAGTGAAAAAAATTATCGGCTAAAATAAATTACAGCGACCACAAAAAATTGTCAAAATTAAGCATTTTTGGCGATTTAGCGCTGTTAGGCGATAAGTTTGCTAGTACCGAGATTGCCGTGTACGAGGAGATTACACAATATTTAATATTATAATATGTGAAAAATCAGTTTTAACTTTCGACAATTTAATAACAATTTTGCCACTATTTTGAGAGAAAACATATGATAGACAGCTAGGTACACAAAATAAACAACGATAGCTCTAACTTTTTAGAACAGAGAGAAATTATTAACATCTAAACTATTTAGCGTTACAGCTTTAGTATATGATCCACTTTTTAAATTTTTGTCACTGTTTGAGGATGGCTTTTTTGCGTATAATTCATTGATTAAAGAAATTATGAACTTATTTTTTCTAATGCTTATATTTTTTACTATTGAATTGTTTAGTCAATTTAGGACAATATATAACAATCTGCATTTATTTCCAATGTACAGCTAGGTTTAAAATGATGCTTATAACAGTAAAGATGCAACTTATTAAAGTGCATTTTTTCTAGAATATGATTTAGTCAGATACTTTGAAAATAAATATCTTATGTGATTAATGCAAATATTTTAAACATTTCATTAGTAGTAGTAGTAGCACGACAGGTCAATTTCTTTCAGATAGCGATTTTACATTGTCGCCATTTATTGTATTACACTTTGAATTTGCCAAGATGCCCTCCAATATCTGATTTCACCATTTAATTCCTTAAACTATATTAAATATTGTAAGTTAAATCGGGGAATTTTTTTTTTTTTTCACATTTTTCGAAACCTACTGATGAAAGTGAAAAATTCATCCTTGTATTATAAAAACAAATTGCATGTTTCAAGTATTCGAGAGAGATCATCACCATTCATAAATTGGATGGCTTTTGAATATTTGTTGACAATATTTTCTGAATAAGTATTGATTGTGGCTCTTGAATACCTGTTGCCGATATCTTCTGAATAATTATTATTGTTGGCGATATCTATTGGATATATTGATCATGATATCTTATTAATTCTTGGCGATATTTCCTGAACTTGTGTTGATGAGGGCTTCTCAATGTTTCTTGGCTACATCTTCTGTATATATACAACTGATTACACCTTGATTTTGTTATATATATATGTTATATGCATGTAAGAAAAAAAATGTCCTGTCGTATTAAATTAAACTCTGTTTTCCATCAAAATTTTCCGTCAATGCTTAAAAAACAAAAAACTGATTGCGGATTTTATTATTATTTTCATTATTATTGCACGATTTTATAATTTATCTCTATATTTATGGCATGGCTCTATATTTAATATGGCTATTTTGGCTGCATAAATGAATTACTTGGCAAAAAAGTATGAGCTTCTTCATCTCTAAATTTTAAAAATCGCTAAATAGGTCATAATAATGATCTATACTTTTAAATATGTTTTGAGTTAAAAAAACTAAATATTTGTATATACAAATATAAATTTTTGTCTCTTCAATTTCATTTTAAAACTTTCTGGGCTTAACCTCTAACTCTATACCAATAGTTGTTTTACATAATCATGATATTCATTACTAAATCTTTTTGTCTAACGTTAAAATAAAAACTAATACAGTGAAACTTGAATAATTCGAACTTGTTTAATTCGAAATTCTGGATAATTCGAGTTTTTAATCGGTTCCTTGAATTTTGTATTAAAATAATGTTAAAAAATCGTGGATAATTCGAATTCTATTTTGGATAATTCGAATTTTTCATACGATTAACTTTAAAATATTATAGTAAAATTTTTTCCCAAGATTTTTCTCAGCTAAAATGCATTACTTATTTTGTAAGTCTTTCAAAATAAGGATAAGGAAATACAAGAAGAGTCCTACCTAGTGCATCAGAAGATATGGTGCAAATACATGAAATTCGAGGGTTTTTTGAATTGAAAGTCATTTCTGATGTAGAAGGTTCTATTTTTGTATCAACTGACAGGTTGAAGTCATATGCTATGACACAAAGATTGTACTTGAAGAAGCAATAAAAAATATCTATTTTTTTAAAAAGTGTTGAATAATTCGGCTCGTAAAAAATATTGATTTAATGAGGGGGAGGGGGGGGTAGCAGTTTTCTTAGATATAAAGTTTATATGTTAAATATTTGATCGTAGAGTTTTAATTTTTTTTTTTTTTTATCTCTTGTTTTTGACAAAATAGCTTGCTTGCCAACATCCTATTAATATTCTGTAGTGTTGCTAGTCCCGCTCTTTCTTTTTCACACCAGTAAATTTTTAAAATAATATTTTGCAAATGCAATTGAACAATCCAAGTTCTACTTTATTACAGTAGAACTTGGATAATTCGAAGTTGAAGGAACCTGAGAAAAATTCGAAATATCCAAAAATTCGAATTACATATACTATTTCATACTTGCCAACATACTAATTAAAACTCCATAGTATTGTTAACCCCGCCTTCTTTTTCACACCAGTATCCATTTTAGAGTATTTTTCTTCTTATTTAATCGTAGTTGCATTTGCAAAATATTACTTTTAAAATTTACTGGTGTGAAAAAGAAAGAGCGGGACTAGCAACACTACAGAATACCTATTAGGATGTTGCCATGCATGCTATTTTGTCAAAAAGAAGAGATAAATTAAAAAAATTAAAACTCTACGATCAAAGATTTGACATATAAACTTTATATCTAAGAAAACTGCTACCCCCCCCCCCCATTAAATCAATATTTTTTACGAGCCTAATTATTCAACACTTTTTTAAAAAATAGATATTTTTTATTGCTTCTTCAAGTACAATCTTTGTGTCATAGCATATGACTTCAACCTGTCAGTTGATACAAAAATAGAATCTGACACATCAGACATGACTTTTAATTCAAAAAACCCTCGAATTTCATGCATTTGCACCATATCTTCTGATGCACTAGGTAAGGGCTTTTCTTGTATTTCCTTATCCTTATTTTGAAAGACTTACAAAATAAATAATGCATTTTAGCTGGGAAAAATCTTGGGAAAAAATTTACTGTAATATTTTAAAGTTAATCGTATGAAAATATAAAATAATCGTATGAATACTATAAAATAATAATTTAAACTAATAATATATACTAAGATAAAAATATAAAATAATTTTTATTTCATCTTTATTAAATTTTTACTTAATATTTAAAACTATCGGTTATTTTCAAATGTTTCGTTATTCTATATAATATTTTTCTTCTCCCGAGCATCGCAAAGATGCCAATTTTTTGGACGAATGTGACGTCAGAGACAGAGAAAAAAACGGAATAATAGAAACTTTTTGTACGATGGCAAATAGAGTACATTTATAAACCCGAAGCTTTTAGTTAATAACTTCGTTAATTAAAATGATAGAAATTACTAAGCAGCTGAATTGCCTTCTTTGAAGTCGTCGGAATATACCTTATGACGCGGAGAACCCTGCCCTCCGCGTGAACTTGCTGTCGCAAAAAAAAAATAATAATAATAAAAAAATTGATGCCAGCAACAGCTATTTTTTTTTAATATATAAGAATGGGGGCTCTGCTCTCCCCTACTCTGCAGAATTTAAATAAACAACAACAAAAACAAAAAAAAGTACGTGACTTAAAACAGATTTTTTCGGCTTAGCACCATTATGTTAAGAAAATGTATAGTTTCAATTTGAAAAAATTGTGTTTGTGTCTCGTGGAGCCTTAACTCTTATATTTCATATGCTAGATTAATTAAATGCATGGTACTTTAGAAATTATTGTGGTCAGAGAATATGCTTTTCTTATGTGATAGTTTGATGAATCCAGATATTTGAAACATCCTGTATATCATAATATTAAAAATAATGCCAATTTATTCTCCGATTCTCTATCTACTTGCACAGAGGTTATATTTACTTGTTACAACGGAAATTATTTTTCTGTCAAGATGGTACAGAAAAAAAGGTTATATGAAAAAAATATCAAAATAAATAAATTAATTAATTTAAAAAAAAAAAAGGAAAGGAAAGAATAAAAAAAAAAAAAAAAAAAAAAAAGAAATTATTCTTTTAGATTTAGTAGTTCTTTTATAAGAATGAGCCAAAAACTCATAGATTGGTTACAAAAATATTCGAATATCTTATAAATTAAAATAAAAATTTATAATTATTTAAAGAATGTTAATTTATGGTTTGTTAAAATCAATGTACTATGAACATTTGTTTAAATTAATATATATACTGCTAAAACTATATAACTATTATATAAATATCAAATGCTCGTTTACTTTTTTACGTTATTTGATGGAACTACACGTTAAAAAAAGTATACATTTTAGAATAGAATGAGATTTTACGAAGTTGATAAATATATAACTTTCTGAAAATCAACTAAGCAATATATCCTGTTTTTATTTTTAGAAACATGCAAAGAGGATAAAGAGTGTTTTAACGGAGGAAAGTGCGAAGAACAGGACTCTATCAAAACATGCACTTGTCCAGAAGGAACACAGGGGCCCTATTGCAAGGAAATTCCAAGTTGCCAGGGTTTAAAATGCGGTACCGAAGCAGAATGTAAATACGACAGTAGTGCAAAAAAAGGAACTTGTCAGTGTACAGATGAAAACAAATATTTCGACGAAGTAGGAAAAACATGTAAAGGTAAAAAACATCATCTCTCTCTCTCTCTCTCTCTTTTTTTTTTAAACTCAAAATTAAAATAATAATAATAATAATAATAATAATAATAATAATTTACAGTGTATATAACATAGATTACCACATTTTTTAAAGTATAATCTCATTAACAATTTAAAAGGTTTTTTTTTTCATATTCAGAATTTTTATACTAATATATAAAGAGAAAAATTTACTTGTTTTTACATGAAGAGACCAATCTCTAGAACTGCTGAGCCGATTTAAAAACTTTTCCACAAATCAAAAGCTACACTATCCTTGCGATGTTCAGGGGAGAAAAAACATGTAAATAATACAACAATCCAGTTTTGAAAATTTGACCAAAAAACACTTATTCTACCATATATATGGGTAAGTAAAAGTAAAAAAATCTACTAACGAAAGATATTCTGAAAAAAAAAAAAAAAAAAAAATCAAAAGAATTAAGTAGTGTCTGCCAGTCTATTCCATGTTCCGAGGAAAAAATATCAATTCGTGCTTCGAATTAATATTGACTTGCATCCTGGCCAGGTAACTTTTGTCTTAATTTTATTATCTTTTAATTATATTTCAATATTTAGAAACTTGCAAAGAGGATAAGGATTGTTTTAATGGAGGAACGTGCGGAGAAAAGAACTCTATCAAAATATGTATTTGCACAGAAGGAACAGAGGGAAATTCCAAGCTGTCAGGATTTAGATTGCGGTACCGAAGCAGAATGTAAATACGACAGTAGTGCAAAAACAGGAGCATGTCAGTGTTTAGATGAAAAAATATCTTTCGACGAAGTAGAAAAAAATGTAAAAGTAATAAACACAATCTTTCTTCATAGTGCTGAAAACAGGAAAAAAAAAGAGTTTACAAAGAATAAAATTAATAATAATAATAATCATTAATTAATTAATTAATTAATTAAAATAAATAAACACATTTCATAGAACTTAAAAAAAAAAAAAAAAAAAAAAAAAGAAGAAGTATCCCATATGTGCATTATAAAAATATTTTTTTTTTCACTTTTGTTATCATTTATAAAACCATATGATGCATTTATGAGATTTTTCTCCTTTTTATTCAGCCATTACAATCTCAGATTGCTTTCTAAAGATTTTTAAGTAGTACCATGAATAATTTTATTAGAATGCTTAAATGATAACAGAATAAAAAAAGAAAAAATATTAATTCATCATATTCTTAATAGTTAGTTTTACATAAAGTTATTGAAATAGCATTTGGTGGCGAGAAATGATATGAAAAGTTTTGTCAGCTTTCAAGCAAGCATTCTGCACTGTAAACACTGAAATGTGGTACATCTACAAAACTTTCTTGTCCCACACGCAAACACATATAACACATGTATATGTGTGTATAGAAAAAAAAATTATTATTATTATTATTATTAACTTATTTAGAATAAATCATCTCCCGTAGTTTTCATTTTTACTATTTTATTCTAAAATTTCTCGGAAAGCTAGTATGTTGTGGCCACCACATGATATTGTTCTATAATTTCCGGTACAAATTCACTCACAAGGAGACATTCAAAAGGTGTCGTCTTCAAAAAATACTGAAAAGAAAAAAAAAAAAAAATATGTGATTCTACTTTTCATAAAACACTAGAAAGTGAAAAAAATTATCGGCTGAAATAAATTACAGCGACCACAAAAAATTGTCAAAATTAAGCATTTTTGGCGATTTAGCGCTGTTAGGCGATAAGTTTGCTAGATTCGAGATTACGAGGTACCGTGTACGAGGACCGTGTACGAGGAGATTACACAATATTTAATATTATAATATGTGAAAAATCAGTTTTAACTTTCGACAATTTAATAACAATTTTGCCACTATTTTGAGAGAAAACATATGATAGACAGCTAGGTACACAAAATAAACAACGATAGCTCTAACTTTTTAGAACAGAGAGAAATTATTAACATCTAAACTATTTAGCGTTACAGCTTTAGTATATGATCCGCTTTTTAAATTTTTGTCACTGTTTGAGGATGACTTTTTTGCGTATAATTCATTGATTAATGAAATTATGAACTTATTTTTTCTAATGCTTATATTTTTTAATATTGAATTGTTTAGTCAGTTTAGGACAATATATAACAATCTGCATTTATTTCCAATGTACAGCTAGGTTTAAAATGGTGCTTATAACAGTAAAGATGCAACTTATTAAAGTGCATTTTTTCTAGAATATGATTTAGTCAGATACTTTGAAAATAAATATCTTATGTGATTAATGCAAATATTTTAAACATTTCATTAGTAGTAGTAGTAGTAGCACGACAGGTCAATTTCTTTCAGATAGCGATTTTACATTGTCGCCATTTATTGTATTACACTTTGAATTTGCCAAGATGCCCTCCAATATCTGAATTCACCATTTAATTCCTTAAACTATATTAAATATTGTAAGTTAAATCGGGGTATTTTTTTTTTTTTTCACATTTTTCGAAACCTACTGATGAAAGTGAAAAATTCATCCTTGTATTATAAAAACAAATTGCATGTTTCAAGTATTCGAGAGAGATCATCACCATTCATAAATTGGATGGCTTTTGAATATTTGTTGACAATTTTTTCTGAATAAGTATTGATTGTGGCTCTTGAATACGTGTTGCCGATATCTTCTGAATAATTATTATTGTTGGCGATATCTACTGGATATATTGATCATGATATCTTATTAATTCTTGGCGATATTTCCTGAACTTGTGTTGATGAGGGCTTCTCAATGTTTCTTGGCTACATCTTCTGTATATATACAACTGATTACACCTTGATTTTGTTATATATATATGTTATATGCATGTAAGAAAAAAAATGTCCTGTCGTATTAAATTAAACTCTGTTTTCCATCAAAATTTTCCGTCAATGCTTAAAAAACAAAAAACTGATTGCGGATTTTATTATTATTTTCATTATTATTGCACGATTTTATAATTTATCTCTATATTTATGGCATGGCTCTATATTTAATATGGCTATTTTGGCTGCATAAATGAATTACTTGGCAAAAAAGTATGAGCTTCTTCATCTCTAAATTTTAAAAATCGCTAAATAGGTCATAATAATGATCTATACTTTTAAATATGTTTTGAGTTAAAAAAACTAAATATTTGTATATACAAATATAAATTTTTGTCTCTTCAATTTCATTTTAAAACTTTCGGGGCTTAACCTCTAACTCTATACCAATAGTTGTTTTACATAATCATGATATTCATTACTAAATCTTTTTTGTCTAACGTTAAAATAAAAACTAATACAGTGAAACTTGAATAATTCGAACTTGTTTAATTCGAAATTCTGGATAATTCGAGTTTTTAATCGGTCCCTTGAATTTTGTATTAAAATAATGTTAAAAAATCGTGGATAATTCGAATTCTATTTTGGATAATTCGAATTTTTCATACGATTAACTTTAAAATATTATAGTAAAATTTTTTCCCAAGATTTTTCTCAGCTAAAATGCATTACTTATTTTGTAAGTCTTTCAAAATAAGGATAAGGAAATACAAGAAGAGTCCTACCTAGTGCATCAGAAGATATGGTGCAAATACATGAAATTCGAGGGTTTTTTGAATTGAAAGTCATTTCTGATGTAGAAGGTTCTATTTTTGTATCAACTGACAGGTTGAAGTCATATGCTATGACACAAAGATTGTACTTGAAGAAGCAATAAAAAATATCTATTTTTTTAAAAAGTGTTGAATAATTCGGCTCGTAAAAAATATTGATTTAATGAAGGGGAGGGGGGGTAGCAGTTTTCTTAGATATAAAGTTTATATGTTAAATATTTGATCGTAGAGTTTTAATTTTTTTTTTATTTATCTCTTGTTTTTGACAAAATAGCTTGCTTGCCAACATCCTATTAATATTCTGTAGTGTTGCTAGTCCCGCTCTTTCTTTTTCACACCAGTAAATTTTTAAAATAATATTTTGCAAATGCAATTGAACAATCCAAGTTCTACTTTATTACAGTAGAACTTGGATAATTCGAAGTTGAAGGAACCTGAGAAAAATTCGAAATATCCAAAAATTCGAATTACATATACTATTTCATACTTGCCAACATACTAATTAAAACTCCATAGTATTGTTAACCCCGCCTTCTTTTTCACACCAGTATCCATTTTAGAGTATTTTTCTTCTTATTTAATCGTAGTTGCATTTGCAAAATATTACTTTTAAAATTTACTGGTGTGAAAAAGAAAGAGCGGGACTAGCAACACTACAGAATACCTATTAGGATGTTGCCATGCATGCTATTTTGTCAAAAAGAAGAGATAAATTAAAAAAATTAAAACTCTACGATCAAAGATTTGACATATAAACTTTATATCTAAGAAAACTGCTACCCCCCCCCCCCCCCATTAAATCAATATTTTTTACGAGCCTAATTATTCAACACTTTTTTAAAAAATAGATATTTTTTATAGATTCTTCAAGTACAATCTTTGTGTCATAGCATATGACTTCAACCAGTCAGTTGATACAAAAATAGAATCTGACACATCAGACATGACTTTCAATTCAAAAAACCCTCGAATTTCATGCATTTGCACCATATCTTCTGATGCACTAGGTAAGGGCTTTTCTTGTATTTCCTTATCCTTATTTTGAAAGACTTACAAAATAAATAATGCATTTTAGCTGGGAAAAATCTTGGGAAAAAATTTTACTGTAATATTTTAAAGTTAATCGTATGAAAATATAAAATAATCGTATGTATACTATAAAATAATAATTTAAACTAATAATATATACTAAGATAAAAATATAAAATAATTTTTATTTCATCTTTATTAAATTTTTACTTAATATTTAAAACTATCGGTTATTTTCAAATGTTTCGTTATTCTATATAATATTTTTCTTCTCCCGAGCATCGCAAAGATGCCAATTTTTTGGACGAATGTGACGTCAGAGACAGAGAAAAAAACGGAATAATAGAAACTTTTTGTACGATGGCAAATAGAGTACATTTATAAACCCGAAGCTTTTAGTTAATAACTTCGTTAATTAAAATGATAGAAATTATTAAGCAGCTGATTTGCCTTCCTTGAAGTCGTCGGAATATACCTTATGACGCGGAGAACCCTGCCCTCCGCGTGAACTTGCTGTCGCAAAAAAAAAAATAATAATAATAAAAAAATTGATGCCAGCAACAGCTATTTTTTTTTAATATATAAGAATGGGGGCTCTGCTCTCCCCTACTCTGCAGAATTTAAATAAACAACAACAAAAACAAAAAAAAGTACGTGGTTTAAAACAGATTTTTTCGGCTTAGCACCATTATGTTAAGAAAATGTATAGTTTCAATTTGAAAAAATTGTGTTTGTGTCTCGTGGAGCCTTAACTCTTATATTTCATATGCTAGATTAATTAAATGCATGGTACTTTAGAAATTATTGTGTTCAGAGAATATGCTTTTCTTATGTGATAGTTTGATGAATCCAGATATTTGAAACATCCTGTATATAATAATATTAAAAATAATGCCAATTTATTCTCCGATTCTCTATCTACTTGCACAGAGGTTATATTTACTTGCTACAACGGAAATTATTTTTCTGTCAAGATGGTACAGAAAAAAAGGTTATATGAAAAAAATATCAAAATAAATAAATTAATTAATTAAAAAAAAAAAAAAAAAAAAAAAAAAAGGAAAGAAAAAAAAAAAAAAAAAAAAAAAAAGAAATTATTCATTTAAATTTAGTAGTTCTTTTATAAGAATGAGCCAAAAACTCATAGATTGGTTACAAAAATATTCGAATATCTTATAAATTAAAATAAAAATTTATAATTATTTAAAGAATGTTAATTTATGGTTTGTTAAAATCAATGTACTATGAACATTTGTTTAAATTAATATATATACTGCTAAAACTATATAACTATTATATAAATATCAAATGCTCGTTTACTTTTTTACGTTATTTGATGGAACTACACGTTAAAAAAAGTATACATTTTAGAATAGAATGAGATTTTACGAAGTTGATAAATATATAACTTTCTGAAAATCAACTAAGCAATATATCCTGTTTTTATTTTTAGAAACATGCAAAGAGGATAAAGAGTGTTTTAACGGAGGAAAGTGCGAAGAACAGGACTCTATCAAAACATGCACTTGTCCAGAAGGAACACAGGGGCCCTATTGCAAGGAAATTCCAAGTTGCCAGGGTTTAAAATGCGGTACCGAAGCAGAATGTAAATACGACAGTAGTGCAAAAAAAGGAACTTGTCAGTGTACAGATGAAAACAAATATTTCGACGAAGTAGGAAAAACATGTAAAGGTAAAAAACATCATCTCTCTCTCTCTCTCTCTCTTTTTTTTTAAAACTCAAAATTAAAATAATAATAATAATAATAATAATAATAATAATAATAATAATAATAATTTACAGTGTATATAACATAGATTACCACATTTTTTAAAGTATAATCTCATTAACAATTTAAAAGGTTTTTTTTTTTTCATATTCAGAATTTTTATACTAATATATAAAGAGAAAAATTTACTTGTTTTTACATGAAGAGACCAATCTCTAGAACTGCTGAGCCGATTTAAAAACTTTTCCACAAATCAAAAGCTACACTATCCTTGCGATGTTCAGGGGAGAAAAAACATGTAAATAATACAACAATCCAGTTTTGAAAATTTGACCAAAAAACACTTACTCTACCATATATATGGGTAAGTAAAAGTAAAAAAATCTACTAACGAAAGATATCCTGAAAAAAAAAAAAAAAAAATCAAAAGAATTAAGTAGTGTCTGCCAGTCTTTTCCATGTTCCGAGGGAAAAATATCAATTCGTGCTTCGAATTAATATTGACTTGCATCCAGGCCAGGTAACTTTTGTCTTAATTTTATTATCTTTTAATTATATTTCAATATTTAGAAACTTGCAAAGAGGATAAGGATTGTTTTAATGGAGGAACGTGCGGAGAAAAGAACTCTATCAAAATATGTATTTGCACAGAAGGAACAGAGGGAAATTCCAAGCTGTCAGGATTTAGATTGCGGTACCGAAGCAGAATGTAAATACGACAGTAGTGCAAAAACAGGAGCATGTCAGTGTTTAGATGAAAAAATATCTTTCGACGAAGTAGAAAAAAATGTAAAAGTAATAAACACAATCTTTCTTCATAGTGCTGAAAACAGAAAAAAAAAGAGTTTACAAACAATAAAATTAATAATAATAATAATCATTAATTAATTAATTAATTAATTAAAATAAATAAACACATTTCATAGAACTTAAAAAAAAAAAAAAAAAAAAAAAAAAAAAAAAGAAGAAGTATCCCATATGTGCATTATAAAAATATTTTTTTTTTCACTTTTGTTATCATTTATAAAACCATATGATGCATTTATGAGATTTTTCTCCTTTTTATTCAGCCATTACAATCTCAGATTGCTTACTAAAGATTTTTAAGTAGTACCATGAATAATTTTATTAGAATGCTTAAATGATAACAGAATAAAAAAAGAAAAAATATTAATTCATCATATTCTTAATAGTTAGTTTTACATAAAGTTATTGAAATAGCATTTGGTGGCGAGAAGGGATATGAAAAGTTTTGTCAGCTTTCAAGCAAGCATTCTGCACTGTAAACACTGAAATGTGGTACATCTACAAAACTTTCTTGTCCCACACGCAAACACATATAACACATGTATATGTGTGTATAGAAAAAAAAATTATTATTATTATTATTATTAACTTATTTAGAATAAATCATCTCCCGTAGTTTTCATTTTTACTATTTTATTCTAAAATTTCTCGGAAAGCTAGTATGTTGTGGCCACCACATGATATTGTTCTATAATTTCCGGTACAAATTCACTCACAAGGAGACATTCAAAAGGTGTCGTCTTCAAAAAATACTGAAAAGAAAAAAAAAAAAAAAATATGTGATTCTACTTTTCATAAAACACTAGAAAGTGAAAAAAATTATCGGCTGAAATAAATTACAGCGACCACAAAAAATTGTCAAAATTAAACATTTTTGGCGATTTAGCGCTGTTAGGCGATAAGTTTGCTAGTTTCGAGATTACGAGGTACTGTGTACGAGGAGATTACACAATATTTAATATTATAATATGTGAAAAATCAGTTTTAACTTTCGACAATTTAATAACAATTTTACCACTATTTTGAGAGAAAACATATGATAGACAGCTAGGTACACAAAATAAACAACGATAGCTCTAACTTTTTAGAACAGAGAGAAATTATTAACATCTAAACTATTTAGCGTTACAGCTTTAGTATATGATCCGCTTTTTAAATTTTTGTCACTGTTTGAGGATGACTTTTTTGCGTATAATTCATTGATTAATGAAATTATGAACTTATTTTTTCTAATGCTTATATTTTTTACTATTGAATTGTTTAGTCAGTTTAGGACAATATATAACAATCTGCATTTATTTCCAATGTACAGCTAGGTTTAAATTGGTGCTTATAACAGTAAAGATGCAACTTATTAAAGTGCATTTTTTCTAGAATATGATTTAGTCAGATACTTTGAAAATAAATATCTTATGTGATTAATGCAAATATTTTAAACATTTCATTAGTAGTAGTAGTAGTAGCACGACAGGTCAATTTCTTTCAGATAGCGATTTTACATTGTCGCCATTTATTGTATTACACTTTGAATTTGCCAAGATGCCCTCCAATATCTGAATTCACCATTTAATTCCTTAAACTATATTAAATATTGTAAGTTAAATCGGGGTATTTTTTTTTTTTTTCACATTTTTCGAAACCTACTGATGAAAGTGAAAAATTCATCCTTGTATTATAAAAACAAATTGCATGTTTCAAGTATTCGAGAGAGATCATCACCATTCATAAATTGGATGGCTTTTGAATATTTGTTGACAATATTTTCTGAATAAGTATTGATTGTGGCTCTTGAATACCTGTTGCCGATATCTTCTGAATAATTATTATTGTTGGCGATATCTATTGGATATATTGATCATGATATCTTATTAATTCTTGGCGATATTTCCTGAACTTGTGTTGATGAGGGCTTCTCAATGTTTCTTGGCTACATCTTCTGTATATATACAACTGATTACACCTTGATTTTGTTATATATATATGTTATATGCATGTAAGAAAAAAAATGTCCTGTCGTATTAAATTAAACTCTGTTTTCCATCAAAATTTTCCGTCAATGCTTAAAAAACAAAAAACTGATTGCGGATTTTATTATTATTTTCATTATTATTGCACGATTTTATAATTTATCTCTATATTTATGGCATGGCTCTATATTTAATATGGCTATTTTGGCTGCATAAATGAATTACTTGGCAAAAAAGTATGAGCTTCTTCATCTCTAAATTTTAAAAATCGCTAAATAGGTCATAATAATGATCTATACTTTTAAATATGTTTTGAGTTAAAACAACTAAATATTTGTATATACAAATATAAATTTTTGTCTCTTCAATTTCATTTTAAAACTTTCTGGGCTTAACCTCTAACTCTATACCAATAGTTGTTTTACATAATCATGATATTCATTACTAAATCTTTTTTGTCTAACGTTAAAATAAAAACTAATACAGTGAAACTTGAATAATTCGAACTTGTTTAATTCGAAATTCTGGATAATTCGAGTTTTTAATCGGTCCCTTGAATTTTGTATTAAAATAATGTTAAAAAATCGTGGATAATTCGAATTCTATTTTGGATAATTCGAATTTTTCATACGATTAACTTTAAAATATTATAGTAAAATTTTTTCCCAAGATTTTTCTCAGCTAAAATGCATTACTTATTTTGTAAGTCTTTCAAAATAAGGATAAGGAAATACAAGAAGAGTCCTACCTAGTGCATCAGAAGATATGGTGCAAATACATGAAATTCGAGGGTTTTTTGAATTGAAAGTCATTTCTGATGTAGAAGGTTCTATTTTTGTATCAACTGACAGGTTGAAGTCATATGCTATGACACAAAGATTGTACTTGAAGAAGCAATAAAAAATATCTATTTTTTTAAAAAGTGTTGAATAATTCGGCTCGTAAAAAATATTGATTTAATGAGGGGGAGGGGGGGTAGCAGTTTTCTTAGATATAAAGTTTATATGTTAAATATTTGATCGTAGAGTTTTAATTTTTTTTTTATTTATCTCTTGTTTTTGACAAAATAGCTTGCTTGCCAACATCCTATTAATATTCTGTAGTGTTGCTAGTCCCGCTCTTTCTTTTTCACACCAGTAAATTTTTAAAATAATATTTTGCAAATGCAATTGAACAATCCAAGTTCTACTTTATTACAGTAGAACTTGGATAATTCGAAGTTGAAGGAACCTGAGAAAAATTCGAAATATCCAAAAATTCGAATTACATATACTATTTCATACTTGCCAACATACTAATTAAAACTCCATAGTATTGTTAACCCCGCCTTCTTTTTCACACCAGTATCCATTTTAGAGTATTTTTCTTCTTATTTAATCGTAGTTGCATTTGCAAAATATTACTTTTAAAATTTACTGGTGTGAAAAAGAAAGAGCGGGACTAGCAACACTACAGAATACCTATTAGGATGTTGCCATGCATGCTATTTTGTCAAAAAGAAGAGATAAATTAAAAAAATTAAAACTCTACGATCAAAGATTTGACATATAAACTTTATATCTAAGAAAACTGCTACCCCCCCCCCCATTAAATCAATATTTTTTACGAGCCTAATTATTCAACACTTTTTTAAAAAATAGATATTTTTTATAGCTTCTTCAAGTACAATCTTTGTGTCATAGCATATGACTTCAACCTGTCAGTTGATACAAAAATAGAATCTGACACATCAGACATGACTTTCAATTCAAAAAACCCTCGAATTTCATGCATTTGCACCATATCTTCTGATGCACTAGGTAAGGGCTTTTCTTGTATTTCCTTATCCTTATTTTGAAAGACTTACAAAATAAATAATGCATTTTAGCTGGGAAAAATCTTGGGAAAAAATTTTACTGTAATATTTTAAAGTTAATCGTATGAAAATATAAAATAATCGTATGTATACTATAAAATAATAATTTAAACTAATAATATATACTAAGATAAAAATATAAAATAATTTTTATTTCATCTTTATTAAATTTTTACTTAATATTTAAAACTATCGGTTATTTTCAAATGTTTCGTTATTCTATATAATATTTTTCTTCTCCCGAGCATCGCAAAGATGCCAATTTTTCCGACGAATGTGACGTCAGAGACAGAGAAAAAAACGGAATAATAGAAACTTTTTGTACGATGGCAAATAGAGTACATTTATAAACCCGAAGCTTTTAGTTAATAACTTCGTTAATTAAAATGATAGAAATTACTAAGCAGCTGAATTGCCTTCCTTGAAGTCGTCGGAATATACCTTATGACGCGGAGAACCCTGCCCTCCGCGTGAACTTGCTCTCGCAAAAAAAAAAAAAAAAAAAAAAAAAAATTGATGCCAGCAACAGTTATTTTTTTTTAATATATAAGAATGGGGGCTCTGCTCTCCCCTACTCTGCAGAATTTAAATAAACAACAACAAAAACAAAAAAAAGTACGTGGTTTAAAACAGATTTTTTTCGGCTTAGCACCATTATGTTAAGAAAATGTATAGTTTTAATTTGAAAAAATTGTGTTTGTGTCTCGTGGAGCCTTAACTCTTATATTTCATATGCTAGATTAATTAAATGCATGGTACTTTAGAAATTATTGTGTTCAGAGAATATGCTTTTCTTATGTGATAGTTTGATGAATCCAGATATTTGAAACATCCTGTATATAATAATATTAAAAATAATGCCAATTTATTCTCCGATTCTCTATCTACTTGCACAGAGGTTATATTTACTTGTTACAACGGAAATTATTTTTCTGTCAAGATGGTACAGAAAAAAAGGTTATATGAAAAAAATATCAAAATAAATAAATTAATTAATTAAACAAAAAAAAAAAAAAAAAAAAAAAAAAAAAAAGGAAAGGAAAGAAAAAAAAAAAAAAAAAGAAATTATTCTTTTAGATTTAGTAGTTCTTTTATAAGAATGAGCCAAAAACTCATAGATTGGTTACAAAAATATTCGAATATCTTATAAATTAAAATAAAAATTTCTAATTATTTAAAGAATGTTAATTTATGGTTTGTTAAAATCAATGTACTATGAACATTTGTTTAAATTAATATATATACTGCTAAAACTATATAACTATTATATAAATATCAAATGCTCGTTTACTTTTTTACGTTATTTGATGGAACTACACGTTAAAAAAAGTATACATTTTAGAATAGAATGAGATTTTACGAAGTTGATAAATATATAACTTCCTGAAAATCAACTAAGCAATATATCCTGTTTTTATTTTTAGAAACATGCAAAGAGGATAAAGAGTGTTTTAACGGAGGAAAGTGCGAAGAACAGGACTCTATCAAAACATGCACTTGTCCAGAAGGAACACAGGGGCCCTATTGCAAGGAAATTCCAAGTTGCCAGGGTTTAAAATGCGGTACCGAAGCAGAATGTAAATACGACAGTAGTGCAAAAAAAGGAACATGTCAGTGTACAGATGAAAACAAATATTTCGACGAAGTAGGAAAAACATGTAAAGGTAAAAAACATCATCTCTCTCTCTCTCTCTTTTTTAAACTCAAAATTAAAATAATAATAATAATAATAATAATAATAATAATAATAATAATAATAATTTACAGAGTATATAACATAGATTACCACATTTTTTTAAGTATAATCTCATTAACAATTTAAAAGGTTTTTTTTTTTTCATATTCAGAATTTTTATACTAATATATAAAGAGAAAAAGTTTACTTGTTTTTACATGAAGAGACCAATCTCTAGAACTGCTGAGCCGATTTAAAAACTTTTCCACAAATCAAAAGCTACACTATCCTTGCGATGTTCAGGGGAGAAAAAACATGTAAATAATACAACAATCCAGTTTTGAAAATTTGACCAAAAAACACTTACTCTACCATATATATGGGTAAGTAAAAGTAAAAAAAATCTACTAACGAAAGATATCCTAAAAAAAAAAAAAAAAAAAAATCAAAAGAATTAAGTAGTGTCTGCCAGTCTATTCCATGTTCCGAGGGAAAATATCAATTCGTGCTTCGAATTAATATTGACTTGCATCCTGGCCAGGTTACTTTTGTCTTAATTTTATTATCTTTTAATTATATTTCAATATTTAGAAATTTGCAAAGAGGATAAGGATTGTTTTAATGGAGGAACGTGCGGAGAAAAGAACTCTATCAAAATATGTATTTGCACAGAAGGAACAGAGGGAAATTCCAAGCTGTCAGGATTTAGATTGCGGTACCGAAGCAGAATGTAAATACGACAGTAGTGCAAAAACAGGAGCATGTCAGTGTTTAGATGAAAAAATATCTTTCGACGAAGTAGAAAAAAAATGTAAAAGTAATAAACACAATCTTTCTTCATAGTGCTGAAAACAGAAAAAAAAAGAGTTTACAAACAATAAAATTAATAATAATAATAATCATAAATTAATTAATTAATTAATTAAAATAAATAAACACATTTCATAGCACTTAAAAAAAAAAAAAAAAAAAAAAAAAGAAGAAGTATCCCATATGTGCATTATAAAAAGATTTTTTTTTTCACTTTTGTTATCATTTATAAAACCATATGATGCATTTATGAGATTTTTCTCCTTTTTAATCAGACATTACAATCTCAGATTGCTTACTAAAGATTTTTAAGTAGTACCATGAATAATTTTATTAGAATACTCAAATGATAACAGAATAAAAAAAGAAAAAATATTAATTCATCATATTCTTAATAATTAGTTTTACATAAAGTTATTGAAATAGCATTTGGTGGCGAGAAGGGATATGAAAAGTTTTGTAAGCTTTCAAGAAAACATTCTGCACTGTAAACACTGAAATGTGGTACATCTACAATACTTTCTTGTCCCACACGCACACACATATAACACATGTATATGTGTGTATAGAAAAAAAATTATTATTATTAATATTATTAACTTATTTAGAATAAATCATCTCCCGATGTTTTCATTTTTACTATTTTATTCTAAAATTCCTCGGAAAGCTAGTATGTTGTGGCCACCACATGATATTGTTCTATAATTTCCTGTACAAATTCACTCACAAGGAGACATTCAAAAGGTGTCGTCTTCAAAAAATACTGAAAAGAAAAAAAAAAAAAATATGTGATTCTACTTTTCATAAAACACTAGAAAGTGAAAAAAATTATCGGCTGAAATAAATTACAGCGACCACAAAAAATTGTCAAAATTAAGCATTTTTGGCGATTTAGCGCTGTTAGGCGATAAGTTTGCTAATACCGAGATGACCGTGTACGATTATGTGAAAAATCAGTAGTAACTTTCGACAATTTAATAACAATTTTGCCACTATTTTGAGAGAAAACATATGATAGACAGCTAGGTACACAAAATAAACAACGATAGCTCTAACTTTTTAGAACAGAGAGAAATTATTAACATCTAAACTATTTAGCGTTACAGCTTTAGTATATGATCCGCTTTTTAAATTTTTGTCACTGTTTGAGGATGACTTTTTTGCGTATAATTCATTGATTAATGAAATTATGAACTTATTTTTTCAAATGCTTATATTTTTTACTATTGAATTGTTTAGTCAATTTAGGACAATATATAACAATCTGCATTTATTTCCAATGTACAGCTAGGTTTAAAATGGTGCTTATAACAGTAAATATGCAACTTATTAAAGTGCATTTTTTCTAGAATATGATTTAGTCAGATACTTTGAAAATAAATATTTATGTGATTAATGCAAATATTTTAAACATTTCATTAGTAGTAGTAGTAGTAGCACGACAGGTCAATTTCTTTCAGATAGCGATTTTACATTGTCGCCATTTATTGTATTACACTTTGAATTTGCCAAGATGCCCTCCAATATCTGAATTCACCATTTAATTCCTTAAACTATATTAAATATTGTAAGTTAAATCGGGGTATTTTTTTTTTTTTTTCACATTTTTCGAAACCTACTGATGAAAGTGAAAAATTCATCCTTGTATTATAAAAACAAATTGCATGTTTCAAGTATTCGAGAGAGATCATCACCATTCATAAATTGGATGGCTTTTGAATATTTGTTGACAATATTTTCTGAATAAGTATTGATTGTGGCTCTTGAATACCTGTTGCCGATATCTTCTGAATAATTATTATTGTTGGCGATATCTATCGGATATATTGATCATGATATCTTAATAATTCTTGGCGATATTTCCTGAACTTGTGTTGATGAGGGCTTCTCAATGTTTCTTGGCTACATCTTCTGTATATATACAACTGATTACACCTTGATTTTGTTACATATATATGTTATATGCATGTAAGAAAAAAAATGTCCTGTCGTATTAAATTAAACTCTGTTTTCCATCAAAATTTTCCGTCAATGCTTAAAAAATAAGAAATTGATTGCGGATTTTATTATTATTTTCATTATTATTGCACGATTTTATAATTTATCTCTATATTTATGGCATGGCTCTATATTTAATATGGCTATTATGGCTGCATAAATGAATTACTTGGCGAAAAAGTATGAGCTTCTTCATCTCTAAATTTTAAAAATCGCTAAATAGGTCATAATAATGATCTATACTTTTAAATATGTTTTGAGTTAAAAAAACTAAATATTTGTATATACAAATATAAATTTTTGTCTCTTCAATTTCATTTTAAAACTTTCTGGGCTTAACCTCTAACTCTATACCAATAGTTGTTTTACATAATCATGATATTCATTACTAAATCTTTTTTGTCTAACGTTAAAATAAAAACTAATACAGTGAAACTTGAATAATTCGAACTTGTTTAATTCGAAATTCTGGATAATTCGAGTTTTTAATCGGTCCCTTGAATTTTGTATTAAAATAATGTTAAAAAATCGTGGATAATTCGAATTCTATTTTGGATTATTCGAATTTTTCATACGATTAACTTTAAAATATTATAGTAAAATTTTTTCCCAAGATTTTTCTCAGCAAAAATGCATTACTTATTTTGTAAGTCTTTCAAAATAAGGATAAGGAAATACAAGAAGAGTCCTACCTAGTGCATCAGAAGATATGGTGCAAATACATGAAATTCGTGGGTTTTTTGAATTGAAAGTCATTTCTGATGTAGAAGGTTCTATTTTTGTATCAACTGACAGGTTGAAGTCATATGCTATGACACAAAGATTGTACTTGAAGAAGCAATAAAAAATATCTATTTTTTTAAAAAGTGTTGAATAATTCGGCTCGTAAAAAATATTGATTTAATGAGGGGGAGGGGGGGTAGCAGTTTTCTTAGATATAAAGTTTATATGTTAAATATTTGATCGTAGAGTTTTAATTTTTTTTTTTATTTATCTCTTGTTTTTAACAAAATAGCTTGCTTGCCAACATCCTAATTAATATTCCGTAGTGTTGCTAGTCCCGCTCTTTCTTTTCACACCAGTAAATTTTTAAAGTAATATTTTGCAAGTGCAATTGAACAATCCAAGTTCTACTTTATTACAGTAGAACTTGGATAATTCGAAGTTGAAGGAACCTGAGAAAAATTCGAAATATCCAAAAATTCGAATTACATATACTATTTCATACTTGCCAACATACTAATTAAAACTCCATATTATTGTTAACCCCGCCTTCTTTTTCACACCAGTATCCATTTTAGAGTATTTTTCTTCTTATTTAATCGTAGTTGCATTTGCAAAATATTACTTTTAAAATTTACTGGTGTGAAAAAGAAAGAGCGGGACTAGCTACACTACAGAATACCTATTAGGATGTTGCCATGCATGCTATTTTGTCAAAAAGAAGAGATAAATTAAAAAAATTAAAACTCTACGATCAAAGATTTGACATATAAACTTTATATCTAAGAAAACTGCTACCCCCCCCCCCCCATTAAATCAATATTTTTTACGAGCCTAATTATTCAACACTTTTTTAAAAAATAGATATTTTTTATTGCTTCTTCAAGTACAATCTTTGTGTCATAGCATATGACTTCAACCTGTCAGTTGATACAAAAATAGAATCTGACACATCAGACATGACTTTCAATTCAAAAAACCCTCGAATTTCATGCATTTGCACCATATCTTCTGATGCACTAGGTAAGGGCTTTTCTTGTATTTCCTTATCCTTATTTTGAAAGACTTACAAAATAAATAATGCATTTTAGCTGAGAAAAATCTTAGGAAAAATTTTTACTGTAATATTTTAAAGTTAATCGTATGAAAAATTCGAATTATCCAAAATAGAATTCGAATTATCCACGATTTTTTAACATTATTTTAATAGAAAATTCTAGGCACCGAGTAAAAAACTCGAATTATCCAGAATTTCGGATTAAACAAGTTCGAATTATTCAAGTTTCACTGTATAAAATAAACCAATAGTATAAACTTATCTAATAATATAAAATAACAATTTAAACTAATAATATATACTAAGATAAAAATATAAAATAATTTTTATTTCATCTTTATTAAATTTTTACTTAATATTTTAAAACTATCGGTTATTTTCAAATGTTTCGCTATTCTATATAATTTTTTTCTTCTCTCGAGCATCGCAAAGATGCCAATTTTTCCGACGAAAGTGACGTCAGAGACAGAGAAAAAAACGGAATAATAGAAACTTTTTGTACGATGGCAAATAGAGTACATTTATAAACCCGAAGCTTTTAGTTAATAACTTCGTTAATTAAAATAATAGAAATTACTAAGCAGCTGAAATGCCTTCCTTGAAGTCGTCGGAATATACTGATATACCTTATGACGCGGAGAACCCTGCCCTCCGCGTGAACTTGCTGTCGCAAAAAAAAAAAAAAAAAAAAAAAAAAATTGATGCCAGCAACAGTTACTTTTTTTTAATACTAGGAGGCTACGCCCGCTTCGCTGGTCACTATATTTAAATGAATTTTCAAAAGAATTGGATCAGTATTTATTTTTTACATCACATTACAAATAAAACCTTAAAATAAATAAATAAATAAAATAAACACTGAAATCGCTTTAGATCTCGCTTCTTCGGGTACCCGTTGCCTAAGGCAGCTCTTTTTTCTACCCGTACTGCATCGGGTACAGTTCCCCTATAGAAAGGTCTTTCCCGGGCACTTCAATCTGGGTATTTATCGACGACTTGTGGATTTTCTGTTATTTAAGAACTAAGATTTTAAAGATGACTGTATCTCAGCATCTATTATATATTTTAGTTTTTGAACCATGTGTTTTATAGCCCCCGTTATTTACACTATATTACGATTTGATTCCGACCAGTGCAATAAAATAAAATAAAAAAGTAGATTTTCTTTTAAAAGGAATTAAATACATAAAAAACGAATTTTAATCAGTTTAATCCTTTCTACTATAAACTACCATTCTTTTTCGCCCAATAAATATTATAAATAATAATAATTAAAAATATATTTTTTTTTCTTTTGAAGGAATTAATAAAAAAAAAAAAAAAAAAGAAAAATAAAAGGTTGCTATAGTATAAAATTTATACATAAACGTAACAATTTATTTCTATTGCATTACCATTTGATTTTCAATAAACATAATAATAATAAAGAAAAAATAATAATAAAAAAGAAATTCGCCTTCAAATGAATGTATTAAATAAAAATAAGTTGCGTAATAGCCGTTGCTAAGATACGCAGACGATTGAAGCAAAAAAATAAATCTATGAAAAATGAAACAATGAAGCCAATATTTAAAATCGGAAAAACATTAATTTAAAAAATTCTAAGTCGAAATTCGAAAAAATCTCGATGAGGTGCACACCTGCAGGGTCCCAGGTACCTATATGCCAAATTTGGAGGCTCTGCGATTAGTAGTGTGAGCACCAGAGCGCATATACACAGACACACACACAGACACACACACACACAGACACTTCTCTTTATTTATATAGATATAAGAATGGGGGCTCTGCTCTCCCCTACTCTGCAGAATTCAAATAAACAACAACAACAACAAAAAAAAGTACGTGGTTTAAAACAGATGTTTTCGGCTTAGCACCATTATGTTAAGAAAATGTATAGTTTCAATTTGAAAAAATGGTGTTTGTGTCTCGTGGAGCCTTAACTCTTATATTTCATATGCTAGATTAATTAAATGCATGGTACTTTAGAAATTATTGTGTTCAGAGAATATGCTTTTCTTATGTGATAGTTTGATGAATCCAGATATTTGAAACATCCTGTATATAATAATATTAATATTAATGCCAATTTATTCTCCGATTTTCTATCTACTTGCACAGAGGTTATTTTTACTTGTTACAACGGAAATTATTTTTCTGTCAAGATGGTACAGAAAAAAAGGTTATATGAAAAAAAATATCAAAATAAATAAATAAATTAATTAAAAAAAAAAAAAAAAAAAAAAAAAAAGGGAAAGGAAAGAATAAAAAAAAAAAAGAAATTATTCTTTTAGATTTAGTAGTTCTTTTATAAGAATGAGCCAAAAACTCATAGATTGGTTACAAAAATATTCGAATATCTTATAAATTAAAATGAAAATTTCTAATTATTTAAAGAATGTTAATTTATGGTTTGTTAAAATCAATATACTATGAACATTTGTTTAAATTAATATATATACTGCTAAAACTATATAACTATTATATAAATATCAAATGCTCGTTTACTTTTTTACGTTATTTGATGGAACTACACGTTAAAAAAAGTATACATTTTAGAATAGAATGAGATTTTACGAAGTTGATAAATATATAACTTCCTGAAAATCAACTAAGCAATATATCCTGTTTTTATTTTTAGAAACATGCAAAGAGGATAAAGAGTGTTTTAACGGAGGAAAGTGCGAAGAACAGGACTCTATCAAAACATGCACTTGTCCAGAAGGAACACAGGGGCCCTATTGCAAGGAAATTCCAAGTTGCCAGGGTTTAAAATGCGGTACCGAAGCAGAATGTAAATACGACAGTAGTGCAAAAAAAGGAACATGTCAGTGTACAGATGAAAACAAATATTTCGACGAAGTAGGAAAAACATGTAAAGGTAAAAAACATCATCTCTCTCTCTCTCTCTCTTTTTTTTTTTAAACTCAAAATTAAAATAATAATAATAATAATAATAATAATAATAATAATTTACAGAGTATATAACATAGATTACCACATTTTTTTAAGTATAATCTCATTAACAATTTAAAAGGTTTTTTTTTTTTTCATATTCAGAATTTTTATACTAATATATAAAGAGAAAAAGTTTACTTGTTTTTACATGAAGAGACCAATCTCTAGAACTGCTGAGCCGATTTAAAAACTTTTCCACAAATCAAAAGCTACACTATCCTTGCGTTGTTCAGGGGACAAAAAACATGTAAATAATACAACAATCCAGTTTTGAAAATTTGACCAAAAAACACTTACTCTACCATATATATGGGTAAGTAAAAGTAAAAAAATCTATTAACGAAAGATATCCTAAAAAAAAAAAAAAAAAAAAAAAAAAAAATCAAAAGAATTAAGTAGTGTCTGCCAGTCTATTCCATGTTCCTAGGGAAAAATATCAATTCGTGCTTCGAATTAATATTGACTTGAATCCTGGCCAGGTTACTTTTCTCTTAATTTTATTATCTTTTAATTATATTTCAATATTTAGAAACTTGCAAAGAGGATAAGGATTGTTTTAATGGAGGAACGTGCGGAGAAAAGAACTCTATCAAAATATGTATTTGCACAGAAGGAACAGAGGGAAATTCCAAGCTGTCAGGATTTAGATTGCGGTACCGAAGCAGAATGTAAATACGACAGTAGTGCAAAAACAGGAGCATGTCAGTGTTTAGATGAAAAAATATCTTTCGACGAAGTAGAAAAAAAATGTAAAAGTAATAAACACAATCTTTCTTCATAGTGCTGAAAACAATAATAATAATCATTAATTAATTAATTAATTAATTAAAATAAATAAACACATTTCATAGCACTTAAAAAAAAGAAGAAGAAGTATCCCATATGTGCATTATAAAAAGATTTTTTTTTTCACTTTTGTTATCATTTATAAAACCATATGATGCATTTATGAGATTTTTCTCCTTTTTATTCAGACATTACAATCTCAGATTGCTTACTAAAGGTTTTTAAGTAGTACCATGAATAATGTTATTAGAATACTTAAATGATAACAGAATAAAAAAAGAAAAAATATTAATTCATCATATTCTTAATAGTTAGTTTTACATAAAGTTATTGAAAGAGCATTTGGTGGCGAGAAGGGATATGAAAAGTTTTGTCAGCTTTCAAGCAAACATTCTGCACTGTAAACACTGAAATGTGGTACATCTACAATACTTTCTTGTCCCACACGCACACACATATAACACATGTATATGTGTGTATAGAAAAAGCATTATTATTATTATTATTATTATTATTAACTTATTTAGAATAAATCATCTCCCGATGTTTTCATTTTTACTATTTTATTCTAAATTCCTCGGAAAGCTAGTATGTTGTGGACACCACATGATATTGTTCTATAATTTCCTGTACAAATTCACTCACAAGGAGACATTCAAAAGGTGTCGCCTTCAAAAAATACTGAAAAGAAAAAAAAAAAAAAAAAAAAAAAAAAAAAAAAAAATTTGAGTCTACTTTTCATAAAGCACTAGAAAATGAAAAAAATTATCGGCTGAAATAAATTACAGCGACCACAAAAAATTATCAAAATTAAGCATTTTTGGCGATTTAGCGCTGTTAGGCGATAAGTTTGCTAGTACCGAGATTGCCGTGTACGAAGAGATTACACAATATTTAATATTATAATATGTGAAAAATCAGTTTTAACTTTCGACAATTTAATAACAATTTTGCCACTATTTTGAGAGAAAACATATGATAGACAGCTAGGTGCACAAAATAAACAACGATAGCTCTAACTTTTTAGAACAGAGAGAAATTATTAACATCTAAACTATTTAGCATTACAGCTTTAGTATATGATCCACTTTTTAAATCTTTGTCACTGTTTGAGGATGACTTTTTTGCGTATAATTCATTGATTAATGAAATTATGAACTTATTTTTTCTAATGCTTATATTTTTTACTATTGAATTGTTCAGTCAATTTAGGACAATATATAACAATCTGCATTTATTTCCAATGTACAGCTAGGTTTAAAATGGTGCTTATAACAGTAAAGATGCAACTTATTAAAGTGCATTTTTTCTAGAATATGATTTAGTCAGATACTTTGAAAATAAATATCTTATGTGATTAATGCAAATATTTTAAACATTTCATTAGTAGTAGTAGTAGTAGCACGACAGGTCAATTTCTTTCAGATAGCGATTTTGCATTGTCGCCATTTATTGTATTACACTTTGAATTTGCCAAGATGCCCGCCAATATCTGATTTCGCCATTTAATTCCTTAAACTATATTAAATATTGTAAGTTAAATCGGGGTATTTTTTTTTTCACATTTTTCGAAACCGTTAAGATGAAAGTGAAAAATTCATCCTTGTATTATAAAAACAAATTGCATGTTTCAAGTATTCGAGAGAGATCATCACCATTCATAAATTGGATGGCTTTTGAATTTTTGTTGACAATATTTTCTGAATAAGTATTGATTGTGGCTCTTGAATACCTGTTGCCGATATCTTCTGAATAATTATTATTGTTGGCGATATCTATTTGATATATTGATCATGATATCTTAATAATTCTTGGCGATATTTCCTGAACTTGGGTTGATGAGGGCTTCTCAATGTTTCTTGGCTACATCTTCTGGATATATACAAATGATTACACCTTGATTTTGTTACATATATATTATGTTATATGCATGTAAGAAAAAAAAATGTCCTGTCGTATTAAGTTAAACTCTGTTTTCCATCAAAATTTTCCGTCAATAGTTAAAAAACAAAAAAAATGATTGCGGATTTTATTATTATTTTCATTATTATTGCACGATTTTATAATTTATCTCTATATTTATGGCATGGCTCTATATTAAATATGTCTATTATGGTTGCATAAATGAATTACTTGGCGAAAAAGTATGAGCTTCTTCATCTCGAAATTTTAAAAATCGCTAAATAGGTCATAATAAGGATCTATACTTTTAAATATGTTTTGAGTTAAAAAAACTAAATATTTGTATATACAAATATAAATTTTTGTCTCTTCAATTTCATTTTAAAACTTTCTGGGCTTAACCTCTAACTCTATACCAATAGTTGTTTTACATAATCATGATATTCATTACTAAATCTTTTTTGTCTAACGTTAAAATAAAAACTAATACAGTGAAACATGAATAATTCGAACTTGTTTAATTCGAAATTCTGGATAATTCGAGTTTTTAATCGGTCCCTTGAATTTTGTATTAAAATAATGTTAAAAAATCGTGGATAATTCGAATTCTATTTTGGATAATTCGAATTTTTCATACGATTAACTTTAAAATATTATAGTAAAATTTTTTCCCAAGATTTTTCTCAGCTAAAATGCATTACTTATTTTGTAAGTCTTTCAAAATAAGGATAAGGAAATACAAGAAGAGTCCTACCTAGTGCATCAGAAGATATGGTGCAAATACATGAAATTCGAGGGTTTTTTGAATTAAAAGTCATTTTTGATGTAGAAGATTCTATTTTTGTATAAACTGACAGGTTGAAGTCATATGCTATGACACAAAGATTGTACTTGAAGAAGCAATAAAAAATATCTATTTTTTTAAAAAGTGTTGAATAATTGGGCTCGTAAAAAATATTGATTTAATGAGGGGGAGGGGGGGGGGTAGCAATTTTCTTAGATATAAAGTTTATATGTTAAATCTTTGATCGTAGTGTTTTAAATTTTTTTTTTATTTATCTCTTGTTTTTGACAAAATAGCATGTTTGCCAACATCCTAATTAATATTCTGTAGTGTTGCTAGTCCCGCTCTTCCTTTTTCACACCAGTAGATTTTTAAAGTAATATTTTGCGAATGCAATTGAACAAGCCAAGTTCTACTGTATTACAGTAGAACTTGGATAATTCGAAGTTGAAGGAACCTGAGAAAAATTCGAAATATCCAAAAATTCGAATTACATATACTATTTCATACTTGCCAACATACTAATTAAAACTCCATAGTATTGTTAACCCCGCCTTCTTTTTCACACCAGTATCCATTTTAGAGTATTTTTCTTCTTATTTAATCGTAGTTGCATTTGCAAAATATTACTTTTAAAATTTACTGGTGTGAAAAAGAAAGAGCGAGACTAGCAACACTACAGAATACCTATTAGGATGTTGCCATGCATGCTATTTTGTCAAAAAGAAGAGATAAATTAAAAAAATTAAAACTCTACGATCAAAGATTTAACATATAAACTTTATATCTAAGAAAACTGCTACCCCCCCTCCCCCCCATTAAATCAATATTTTTTACGAGCCTAATTATTCAACACTTTTTTAAAAAAATAGATATTTTTTATTGCTTCTTCAAGTACAATCTTTGTGTCATAGCATATGACTTCAACCTGTCAGTTGATACAAAAATAAAATCTGACACATCAGACATGACTTTCAATTCAAAAAACCCTCGAATTTCATGCATTTGCACCATATCTTCTGATGCACTAGGTAAGGGCTTTTCTTGTATTTCCTTATCCTTATTTTGAAAGACTTACAAAATAAATAATGCATTTTAGCTGAGAAAAATCTTAGGAAAAATTTTTACTGTAATATTTTAAAGTTAATCGTATGAAAAATTCGAATTATCCAAAATAGAATTCGAATTATCCACGATTTTTTAACATTATTTTAATAGAAAATTCTAGGGACCGAGTAAAAAACACGAATTATCCAGAATTTCGGATTAAACAAGTTCGAATTATTCAAGTTTCACTGTATAAAATAAACCAATAGTATAAACTTATCTAATAATATAAAATAACAATTTAAACTAATAATATATACTAAGATAAAAATATAAAATAATTTTTATTTCATCTTTATTAAATTTTTACTTAATATTTTAAAACTATCGGTTATTTTCAAATGTTTCGCTATTCTATATAATTTTTTTCTTCTCTCGAGCATCGCAAAGATGCCAATTTTTCCGACGAATGTGACGTCAGAGACAGAGAAAAAAACGGAATAATAGAAACTTTTTGTACGATGGCAAATAGAGTACATTTATAAACCCGAAGCTTTTAGTTAATAACTTCGTTAATTAAAATGATAGAAATTACTAAGCAGCTGAAATGCCTTCCTTGAAGTCGTCGGAATATACTGATATACCTTATGACGCGGAGAACCCTGCCCTCCGCGTGAACTTGCTGTCGCAAAAAAAAAAAAAAAAAAAAAAAAAATTGATGCCAGCAACAGTTACTTTTTTTTTATATATAAGAATGGGGGCTCTGCTCTCCCCTACTCTGCAGAATTTAAATAAACAACAACAACAAAGAAAAAAAGTACGTGGTTTAAAACACATTTTTTCGGCTTAGCACCATTATGTTAAGAAAATGTATAGTTTCAATTTGAAAAAAATTTGTTTGTGTCTCGTGGAGCCTTAACTCTTATATTTCATATGCTAGATTAATTAAATGCATGGTACTTTAGAAATTATTGTGTTCAGAGAATATGCTTTTCTTATGTGATAGTTTGATGAATCAAGATATTTGAAACATCCTGTATATAATAATATTAATATTAATGCCAATTTATTCTCCGATTTTCTATCTACTTGCACAGAGGTTATATTTACTTGTTACAACGGAAATTATTTTTCTGTCAAGATGGTACAGAAAAAAAGGTTATATGAAAAAAATATCAAAATAAATAAATAAATTAATTAAAAAAAAAAAAAAAAATAAGGGAAGGAAAGAATAAAAAAAGAAAAGAAATTATTCTTTTAGATTTAGTAGTTCTTTTATAAGAATGAGCCAAAAATTCATAGATTGGTTACAAAAATATTGGAATATCTTATAAATTAAAATGAAAATTTCTAATTATTTAAAGAATGTTAATTTATGGTTTGTTAAAATCAATATAATATGAACATTTGTTTAAATTAATATATATACTGCTAAAACTATATAACTATTATATAAATATCAAATGCTCGTTTACTTTTTTACGTTATTTGATGGAACTACATGTTAAAAAAAGTATACATTTTAGAATAGAATGAGATTTTACGAAGTTGATAAATATATAACTTCCAGAAAATCAACTAAGCAATATATCCTGTTTTTATTTTTAGAAACATGCAAAGATGATAAAGAGTGTTTTAACGGAGGAAAGTGCGAAGAACAGGACTCTATCAAAACATGCACTTGTCCAGAAGGAACACAGGGACCCTACTGCAAGGAAATTCCAAGTTGCCAGGGTTTAAAATGCGGTACCGAAGCAGAATGTAAATACGACAGTAGTGCAAAAAAAGGAACATGTCAGTGTACAGATGAAAACAAATATTTCGACGAAGTAGGAAAAACATGTAAAGGTAAAAAACATCATCTCTCTCTCTCTCTTTTTTTTTTTTTAACTCAAAATTAAAATAATAATAATAATAATAATTTACAGAGTATATAACATAGATTACAACATTTTTTTAAGTATAATCTCATTAACAATTTAAAAGGTTTTTTTTTCATATTCAGAATTTTTATACTAATATATAAAGAGAAAAATTTACTTGTTTTTACATGAAGAGACCAATCTCTAGAACTGCTGAGCCGATTTAAAAACTTTTCCACAAATCAAAAGCTACACTATCCTTGCGTTGTTCAGGGGACAAAAAACATGTAAATAATACAACAATCCAGTTTTGAAAATTTGACCAAAAAACACTTACTCTACCATATATATGGGTAAGTAAAAGTAAAAAAATCTGCTAACGAAAGATATCCTTAAAAAAAAAAAAAAAAAAAAAAAAAATCAAAAGGATTAAGTAGTGTCTGCCAGTCTATTCCATGTTCCGAGGGAAAAATATCAATTCGTGCTTCAAATTAATATTGACTTGCATCCTGGCCAGGTTACTTTTGTCTTAATTTTATTATGTTTTAATTATATTTCAATATTTAGAAACTTGCAAAGAGGATAAGGATTGTTTTAATGGAGGAACGTGCGGAGAAAAGAACTCTATGAAAATATGTATTTGCACAGAAGGAACAGAGGGAAATTCAGAGCTGTCAGGATTTAGATTGCGGTACCGAAGCAGAATGTAAATACGACAGTAGTGCAAAAACAGGAGCATGTCAGTGTTTAGATGAAAAAATATCTTTCGACGAAGTAGAAAAAAAATGTAAAAGTAATAAACACAATCTTTCTTCATAGTGCTGAAAACAGGAAAAAAAAAAGAGTTTACAAACAATAAAATTAGTAATAATAATAATCATAAATTAATTAATTAATTAATTAAAATAAATAAACACATTTCATAGCACTTAAAAAAAAAAAAAAAAAAAAAAAAAAAAAGAAGAAGTATTCCATATGTGCATTATAAAAATATTTTTTTTTTCACTTTTGTTATCATTTATAAAACCATATGATGCATTTATGAGATTTTTTTTCTTTTTATTTAGACATTACAATCTCAGATTGCTTACTAAAGATTTTTAAGTAGTACCATGAATAATTTTATTAGAATACTTAAATGATAACAGAATAAAAAAAAGAGAAAATATTAATTCATCATATTCTTAATAATTACTTTTACATAAAGTTATTGAAATAGCATTTGGTGGCGAGAAGAGATATGAAAAGTTTTGTCAGCTTTCAAGCAAGCATTCTGCACTGTAAACACTGAAATGTAGAACATCTACAATACTTTCTTGTCCCACACGCACACACATATAACACATGTATATGTGTGTATAGAAAAAAACATTATTATTATTATTATTATTATTATTATTATTATTATTAACTTGTTTAGAATAAATCATCTCCCGTAGTTTTCATTTTTACTATTTTAATCTAAATTCCTCGGAAAGCTAGTATGTTGTGGCCACCACATGATATTGTTCTATAATTTCCTGTACAAATTCACTCACAAGGAGACATTCAAAAGGTGTCGTCTTCAAAAAATACTGAAAAGAAAAAATAAATATGTGATTCTACTTTTCATAAAACACCTCTCCAACAGGAAAATCTTGATTAACTGAGGCCCTAACTACATTGTTTTTTCTTAATCTAAGGTCTGCCCCCAGGGATCGTGCCTAGGCCCGATCGTCTGGAACTTGTGGCTAACGATATTCTTCTAAAAATGAACTCTGAGGGTTTTAAAATTTTCGCATATGCTGATGACTTCTCTTTTATTCTCTCGGGTTTTACGAAAAAAGATCTGAAGGAACAGGCCCAGGCTTCCCTCTTCCTCTTCAGAGGAAGCACTAACCTTTGCCTTCCCAAGACTCCTTAAACTGAACCCAGTGTTGACGATTGATGGCGTCAGTGTCCGTCATGTTTAACAACTAAAAATATTTGGAATCACAATAGATAAAAACCTAAACTGGTTGGCACATTTAGAAGACCTAAAGTTAAAAACCTATAAAATCTTCCACAATTCAGAAAAAAATAGCAGGGAAGATGTGGGTCTTCTTCCTAAAAACCTGGTATAAAACACTAATAGGAAAGATTCTAACCTACGGCGCTGGCATTTGGGGGGCATCCTCACCAAAGCCTCGTCGAATAAACTAAACTCAGTACAGAGAATGTTTTTGGTCCACATTTCTGGAGCTTATATAGGCCTAGGACACATCAGGAGTCAATAGGCCTTAAATCCTACAACCTGGAGCTTATACTGATGCCCTCACAGTCATCACTGGTATTCCACATGCTCCCCTCCAATTAAAATACAAATTCAACAAAACTAATGTCCTACAATTAAATAATTCCATTCTCACAGACACTCTCTTCCCTAATATTCATGTCCAACAGCTTTCAACAGCTGGCAAATAAACCCAACACAGGATGCTGCTTCCCTTTTCATAAATTGTTCAAAAAACAGCTCCTCCCCGTCTGCTCAACTGGCGATCTACACTGGTGGCTCCTAAACCGACCATGGAGTGGCAGCTGCGCTCTACGTTTTAAACAATAACAAAGTTCTCAATCACTAGGTAGGCAGGCTCGCAGACCACAATTCGGTCTTTCAGTCTGAGGTGTTTGCCATCCTGAAGGCAGTTGACTGGTTAGAAAAAAAACTCTCCAGACTACAATCAAATTTCAATCTTCAGTGACAGCCTCTCGAGCCTGCAGGCCATAGCTCGCCACAAGAGCTGACACTTACAAGTAATTCGAAAGCCCCTATGGCTCAAATTAAAGTGTATCTATGCCTTTCTTCAAGATTTATCAAACTCAACAAAGTAAATTATTTCTCTATTTTTCCTTAATTTTTTCCTCTTCTCCTACATGGCGAATTCTGGTCATGTCTAATGTTACATCATTCCACTGAAGTACTCTCGGGAAGCAATCATCCAGCGCATGATGTTGCTATTAACCAACATTGTTCATAGGTTGTTTGGACTTGGTATAAAGACTGTGTGAACTTTATAAATAGACTACCAGTCGTCTCCGGTCCTCTTCACTTTCATGCAACTTAGTCGCTTTTTGTCGCGCGAGAGCTCAGCTCTGGCGACAATTGTAAGTCTTTTTTTTTTTTTTTTTTTTTGTTTGCTTATGCATTAAAACACGGGGGAGGCTTAACCTAAGGAGACGGGCTCTTTGAATCTCCATAGGGGCTTTGGAGCTCCTCTCTAAAGGTTAAAAACGCTCAAAACCGATGCATAGTGGTGAGCGACCTCCTTCCGTCTTAGAATCGTAGAAATAGAATCCTTAACTATAAACTTTCTACTTTGAAAATATCGCAAGGTCTTGGAAATTTAGGAAATTTTTAACGTGGCAAAATAGGGTAAAATTTCACATAAGCGTCAATCTTATTGGATGTTTTCATCGTAAAGATGACAGACCCCTTTTGAAAAAATCAGGATATTAGCATGAATATCATTTACTATGAATTTTCCGATTTAAAAATTTCGGAAGTTATTGAAAATTTACGACTTACTTAATTTGGCAGAATAGGGCAAAATTTCGCATAAACGTCCATTTTTAGAGATATTTACATCATACAGATATCAGACCGCTTTTAAAATGACATTGATGATACTGGCTTGAACATTATTGATTACAAATATTATAATTCTCAAATTTCGTAAGTCATTCTAAATTTAAGGTTTTATCAACATAGTAAAATTAAGCGATATTTTATATGCATATTTTAGATTGCTGCATTGGAAATAGTATGGAATTGCATGAAAACTAATCTACGAAACTGATTTCAATAAAATAAATTAATAGATTTGAATAAGGTAAATGTATAGAGCTGAACGTTGGGTAGAATATTAAGTGTGCCATTTCATTCTGTCCCTCTGTCAAGCGATTGGTCGTATCCATTTCTTTTAAAATGAATATAGTATATTTTATAGTAGAATTTTATGGGAAAATATATATGATTATGAACTGAGCAGAGTCCATCTGCAGATATTCTTTATTTATATTTATCGATTCTATTTAAGTTTACGGTAATTTTATAAGAAGATCAACTAAAGAATATTTTTTTTCAGTATTAAATATTTAAAAAAGTTTTTAGTGTCAAAAATAGGGTCGTTTAATTTTTTTTATTGCTATATTTGCCTCTTTATGTAATACAATAATAATGCAAAATTCCAATACGCTTGCAAATCCCTACTGTGAAAAGCACAAGGATATTTTTTTTTCTAACACTGACTAAAATCAGGAATAACACAATACTTTAATTATATGTAGAAAGTAAAAATTCACCCCTCTTTTTTTTAAAATTTCCTCTGAGTAAAATAATCTTGTTATATAAAATGAAGAAATCACGTGACTTGTTATATATACACAAATACATATACAATCGGAAATCGTTAACGTGAACACTTTTAAAATGAATTACTTTTAATATGAAATGTTTCAACAATCCCCGTCAGAATGAAGATTACTTTAGTTGCATGAAATTTAGTTACTGATACCACGAACTACTGATAGCTGGAACAAATTTTTTATCCCCTTTAAGATTCACATTAACGAGGTTCGACTCTATATATTTTTCTCGGGAATCTCGGGAATGACTGCCAGGAATTTGATGAAAATTTAGTGTCACGGGATTTTTGGATCGAAAAATTGATTGGGTTTATCCCAATCTTCAAGAAAATTTGCTTTTACTGTTAATCCTTTAACGACCAGTGTTGCCTAATGGGAGATATTGGGTTCACACGGAAATGAATATAAGGATTCAGTGAAAGTTTCGGGTTATGTTTTTTTTTTTTTTTTTTTTTTTTTTTTCTTTGTGGAGTTTAATCGATTGGACATATTCTCATCTCAAGGAAATTTGGCATTCGCTGACAATCTTTTTAGGTCAGTTTCACTATGTAGCAGCAAATAAACTTCTTGGTTCACTTGTTGAAAATTTGGTTTTATTTTTCATGTTAAAATTCGATTAAAATTTTCTTGATTGTTCAGAAAAAAAAAAAAAAAAAAAAATCCGCTGACTGTTAACCTTTAATAAGTCGGTAGCAAATTAAAAAAATAATGTAGTTACTCGGAAATGGATGTAGTGATTTTGAAGAATGTTTTACATTCAATACTTTTAAAATTACATAATTAAAAAATACATAGATTTATATTCAGGAGTATTCAAGTTTAGTGTTAACCCTTTAAATTCCGTTTGCAAAATATGTCAGAAATTGCGTTCTTTCGAAAACGTATATAACAGTTTAATCATCGTTTTGGTTTAAGTGTTTTCTGGAGTGAAATTTAGATGAGACGTATTATAAACTTTGCAAAATTGGAGTTACGTATTTTTGGAATCCTATATATAGCACAGCAGAAATTAATTTTAATGAAATGTATATAAAAAATATTACGACTTTTGACTGTTAAATTATACATCTCTTTTTCCCTGTTTTTAAGTAATGCATTCTCGTTATCTTAAATTTTACATACAAATGTAATTCGTTGGACTGTAAAAATGATGGAACGTGTCAAATAGAAGAAGGAAATGCAGTGTGTAAATGCAAAGAACAATTCGATGGAAAAGAATGCGAAATAGGTAATCTAATTTAAAGTTGTATTTTAATTTTCATGTTATATTTTAAATTTGAGAAAACAATACATTTCAGGAAATTATATAACAGTTTAATCATTCGTAAGAAAATGACAAAACTTTAACAAACTCTGGTTGTTTAACTATGTAATCGAATAAATGAAAAAAAATTCTATCCTATTAATTTAGCTAAATTATTAAATTGTACCATACGAACGGGAAAATAGGTATTATCTTAGAAATTGTTAATTTATGTAAGCAGGTAAAACTGTCGAGGAAAATTCAACCTATAATTTATTTAGATAAATTAATATCCTCCGAAATTATTTACCCAGATTGTTATAATCAGCGGTAATACTCACTAGGGTCTAGCTGACAGTAGCTTCGAGCATTTGTAAATGAAGGCAAAATATGTAACTTGATAGAATTTTGTATAAAACGAACGGCGCCTTTTCTTAGAATTTTTTCTATACATTTCAGACATTGACAAGAACAGTTTTTAAAAGTGTTTAATTATCATTCATAATTAGTTCCCCATCATACTGGTAATCCGATAGCCTGGTGCGTATTTAAACTGACTCACAATTCCCCATCATACTATAGGTATGGGGAACTTAAGTAATCGTGAAAATTTTCGACCTCGTAATTTTTCATTTTTAACCGTTTCCAAGTGTGAGGAATACGAAAACGATAAAATCTGTATGGTGCCCGTCTGTAGGATGTCTTTAGTTTGTTAGTCCGTTAGTGTGTTAGCCTGTGTACGCGATATCTCACGAACAAATGATCGCCGAGAGGTAGGACGACTTTCAAAATATTATTTATGACCATGGCAAGAACCTTATTTATTTGCAACATTCGAATTAATAAACTTTGAAAATCGTTAACTATAAACAAGCTACTTCTAAAATTTCGCATGTTAGCGGAATTTTAGGAATTTCTAAACATGGCAGAATATAGGCAAATTTCCCTTAAATGTGCTTGAAAAGAAATAATTTTAATGAAATGATGCAAGAAAAGCTTTTAAATGTTAGTTTTGATTCCAGAATTAAATTCAATAGATCATGTAAACTCGCTTTGCAACAAATTTTAAGCTTCTGCGCCATTAACTTTCAATCTGGAAAGTACACCACTCTTATATCCCTTGACATTAACCCGATCAGGATATCGTATTTTTCAGCACATTGTTAGTTTATCATGGGTCGCTGAATACCCAAGGAATGTTAGAACTCATAATTTTTAATGAAAAAAATGTAATAAAATTTTTGAACACTCTTGAATACTTCTAATTTAAGGGTAAACAAAGAATATTGCAAAAGAAAATTAAACAAATGTTTTATTTTTAATCAGAAATACGCCCATTTCTTTAAAATGCAGGCATTTACTAAAAATTTAAAACTTTTGACCACATTGAGGTATATTTGAAAAATTGAAATTGCATAATAAAGTTTAAGAATGGTATTTTTACGAAAAAAGTCATGGCCACGATAGATAGGTATTTCTTCTATACGTGGATTCTGATGCATGAGACATAAGAAAAATGGCTCGGGTCTCCAATGACCCACGATAACCTGATCGGGTTAAAAGGGATTTCGACAAAATCTAATGGCGACACATCCTACACACTCTACAAACACTCAACTGCCCGGGAAATCTTGCAAGAACCATCAGGTCCTACCTCTCCAACAGGAAAATCTTGATTAACTGAGGCCCTAACTACATTGTTTTTCCTCAATCTAAGGGCTGCCCCCAGGGATCGTGCCTAGGCCCGATCCTCTGGAACTTGTGGCCAACGATATTCTTCTAAAAATGAACTCTGAGGGTATTAAAATTTTCGCATATGCTGATGACTTCTCTTTTATTCTCTCGGGTTTTACGAAAAAAGATCTGAAGGAACAGGCCCAGGCTGCCCTCTCCCTCTTCAGTTCCCTACTAATAGAATCAGATCTAACACTCTCACCCTCGAAAACGCAAGCACTAACCTTTGCCTTCCCAAGACTCCTTAAACTAAACCCAGTGTTGAGGATTGATGGCGTCAGTTTCCGTCATGTTTAACAACTAAAAATATTTGGAATCAGAATAGATAAAAACCTAAACTGGTTGGCACATATAGAAGACCTAAAGTTAAAAACCTGTAAAATCTTCCACAATTCAGAAAAAAATAGCAGGGAAGATGTGGGTCTTCTTCCTAAAAACCTGGTATAAAACACTAATACGAAAGATTCTAACCTACGGCGCTGGCATTTGGGGGGCATCCTCACCAAAGCCTCGTCGAATAAACTGAACTCAGTACAGAGAATGTTTTTGGTCCACATTTCTGGAGCTTATACTGATGCCCTCACAGTCATCACTGGTATTCCACATGCTCCCCTCCAATTAAAATACAAATTCAACAAAACTAATGTCCTACAATTAAATAATTCCATTCTCACAGACACTCTCTTCCCTAATATTCATGTCCAACAGCTTTCAACAGCTGGCAAATAAACCCAACACTGGATGCTGCTTCCCTTTTCATAAATTGTTCAAAAAACAGCTTCTCCCCGTCTGCTCAACTGGGGATCTACACTGAAGGCTGGCAGCTGCGCTCTGCGTTTTAAACAATAACAAAGCTCTCAATCAGTGGGTAGGCAGGCTCGCAGTCTTTCAGTCTGAGGTGTTTGCCATCCTGAAGGCAGTTGAGTGGTCAGAAAAAAACTCTCCAGACTACAATCAAATTTCAATCTTCAGTGACAGCCTCTCGAGCCTGCAGGCCATAGCTCGCCACAAGAGCAGACACCCACAAGTAATTCGAAAGCCCCTACGGCTCAAATTAAAGTGTATCTATGCCTTCCTTCAAGATTTATCAAACTCAACAAACTAAATTCTTTTTTTATTTTTCCTTAAATTTTTCCTCTTGTCTTACATGGCGAATTCTGGTCATGTCTGATGCTACAACATTCCACGGAAGTACTCTCGGGAAGCAATCTCCAGCGCATGATGTTGCTATTAACCAACATTGTTCATAGGTTGTTTGGACTTGGTATAAAGACCGTGTGAAATTTGTACATTACCTGTGTGAACTTTGTAAATAGACTACCAGTCGTCTCCGGTCCTCTCAATTTCATGCAACTTAATCGCCCTTTGTCGCGTGAGAATTCTGCTCTTCCGTAAATTGTAATTCTTTTTTTTTTTTGTTGTTGTTGTTTTGCTTATGCATTAAACAACGGGGGAGGCTTAACCTAAGGAGACGAGCTCTTTGAATCTCCACAGTGGCTTTGGAGCCCCTCTCTAAGGGTTAAAAACGCTCAAAACCGCTGCATACTGGTGAGCGGCCTCTTCCGTCTTAGAATCTTAGAATAAAATCATTAACTATAAACTTTCGCCAGTTGATGGAAATTTAGGAATTTCTTAACATGGCAGAATAGGGTAAAATTTCACATAAGCGTCAATCTTATTGGATGGTTTCATCGTAAAGGTGTCAGACCCGTTTTGAAATATTTAGGATATTAACATGAATATCATTTACTATGAATTTTCCGATTTAAAAATTTCGGAAGTTATTGAAAATTTACGATTTACTTAATTTGGCAGAATAAGGCTAAATTTCGTATAAACGTCCATTTTTAGAAATATTTTCCTCATACAAATATCAGACCGCTTTTAAAATGACATTGATGATACTGGCTTGAACATTATTGATCAGAAATATTATAATTCGAAAATTTCGTAAGTTAGTCTAAATTTAAGATTTTATCAACATAGTAAAATTAAGCGATATTTTATATGCATATTTTGGGTTGCTGGATTGGAAATAGCACGGAATTGCATGAAAACTAAACTACGAAACTGACTTCAATAAAATAAATTAATAGATTAGAATAAGGTAAATGTATAGAGCTGAACGTTGGGTAGCTTATTATGTGGGTCATTTCATTCTGTCCCTCTGTCAAGCGATTGGTCGAATCGATTTCTTTTAAAATGAATATAGTATATTTTATAGCAGAATTTAATGGGAACATATATATGATTGTGAACTGAGTAGAGTCCACCTATGCCAACTAGTTTAGTCTTAGATGCAGGTATTCTTTATTTATATTTATCGATTCTATTTAAATTTACGTTAATTTTATAAGAAGTTCAACTAAAGAATATTTTGTTTTGTAGTATTAAATGTTAAAAAAAAAAAAAAAAAAAAAAAAAGTTAGTGTCAATTTTAGTGTTGTTTACATTTTTTTATTGCTATAATTGCCTGTTTATGTAATACAATAATAATGCAAAATTCACACACGCTCGCAAATCCATACTGTGGAAAGCGCAAGTTTTTTTTTTTTTTTTTTTTTTCATTAGGATTTAAGATTAGAAATAACATAATATTTTTATTATATATAGAAAGTTACTGAAACTTTCACCTCTTTAAAAAGAAAAAAAATCTCTCTATTTAAAATCCTCCTCTTGTATTTAAATGATAAATCACGTGACTTATTATATATATATATATATATATATACATTAGGGTGGTCCTTGAAAATTAACATTTAAACATTTGAATAGGGCGCCGACTTATTTTGTTCTTTGTATAAGACTTACACAAAAATTTCAACCGTAACTTGTGAAAATGACGGAGAATGTGAAATTGAAAACGGTGAACCTGTTTGCAAATGCCCTGCGAAATATACTGGAAAACACTGTGAAACTGGCAAGTAGATACAATTCAAAAAACAAATAAAAATAAAAATCTTAGTGTAATTATTATTGTAGTTGTAATTGAGATATATATTACTATTATTGGTACACACAATAATTTCAAAATGAAAAATCCATTTCAATTTTTCTGTAAATATGCAGGTTTTGTAAAGACTCGCAGTTGTCTAGTTTTCTTCAAATACTTAATTTTAACAATACATTTTTTAAAACTTAAGGAATATTATAACAAAAAAAATGCTATAAAAACTAGTGACGGACAAAAAACTATAAAAATCAGGGATCTTACGGACCATGAATTATTTGAATTCAAATATGTTTAAAATTGCGATTATTTTTATGTACTTGTTTTTTCTTAATAGGTAAGGCGTAAAATTTAAATTTCGTCCAACAATGTCGATGTATTTACAACTTATTTATTCAGAATTTGATGCAATATTTTCCTTAATAAGTGTTTTTTTTTTTTTCAGGAAATTTTTCCTTTTTACATGTGAAATTAATAAAAATTGTATTAAAAAGAAAAACTGTAAACTATTACACGAAATGTTACATCGAAAAATAAAATTTGGTGTTTAAATTCATATATGACTCAGATCACCAGAAAAATTTTAAGAAGCTGTTGCGCAAATTTAACTGTATATATATATATATACTAGCAGGCTTTGCCCGCTTCGCTGGCCACTAAATTTAAAGGAAACTCTTTTCTATATAGCTTTATAAAAATAAAATAAAATAAATTACTGAAATTGTTCAAAAGTTCGCTCCAGGTCCCTGCTGCATTCGGCAGCGATTTGGTCATCCACTGCAACTCGGTCGCTTGTCCCTATTACCTGCGACAATAGTTTACCAATGAGCTTCCATTTAGGTGCTTATTATATAACAATTTCGAAATAGATAGTATCGAAAAAATTGGAGTTTCCCTTTTATATTTGAATCCCAGTTACATGTGAACAACACTATACGTGTTGTTCACATGTAACTCGGACTGGACTCAAATGTAACTGGGTTTAGACAACATAATATTTGCTTTTACGTTATTTCATACGTTTATTTTGTTTATCCAATCAATCATTAAATGACAGCAATTTCACGCCAAATATTACAATATGCTGTGACCGGCTACGTCTGTCGCATGAGACAATTAATTATTTGTGTTTATATATAATTCATGGGTTGTAAACCTGATAGTACAGCCTTAATATAGTTCTCTTTGGCGGCTTTTGAATTTTTGTCACCATTTTAGACTTAATCCATTGTAACAATAAGACTTAATACCTTGTAACAATATGCTATGAGCGCTATTTCTGCCATATTTTAGACAACTAATCTTTTTATGGTTATATATATTTCCCATTAAACATATTTTTATTTATTTATTTAAATATTAATTTGAATTTTTCAAATATTTCTATTCGACAGCGTGCAAGTGCAGTAACACACAGAGGCTCATTTGTTTGTATGATAAATTAGCATAGTGATTATTATATAAAAAAATAAATAAATAGGTAAACATTATCGTGTTACACAACTTTATTATGTTGCTCCACTGGCGGCTTTTGAATTTTTGTCGCTATATTAGCGATGGATTTTTTTTTTTTTTTTTTTTTTTTTTTTTTTTTCTTTTTTGTATGAAAAGGGAAAGACTATTTTGCTAATAATTTTACCAGACTCTTTTTTGTTTATACATAAGAATCCTTTATATTCTGCTTATATTTTTAATGGTTTTTATGTTTAAAATAGTGCTTGTTGAAATAAATTTCCTATCTTTAAAACTGCATTTGTTCTGTAAATTTTGTGTAAAAATAAATCATTTATGTTTTTATATATTAGATGCGCTACTTAGATTAAAATGGCTGTTGCTATATTAAATTTCTTGTCGAAAAACGTTCGGTGTACTTCAACCCCAAAATTTAAAAAATCGCCCAGCAGGATCTGTTAATGAAACTGATAAAATAAAAATATGGTTCATAGAGTTTAAATAATCTATTTAAAAAAACTTTTAAAACCCAAATTATTAATGTATCGTATCACATACATAGATATAGTAATAATATATAGATTGATCATTGGGGAGAAAAAAGTGATTCCTTTTCAGTCGGGAAAAGACGGCGATTCTACCAAAATATGGCAGTCTTTCTCCGAGTGAATACACACGGAAATACACACGAATGTTTTAGTAAATAAAATTCATGAATATTTACTAAAGGTGAATGAAAAGCTCCAGATATAGTTTCAAATTCATTCTTCTTTTTTTTCCTTTTTTCCTTCAATACCACTTAATGGCTGATTCCAAAGCTTTTTTTCGGCATCAAAAATCTTTGCACGATAATATGGGGATGATAGATCTATATATATTATTATATCTATGATCACATAATTCTTTTCGAAGATAGAATAAAACTTAATTTGAAAAAAAATAATAATAATAACTTTTGTTTATTAACCAAAATAAATTGATGAAATTTGAAATGCAAGTTGGTCTTGTGGGGTACAGGCTGTATATTATATTTTTGTGTTCGTGAGAGAAAATTTAAAAGAATTTGAAAACTGCAATTTTTAATCCCACTTAAAAATCATGTGACTTAATGTGAAGCAGATTTTTCATTTTTTGTCTCCTAACGGTTTCCATACAATCTTCTGCTGTTGCCACCTAAAATTCATACTTTAGTTAATTTTAAAAAATCTAATTGTCCGATTGATAAGCTGTTTAATGCATCGTATTTCCAAAAATTTTCCCTTTCATTTGCTATCTTATTTGTAACGATGCGACTGATATTTCTAATTTATTTTCTTATCTTTCTGATTTATTTTCCTCATTTTAAATAAATGTACGTTATTTTTTTTATTTTTTATTTTTTTATTTTTTTTAATTATTATTATTTTGTCGAAAAAAAAATTGGCAACAGTTAAATTATGGATAAAATTTTAAAATTTAAATGACTTATTATTTTCACATTTTAATTAATTAAGAAAAAACTAATCATCCGATTGATAAGCTGTTTAATGCATCGGATTTACAAAAATTTTCCCTTTCATTTGCTATGTTCTTTGTAACGATGCGACTGATATTTCTAATTTATTTTCTAATCTTTCTTATTTATTTTCCTCATTTTAAATAAATGTACGTTTTTTTTTTTTTTTTTTTTTTTAATTATTATTATTTTGTCGAAAAAAAAAATTGGCAACAATTAAATTATGGATAAAATGTTAAAATTTAAATGGCTTTTTTATCAGAAATTAGAAGGTTATTATTTTTACATTTTAATTAATTAAGAAAAAACTAATCAAAAATTCGAAAATCTGACTTCGATGTGCACAATGACCCTTCGGGGGGCACCTTTGTGTTAAATCTCGTGACTGTCCGAGCTACCGTTTTCGAGATCAGCGAAATATACACATATTGCTCACTTAATAGTATAAGATATATATATACCTATATATGCATATATATAAATATAACGTAATAAATCGTACTTAGGCTTTCAATATGCAATTACAAAATTAGAAAATGAAGGAAATACGTTCATTGACTAGATTATAATCAATGTTGTGGGGTAAAACATGGCATTCTTTCCCTTCAACCAATTTTGAAAGTATAGATATCAACATTGTCAGGTTTAAAAAAGAAAAGAATATATTTTTAAATATTTTTTTGGAATTTTTAAGTTTATTCGTCTTTAACGCTACTTGCTGTTTCCAGAAAAATGTTCAACTGTAAAATGTCAAAATGGTGGAGAATGTGAGGTTGAAAAAGGTGAGCCAGTTTGCAAATGCCCTGACAAATATACTGGGAAATACTGTGAAACTGGTAAGTACATTTAGTTCAAAAAACAAATAAAAATAAAAATGTTATTATAACTATTGTTATAGTTATAATTGAGATTTATATTACAATTAATGGTACACCATAAATTTAAAATGTAAAATACATTTTAAATTTTCTCTAAATATGCAGGTTTTATAAAGACTCGCCATTGTCTAGTTTTCTTCAAATAGTTAATTTTAACAATACATTTTTTAAAATTTAAGGAATATTATAAGAAAAATTGCTATAAAAACTAGTGACGGACAAAAAACTAGAAAAATCAAGGATCTGAAGGACCATGAAATATGTGAATTCAAATATTTTTTTTAATTAGGATTATTTTTATGTAATTTTGTTTTCTTATTAGGTGAGGCATAAAATTTTAACTTCCGTCTACCATTATCGTGACTATCTGCAAATGGACTCTTAGTGATACACAGATGCATTCCAACCTTCTTGCTTGCGCATCCCACTCGCGGGTACAAAAGGCGAGCCAATCTGTAACAGCTCATTAGCTCGTCAGCTTCTTTTATGTTTTATGCTACTTCTTGCTTTAGCATTTTCTAGACCTTGCCTGAGCTCGGCCGATTCTTTTCGCGCTGCTGTCACATCTACTTGCTCTCTCTTAGTTCATACTTAGTATGTTTTCGTACATTGGTACGAATTAACCAAGTTAGTTCTTATTCCGTTGCACTTTTTTTCTTCTACATTTGTAAATTAATATTGAAATTTTATCCCTTTTTGTTTACCCTTCTGACTTTTATTTTCAATTGAAGTCATCACAGGGATCAAATTGTCATACTTTCCAACCTGTAAACAGATATGCCTAGTTTTACAAATGAAGAGTACACGGATATGCATTTTGTGTATGGATTTTGCGATGGTAACTTTCGGAGAGCCGAAGAAGAGTACTGTCTACGTTATCCACATCGTCGTGCTCCCAACCGTTCTGTATTTGCCGCAATTCATCGAAGGATTAGGGAGAGTGGGTCTTTCGGCAGGGTGTACGAAAAGGGCCATGGTCGCCGCTCCGCAAACCGCTGAGGAGTCCGTACTCGACCGAGTGGAGGAAAATACAAATATGAGTTCATGCATACTTGCGAGAGAAGGTGTAATCTCCCAAAGTAAAGTGATGAATGTTTTGCGCAGAAACCGGTATGATCCTTACCACTTCACACCGGTACAAGAATTACGCCGCTTAGATTTCCAAAAGTGGGTAACATTCTGCTGCTGGCTTTTGGAGCGAGATACTGAGGAACACCATTTCCTTAGAACGATACTGTGGACAGATGAGTCACTTTTCATTCGGGATGGAATGTTAAATTTACATAACTCGCATCATTACGCTCAACAAAATCCATTTGTAACACGAAACTCATCGTTCCAGACGCGATTCAGCTTAAATGTTTGGCTTGGAGTGGTTGGCGATCGCTTGATAGGTCCACATGTGTTCCTTGGTCATCTGACAAGCAATACATATTTGGAGTTTCTGGAACATCATCTTCCAGGATTACTTGATGTCATTCCTGTACCCCAACGAGCGTAAAGCATTTTCCAACACTATGGGGCCCCTGACATTCTTCTAATGCCGTTCGGTACTTCTTGACTCAGCAGTATCCGCGATGGATTGGTCGTAATGGACCAATTTCTTGGCCACCTAGATCGCCAGATCTAACTCCATTGGACTTCTATGTTTGGGGTTTCCTGAAGCAAGAATAAGAAGCCGGCTCGACGATGCAATAATAAAACTGAGGGATGAGCTTTCGCTAAGCACTACTGTGGTTTCCGTTCGTAAGCGGGCAAGGGCATGTATCAGGTGTGGGGGGTGACCAATTTCAGCAGCGGCACTAAATTTTACACATCCTTTCGAATGCATATGTGCTTTAATCATAAACGTGAGATACGTCTTTTTTTTTTTTTTTTTGCATATTCCTTTGTGAAAGACGTGAGAAACGTCATACTTCTTTTGTTTCCATTCCATTGTGTTTGTAAACTTAATACAACTGCTACTTTTCTTGTTTGTTTTCAAACTTTCTTTTTTGCGTCTGACAAAACAGCGGACTGAAGGCGGACATGAAATCAGGAACGACCATGGCACACCGTGTGTCTCCTTCTCGACGAATGTCGAGTTCAATGATGAATGTTTTTCAAACAAAAGGCTAAATTTCTCCTGAACTAGAACACCAATAAGGTTTATTGTGAGCTCATTTTAAAGCTTGTGGAATGGAGAAGTTTTTGGTAAATTTGACCGATTGTAGCTTGAACGGTGTTTGCAGAATTGCCGGTTAAAGAATTTGGCGACAACTCGATTTTAAACTTCGCCAATGTTTTAGCGCTTGTAGCTCGCCGTCAAATTAAGGTATCCTGATATAAATGGTGTCACCCGATAGGACTTTTTCTGATCTTTCCAAATATGTGCTTATTTTAAGTCTTTCAGGAAGCTCACAAATCTGGGTTTTTTCAGACGGGATGAAAAAAACAGATTTTTTTTCTATCCACCATAACTCGAAAACGGTTAGAGATAGGACAGGGTTTCTATGGTGTTTTATGCTCCCCATGGGCTGTTCTATCACCTCTTTCTGTTTGGCAGATTATGTCAAACTCACCCTGTATATATATATGTATATATATATATATATAAGGTAATAAATCGTACTTAGGCTTTCAATATACATTTACAAACTTAGAAAATGAAGGAAATACGTACATTGGTTAGTTTATAATCAATTTTGAGAAGTAAAATATGGCATTCTTTCCCTTCAACCATTTTTGAATGTACAGATATTAACATTGTACATAATAACTGCGTATAACTTATATAAAATATTTTCAAAATTTTGTGTATTCTTTTTTCAGTTACACATGATAATTATTCTCAGACACGTATATAATATACATATAAATAATATATATTTACTATCAAACATAATCCTTTGATGACGTTCAAAAATTAATATTTAAATTGGTTGAATTCAAGAGGAAATTATATATTTATATAAGAAAAAAAAATCTCATTTACTTTACAATTTAAAACAAAATACATTTTCTTTCTATAATTTCGAAAGGAAAAAAATATTTATTTCATTTTTTATTATTTTTCTTTTACAGAAAAATAAGTAAAATTTTTACTGTCTAAGTTCAATTTAAAGACACATTTCTGTTTTTAAATAAATATATGTTTATATATATATATATATATATATATATATAGTGTCAGTCTTTCCTCTAAGTTAAAATCAGTTCTATATTTTTGTGTGTTGGTATTGTTTTGTATCTAATAATTGCTAAATTTTACGTTGAAATTTTATTACGATATCTATCATTTATATATATATATATATATATATATTTAAATAAAAAATTAAATTCTTAGTGATATTCTGACAGTTATTATTAATATAAAAATAGTTAAAAAAAAAAAAACTGAAATACTGCTATTATTAATATATAAGTGATATCAGGACCATTACCAATTTTTAAGTTTATTCGTCTTTAACGCTACTTCTTATTTCCAGAAAAATGTTCAACTGTAACATGTCAAAATGGTGGAGAATGTGAGGTTGAAAAAGGTGAAACAGTTTGCAAATGCCCTGACAAATATACTGGAAAATACTGTGAAACTGGTAAGTACATTTAGTTCAAAAAGCACATAAAAATAAAAATGTTATTATAACTATTGTTATAGTTATAATTGAGATTTATATTACAGTTAAGGGTATACACCATAAATTTAAAATGTAAAATCCATTTTAATTTTCTCTAAATATGCAGGTTTTGTAAAGACTCGCCATTGTCTAGTTTTCTTCAAATAGTTAATTTTAACAATGCATTTTTTAAAATTTGAGGAATATTATAAGAAAAATTGCTATAAAAACTAATGACGGACAAAAAACTAGAAAAATCAAGGATCTGACGGACCATGAAGTATGTGAATTCAAATATTTTTAAAATTAGGATTATTTTTATGTACTTTTGTTTTCCTATTAGGTGAGGCATAAAATTTTAACTTCCGTCTACCATTGTTGATGTACACAACTACTTTAATCAGGAATTTATACAACATATTATTTAACTATTATTATTATTTTTTTTTTTTTTTTGAGGAATTTTCCCCTTAATACATATGGAATTGATGAAAACAGTATTATTGAAAACTATTACACGAAATGTTACTTAGGAAAAGAAATTGGTGTTTAAAATCATACAAGATTAAAATCACGAGAAAATTTTAAGAAGCTTTTTTGTAAATTTAACCCCTGTGGCAGAATTTTTTCTGTCTTTCTGCGACAAATCTCACTAGACCTAATTTCGTTCTTCAAGACGATATTATTCAATAAACAGTAACACATGAAAAAGTTACTTACCTACAGCTAGAATTTCTGAGGAAATAGTGAAGAGCTATATGCTCTATTTAATTTTGTTATAATTTGTAATGTTTTAACTAGATAAAACAATAATATGAAAATGTAAATCATATTTTATAGTACTGGTTTACAAAGTTAATGAAACACCCTGACCTTATTTTAATTAGTGTTGTAGAAAAAATAGAAAAAAATAAGAATAAGAGTGTTAAGGTATGAAATGTTTTAATTAACATTTTTTTTTTTTTTTTTTTTTTTAATACAATTTTTTATTGTTCAAACATAAATATATTTTTACACAATAACTTATCTATGAATCCACAAAATAATAGCCAAATGAGTTTTTTAGAATAAATTGTAAAACTATAATAATATAAAATCAAGAGAAAATATCTGGTGTGAAACAACCAGACGACTTCCATTACCCACTATTACACATATTATATGCATTTTTTGGACACAATGTGATCAGACGATATAAAAGTGACCTGAAGAAATAGAAACCTAACATTTTTGTGGTAAGATAAACTTTATACACATATAAAGACTAAAACGAAGCTTACATACAGCGATGTAAAAAAAAAAAAGGGGGAAAAAATGGTAAAGTTATTTTTTGAAACACCAATTTTCGAGATCTACCTAAACAGGGTAGCTGTTAATTTTCCTCTAATAACTACGTGATACATTAGAAAAGAATGGATTTATATAACAATTTTCAAGAAAATCGTTAGAGCCGTTTTTGAGATAACAAATTTTACAAAAAATCATTTATTGACCGGAAAACAATAATTACATACAAAAGGATATTTAAAAGAGAGTTAATAGGGCGAGTTTGAAAATAAATCCGTACAGTCGTTTTTAAAGGAATTGAAAGGAATTGAAATTGAACTATTTATACAGGACGCCTATCATTTTTCCTGAAATAACCAACTATATCATTCGAAAGGACATCTAATGGAGTATTTATACAGCAAATTTGAAGAAAATCGTTTGAGCCGTTTTTGAGATACGGACTTATGGTCCCACTTTCGGTTTTTCAATTTTTACCAAAATTTGGAACATTCATCTGTACACCGGACTTGTTTCAATTCTAAATTTTCGTAGCTCTATCTTTATTAGTTTCCGAGATATAATAGACAGAAGTGTCCCCACACACACACACACAAATACACATTGACCAATAGCCAAAAACCACTTTTTTGGACTCAGGGGACCTTAAAACGTGCAATTCAGGTGAAATCTCGATATCGAATTTTCAGACTGTTGCTTTAAATGGGACCACAGAGTAAAAGCAGATTGCTTTTAACATTTAATAATATAGAAAAGAAGAATTACACTGCGCCGGCGTTCTATGCCGCGCGCTTAGAACAGCTTTTTCGTACAGACTCTTCTGTTGATTACGTAATACAGATACGTCACATTTGACGTCATGCCAGGTGTGCGCTGGTTTGTTAGCAAATGATATGAGGAAACATGTATTGAAAATTCCTACATTTCCCTCTTTTTTGCAATAAATGTTTTGAAAATAAAACATATTTATACATTATAATAGCATATTAAAAAAATGTTTTGGCGACATTTTGTAAAAGAAACAGAAACCTCTCTAACAACACACCTTACCCCAGTACATGCATAGGATATCCTCAGAATAAAATGACATCCTGATTATGTACTGTGAAAAAAATGTGTTTTTAGGAATATTATTGTTGGTTATTGCTCTTATCTTGACCGGATTAGCTTCAGATCAAGATTTCTTAAAATCATTAGGGAAGCGATAAGGACGCCAAGCGGGAATGCTGTCCTCTTCGGAGGCAAAAAAATGGCGGTGATGCGCCTATTATTTTATTTAGGGGCTCTACTTGTTAGGAAATGATATGAGGAAACACACATTGAAAATTCCTACATTTCCCCCTTTTTTCAATAAATGTTTCGAAAATAAAACATATTTATACATTATAATAGCATATTAAAAATTACAGAAAATTATTTTTATGCACAAATTACTTAAAATGAGAGAAGTGTTAGTAAAGAAATAAAATTATAAACAAATAATTATAGTTAATATAATAAAATAAAATATATAAAATATAAGTAGTTAATTTCTTAATGAAAACACAGTTTAAATATTTTTTGAGTTCATCTGTCTTGAGTAGTAACTCCTATCATATCACAACATTTTTCGTGTTTAAATGTGTTTAAACTTTTTTCTTAAAATGTCTGCAGGTTGTTCCTCTGATGATATATATTTTATGTCTATTAGTTTCTTATTGTAATATCATTTGGAATCGTATATCATTTGCATATCATTGTATATATCTTATTGTATATCATTTTGGAATCGTTGCCAAACAGTAGTGGCACCAGAAATTCCCCGACGGGGGGACACCACCTCCCCGACAGGGGGGCACTACATAAAGAGAGTTTATTATATGAGTATTTATCAAAAAGTGCAATACTGTTAATAATATTACTGTTAATGTCAATATTTGTACCATTCAATTTGTTAGTACTCCTCATGGTTGTGGAGATCATCGTGTAACATACAGACATTTTCTAAAAATATTGTTGGCAAAACGTGTTCTGGACCTCTCAAAACGTGTATATTCATGGAAAACTGTAAGCTGAACATTTTTACGAATCCAATACTTTCTTCTATTAAATATGGAATGGAAAAACTGGAATGCTCCAAATTTGTAAAAGGAAAGAAAAATGTTGTTAAAAGTAGAAAAACTGAAAATTTTGTATTTGTTCCCCCGAGAGATTTTAGGAGTATGCCCCGATGGGGGGTCACAGACTCCCTGATGGGGGGGGCTGTGCCCCCCCGGCCCCCTAGCTGGCGCCACCCCTGTTGCCAAAGCCTAGAGATAACATTTTTGACGATTCTAAGTTCCTTCGATACTTCTATCTGAGCACGCCCACATTCCAGTCGGCCGATAATTCTGCCACGTAAAAAATCATCCACATGCGTCCTCTCTGTCATAACTATTCTGCTGTGGCACTGAGCAGCTTACAGAACGCTTGTGAACAATTTTCCTTCTTTGCTCCTATTCCTTATCTACCCCTTTCTCACACTTTCGTCATTGTGATATATTGGCGTCGTCTAATGGATTCCTATAATTTGCACATTATTCTCAAAGATATGTATGTTATTTATACAGGTGTAATTTTTGCATTAAAGTTCGATTTCCGTGTGATTCTGAATTATCCTTAATTTATGGACATGAGTGTACATTTTAGTTCTATAATTTCGAAAGAATTTTTTTTTTTTTTTTTTTTTTCAATTTTTATTATTATTCATTTACGGAAAAATAAGTAAAATTTTTATTGTCTAAGTTCAGTTTAAAGACACATTTCTGTTTTTAAATATGTATATATATACATATTTAAATTAAAAATTAAATTCTTGGGGATTAATTCTGACAGTTATTATTAAAATAAAAATAGATAAAAAAAAAAAAAAACTGAAATACTGCTATTATTAAAATATAAGTGATATAATGTCAGTTATCAGATAAACCTACTTTCAGAAGCTGTTATAAGAGAAATATACAAGAGTATAAATAAAAGCAATAGATGAAAAGCATAAATATAATTTAAGAAAAAGGTCATAGTATTTTGGAGTTCTCACAAAAAAGTTTTAAAAAGCAAAAGATTTTTTTTTTTTTTTTTAAATACTTTTGTGGAATTTTTAAGTTTACTCGTCTTCAACGCTACTTCTTATTTCCAGAAAAATGTTCAACTGTAACGTGTCAAAATGGTGGAGAATGTGAGGTTGAAAATGGTGAACCAGTTTGCAAATGCCCTGACAAATATACTGGAAAATACTGTGAAAGTGGTAAGAACATTTAGTTAAAAAAACACATAAAAAATTAAAATCTTACTATAATTATTATTATAGTTATAATTGAGAATTATAGTAATATTAATGGTATACACCATAAATTCAAAATGTAAAATCAATTTTAAATTTTCTGTAAATATGCAGGTTTTGTAAAGACTCGCCATTGTAGTTTTCTTCAAATAGTTAATTTTAACAATACATTTTTTAAAATTTAAGGAATATTATAAGAAAAATTGCTATAAAAACTAATGACGGACAAAAGACTAGAAAAATCAAGGATCTGACTAACCATGAAGTATGTGAATTCAAATATTTTTAAAATTAGGATTATTTTTATGTAATTTTGTTTTCTTATTAGGTGAGGCATAAAATTTTAACATTCGTCTGCCAGTGTCGATGTATGCACAACTACTTTACTCAGGAGTTTATACAACATATTCTTTAACAATTGTTATTCCTTTTTTTTTTTTTTTTTTTTTTCAGGAATTTTCCGCTTAATACAAATGAAATTAATGAAAACTGTATTATTAAAAACTATTACACGAAATGTTATTTAGGAAAAAGAAATTGGTGTTTAGAGTCATATATTATTAAGATCACGAGAAAATTTTAAGAAGCTATTGTGCAAATTAACAATATATATATCACGTATTAAATCGTACTTTGGCTTTCAATGTGCAATCACAAATTTAAAAAATGAAGAAAACACATTGATTAGATTATAGTAAATGTAGTGGAGTAATGCATGGCATTCTTTCCCTTCAAACATTTTTGGAAGAATAGATATCAACATTGTAAATAGTAACTGCATGTAAATTAAAGAAGATAATGTGTCACTAACACGACTTTCTCTTACACTGAAATTTAATACTATAAATACAGGTTCAAAATTAAGAGATAAGATTATGTGTACTGTTACCCGATAATGAGTACTGTTAAGAGATAAGATAATGAGTATTGTGTTAACCAATGTTTAAAAAAAAAAAAAAAAAAAAAAAAAAAAAAACGTTTTATTATTGCACCTATATTTATGTAGTATTCAAATCTGTTATAAAAATTAAAAGTTCACTTAAAATTATTCAGTCATCTTTCACACGCACCATTCGTTGAAATTTATCGTTCTTGATCAAACTTTTCCAGCAACAAATTGACATTAATTTGAAAATACAACTTCTGGATCTCCTGAAATTATTCGTTTTTAAGTTATTCTAAGAGCCAGACAAAGATCAAACTTTAAAAATCTTAACTTTGGTAATCAGGTTCCCTCAAAAGGTGTAAATACACAAAAAATAAGCGATGAATATTTAGCTTAAAACAATGTATTATATGTCTATGAAGAATTTATTTCTATTCCTGAGCAGCTTTCCTGGACATGGTAAAATACTATAGTAAAGCACTTCCACTAACAATAAAAAAAAAAAAAAAACGTTTTCGCTTAAATATATGCAACCCTGTATATCTTTTGAAGAATATTTACAAAGCACATAGTGCACCTACATATAATCCTATAGTAAAAATATACGACACAACCTGAAATTCCGTTCCATCAATTTTGAGCTTTTGTCGCACTATAACCTAGTTCTTTTGTGCAGCCCTGTAAATGAACAATGAATGATTTTCCTGCCATATTCTACAAGAGGCATTTTTTATGCATATAAAAGTATATATTCATTTCATTTGGTTTAGTTCAGTCTATAGATGTGAAACTCTACTTATGTGCAATTTCTCCCATAGACGTAATATATTTGAATACTCTTGAGTGTCCCTGTACACTAGGGTGACCAGATGTCCTCATTTTCTGAGGACAGTATTCATTTTTCAAGTGTTGTCCTCAGTTGCTTTCAAAAGTTCTCATATTCTCATTTGTCCTCATTTTTCAGTAATTTCCTTCTTTACATAAAATTTCAACATTAGAGATGCTGCTGACCTTATTAGTTTTTAATACTGATTCCACAATTAAACACAGCATTAAAAAAAATCACGATTCCTTGATTCATTCCATTCATTTTTAAATAATCTCCATTACTAGACAATACACAGAATATATTTTTATAAGGAAAATGCAGGTGACGTCACGCGCAAACAAACTTGTTTATACTCAGAGCACTGCTCATCAACTCAGGGCAAAACCTTGGTATTTCCACCAATATTGTTCTTTTGCCACTCGTGAATGGCAAAGATTGGTTGACGGAGCGTGTGTTTGTAAACATGCCCTTTCCTTATAATGGTAGATTTTAGTCTTTGCAATTGAAAAATGGGCCCTCCGTGGCCGAGTGGTTATGTCACCACACTGCTAATCAACGAGATATATAAAGTAGAGTGATAAATGGTAACCCTTGAGAAGGTCCAAGATGAGTCATGTGACATGCTCTCCTTGCACCTGCGTATTCGATGGTTCCCTTGGTAACAGCTTATTTTCAATAAATTTCTATCGCAACGGTTTGGAGATTGTTCTTCTCATAAGTCATAAACGCCAATGTTTTTGTTTACTTGCGTAGTTTAATATTCTTTTGTTCTAAAACATTTTGATTTTGATTTACTTCTCTTTTATTTCGTGTAGTTGAACTTTAACCGACAAAATGCTTAAAAATAGTTGAAAAATTATTATTTGTTGTTAAATTTAGCTCTTTAAAAGTTTAAATTTTCTTTTATAAACACTTTTAAACTTTGTTGGGAAACGATGAAAAAAAAAGGTATTTTATTATTTATTAAAATGTGAAATATGTGTAAAATTATTTTAAAAACAATTTATTTCGTCATAGGACTGTCATGTTGCCTAATAATAATGATAATTTGTCGAACTGATATTTTAAATGCCAAAATAGCGATAAAAGGCCAAACACAGCAACCTATTCGAGCATGTCACGTGATTCATCTTGAACCACGGAAAGTTAATCCATCATCCATTGAACCAGCACTCTAATTTATATATCTTGTTGCTGCTAATCGCCTTCGAGCGTAAGAGAGCGGGTTCGATTCCCGCGCTGGCCCTGGGTGTTTTTCCATTTCTTCGTATTGTAATTCTGTCATGTGCTATCTGTAATTATCTGACGAAGATTTACAAGCGGACTACGAGTCAAGCATACAAATCTGATATATATGTTATTAATAAAACAATAAATTGAAAAACTTTTTTAGCAAGATTGAAAACTGAATAAGTCAGGGATAGGAGCTGAACGCAGATTACGGTCGGCAGCAAAAGTACCCGAGCACTAGTCAATAATTCTGATATCAAAAAAGTATACTTAAAACTGTTTTGTTAAATAAATCCTTGTCGAATCATGTTCTCAGACTGACTAAGAACATGACTTGACAAGGATTTATTTAACAAAGCAGTATTAAGTGTACTTTTTTTAGACAGGGATTATTGCTAGTGCTCGGATACTTTTGCTGCCGACTTTACCTTGTTGACATCTCACAATTTTTTGCTCTCTAGTTAGTAAATAGAGCTACTCGAAGATCAACATAATAGCTCAGTTTGTAGAACATTATTGCTTTATGCCGTCAGATTAGAGGTCAATTCCTATTCCTTGTCTAGCCAGTTTTTGACATTGTTCAGTTTGTCTTTTCCTTTTAAAATGTTATTTATTGGATCATTTTCATATGAAGTAGTTATGATTTCGTTTACACTAAAAAATTGGTCTATAGAACAGTAACAATTGAATTAAAACAGTTTATAAAAGTATTAATAGAAGTAGATATAAAATAATTTAGTATTTTCCTATCAACCGCATATTAGAAATTAATACTTTTGTATAAACAGCATATTATACGAAGAGAAGTATAATGTGTACAAGTTTATGATAATGTTTCTCGTAAATTTAATAATGCTTATATAAATAATGTTTATCGTATAAGTTCGTAAGTAGTATAAACTTATCATAGAGACGATTAATGGCTGCAAGTGGGGTTAATGTAAGCTAATTTTATGCTATATTTTATGAAATTTTGTGTCCTCAGAAATGTCCTCATTTTAGAAGAAATTTGTCCTCATTTTTCTCATGGAAATGAGGACATCGCATAATTTGTCCTCATTTTGCATTAAAAAAATCTGGTCACCCTACTGTACACGAACCATTTGCTTCATCTCAACGAAATGTTTAGTGTGACTATATGGCACACTATGTGACCCTATATGGCACACATTTAGAATACTATGTTTGGAATCTCTTATTTCAAATTTCTTTATTTTTCATTTACAGAAAAATAAGTAAAGTTTTTATTGTCTAAGTACAATTTAGAGAGACATTTATGTTTTTTAAATATACATTTTAAAAAATAATAAATAAAATTCTGGGTGATATTCTTACAGTTATTATTAATAAAAAATAAATTCAAATAAAACTGAAATACTACTATTATTAAAATATAAGTGATAAGTAATATTAATTATCAGATAAACCAACTTTCAAGAGCAATTATAGGAGAAATATACAAGAAATAAAAGTAAAAGCAATAGATGGAAAGCATAAATGTAATTTAAGAAAAAGGAAATAATATTTTGGAGTTATTTGAAAAAGGTTTTAAACATGTTTAAAAAATTAAAATAAATAAAAATAAAAATAAAAAATCTTTCGATAATTATTATTATTATAGTTATAATTGAGTTGTATTTTACTATTAATGGTGTATTTCATAACTTCAAAATGAAATATGCTTTCTTATTTTCAGTATATATGCAGGTTTCGTACCGACTCGCCTTTGTGTAATTTTCTTCAAATAATAAATTTTAACAATATATTTTTTAAACTTTTAATGAATATTTTGACAGAAATTGCTATAAAAAATTAGTTGGAAAGAAAAAGTAGAAAAATCAAAGATCGTTCGGATCAAAAACTATGTGAATTCAAATATGTTTAAAATTATGATTAAATTTATGTATTTGTTTTTTTCTTTTTAGATGATGCATAAAATTTTAACTTTCGTCTACCGATGTAGATGTATGCACAACTTCTTTATTCAGGAATTTTTATAATATATTCTTTGTTAACAGATTTTTTTTTTCAGGAAATTTCCTCTAAATACATATGAAGTTAATGAAAACAGCATTTTTAAAAAATATTAAAAACACGTAAAATTAATTTTTATTTAAAAAGTTTAAAAAATATTATACAAAGCTTTTCGCTTTGAAATTCCAAAGCATCATCGGGGATTTATATTACTGAATTAAATGAGCAATTTGTAAATATTTTTCCTTTCACAGTCAATAGTTAAGTCTTTTAATAACGTGAATAGCAATAAATTTAATTTGAAGTCCGGTGAAGGTTGGACCAATGAGAGAAGCTGGAACTATTGGAAAATCACACGAGGCTATTGTAGGAGAAAAATCATAATGAACTAGCAGAAATAAACTATTAGTTATTTTATAGTATTGAGCCAAATTATTGGCAAAATTGAAGCATCTTTAGAATTTATTCTATTTTTGCGTTTAATTACATTAATAGCTTCGGAGATGCAAAGTTCTTGGATAGTAGGTGGAGTTATAATAATTTTGACGTTATCCAATATAGGGTTAGCGTTTGGGTTAGCAATGTTAGCATAAAAGAAGTCGACCAGAGTAGAACCATTTTCTTCTTTGATATTACATATGTGTTCTTGTATACTTTTGTTTAAAGTCCTCTTAGTTTATCCAATATAATAAAAAGTTCTTTGTTGTTTTCAATTAGAATTTGATAGACGCCTCCAGTGGGTCCATTTAAGTTGCGGTCATGAAGTGTTAATTGTTTAATATTTAGATGAGAACTGAATGGGATAAATAAATAAAATTTACGTTCTATATAATCCCAACAAACACAGACCTATCTGTTGACAGTTGGCCCATTACCGGCTTGCCGTTTTAGGCGGTGACGTACCGATGCCGCTTTCCGAATCGGGTACGTAACTTTTGTGTGCCTTCGGGCGGCAGTCGCCCGATTGTCTGGTCCACAATCGGTCCATTGCCGGCAAAACTGACAAGGCAGCCGGTGCGACACCGCACCGACACCTAACCGTTTCCTAATCAAACATATACCGGTAATGGACTGGCATCGGCTTGCCGATGTCAATCATTTCTATTTGCAGGAAAAAAAATTTCCTGTTCGACTGATCAGTGCTGCCATCTAGTGAAGGAATCGTAAGCTTTTATGTTTGCAATTTCCATTTTACTTACCCGAGTCATGGCTGCCAGGAAACATTTTTAAAATATTAAAAATTTTGAATTTTATTTAATTTAAATAGTCCTACCAAAATTTTAATATACGTAATATTGTTTCATTGCAATGCCTATGCATGCAGATTTTTATAATTCTGAGATTAGGTGAAAAAGAAAAAAAGAAGTTTATAATGACTGAAAATGAACTCAGGGCACCTCAAAACATATATAAAATTTCAAAGTCGGATTTTTGACATGATTACAATATTTTCCTTAAATATGTATAAGGTACCTGTACCCAATATGGACACCCTAAGGAAAATGTAATTTTTTCACCCCGTTTACGCGTCATAGGACTCCAAAAATGTACGACCACTATCCCTGGACTGTTGACTATCATTATTGAAATTAGCTACCTTGTAATTATTCTGGTTTAATTTAAATGATAAAAACAAAAAATGTTTATAAGTGTCCATATAAGGAACCACCTGTCCCTATTATGGACATGCATGTCCATAGGGACAGGTGGCTTCTTATTGACCTACTACACAGGGTGTATGGAAGAGCCACTCTTCTAAAAAATTTTAGAGGAGAGGGGATAAAAAAAAATATCTTAAAGTATTGCGGGGGAGGGGGAGGGGCACAGTAAATATCTTCAGAACATGCACTTTAGAAGGGAGGGGGGACATTTTCAGTTGTGGCTCTTCGAAGATCCATGCAAAGCACCTCAGTTATTAAAAATATTATGAAATAATATAGTTGCTTTTGCTTGAACAAGGGAACAGCCCCGGCTCACCGCTCGCAGAGCAGTGTGGAGCTATACGAGGACCGAAGTCCCCGTAGGGCTGTCCCGAGAAGATCCCCCTGCACGCAGGAGGATAAAAAAAAAAAATTACAAAACAAAGTTGGTAAGCATGCCGAACCCAGCCGGTCCCACGCGACAGTTGGCATGCTGACTACGGTTAATGCTGTGCATGAAGAACTGGTGAAAAAAGTTCATCAAGAAAACGTAGGTTGACTTCAGTTGCCAGGGAGTATTCCCTCACTCGACAAGGGGCAGCTGTAGTGATATCAGATCTTTCTGCTAATCAGCAGCAGTACAGGCAACCAAGTACTGAGTTTTAAAAATAAAAATTAAAACAATAATAAAGATAAAATAAAATAAAGTAAAATAAAATAAAATAAATAAAAATACAAGAATTTACAAATTGAGAAAATTAGATAAATTTCAGTTAGTTAAATTGGAAAGTTCCATTAATAGATCAAATATTTTGTTTAGTTTGTGGACTAGCGGCTTTCTTGTGATTATATCCTCTAGCCAATTTGGGGGGCGAGGATTTGGGTTTCTTAAATGATAATTTATAGTTAAGGGACAGTGGAAATAATAATGACTTGGAGTCCCCTCTTCGCCGCAGGGACACAGTGGAGATCGTCGACAATGAAACCTATGAAGATACGATGGAAAAGGACCATGGCCAGTGAGGAACACCGTGATGGGGGGGGGGGGGGTCAGATTCCAAGAATTGTGGTTAACCTGTGGAACGAGATTAAAGGTATACCTACCTTTTTCAGAATCATTCCACAGGAGTTGCTTTTGCTTAGCTTTATTGCATCTGTCTGCAGAATTTACATCTGTTATTACTCAGTCCTCACAGGATGGGCAAATAAAAACTTCTTCATCATGGGCGCTAAGTTCCACACAGTCCTCATGGACATATTTGCCGCATTTGATGCATGGCCGCATGTCTGCAACAGCATCAATACTGCATAAGAAGCAGTACCAGCTCTCCTTTGTTGAGGAAGTGATACCGCTCGTACCTGCGATTTCACCAACAGATACCCTACTGAGGGGAGGCGTCTGTTGATTTTTTTGCAAGGGCTTTTTGGAAGATTTTTTTCTTGGAGGAGGTTTCTTGGAGGATTGTTCAGATGGCATATTGTTGAATAAGGATTTTACCCCTTTGATGCCTTTTGAGTTTATCGCCTGGCGACGTTGTGTTTTCTTCCTTCTTACAGTTGGAGTTGATAACACGCTGGTGAAAGAATTTTCCATGGAAAATGACTTTGCAGGTGATGAAGGTGGGTCAATAACAGGAGAAGGTATGTTGTTAACAAGAGCTTCAACATCTGTACTTTCACTCTTAATTCGTAATGTAATATACGGATACTATAATTAAGATTAAAAATGTATATAAACATTAATTTATTATGAATTAGCTAAATAAAATAACATTAAACAGATATTTTACAAATTTGTGAATCTGAAGATTCATTTGCTGTACTTCCTATGTAAACATAAGGTGTCCATATTGGGAATCGGGCGTAGTTTTACTAAATATTGTAATAAATAAACAAAGAAAACATCTTTAAGCAATATATGCAATAGCAATCGAAAATATGTTTTATCAGCTTTCTAAAACACTCCACTTTTCAATATTTAAAGTAATTTTACCATATCTAATAAGAATTTAAACTTACCTGTAATTACGATCAGCACACCACGAAAAAACACGGTTCCTTCAAAATGGCGAACAGCACGCTTTTTTACACTTCCCAGGCTAAATTATCTTTTCGACTGCTTTTCTTCACGGACAGGTAGTGCTATCTCTCGATCAAATTTGTTATTTTTAAAGATATTAGGGGTGTCCATATTGCGAGCACTGTCCATATTGGGTACAAGTACCTTATACAGAAAGTAAAAAATTTTATACTGTCCATAATTTTCCGTTTTCATTTGTATACTATTTTAGAGTTGTTAACTTTAGTATATGTTGAGAAGTTAAAAAGTTACATAAAACTATGCTAGAAAATACTTTTTATTTTGAAGAAAATCGAACTATGAGAATTTGGTATATCTATACGTTTTAAGGTCTCCTGAATTCATTTTTACTTTCCAAACATATACTATGTAAGATAAATATTGTACCCATGAAAAAAATAATCCAGTGTGGGGTTTTGGTATATTTACACGTTTTGTGGTGTCCTGAATTCATTTTTCTGTTTTTATAAAGATATGTGTATGTGTCTGAGTGAACACAATAGCATTTAAATACTTTATCTAATTACTATATTTCACTGCATATGTATAATGATTATATATATGTGTGTGTAAAACAGTAATTGAAAAGGGGAAAAAAATTAAAGGAATTTTTTGGTGTGAGTACAAGAAGTAGATATAATTAAATAACAAACTATTTTGCTACTAGGGATAATGTAAATATAATTTTTTTCCCTATCCCGCATTTAAGCAAGTATTGAAAAAGATCGCGAATAAATCAGAATGGCTGGATCGACGATCGCAACATGGCTTTGAACCCGGCATCTCCCCTCTACCAGCTTGAGGAACAGAACCTTTCGGCCACAAGTGGAGCAAAAAGATAGGGGGGGGGATTAAGAATTAATTAGCAGGGAGCATTAGAACTTCTTTTCCCAAAACTTTTTTTAATATTTATTTATTTATTTATTTTTGGAATAATTTTCAAGAAATGTCAGTATAATAATTATTAATGAGTTTCATTGCATATGTATAATGAAAATATCTAAGACAATAAAAAAAAAAAAAAAAAAAAAGTAAAAGAAAAAAAAATTACATAAAGAAAAATTTTTAATGTGAGTACAAAATGTAGATATTATTAATAAAATAAAATAAATAAAAATGTGTATAACTAGTGATTTTTTTTTTTAATTTAATATATATAGATATACATGATCTATTTTATTATTATTATTATTATTATTATTTGTTTATTTTAAATTTGTTAAAACATTTTTAGCAGAAATTTTTTAAATAGCTGAACTTTCAGGAATAAATGCAGAAATAAATAACTATTTATCTACAAATAATCTTCTTGAAACATTCTTCATTTGTAACAAACAGTTTTGTGCATTTAAAGATAGTTTTAATAAAATTAATTCGTTAAATTGTCAAAACTTTTCTTGCGCAAGTAAGTACATATCCTAACTACGAGACGTGTAACTAGCGCACCAAGCGTAGAAGAGAGTAACTATGCCTTGTACGGTGTTTCTATTGTTCAAGATCGCGTCTGGACAGCCGCTATTCTACTGAATCGTAGGGAGCCATGCCCGAGTAAAGGACAGAACCCGCAAATCTTCCAACCAGTGGTTTCTCTTCGTTCTTTGCATGCGTTTAACCATTCGACCATCGGCGCTTGTAAGTTTGCTTCTTGATAAAGGATAGTTTCGCTATTTATTACTTTAGGTAGATGTTGTATACTTTTAAGAGATGTTACAATTAAATTAAAACTTTAAAAGTCGATATAATCAAAAGAAATATAATTAAATTAGTTTTAAGTTATGGTTTAGATCAAATAAATTTTTTAATAAAATTAGAATATCAAATACTTACATAAAAAAAAATATATATATTTGAAATATATTACATATTGTTTAAGGAAAATGTTTTGATTCCAGTGAAATTATAGAACTTTTATCTGTTAGTAAAATTTTATTTTGAGTTTAATACTTTAGTAGATTTTAATAATTTATTATGTATTATCCCTTGCAGAAACAATTGGCAGCGAAACTAAAAATATATTTAAGTTATAACAACATAAATTTTATCGTTAATTCTGAGCTAGAGATTACATAATTCTTTAATTGTTTCAAATTAAGATCGTCAATAAAAGAAAAGAATAATAAATAAATAAAATAAAAATGCATGGTTTCTTAAGGGGAAAAAATGGTTTAATTAAAAAACGCATGGAAACTTCAATTTTCTAATATGATAAATGCAAATAAATAAATTCTCTTTTAAATTCATAATTCATATAAATGTAATTAATTTTTATTGTTATTTTAGGGTCTTTTTTTTTTTTTTTTTTTTTTTTTTTTTTTAATTGAGATTGTTCACGTTTACACCTTTTGAGGTTCCCGAAAAACAGTTCCAAATATTAGCATGAAGTTCAAATTCGCTATTCTAAATCAATATCAAATGAGGATGCTAATCTAAACTTTTCATTGAAATTAATCAAATGATTCGTGTACAGAATATCCAGGAGAGTTAAAATGCATTACAAAAATTGGCAAACTTTGTGAAAGATACAGTTTAACATCTTTAAACTAAATGAGCATATATAATTACGTATGTGCTTTTTCCCTGCCTCTACTTCCTACCAGTACTCAATGGATTAGAGTCTCGATGATTCGGAACGAACGGTTGATCATTGTTTCTGATCTAACGAAATTCCAGCTCTGTAGTGAGTGTGAAACTGTTAACTTTACGAAAAGGCGTTCTGTTGGATTGTTTCAAGAATATATATATGAAGGGCTTGACAGCTGTGTTGAATGTGGAGAACTAGTCATCTAAAAAACAACAACAACAACAACAACAACAACAACAACAAAAAAAAAAAAAAAAAAAAACTTAGAAATATGACTTAACGCATCTTGATGGCATTCTGTATAAATTTCAAAAGTTCCATATATCCTAAATTTTCCTATGGGCTTAACCATTTTTCTTCTAAATGCATCAAAATGCAAAATTCAAATATTCTTAAAACTTGAGAAAAAATTTTTTGTTGCACTTCTTCATGTATAAATCTATATCAATTTTTATTTAGAAAATTTTTGCCTTCAAATTTGTGGAGAAAGCCCTGGAGTTATTTGCGATGGAAACAAGACGGATAAAAGTTCTATTAAGTGTACTTGTTCAGATGTAAAGAAAATTTTTGTTAAGCAAACGAAAACGTGTAAAGGTGGGTAGAGTCTACTATTTAATAAAAATAAACGAATACTAAACAAACTTTTCTAATGAAAATAGCTATTATGATGTTTCCTTTAAACATGAATGTAAATTTTTCTAATGGAAATAAATGCTATTATGATGTTTCCTTTAAACATGAATGTAAATCTTTCTAATGAAAATAAAAGCTATTATGATGTTTCCTTTAAACATAAATGTAAATGTTTAACAGAACAAAATAAGTTAAAATAAATAAATTAAATGAATTAAATGAAAAGAGAAACATTCATAAAGATTAAAGTAAGAATAAATATATTATTTAAAACTTAAAATATTCATTTCAAATATGCATTAAATCCATTATTCTAATTTATTTAAAAATTTGTTGAGATTTATGTTATTGAACAAACATATAACCTATCATAGAATTTCTTTCTTTCTTTCTTCTTCTTTTTTTTATGTAGAATTCCTTATTGAAAAATGAAAAGAATATTTAAATTTTTGAAAAAGTGAATTTTTGAAAAAGTTTCAGTTTTAGATGCGATGTTAAATTTTTTTAGAAGTAATGCAAAACGTCTTGCTAAAATACTTACATAAAATATAACATTAATAAAACTGAGTGGATTTTTTTCATGATGATTCGTAATATACGATAAACTAGTTGGCATAGGTGGACTCTTATAACTAAAATACGTTTGTAAGAGCAGAGAAATTTATTTACAAATTTGACATTTAAAAATATATAAATATTGTTCAAAGATAAAAATTACTTTTTTCAGAAGAAAGTATTTTAAAAAGAGTTAAAAAAAAAAAAAAAAAAAAAATCTGGAGGGACTCCATTCGACTTTCCGAACATTGAGTAATTAACGGTTTTGTAGATAAAGTAAAGTAAGAGGAGTTGTTAAATAAACGAAAGAGAAAATTATAATAGGGTATTTGGGTATTTTTCCTTATATTATACACGATGTTTAATTTAACGCTATTTTAACGCGTAGATCATAATGATAAAGAATAATTCATTGTGTCCCTGTAAAAACCTATAAATGCTAGATTCAACAAAATGCTTATAGTTAGTGCAACAATGATTTATTAGTTCCCCATCATACTATAGGTATAGGGAACTTACGTAATCGTGAAAATTTTCGACCTCGGTTTTTTGACTTTTTTACGCGTTTTCAGGTGTGAGGAATCCGAAAATGACAAGATTTGTATGGTGTCTGTCTGTAGGTTGTCTGTTAGTGTGTTAATGTGTTAGCCCGTTAGTTTGTTAGTCTGTATACACGATATCTCAAGAACAAATTGTCGCAGAGAGGTCAGATCAGTTTTAAAATATTACTTTCGATACTGGCTAGAACTCTATTGATTTGCAACATTCGAATTAAAAAACTTTGTAAGTTATTTCAAATTTACGATTTTCTTAACATGGTAGAATAGGACAAAAATTCACTTAAATGTGCATTAAATGGAAACGTTTTACTGTAAAAATGTCAGACCAGTTTTAAAATATCAGCTTTGATGCCGGAAGGAACATCAGTAACTATAAATATGCTACTTTGGAAATTTCGCAAGTTATTGGAAATTTACGAATTTATTAACACGGCAGTATAGGGCAAAATTTCACAAAACGTCAATCTTGAGGGATATTTTCATCGTAAAGATGTCAAACCACTTTCGAAATATTATTTAGGATACTGGTATGAATATCACAGACTATGATTTTTCCAATAAAAAAAATTCGTAAGTTATTTGGAATATACGATTTAGTTAACATGGAAGAATAAGGCAAATTTGAGCATAAACTTCCATTTTGAGGATCATAAATACATTAGACAACTTAAAAATTACATTTATGATATTTGTTTGAACATGATTGAATACAGATATTCTAACAGGAAAATTTCATAAATTATTTGTAATTTACGATTTTATCAACATAGTGAAATTGTAAATTTTTCATATAAATATGAATTTTGAGGATTATTGCATTGTAAATAGTAGCATGAAAACTAAACAACGGAACTGACCCTGATAAAATAAATTAATAGATTAGAATAAGATAAATATATCGAAGTGAACGGTGGATAGCCTATTAGGCGGGAATTTCATTCTGTCACTGTATCAAGCTTTGGTCAAATTCATTTCTTTTAACATGATTATAATCTGTCTCGCACTAGAAATTTATGAGAACATAAATATGGTGAGGAACTGAGCAGAGTCCACCTATGCCAACTAGTAATATTTATATAGATTTTCAACTCCATCGGATAAGGCATTTAGACGCTATGGCACTTTAAAGTTTGAGCCCATATGCCCCAAATATAAAGAAATTTGCATTCTAAAGTTCATAAAGTTCGTGTGACGGTGACGTATAACATGTATATAAATTTTCAGTTAATTTGAATAAGGAGTTTAGTCGCTGTCGCACTTTAAATAATTTAAGCCTACAGGTCTTAATGATGAACAATTTTTACGTGTGTCCCTGTAAAACTCGTTAAATGCTAGAGCCGCCAAAATACTTATAGTTTGTGCGATGGGGATCTGAAACTCGTATATAAATTTTCCACTCAAACGGATAAGTCATTTAGATGCTATCGCACTTTAAATAATTTTACCCCATAGGCCATAATGATGCAGAATTATTTGTTGTGTCCCTGTAAAAAAACTAGATGTTCTAGATTCACCAAAACCTATATAGATCGTGAAACTGTGACCTATAATATGTGTATAATTTTTTGTTCAATTGAATAAGGCGTTTAGACGCTATCGTACTTTTTAAAATTTGGTCCCATAGGCCATAATGATAAAAAATGTTTCTTTATGTCTATGTAAAGAAACTATAAGTGATAGATTCACCAAAATCTATACAGATTTTGGGGTCACAGAACTGTGACCTATAATAAGTGTATAAATTTTTTGCTCAATTGAATAAGGCGTTTAATGATAAAGAATTTTTCTTTGTGTCCGTGTAAAAGAACTATAATGCCAGATTCACCAAAATCAATAGGGTTTGTGCTATGGTGACTTGAAACATGCGTACCAACTTACAGCGCATTCGAACAAAGCGTTTAGACGCTAGCGTTTTCACACACACAAATACATATATCATCGTAAAAATAGTGGATACGGACTCAGGGGACCTCAGAACGTATAGAAACACCAAAATCTCAAATTCGGATTTTCGACATGATTACAATACTTTCCTTACGTACGTATGTTCGGAAAGTAAAAATGATTGCTATTTAATAAGAAAAAAAAAATAAAAAAAAGAAAATAAACAGAATTATAATATTTTAACAACCGAATGTTTTTATACATACTGTTGCATACTTGGGGGTTCGTGAGTTGTCCGAGAATGAAAGGCAAAACTTACAAAAGTTCAGTAGTTTATTTACAGAAAATTCCAGAAAAATACAGGTCTATAAATTGAGAATCAGCTTCAATTCCACCAATAAACACAGCTTAAATAACAGCTGTCAACAGCAAATCCACAATACAAACTGTATAACAATAACACATAATGCAAGTCTCATTCAAAGAGACTCAGAACTCCTTCAATAAGCACTGCAAGCATTGAAGAAACTGACTGACTCTAACCTGGACTTGGCGCGCTGGAGCTCCTTTTATACAGCTATGCCGAACCCAGAATGTTCGAGAAAAATCAGAAAATGGTCAACAAATCACCTTAGAGCGTCCATCTTTGGTATATCGATAATAAGGGTTTTATCGCCAAGAGTCGCCAAGGGGAAAAAGTCGCCAAATTTTGCGCCAAATCCATTACCTGCCTGATTGGAGCTTTTTAATGCGTTTTTAAGGTAAAATTAGGCTATTTAAACTAGAAATGCACAAAATAAACTTTTTATAAACTTATTAATTCTCTTTAAAAGAATTTATATAAAAATAAATACAATTATTTACAATTTCGTAACAATACATATTAATGAAAGAAACAAAACATAAAGTTGTCCAATATATAAAATGAAATAAGAAGTAATATCATTGTTATTTATTTTTATTTCTTTTCGTTTTCCTTTTCATGTTTTCTTCCAAACAGGAGGGTAATTGAAAAGTTAGTTTCGTGCGTATTAAGTAATCATATATATATATATCTGTACTGATAAGTATAAAGGATTTAAGTCCAAAAATGTCGATTTTGAGTTAAGTACATAGTCAGATTCAGAAAAAAGTTCTCTATCGATTGGTATAAAGGATTTAATTCTATGTCATTTAGTCTTTGAGAAAATCCATTGGTAAAAAAAGGACCAATTCAGAAATTTACCATTCATGTATGGTATAAAATATTTAATTCAATTTTTCCCGTTATTAAATGAAGGCTGACAACCACTGAATGGTATAAAGGGTATAAATCAACGAAATACCTTTTTCCTAATCGATTCTTCTGATTTGTTTTTAGCTAGTTAAATTTTATTTTTCGTCTCCTGAAAAATCAAGAATATGGACTCAAATCCTTTATACTTATCAGTACAGATATATAGGTTCGAAACAGTAAAATAAATATTTTGTCAAAACTAATAAATTTTATAATTCAATTTCTTAAAATTTTTAATACGTTAGACATTTTTTCGATAAATGTATTAATATATATACATTTCTAACTTGTAAAATATTGATTGTTGTATTTAATCAAATTGAACTTTCATTTTCTTATTTATAGAAAATGTATGCTTTGAAGTTTGCGGAGAAAATTCTGGAGTTACTTGTAGAGGAGATAAAACGAACAAAAAAGCTGTTACGTGTGGTTGTTCAGATCCAAAGAAAATTTTTGTTATAGAAGATAAAACGTGTAAAGGTAGGTTATTTTAAAGACATATACGAGGGAAGCTGAAAAGTTTCTGGTTTTGCCCCTATTAAGATAAAATAGAAGAATAAATTTGGTGGCAAATGAAATTTACAAGAATACAAATATCAAGTTATTCTGATTTTTAGAACATTTTTTTTTCATTGTGCCGAGATCTTTAATCGGTGATTAGAATAAGGAACAAATTAAAACATCCAATGCCATTTTAGCCCACTTTGAAGCTTCACAGAACTTTCTGTCTTGGTTAGTGACAGAAGATGTAACATGGCTTCACATTTATTATCATGGCCTCCTGAACTAGATGCCTGTCGCGTGGCTCGGAAACTTAGCAAATGTTGAAGCGGTAGACAGCGCCACCTGGTACAGATTGCACAACTTTTTTATTCAACAGCCACCAAATTTTTTTTTAAGTGGTATATGATATACACAAAAGGCGAATAGGATCGAAGAAACGTCGATTATATATATCATATATCACTTCTTAAAATTATTGGTGACAGTTGAATAAAAAGTCGCTCATCTGTACCAAGTGGCGCTGTCTACCGCTTCGACTGTTGCAGAGTTTCCGAGCCATGTGACAGGCATCTAGTTTAGGAGGATATGTTTGTTTTCTTGAAACAAATTAACAATTAAATGAATGCGGAGAAGTTCTGCAACCAGTAATCAGCCAAAAAAGTCATGGCATCTAGACCACAAAAAAAAAAAAAAAAGAAAAAAAAAAGAAAAAAAAAGAATCGGCTGGGAAAGTTTACTAGAGGAATCCTGTTCATGCATTACAATGCACCTGTGCACACATCCAATGTTGTTCGAGCTAAATTGAACACTTTGGGTTTCCATTTGGTCCAACATCCTCCATATTCACATGACCTAGCCTCTTTTGATTATTTTCCCTTGAACCTTTAAAGGGGCAATGTTTTGAGGACATTTCTCATGTCCCAGATACTTCTGAAACCTAGTTTCAGAAACAATCAAATGCACTTTATATTATTTGTGTATAAATGTTATGACAAAAGTTTAAAAAGTTCTCAATCTATAGGAAGATTATGTTGAAAAATATATAATTTCATCATCATCATCTTCTTCTTCTTCACGGATTAGGCTGGGAGTCTGTTCCGGCTTCTTGGTCTAACCACCGTTTTTTAGGTCTGCCGCGGTCTCGCTTGCCCTTTGGAATGTAGTAGAAGGCAGATGTCGGTAGTCTTCCGCGTATCATACGTTGGACATGATTTTTCCAATTGGTGCGGTATTCATTGGTCTTGTCTATGATGTTAAAAACTTTTAATTCTCATCTAATATCTTCATTCCTAATTTTGTCCATAATTGTGCAGCCCTTTAGAGATCGTAGATACCGCATCTCTGCTGCCTGGATCCTGCTTCACTTTTGGGCACTCAGGATCTATGTCTCTGAGCCATACAGCAAAGTGGGCACTGCCATAACCTTGTAAAACTTCAGCTGTGTTTCTTTTCTCGTTTTTCTTTTTAGTGTTCTTATGAGAATGCCACAAATGTGTTGAAATTTGGGTAGCTTTCTTTGGGAATCGTTATCATAGTCAAAGGTGATGTCACATCCCAGATAGGTGAAGTGTTGTATCTGTTCGATAGTTTTATTATCAATAACGATCTTCGTTCTTACTGGTTCTATGCCCTTAAATGCCATTGTTTTTATTTTTGAAATGACATTTTCATATTATAGTCTTAACATATTCTATGAATTACATAGACAGACCTTTTGAAGGTCATCTTCATTTGATTGAATTATGATCTGGCCATCTGCAAACAATCGTGTATTTACACAAGTTGACATATTCAGATAGATACCAACATTTATTGATAATTTCCACGTTCGTATTACGTCATCAATATAAATATTGAAGAGGGTTGGGGGATAGACCACAGCCTTTTCTAACTCCTTGGTTAGTTTCTACTTCTTATGTAACAATTAATATTTTGATATCTTGGTATAGGGATTGGCATGCTTGAATTAAGTGTCTTGAGATTCTTCTCTTTTTCATTATAATCCATAATCTTTCTCTATCGACACGATTAAAAGCTTTCTCATAATCTATGAAGATGATATGCGTTTCAAGGTTGAATTCTCGACGTTTCTTAATTATTTGTTTTACAACAAAAACATCATCAATACAGGTTCTGCCTCTTCTGAAACCAGATTGTTCCTCTAGAAGTAGTAAATCCATTATCGTCATTATTCTATTATTAATAATTTTACTGTTCAGTTTATAGGTGCTATTAAGCAAGCTAATTCCTCTATAATTTCCACAGCAGTTTCTATCTCTTTTTTTGAAGATAGAGATGGTTTTCGCTGTTTGCCAATCTGTAGGTATTTCACATTTTTTCCAGCAGATGTTAAATAAATGTAATAGCTTCTCATATAATAAAGCACCTCCATATTTGATAAGTTCAGAATTTAGGTTATCAGTGCCAACGGCTTTTCAGTTTTTAGTAGTCTTCATCACTTCCTGTAGTTCCCTTATTTCGATATTGTCTATATTTTCGTCTACTGTTTCGATTTCCACATTCAAAGGGACAGCTGAGTTTTACCAGAGATCTCTGTAATGTTTAACTAATTCTTTCTTTCTGATAGTGTCAATATGTGCATTTTCTCTTTCTTCATTATTTAATTTTCGTAGAATTTTGTAGGCTAATGTCTGTCTTCCATGTACATCATTCTCGATATTACTTATGAACTTATTCCAAGATTCTTGGTGGGCTTTCCGAATTATATTTTTTGCAAGGTTTCTTTTTTCTTTATATAATTCTTTTGCTTCTTCTGTATTCTTTTGTAGATAGTCTTTATAGGCTACTTCTTTTTCTTTAATAACCTTTGCGATATCCTCATTCCAGATTTTCAGGCCTCATTTTCTATAACTATTTCTTTCAAGGCTTCGAATGCTGCTCTTTGAATCATATTCCTTATGTTATTCCATTCTTCATCTACAGTTTCATGAATATCTGCTTCTTTTAATAATTGGTTTAAACGGTCTTCATATAAATTCTTAATGCTATCTTCTTATAACAATGATACTTTGAAAACTTCGCATTCAGGCTTTTTAATATGTTTAATTTTTATCCATTTGTTCATCAACTTGATTTTAGAAATTACCAAGAAATGGTCAGAATATATATCATACCCTCTGAACACATGTGTGTCAATAACTTGTGATGTTAACATTTTATTGACAGTAACATAATCAATAAGTGACTTTGAGCCTCTTGCATTCCATGTGAACTTATTTACATCTTTTTTTCGAAAGAAAGTATTTGTTAGTTTTAAATTGTTAAAAGAGGCAAAATTTTTCAAATGTTTCCCATTTTCATTCAAACAAGTTTCGCCAAATGTATCAACAACATTTGGGACTGGCTGGTTGCCAACCCGAGCATTATTTTTTGTGTATGTAGGATCCTCGCCTCCCCCGTCCCCCCTCGATGGGAGTAAATTTTCATGATGGGTATCTTTCAAAACAGCTCGCCAATACCTTTAAAACGAATGGTTGCACCATCGATCTGCGTGCGATAATTTAAAACAAAGTTATTGATTTTTTTTTTTTTTTTTTTTTTTTTTTACTTTTAACGAAAAAAAACTTAGAAAAAAAAAATCGTATTTTTTTTTTTTAAATATTGAGAATAAAATGGACTTTTTTTTGGATATTTGGTGTTATACTACTTCTCTAATATGGAAATCGTCTGCATTATCATAAAAGATAATTTTTTTAAATAATAATTTTAATAAATTATTTTTTTTAAACAGAATTATTTTTTAATAACGGAATTAAATTCTATATAAATGTAGGTGCATTAATGAAACGGGGGTTGAGGGGGGCGGTAGTCCCCCTCACACAGAACTAATTATCATATAAAACTCTTCAGAAGCCTAATATGAATTGTTTAACACAGGTTTTCATAACAGTACTCGTTATCTTACCTTTTAATCTGCAACCTGTATTTATAGTATTAAATTTCAGGGTAAGAGAAAGTCCTTTGAGTGACACACTAGATTATTTGAGAAATGCATGCTTTTTCTAATAATAAATAAATAAATTAACACAAGTGTAATATTTAAACAATCACATTAAAAAAAAGCTTTATTTATTTTCATTTTGTTTTTGTTTTCTTCCGAAGACTTATTGACAACTTTTGCAGGGCAAATGACAATTTAATTTAGAAAACGTATTTGAAAATGTAATTCAAATATTTTGATCATAATTGCATAAAAATTTAGAATTTTATATTTTTAATGTTTGAGTTGGTTAGAAAATATTTCTGCAAATGTATCAGTAATTACATATACATAATTTATCTATCTGCTTATCATTAAGTGCATGCTTCTCCTAAAAATAGAAAATGAAAAGATATATACTGTTTTAACAACCAAAAGTACTCATATGCACTTCACTAAAAGAGGCAAAATATTTAAAAAATATTTAGTTTTATTAAAGAATATACATATATATTGTGTTTCATTGCATTTTGTTTTATTATGATTTCTAATGATGAAAAGCCTAATATATAAGTTTAAGGAGGAGGAATGTAACTAGTTAAATAAACAAAAGTGCTTGGAAATATGAATTAACATATTTTTATGATAAAATGCTCAAATTTCTAAAATTACATATCCCAAACTTTCTCGGAGCAGCTGGAACATTTTTCTCCTTAATGTTTAAAAATATAAAAAGTTTTAAAGATTGAGAGAAAACATTTTCTTGCACTTATTCATGTAAAACTGTATTTTATTTTCTGTTTGCAAAATTTCTGGTTTTATGTTTGTGGAAAAGGTCCTGGAGTTATTTGTAATGGTAAAAAAAATCAAACAAAAGTGCTATAACATGTGCTTGTTCAGATTCAAATAAAATTTTTGTTTAAGAAGATCAAAAGTGTAAAAGTGGGTAATTTTTAATACAAATTATACTTGAAAAAATCTAATTATTGTACTTATTTATATAAAAGTGCAATTATTCTATTTACAGAAAATGTCTGTCTTGAAGTATGTGGAGAAAGTCCTGGAGTGATTTGTAACGGTGATAGAACGAATAAAAATGAAGTTGAATGTAATTGTTCGGATGCCAACAAAGTTTTTGTTCAGAAAGAAAAATTGTGTAAAGGTGAATAAATTTAAAGACATGTGTTTTTTTCTAAATTTCAAGCTATTGAAAAGTAATAGGTCTGAAGAGTAAATAGATATTGTTCTAAAGAGAAGAATAGATTGAAAATTAAATAGATATGAAGGGGAAAAATGTTTCCATGAGATTTAAAATTCTTTTAAACGTACAAAATTATTATACAGCATTTGACTTATTATTATATGATCGTTTTTTGAAAAAAAAAATATGGGATATAGAAATTACTCTCAGAGATCAATTTAAATAAAAATAAATAAATAATTTGAATTGAAATTACAGTAACAGATTTTATGCAGATTTCAACAAGTAGAAATATTTTAAATCAAACATAGTATATTCATATAAAGTTCTCCTCAACTGTACTTTATTCTTACATAAAATTTTGTTGAAAAGCCTCTGACTAACATGCATAAAATGCAGCCCAGATGTATAATAATTGCATAAAAATTAATATATAAATATAATGAAACACAGAAATAGTATTGTACTTATCTTTGCAGAAATATTTAACTGAAAAGGAAAAGAAACGTTTTAATTCTTGAAAAGTGAATAAGTCTCCCAAATGCGTTTCAAATTTTTTAATGTTGCCTTTTAGAAGAACGCTTGCATAAAACTTTAAAATGTTAAAATATAAATTTTAGTTCTGATGAAGAATATATTGCATTCTAAACGAAAAATAAATGTGCAGTACTAGATCGAAAATAAATAAATAAATAAATAATATAAACTGGACATTTAAAGTTTGTGAGGACTGAGGTTAAGTCAATAGTAGGTCGCCGCAGGTAAGCGATGGAAAAGGGAATCGTAGTGCACACCCCAGTTTAAGAATAAAGTCTGTATCCAGCGCTGCCAGTGACGTAATACTTGGGAGTTAGGATGCAGTGATGCCAGATTGGGGATTTTGTACCCATTTTGGGGGATTTTTGAGGCTTCTGGGGACAATTTTCGGGACCAAATGTATGTGGGGACTTTTTTGGGGAATTCTAAAATTTTTGGGGACAAATCTGGCGAGTTCTTCAACTTTCTGTCAATGTTGGCAGCATAATGATTTATCCCTAAGACAAGAGAGTTTCAATAGCTTTATTGTTATTTGGGGATTTTTTCCAAAAATTGCTTTCATTTGGGGAAAAATCTGAGCTTAAATCATAGAAAAATCTGCTTGATATAATTTTTTTTTTTTGAAAATTTTTTTATTTTCCCTTTTTAGTAGAAATCAAGTTGGGGATTTTTTCGAAACCCCCCACCACCCTGATTTGGGGAAATTTGAAGACCTGTTTGAGGAAATAATTTTCGACCATCTGACAACCATCACTGCTTCAATTTGGCAATAACAGTCCCTTATCTTAATTTAGTGAAAAATTTGTTGAAAATCCTGTGCTTGAGTATTTTCAAAGTAATGACTGATGTAAAGTAATAAATATTTTTAAATCAATTGTATTCTATACATTTCCATTACTATTTTGTTGTTATGCTACCAATTAGAGCAACAGCTGTAATAAAACCAAGGGAATTTTTTTGCGCAATATCTCCTTACAGAGTAGGAGAGATTACACACAAGGGTAGGAGAGATTGCGCTGTATTATAACTACAACTGAATTGTCAACAAAAATAATTGCATTTAAATGAGATTGTTGTAAGGATTTTACAAGCAGATATTTTTGTTATTAGGAGTGGCTATTTCAATTTTACAATTACGAAAATAGAAAAATAAAAGACATTTAAAAAGAATTACAAAATATATTTAGATAACCCGTTTAACTTAAAACTAGTAGTGTCCTTTTCAATTTTTTCTTGTTTGCTGACCTAAACTATCATTGTATTCAATCATTGTTGCGTAAATGCGTACTAGGAGCCTTCCCCAGTAGCACATAACGTTGTTATAACTAATTTTCCACTGTTCAGACTTATTTCCAACGCTATAACATCGCTATGTGCTACCTGGGTTAGAAAGACCTCCACCGAAGGCACTCCCTCTCAGGCCTAGGACCCTAGAGTTGCCAATCGGCCGTATTCCCAAAACACCAAAACTCTGCAATCATTGCACTTGTTATTGTAAATGGTGCAGGTTTCGTGCAATCACCTGACAGAAGTAACATATATAAACTTATCCATGAGAAATCGTTTAATTTAAAAATATTTTGTAATACTTTCATTCTATATAAATTTCTAGGAAGTGTAATAAAAATTAAAACAATCATTATCTTAGACGCTTGAAGCAAGCAACATGCATATTCAAGTCTGTACTCCACTACTGATGTTGTACAACTACTTGGAGTCTCAGCGTGCCCACTCTACTTTTTCCCGCCGATCCTCTATGTGCGCAATCTCTCCTAGCTTTACCTTATACATATTTTCTTATTTGCGAAAATATTAGAAATTGAACTTTCACACAAAATATTTGTGCTTTTTTTTTTTTTTTTTTTTTTTTTTTACAAAAAGCATTTTTATTGCACGCAATCTTATACAATAAAATATTAGTGTACAACTATATATAGTGTATATATATTTTACATATTTAGAATTCTAATTCAATAAATAAAAAGGATACACCTTAATAAACGTTAAGATATTTAATTTATTTTTTTTTTAAATAGTGAATAGCTCAATAATACAGAGTAAACAAAAATGAATACAAAACACAATATCTAAATCTCTAAACACAGTAATAAAAATTCAACAATATTAAAAAATATGCGTCCTATGTTGTTCGTATTAATGGAATGTACTAAATGGAAAAATTTGGAGGTAAGAACTTTATAAATTATTTTGTAAACATGCTTGTATTTGACGCTGTTTGCTTTTCTCCCCTCTTATCGTGGACTGTTCCAGAACATTATCAACTTGTGACTTATCTAATTCGAGTGACAGCTTTATTGAACTGCTTCCAGAATATTCATTAAATAGACAATTCTACTGGCCTGCATCGAGAATATTCACTGTGACTATAATTTTATTGTACTGATTGGAGTATTTACGCTGAACGGAATACATTCATCGACTAGAACCTTCATGTTTCTTTAAGAATTACTTTCTACACGAAAAGGTGACACGTTTTTCGTAACAATATAATACATCATCGATGTTACTTAAATGATAAACAATTTAAATGTACAATAAACTCACAAAAATATTACTATACTTATTTTCTAGAATAGTTTAATTAAAAAAAGAGAATTAACGCTTAACTTTTTGAGAATGATTGAATTTTTCATGTATAAATAACATTTTTGTTCAAGTTATGGCAAATATATTATTAAAAGGTTTGCATATAATTTCAAATTATTAAAAGGTAACTTTTAGCTGAATTAATAAATTTAATAAGCAGTAATGTAAACGAAAAACATAGAACTAGAAAGATTTCAAAAGAAAATAATGTATAACGTGTTAAATTGAAAGTTTTAAAACCGGTAAATATTGTTAAAAAATAAATTTGTTTTTTATAGTACCATCTTTCAAAATAATGTTTTTTTATGTACATACATATATGTATGTATACATTATGCTTTGTGTTTCAATAATAATGAAATGAATAGAAATCTAATATTTCAACATTCATATGGTTATATATGCAAATTCTGCAAAAGGAGTTATATACTTAACAATTGTTTGACTTATTTATGAAACAAAAAGGATTTTGGGACCGCAATGATTTTTGGGTATTTTTAATAGTGCCGCCTACAACATCAGTGGTTGCCAAACTAATAGAAATTTGTTGCCAAAATTTTACAAAAGGCCAATTTATACATAGGAGTTTTATCTTAAAACAGGAGGGAAACAAATATATATATTTGCTGGTGGTCACATTAATATGGCCAGGTACTGAAATTGTAGTTTCAACATTGTGGTTGTTTCAGTGTGAGTAAGATTACTTAATGATAAGAAGTCCAGTCAATCATGAAGAGATATGAAGAAATTGGTAATACACAATAAATCAATGTGATGCCTTGAAAATGATGCCAGTACTTATTATCGATATATCGATTATCTGAGCTCTAAATGGAATATTTTGGGAAATTCGATAGCATTTTAGAAATATACGAGTCTATATAAAAGGATCTCATTCCGGTCGCTGAGACAGTTTTTAAGCCAAGTTGTTTAATGTGTAAAGAGCTCCTTGACTGGGTTTCTACTAATAAATACCGACTAGGCTGTGTGTGTTATACTTATGGTACAATTTATACGGTGATTTTTATGTTGTCAACTATTATTTAAACTGTGCTAAATAGTGAAACTGAAGTTCATATTTGATTGATAGACTTGTAATCTACTGGAATATTCTGTAAATGAAATTTTAAGACTCTACAAAACCTGTCATTTATTCACGGAAGATTAACGATCCCCCAGTATGCAACAATATATAAAACTGTTTTATAATTGATGTAATATTGTGGATTAATTTCTAATTAAAATTCATTAATTAGTGACTAATATTATAATCTTTATTTTATTGGCATAAAATTTATTTTGAAAAATTAATATCTATAAGTAAAAGTTTTTTTTTCTTTTGTCTTTGATGTTAAATTTAAATATTCTAAGGCATTACTTGGATTTAGAGTAATTAAGCATAACGCAATGAACGAATTAATTATTTCCTTTGAAATTTTTTAAAACATTACGATATTCCATCAAAATGACATTAAAATTTTGAAATAGTACAAAAATTAATAAATAATTTTTATCATAATTTTGACTAATTTATTTTTATTATTATTTATTATTATTATTATTTTTAATGAATTAATAGTAGCTTTTTAGTTAAATGAATTAACAGAAAAAAAGAAAGAAAAGAAGAAGAAAGGAAGATCGATTTTAAGGAAAATTTTACGCTTGTCTATCTTCTTATTGAAAGTTATGTCTTATTATACTTGTTTGCTTAAAAAAATGAAGCAAGAAATTTAATGACGTTATATATAATTATTGATTTCAGTGGAATATATGTATATATATATATATATATATATAAAATTATTATTATTACTATTATTATTATTAGTAGTAGTAGTAGCTGTAGTAGTACTTTTTATAATTTTTAGCTGTCTGTAATGAGGATAAAGACTGTAAAAATGGTGGAAGCTGTAAAGAAGATGGATCTGTAAAAGTTTGCTCATGTCTGGACGGAACGCAAGGCTCATTTTGCGAGGAAGTGTCATCTTGTGAAAAATTAGATTGCGGAACGGACGCTACATGTTCCTTCGACATTAAAACTAAAGCGGCAAAATGCAGTTGTAAAGATTTGGTAAAAATATTTGATCTAGAAGACAAAACATGTAAAAGTAAGAAAAACAATTTATGGCAGTTAAAAAGTTTTTGTTATTTTTCAGCTCATATATCTTTCATCCATTACAGGATATTTTTATTTGAGTGCTGATTAGACTGTTCGACAACAAAATCGTAAAAAGAATAAAACCGGCTAATTTATATGGATTTTATGGTACTGAAAACGGAAATGATAGCCAAATGTGAAAATTACATCTAGTTATTTTCCGAACATATACTTATGTAAGAGTATTGTACTCATGACGAAAATTTGATTTTAGAATTTTGGTGCTCGGATAGATCTGACCAAACGTAATTAACCGTAAACAACCATTATCAAACGTACAGATAGTACGTTTTAAGTTTCCCAGAGTTTATTTTTGCTATTTTTACGGTGATGTAAATATGTGTGTATGTGTGTATGCATGTAATTGAACACGATAGCATCTAAACACTTTGTTTGAATGTGCCGAAAGTTCGTACGCATATTATAGATAACCAGAGCACGAACTGTATAGATTTTAGTGAATCTAGCACTCATAGCTTTTTCTCATGTACACAAAGAAAAATTCTTTATCATTATGGCCTATGGACCCAATTTTTTTAAAGTGCTTTAGCGTCTAAACACCTCATACTAATAAACTGAAAAATTTATACACGTTATATACTGTACAAACTATATAAATATTGGAAAATCTAGCACTTATAATGTTTTTTTTTTAATTGTTTTTTCTTACAGGGACACAAATAATAATTCTTTTTTATTATGGTCTATGACCTCAAATTATTTAAAGTGTGATAGCGTTTAAAGGCCTTATTTGATTGAGCTGAAAACTTACATACATTTTATAAGTGGCCGTCGCACGAACTGTATAGATTTTGGTAAAACTAGAACTTACAGTTCTTTAACATGGACGCAGAAATTAATTAGGAGATATTGCATTCCATTAAATATACTATTTGTAAAGAATACTCAAACACACCTATAATAGTTTTCTCTTTTGTTTATTTAACGATTTCTCCTTACTTTAATTCATTTAAACAATAATTAATTACCCAACGTTCGGATAATCGAGTGGAGTCACTGCAGTTTTTTTTACGTTTACAAGCATTACAAGGTTTTAGAGATTTTTAATAAAGTCAATGTTGCTGAACGAAAAATCATAACAGTTAATAGAAAAAAAATCAATATATGGAAGAGATTATTATTATTGCTTAAATCGATTTTGTAAATAAATATTTAAATTAAATCTCTGGACATTGCTTGTTTATATTTGGTGATATTTTTTTTTACTGTTTTAGAGTGCCTTAAGTTTGTCTGCATTTTATTTATTTTGGTTGTAGAGAATTATAATGGAGTTCTAACATGTTTCTATAGACGGTGCTGTCCGGGTAATGACAGGGGAAACGCCTAAATGGACTCATTAAACACAGAAATGGTGTTACCAATACAATGGAATAGCAGGAAACAATAGACTTTAAGGGTTTACTACAATTTTTTTTTTAGCAAAAAGACAAGAGTACGCGTTTATAGCGGAAACAGTCTTAGTGAAAAGAGAAAGAGAGGAGCTTCATGAAACAAATACTTTACGGATAATTAACGGCACGTTTTCGAACTATTTTTATTTATTTATTTATATATTTTTTTTCTTTTGCCAAACAAAATTTAGTTGCCTCACGATTGCTCTGGCGAAATATCAAATCACTCTGATGGGTAGTTTTAGAATTATAGCGTTTGAAATCGTAACTTTAATTATAATTACACTGTAAAACGTTAATTTCCCTATATATAGAAAATGCCTGCTTTGAGGTTTACGAAGAAAATCCTGGAGTGACTTGTAGAGGTGATAAAACGTATAAAAAAGATGTTACGTGTGAATGTTCAGATGCAACTAAAATTTTTGTTAAAGAAGGTAAAACATGCAAAGGTAAATAAACTGGAAATTATATTTTTCCCATGAATGCTTACATTAAAAAAGTTTCCACGAAGTTTAGACTTCTTTTAAATAACTAAAAATTATTATATAACATTTGATTTTTTAAATCAAACGATTATGCGTCGTATTTTATTAGTATTAAAAGAAACATTTGGAGGTAAGAACTTTATAAGTTATTTTGTAACCATGCTTGTATTTGACGCTGTTTGCTTTACTCCTGTGGAACAAGTGACTCGTTTCTTGGACTGTTCCAGAACATTACTAGTGACTTTTCTAATACAAATGGCAGTTTTCTTGAACTGTTTCCAGAATATTCATTGAATTGACAATTCTATTGGACTGTATTGAGAATATTCAATGCGGCTGCAGTTTTACTGTACTGATTGAAGTATTTACGCTGAACGGAATATATTCATCGACTAGAACCTGCCTCATTCTTTAAGAATTTTTTTCTAGACGAAAAAGAGGACTTTTTTTTCGTAAAATTATAATATACCATCGATGTTACTTAGATGATAAAATCTTTAAAAAATATAGTAAACTCACACAGATATTATTATATTTACTTTCTAGAATAATTTAATTAAAAAAGAGAATTAAGCCTTAACTCTTTTAGAATGATTGACTTTTTCATGTGTAAATAACATTTTTGTTCAAGTTATGGTAAATATATAATTAAAAAGTCTGCATATAATTTCAAATTATTAAATGGTAACTTTTAGCTGAATTAATAAATTTAACAAGTAGTAATGTAAATGAAAAACATAGAACTAGAAAGATTTCGATAGAAAATAATACAAAGGCATTCCATAAAAACTGAGAGTTATTTTTTTACGTAGAGGCAATACCGCCAAACTTAAAAATAACAATGCAGGTAAATTTCTTAAAATGTTAACTTTACATTATAATTATTCTAAATAAAACAGACGATTTTATTTTCCTGTTTTCATGCTTGTTTAATGAACTGTTTTTATTTGCCCTACAAAAACAGTGAGGTGAGTGGTTCAGAGTTAAAAAAACGAAATGCGTTGTGCCATAAAATTTTGCTATTGTTTGGGCAAAACAGCTCCAGAAACAGTTAAGTCAATGATAGAAGCTTCCAAAGACAAATATTTTGGTGAATCTACGACTTCCAGATGGCATGGTGATTTCAAAAATGATATTTTCAGCAGAACTGGCTCCTAAGCCTGGCCGACTGGAAAGTGTTGTGAATGATCGAAATATTAACACAGTGTGGCCAATCTTGCATGAAAGTCGGTGAATAACATGTGAAAAGATAGCGCCATCGACTAACATTTCTAAAACGTCGATATTTCGCATTCTACGCAACAATTTACAGCTTCGCTATGTTTATTTCAGATAACTACTACTTCTGTTCAGCAATATCTTATTAAATGCAATATTAAAATCATGCTACATCCTCTTACAATCCAGATCTAGGACCATGCGATTTCTAGCTGGTTCTGAAGTTGAAGGGGAATCTCCGTGGCAGAAAATTTAATGCAGATTCTGAGGTTATTTCAGCAGTGTAGGGTTCTTTGAAGTAGATTCCAGGAAAAAGGCTCTGTATTTCTTTTGAAAAGTGGGTTGAACGATGGGACGTTGCATATCATATGAGGAAAAGGTATTTTGAAAAAGAGTAATATGTTTTTTTCTGTAAGTATATTTCTTGATTTTTTATGTTTTTACTCTCAGTTTTTATGGAATCCCCTTTGTATATAACGTTTTAAATAGAACGTTTTAAAATCGGTAAATATTGTTAAAAAATAAATTTGTTTTTTATAATACCATCTTTCAAAATAATGTGTTTATATGTACATACATATATGTATGTATACATTATGCTTTGTGTTTTAATAATAATGAAATAGACAGAAATCTAATATTTCAACATTCATATGGTTAGATATGTAAAATTCTCCAAAGGGAGTTATGGGTCATTGCCAACATAAGGGGTAGAAACCATGTCCCTTAGCCCTCAAAAATAGAAAATATTTTCAATCAGAAAAAAATTTACAACTAGGCTATTTCTTACGATTTTCTCTAGTTGAATATTATTATAAAAGTTTTTAATGTTATTTATTTTTCTTAGAACTCGATCGATAAAACCTGGAATGTCCACTCCGTGGACTGTCCCCAAGGGAAGTCTGCAGAATATAGCATTATTTTCAAGCTTAATATTAATGTTTTTTAGTTACATTTTGATTTAAGCAGGACATAATTATCCTTAAAAATATATTTATTAAATTTTAGAGTTATAAAATGAATCTTGTTTTTTTAATTAATTTATAACAAATGTCCCTAATAAAATGCGTCCACTCCGTGGACAACTATTTAATTTCCCATAAAGTTCAGTAGATGGCACTGCCTGTCACCAGTGTGTAACTGAGAAGAAAGAGGGGGAAGCCATCTTTGTTTTTACCTACATGTGCTGAACTCAATGCTTTATTTCGTTCTGTTAAAATAGATTTCATCTGTGATACCTCTGTTTGGCTATCTCATCAGTCCACTCCGTGGTCAGAAGTATACAAATAATTATAAGGATTATCTATTATCTAATTATTATTACAATTAATGATTATAAGACTTAATTCAACACTAAAGTTAAATTGTTCCTGACGTTGTTGCTTTGTTCCTTAAAATTCAAAATCAGACATTCTGTCCACTCCGTGGACTTCCACTCCGTGGACATCATTTGATCACGAAGTGGACACTTCTTTCCACGGAGTGGATACTTTCAAAATTAATCTTAAAAATAGATACATTTGAAAAATAATCTAAATAAATTTGATTAATAAATTTTATCCCTTTATTTATTTATTTATTTTTTTGTTAGCCTACTGATTGCTTAAGGTGCAATGGAAATATATTTTCCCCCTAACTTTTATATTTTTATTCGTGATTTTCTAGAAATGTCATTTCAACGTCTTTAAAACAGTATTTGCTATTTTTTACTGAACTCTTAAGCATTTCTCTTCATGGTTTAAATGTAACAACAGAATTCGTATTAATATAATTTTAAGAACAGTTTTATGAGTGTTGTTTACAGAGTAATGCAAAAGAATGATGTATACTATATGTCCTTTATTTATTTATTTTTTTTTTCTTTTTAATTTTAAAGGTAAAATGTAGAAAAGGTGACATAACACTTTAGAAAAATAATTGCAAAAATATAATTAAATTTAGTTTCAGAAGAAAAAATAAATAAAATTATTCTTGTTTTACAGCAAAACTAAAATTGTTTTGTATTTTTATTAATTGAATAACTTTATATATAGATATATATATATATATAAACAATACTTAAAATATATATTTATTTTCTTTGCAGAAATTTATTATGCTGTTCAAGAAAAATGGAAATCCGCATGTAACCCAATGCAGGGCAAACAAATGTGCACAAACCTTCGCTCAAACTCAGTCAAAAAGAAAATTAGGTGGAGTTGAAAATCAAAAAGATAAGAAAAATAACAAGAAAAGGAAACTTCCCAGCCAAACTACAGAAAAACGTAAAGAACAAAAAAGAAAAAGTATGCAGAGAGCAGGAGACAGACTAATGCTCCTATTACACACAACACGTTTTCACACAACTTTTGAGAGAATTGTAAATTTGGCTCAAATCACGTCAATGCCCAGTGTAATAGGAATTGGGAATACGATCAATTTTTTCTGGCAAGTCAGACTGTGATAAACCAGTGAGAATAAAGCTCTTTATGTACCGAGAAATGACAGCGCCGACGGGAATTCATTCACCGTTTTCCTCTTCGCTCTCCCATATCGTCCCCGTTAAAACAGAAATAAATAGGTGTGCCTTGACATGTACTGTACACCGTGTAAACCAGTTTTTCGAACAATTTTTGATTCAACTATTGTAACCTTCTTTCGGTTTACAGCTTTCGAAAATTGGAGCAAAAATTGGATGAAATAAAAGTCGCATGAAACATCTTTGTGTATAATAAGAGCATAAGAAATGATCCCGCAAGACATGAAGAAGGAAAAGCTAAAGAAAGATAAATATATCACAGAAGGAAGAATACTGTAGTTAAAATGTTTGAACAAATGAAATGAAGTGTTAGGAAAAAATGGAAGAACCAAAACAGAAATCAAAGGGAGAGATTGAAGAAACAGAATAATCTTTGAAGAACATCTCAGAGATGATACACCTCCTGAGACACCTCGTTCAGCAGCCATAAACATCACACTACCTCAAATTAATCCATCTCTGAAAACAAAACCATCTGTATCATCATCTAGCAGACTAGAAAGTGGAAGAAAAAGGTCGAAAAAGAACAGTGAAAGGCTTTGTGAAGAAAACAAAAAATTGGTTAGGAAGCTTGAAAAACACAAAAAGCATGTGCAAAGATCTAAGGATGTGAAGTCAAAAAATAATACTACTGATTCTGAAAAACCCAAGAGAAAAGTGAAAAAAATTATCACAGAAGCAAATTCAAAAGAAATTGAGAAATGTATTATTTTTGGCGAGGTAATAAAAAAGCCAATAAAAGAAAGTTTTAAAGGCGCAAAATCAAAGAAGAAACTTAAAGAAATCTTCGAAGTTTTAACAGGAAAAATAGCAAGGAAATACAAGTGTCTTCAACATATTAGATCAATCACATAAAAAAAAAAAAGAAAGAAAGAATATGCGGAACCAACAATTATTTTCCTGTTATTTTCATTTTTCAAAAGAATTAAAGTAAAAATATTTGTTGATTATTTTCTAAAACACAAGTAAAACAATAAGGATGAAAAGATACAGCTGCAAAATAACTTTCAGGTTTGGATATTTATAAGTGTCCACTCCGTGGTCAGTGATGTCCGCTCCGTTGACACATTAATTTTGAAATTAATTAATTACCAACCAAAAAATAGCTAACGAGATAGCTCATCAAGTAATTTAGATTCATAGTTGTCAAAAAGGAATTAAGGAATTTTTTCAAATTTTTTTGGTAAAATTTTTATATTTTCAAATTAGTCTTCGTTTTCTACCCTTTAGATTGGCAATCACCCTTATATACTTAACAATTGTTTGACTTATTTATGAAACAAAATTGATTTTGGGACCGAAATGATTTTTGGGTATTTTAAATACGATGCCTACAACATCAGTGTTGCCATAGTAATAGAAATTTGTTGCCAAAATTTTACAAACGGCCAATTTATACATAGGAGTTTTATCTTAAAACAGGAGGGAAACAAATATATATATTTGCTGGTGGTCACATTAATATGGCCAGGCACTGAAATTGTAGTTTCAATATTTTGGTTGTTTCAGTGTGAGTAAGATTCCTTAATGATAAGAAGTCCAGTTAATCATGAAGAGATATGAAGAAATTGGTAATACGCAGTAAATCAACGTGATGTCTTGCAAATGATGCCAGTCCTTATTATCGATATAACGATTATCTAAGCTCTAAATCGAATATTTTGTGAAATTCGACAGCATTTTACAAATGTACGAGGCTATATAAAGGGATCTCATTTCGGTCGCTGAGTCAGTTTTTAAGCCAAGTTGTTTAATGTGTAAAGAGCTCCTTGACTGGGTTTCTGCTAATAAATACCGACTAGGCTGTGTGTGTTATACTTATGGTACAATTTATACGGTGATTTTTATGTTGTCAACTATTATTTAAACTGTGTTAAATAGTGAAACTGAAGTTGATATTTGATTGATAGACTTGTAATCTACTGGAATATTCTGTAAATGAAATTTTAAGACTCTGCAAAACCTGTCATTTATTCACGGAAGATTAACGATCCCCCAGTATGCAACAATATATAAAACTGTTTTATAATTGATGTAATATTGTGGATGAAATACTAATTAAAATACATTAATTAGTACTTAATATTATGATCTTTACTTTATTGGTATAAAATTTATTTTGAAAAATTAATATCTATAAGTTTTTTTTTTTCCTTTGTTGTTGATGTTAAATTTAAATACGTTAAGGCAGAACTGAACTTGTATGAAGAGTAATTAAGCACAACGCAATGAACGAATTAATTATTTTCTTAGAAAATTTTTGAAACATTACGATATAGGTGTTATCCAACTGCATTCGAAATATACCAACTGCACTCGCTAGTCTTAACCCCCTTTTATTTACTTTCTTGCGAGTTTCTATTTTACCACCCTTTCGCTCTGAATAGGAAGAACCCAAAAGTTTGTTGGTGGAATTATAAGAACTGCCCTAGCTGGATATTTAAAACTTTGTTTGTAATTTAACCGAGTTACGTGCGTTTTCAGATTCATGCAGAGCGAGGTAAGGGTGTCCAGTGATGCTTTTTTTTTTTGGTTTTTACGTGCGTGGTAGTGATTGCCGCGGAACTGAGTTACGGGCGTTCTCAGATTCATGCACAGCGTGGTAGGGGTGTCCAGTGATTTTTTTTTTTTTTTTTTTTTTTTTGTATTTACGTGCGTGGTAGTGATTGCCGCGAAACCGAGATACGGGCGTTCTCAGATTCATGCACAGCAGGGTAGTGGTGTTCAGTGATGTTCTTTTGTTATTTACGTGCATGGTAATGATTACCGCGGAATCGAGTTACGGGCGTTCTCAGATTCATGCACAACGCAAAAGGGGTGTCTAGTGATTTTTTTTTTTTTTTTTTTTTTTTTTTTTACGTGCATGGTAGTGATTGCCGCGGAACCGAGTTACGGGCGTTCTCAGATTCATGCACAGCGGGGTAGTGTTGTCCATTGATGCTTTTTGGTTTTTACGTGCGTGGTAGTGATTGCCGCGGAATCGAGTTACACGGCGTTCTCAAATTCATGTACAGCGGGGTAGGGGTGTCCAACGATGTTTTTTTTGTTTTCCCATTACATCTTTCGTTTTCTATTTCGTTACTTTCAGTGGAAGGATCTAAATTTATAACGTGAGTTTCAGGTAGCAGGAAGCGTTTGCATGTCCGAGAGCAGTTGAATCTTTTTTAAAGCGGGAGGAAAAATAAGCGAGTGCAGTTCGTAGTCAGTTCATTCATTAAAAATTTTTAAATAGTATAAAAATTAATAAATATTTTTTATCATAAATATGGCCAAATTTTTTTCAATAATTAATAGTAGCCTTTTAGTTAAATGAATTAACAAAAAAAAAAAAAAAAAAGAAAAAATGAAAAAAAGATCGCTTTTAAGGTAAATTTAATGTTTGCCTATCTTCTTACTGAAAGTTACGTCTTATTATACTTGTTTGCTTAAAAAAATGAAGCAAGAAATTTAATGACGTTATATATAATTATTGATTTCAATGATATATATATATTAATTTTACTATTATTTTTGTAGTAGTTCTAGTAGATGTAGTAGTACTTTTTATAATTTTTAGCTGTCTGTAATGCTGATAAAGACTGTAAAAATGGTGGGAGCTGTAAAGAAGATGGATCTGTAAAAGTTTGTTCTTGTCTGAACGGAACGCAAGGCTCATTTTGCGAGGAAGTGCCATCTTGTGAAAAATTAGATTGCGGAACGGACGCTACATGTTCCTTCGACATTAAAACTAAAACGGCAAATTGCAGTTGTAAAGATTTGGAAAAAATATTTGATCTGGAAGACAAAACATGTAGAAGTAAGAAAACCAATTCATGGCAGTTAAAAAAGTTTTTGTTATCTTTCAGCTCATATATCTTTCATCCTTTTCAGGATATTTTTATTTGAGTGCAGATTACACTGTTCGACAACAAAATCGTAAAGAGAATAAAACCGGCAAATTTATATGGATTTTATGGTACTGAAAACGGAAATGATAGCCAAATGTGAAAATTAATCTAGTTATTTTCCGAACATATACTTATGTAAGAGTATTGTACTCATGACGAAAATTTTATTTTAGAATTTTGGTGCTCAGATAGATCACCAAACGTAATTAACCGTAAACAACCATTATGAAACGTACAGATAGAACGTTCTAAGTCCCCCTGAGTTTATTTTTGTTATTTTTACGGTGATATAAATATGTGTATATGTGTGTATGTATGTGATTGAACACGATAGCGTCTAAATGCTTTGTTCGAATGTGCGGAAAGTTCATACGCATATTATAGATCACCAGAGCACGAAATGTATAGATTTTAGTGAATCTAGCACTTATAGTTTTTTTTACATGTACACAAAGAAAAATTCTTTATCATTATAGCCTATGGACCCAATTTTTTTAAAGTGCTTTAGCGTCTACACACCTCATATGAATAAACTGAAAAATTTATACATGTTATACACTGTACAAACTATATAGATATTGGATAATTTAGCACTTATAATGTTTTTTTTTTTTTTTTTTCTCTTACAGGGACACAAAGAACAATTCTTTTTTATTATGGTCTATGGGCTCAAATTATTTTAAGTGGGATAGCGCTTAAATGCCTTATCCGATTGAGCTGAAAACTTATGTACCTTTTATAGGTCGCCGTCGAACGAACTGTATAGATTTTGGTAAAACTAGAACTTACAGTTCTTTTACATGGACGTACAAAAGAATTTGGATACATTGCATTCCATTTAATATACTATTTATAAAGAATACTCAAACACACCTATAATAGTTTTCTCTTTTGTTTATTTAACGATTACTCTTACTTTAATTTATTTAAACAACCATTAATTACCCAACGTTCGGAAAGTCAAAAGGAGTCACTGCAGCTTTTTTTTTTTTTCTTTTTACAAGCATTAAAAGGTTTTAGAGATTTTTATTGTAGTCAATGTTGCGGAACGAAAAATAATAAAAGTTAATGGAAAAAAAATCAATAAATAGAAGTGACTATAATTATTAAATTTTTTTGAAACTTTTATTTTTCCGACTGAGTGAAAATAATGCCTGGACTGAGAGTCGAACCCCGGAACTTTGACTTACAAGGTCAAGGCTCTACCAATTGAGCTATCCAGGTCGACAACCGGTCAGCATTACTCACTCAGACAACCTTTAGGCAGAAACATCTGGTCTATCATGTAGATAGCTCGACAGAAATAAGCCGCAGGTAATGGAAAACACCATTAAACAATGGGAGAAAGAAATAATTTTTTTTTTAAATCACACAATCAACTGATTGGAAGAAAATCATATTTATTGATTTTTTTTATTTTTCTGACTGAGTGAATATAATGCCTGGACCGGGATTCGAACCCCAGCGGCTTATTTCTGTCGAGCTATCTACATGATAGACCAGATTTTTCTGCCTAAAGGTTGTCTGAGTGAGTAATGCTGATCGGTTGTCGGGCTGGATAGCTCAATTGGTAGAGCCTTGGCCTTGTAAGTCAAAGTTCCAGGTTTCGACTCCCGGTCCAGGCATTATTTTCACTCAGTCGGAAAAATAAAAATTTCAATAAATATGATTTTCTACCAATCAGTTTATTGTGTGATTTAAAAAAAATGACTATAATTATTGCTTAAATTTATTTTGTAAAAAAAATATTTAAATTAAATCTCTGGCCATTGCTAGTTTATATTTGGTGATATTTTATTTTTATTTTTTTAGAATATCTTAAGTTAGTCTGCATTCTATTTGTTTTGGTTGTAGAGAATTATAATGCAGTAAATATTGCGTAATGAAAACCCATCATAAAACAATTCACATAAGAGGTTACAATTGTTGTTTCATTCGATTTTATAAATAAATATTTACTTTTATCTCTTTTTAGCATGTGTTAATAGCTTTTAGATATTTATTTTTTGTTTTCGAATGCCTTAAGTTTGTCTTCACTCTCCTGACAACCGTTGCTACGTTTCAAGGGAAGTCACGTCTTTTGTCAGAGAAAAACTATGACACCGCTGACTGAAATGATGCATAACCGTTATTTTGGTTGTTGAATCGGATATAAAGATAAATCGTGAGCACCTCATCACATCATATTGTTGGCAATATTTGTGTGAGTAACTTGTATGACTTGATTAATGTTGAAGGTCATTTAATGTCCTTTGCTATGTCCATTCTTGAAGAGAGTCTACACTAAGAAAAAAATCTGTAACTGACATCTAGAATCTAAATTGTGCCTCTAGAAAAAAATAGGTCCATGTCATCCTTATAAATTCTATTCCCCTTGGAAAGCGAGTTCTAGATGCCCCTATTAGAATTCTAGAGCATTTACCTATATTCTCGAGGGCAAAGTTATTTTAAATCTTTGCAAATAAATGTGAATAAAAGAGGCGGGTTTCAGCAACTATAATCTTGGTTTATTACCCAATTCTAAAAAATCAAGCAAGAATTTCTCACAGTACAAAAGATTCAGATTATTCAAAATATTCAGAATATTGTTTAACCACCTAGAAATGTGTGGACTAGAAATTCTCGATCATTACGCCTATTCAGTTTATTGGCGTGCCTTATGCGCATAGCTCGGAAATCTATATTTTTAGTTAAGGGATTTAGAAAATGACCACTTATTCATTCTAGTTGAAGGCGGTATATTTCTCAGTGTACAAATCATTCATCCTAATCTTATTTCTGTATAAAACCACCTGTTAGACGAAAGATTCCTAAAAGTATTATAACCTATTAGAACATCCCCTTAGACTCTCACAATTAGCTAAAATATCAGAGACCTCATTGTTGAGATTTTTGTGTTGTTCTGTTTGGCTGTGTGTGTGTGTGTACCGCGATACTAGCTGCAAAAAGCATCCAATTGACTTTCAGAACGATACACATGCTCATGAGCCATACAGAATTATTTGTATGTTTTTTGCTGTGCATATTGCTTATTATTTGCGTACAGTGACGTACCAAAGTACTTCATAGCTTTAAGGCGCAAGGAGAGTATGTCGTTTAAATACATTTTAACATAATGACACTGCTTTCAATAAAATTATATTAAATGCATTTTCTAAATGCTTAGAATAATGTTTTTCTGTAGAAAATTGTGTGCATAAGCTTAATAATTATCTACAGGACCACACTAAATAATTCTGAATAAAATAATAATTCTGAATTCAAAATAATTCTCATCCATCAAAATTGTGTCATATTTGGTACACATATTTATGCAAACCTCTAAAACGAAAATTTCTGTTCAAAATTTTTGACACAGAATAAGTAGTTTACAAAGCTACACAAAAGAATTTCGATTCATTCTACAGTCATTCGGCATCAAATATGGTACAAGTATTTATGACTTACAAGGAATTAATACGTTATGATTTAGAAGGAGAAATATAACATACACACAAACACGCACACACATATATATATAGAAAAAATATATCCCATTTAGAGACACTTTTAAAAAAGACACGTGTAACGTTTTAAATTAATAAATAAAACACTTTAAAACACGTATAAAAGTTTTAAAAACATTTAATTAAAAACTACATATTTCTAAGATTTTCGCCCTGAAAAGCAGGGCAACATCAGGAAAACTACATGGTTTTGTACAGTGTGCAGCTGTGTTAAAAATATATATTCCATAAATCAGGTTTATATTCCATAAATCAGGCTCCAACCAATGAACTAAAATTTTTTGTATTAAAGTAGCGATGTAACTGTAGCTTTAACCTGATTTATGGAATATATATTTTTGCTGTGTTAAAAATATATATTCCATAAATCAGGTTAAAGCTACAGTTACATCGCTACTTTAATACAAAAAATTTTAGTTCATTGGTTGGAGCCTGATTTATGGAATATAAACCTGATTTATGGAATATATATTTGTAACACAGCTGCACACTGTACAAAACCATGTAGTTTTCCTGAAGATGCCCTGCTTTTCAGGGCGAAAAGCTTAGAAATATGTAGTTTTTAATTAAATGATTTTAAAACTTTTATACGTGTTTTAAAGTGTTTTATTTATTATCATATATATACAGACAAATAGCTACAGCGGGCGGTTTAGGGGGACATCAGTACCCCCCCCCCCGGCATAAACGCATTTGTTTTTGCAGCGAGTTAATCATATGTGTCTTCATATTTATACATATACGTATCTATTAATAATTATTTTGAATTATATGGAGCAAATAAGAATGATCGGCACACTATTGAATAATGCTAATGGATTGTTCAGGTTCCTGAACTGCAGATCCATTAGTTTAATTTCTTCTTATACATTTTAGCTCATATATATATATATATATATATATATATATATAGAAACGAATATACAGTATTATGTTACCAATGAGGAATTGTTCAGTATACTATATGAAACTCACACCAGAATAGGCCACGGAGGAAGAACACGTATGCTTAAAGAGTTGCAAAATAAATACAAAAATATTACATATGAAGTTGTAATGTTGTATTTAAATTTATGCAAACAGTGTCAAATGAAACACAGTGCACCTAGGAAAGGTATTGTTGTGAAACCAATGATCAGTTCTGAGTTAAACTCAAGATGTCAAGTTGATCTGATAGATCTGCAGTCAAACAGAGATGGCGAATATAAGTTCATAATGGTGTATCAAGATCATTTAACTAAGTTTGTCCAGCTACGACCTTTGAAAACTAAGAGGGCGGAAGAAGTAGCGTATCACGCTCTTCCAATATTTTAACATTTGGTACTCCAGCAATATTGCAATCAGATAATGGTAGATAATTCAGTAATCAAGTCATATCCGAAATATGCGCTATGTGGAAAGATGTTAAGATAGTTCATGGAAAGCCTCGGTATAGTCAAACACAAGGCTCAGTTGAAAGGGCCAATCAGGATATAGAGAATATGCTAACTGCATGGATGAACGATAACCATACAAATAAATGGTCAGAAGGTTTACCCTTTGTCCAATTTGCCAAGAACACTACATACCACGAAGGAATACGCCAAAGTCCTTATGAAGCCATGTTTGGCATTAAAGCGAAAAGAGGCATAGCATCGTCTGTTTTGCCTAGCGAACAAATCGCAAATATCGAAACCGAAGAACAACTTGAAGAAATTGCCAATACTTTTGAAACCGAAGAACAGCTTGAAGAAACTGGTAATACTTCTGAAAAAAATTTGAGTGGTGGTCATACCAAAAACCATACTCCAAAGAAAAATATTGAAGAGGACTTGCAATCTACCACGTCTTCACATCAAGTTCTGACTGAAAAACACGAGTTAATTTCTATAAAAAGAGCGGCCGCGAAAGATAATCCTCTACTGCAAGCAACAAAAATATTACGAACCTCACAAAAACAATTTCCTCCTGCTCAAATTGGTGATACTGTACGAATACAAGTCCCTGATGTCGACCGTGGTCGTACAGATAACCGAAATGTGTTAGCGGTTGTTATTGGAATAGAATGCTCCGACTTCTATAAACTTGCAAATGAAAAATTGTACCCTCAAGCAGCTTTACACACGTAATCAGTTCGTAATTTGTAAAGAAAAGTTACTTTCCATTGATGAGATTCATTTTCAAGAAATTTCGCTGAGAGAAGCAGCTGCAGCTAATTCGAGAAGCGGTGGGCAAGGCTATAAACGCTGTCATTGCAAAAAGAAGTGTTCCACAAATAAATGCAGTTGTAAAAGCAAGGGCCTCTTGTGCAATTCAAAGTGTCATAATAGTTTCAGTTGTTGCAATAAATAAGATTTGAATCACATAATTTAGTTAGTTTTTTATTACTATTATTTTATTTTCACATTTAGAACGTACTGTATAATTAAGTAAGTTTTTAACTTCTATTATTTTCCTTTCTCATTTTGAATGTACTGTATAATTGCCGAAACGTCAGTGGAGGCCCTCTGTTGAGACTCAAAACGGTTTTGGGCTGTGTCTGTGTGTCTTTCTGTCTATCTGTCTGTCTGTCTGTCTGCCGTATCTATTCCATTTGTAGTTCGTATACAGGGACACGCCAAAGTTTTTCTTATCATTACGGCCTATGGGAGGAATTTGTATGTATCGCGATAGCGGCCGCAAAAATAGCGCTATTGACTTGAAATTTGGTACACATGTTCATGAGCCCCACGAAATCAGCTGTATAGTTTTTGGTATGTATTCCACTTGTAGTTCTTATACAGGGACACGCCAAAGTTTTTCTTATCATTACTGCCTAAGGAAGGAATTTGTATGAATTGCGATAACGGCCACAAAAATTACGCTATTGACTTGCAATTTAGTACACATATTCATGAGCTCAACGGAATTAGCTGTATAGTTTTAGGTGTGTATTCCATTTGTAGTTCGTGTACAGGGACACGCCAAAGTTTTTCTATCATTACGACCTATGGGAAGAATCTGTATGTACCGCGATAGTCACCACAAAAATGAAGCTATTGACTTCCAATTTTTGCCGAAATGTCAGTGGAGGCCCTCTGTTGAGACTCAAAAGAATTTTGTGTTCCGTCTGTCCGTCTGTCGTGCGATAGCGGCCGCAAATATCACGATATTGACTTGAAATTTCGTACACATATTCATGATCCCCACGAAATTAGTTGTATAGTTTTGGGTGTGCATTCCATTTGTAGTTCGTGTACAGGGACACGCCAAAGTTTTTTTTATCATTACGGCCTATGGGAAGAATTTGTATGTACCGCAACAGCGGTCGCAAAACTTCTCCGATTGACTTGCAAATTGACACATATATTCAGGCTCGATATAGAAATAGCTATTTATTTTTTTAGGTCTATACTTTTTATGGATTGTATACAGGGACACGCCAAAATACATCACATGAGGTGAATTGCGTTTAAACGCATTTTAACATCTTTACTTTGCAATCAAGAAAATGAAACTAGCGTACGTGAGTAAGATGTTTAAACTTATGTTGTTTGAAGAAAATATGTGCTCTTAAGCTTTCTAATTAATGTACAGGACCTTACAAAAGTGTTCTGACAATGTCACGTAGTCATCCAAACGATGTTAAATTTGGAACAATTATTAATTTTAAACGCAAAGTAAGCTGAATAGTTTTTACTGGTGTATACAATGTTTATGGTTTGTTTACAGAGACACGCAAAAGAATTTCGTAGCATTAGAGCCTATGGACAAACTTTTAATTAAGCGCGCACTTTAATGCGTTTATGCTGAATTGAACTTAATAAAATTAACATACATTATAAAGATGCTTTAAATTATGTTTACTCTTAAAACAGGTTATGTATAGACTAAATAATTTATGGAACCACACAAAATAATTCCGAGTATGTACTGTAATTATCCAAATGATGTCAAATTAGTTTGAAAAATTAATGAGTTATAATAATTAGGTTTATTCTTATTATTGGCGTTTATAATGATTGTGGTTACTTTTCCGGGATACATAAAATAATTTCCTCTTATTACGGTCTATAGTCGTTATTTCTTAAAAGTTTATTTTAACATGGTTACACCCCATCAAATATAATGAAATTTTATTAGAATTTTAAAAGCATGTTTTCCTGTTGATAATTGTGGGCATAGAATTGGAAATTAGTTTAAAGGTTACGCAAAATATTTCTGAAATGCTATGTAATTTTTTTTGTATGAAATTTGGTAGTTATGAAATTTGGTATTTATGAATTTCAGGGAAATAATACAAGACCTTCGTTTATTAAGAATACATATTGTTGCGTACTTGGGGGGTCAGTAAGTTGTCCGAGAATAATAGGCGAAACTTGCAAAAATTCAGTGATGTATTCACAGAAAGTTAAAAAAAAAAATACAGGTCTATAAACCAAGTATCAGCTTCAATTCAACCAGTAAACACAGCTTAAACAACAGCCGTTAACAGCAAAACAACAGTACAAACTGTTTAGCAATAACACATAAAGAAAGTCTCAACTAAAGAGGCTTAAAGCAAAGCAAGCATTTGACGAAACTGACACAGATCTGAGACTGACCGCCTTGGCGAAAAAATGCTCCTTTTATACTTTTCTATCGAACACAGGCTGTTCCTGAAAATTCTCGTATTTCATAGTAAGATTAGAGCTTCCATATTTGGTATATCCCTAATAGGGATTTTCTCGCCAAGAAAAATCGCCAAGGAGGGAAAAAGTCGCCAAATTTGCGCCAAATCCATTTCTTCCGTTATTGGAGCTTTTTTAAGTGTTTTTAAGAGAAAATTAGGCTATTTTAAAGCTAAAACGACTAGAAATGCACAATGTTAGCATTTTATTAACTTTACTAAACCTCTTTGAAAGAATTGATACAAAAATAAATGCAATTATCTACAATTCCGTAACACTTTATAAGATATGCAAATAGAGACAGAGCGGGGGGTTGAGGGGGGCGGCAGCCCCCCTCAGGAATGTATCTGATTATGGTAACAAGTCGATCGAATCAATATATACGATTATATAATAAGGAATAAATAAAAATGACCTATTGAATAATGTCTGATGTAAATAGGACGTTGAGGCTCCTGATCTGCAGATCCACTAGTTAAGTAAGTTTTTAACTTCTATTATTTTCCTTTCTCATTTTGAATGCACTGTGTGTTTTTAGTTCTTAGTCATTCCTCTCAGAAAGAGAGGCGAAAAATTTATCGCGACTGAATTACGGAGAAGAAAATATACATCTCGGACCTGTTCAACATTCACCATTAGTGCATGGTGAATGTCGACATTTACTGGTGTAAGTCAGAAATAAGGGTATTTAGCAAATATTTCGGCCATACACCAAGCAACTATGTGTTTGTTGACATTCACCGGTGAAAGTCGACGTTCTCCAGATTTCGGTGTTTCACCGTAACATATATACATAAATAAATAAATAATGTTAAAAATATTAGCAATGTAAATTTGGAAAAATATTAGATAAAATTAATTTTGCGGATTCATGTGATGAATCATTAAATACGTATTACATTTAATGTGTAATTTTGTTAATGTGAGTTTCTCTTGCCTTTTTTCGAGCTGTTCTGTGTATTTTATTGAGGAAATTCTGAATTATGACCATCATAGCTCAAAATAACAAGGGCAATAGTGTGATGATGAAACGCAATAAACTGCCATCTACGAAATAACAGCTCGATAGCAAGAAATAAGGATAGGGTAATTATATCATATCAAGAAAAATTATTAGTCTGATAAGCTAATCATAGATCCTTCTGTAAATAGCCAGTCAGTGAGCTCTTTCCGATTTTGGTAATAAAAGTTTTGTAGAAGTTATATAAAAAAGTAATAATAATAATAATAATAATAATTGGTTAACAAAATTTTCTGCTGTTCCGACAAAATATTTTTTTGTGGCTACAAAGATAATTTAAAACCCTTTACTGCGTAGCTAAGAACAAAGTATATTTTTGTGGACTTGCTGTTTTCAGACAATGTACAACAAAGGGAAACACTACACGATGGCTACACAAAAGCAACCTATTGTATGGTCATTCTATAAAATAAAGAAATTTATGAAAATAATTTTTAAGAGTTTTCTTCTTTTCTAAATAAAAACAAAATGTTTTGCTATCATGGAGACGAAATACACTGAAAGTTAAATGTTGTAACAGGTAGGTACAATACACGGTAAATATCTAAAGTGAATTTACTAACAAACACTACCGGCTGTATTCACCAATAACTTCAACATGAAAACTTGAAAAGCGTATAAAGTCAGGGTGCATCTTTTCAGAAACATTTGATGCGTTGCTTCTGCCATCTTGCGGCATTATTATTTTCATTATTTTTAGCCGAAAAAAACACATAAAAAATTATATGAAATCTTCGACACTCAATGGCAGAATCAGTGTGCCAATTTTTGTTGGATAGCAGCACCCTGATTTTAAATGCTTCACCATTTTTTTCTTTAAACGGGTGTCGAAGTTAATGGCGAAAAAGGGAGTTAGTATTATCATAGATTTATTCTAGTTACTACGATATTGTATGCAACTGCAACGTGCCAGTATTTTCTGCTAAACAAATTACATTGCGCTGAAAAAAAAAAAAAAAAAAAAAAATCAAGCCCTAATACTATTCCTGCTAATTCTTATGTAAAATGACCTCCTGAATCCGAATATGACTCCCATTTTGTCAAATTATCCACCGTTTTCTCGGGACATCACTTCCTTCCCCAATTTTTATCCCTGTTCGGTAATTTTATTTCCATGAATTTAATTTGGAGGTTGGATAACACTGTTAAAAATTTGCAATTTTGTCGCCAGTAATTCTCTGTAAAAATTACAGAATTGTATGAAAGTTACAGACAAATACGTTTTGTCAACGCAATTTTTCTTTAATTTAAGACTTTTTCTCAAATTACAGTGAATTCTGCAATTTTTACAGAGAATTACTGGCAACAAAATTGGAAATTTTAAACAATTTGCAATTTTGTTGCCAGTAATTCTCTGTAAAAATTGCAGAATTCTGTGAAAGTTACAGAAAAATACGTTTTGTCAACGCAATTTTTCTTTAATTTACGACTTTTTTTTTCTCAAATTACAGGTAATTCTGCAATTTTTACAGAGAATTACTGGCAACAAAATTGCAAATTTTTAACAGTGAGGGATTGTTTTAACAATTAAAAATAAAAAAAATATATAATGTATAATAATAAAAAAAAATAATAGTAGATTAATAAATATTACAAATGTAATTTATAATTTTAGTGGCAAATTCCCCCTAACGTTTCCCCTTGATACAAATGTTCATATTTTACAATTTTTCGCATTTTTAGCCCCTCAAAAGATATTTAACAGTGAAAATAATCTCCTCCCCCATACAAATCAAATTCATAGCTATAAAATTACAGAAAAATGGTAAAATCAAGGGGCGTCCCCCAAAAACGGTGGGTGATGAGGAAAAATGAGTGTTATATTCGGATTCAAGAGGTCATTTTACATAAGAATTTGCAAAAATGGTGTTGGGGCCGATTTTCATGCAGAACAGTGTTATCTGTAATGTTATAGGAAGACTTTCAGCTTCAGTGCACACTTTCAAAGCCAACATCTCTCCGCATTCAATGAAAGGAATGCATGCTACAATGCTTAGTAATTAAAACGCGAAATGCACTCATAATCTACACTGTTAAATTTTTCAAGAGAAAACTCTGTGTAATGTATTATCTTAACCCTACAAGGCACCCAGTTCCATATGTGGAACACCGACTTTAATCGTTCCTATAGCTATAAAACTATTAGTAGCGACATCTCTTAACATCTTGATAGAAGCTACTGACATATAGCAATGTAGTAATATGAATCTTTACCTAAAGGTGGCGTTCGTGTTCTTATTATAGTGCACTCAGTGTGAAATTTGATTGAAAGTGATACGTTAACCGTTTGTCTGAATTCAAAAATAAAAAAAAGAATAGTTATTGAGCAGTTTTGACTCGAAAAAAAAAAATACTGTGTGTTATAACGAAGTGTATATTTTGCAGAAGTAAGTTCGTTTTTTTTATTACAATAGTAAACGTATTAATAAATCATATTTTTATGTATGTTCCACATACGTCACGTTAAGCTAAAAAGTTGATTTTTCCGTAAAATATGGTTTTATTTTTATTTTTATAAGTTTTCCCTATTTTCGGATCACTAATCACAACCTATATATTTTTGCCGCGCACTAAAAAAAAATTGAGCCTTGTAGGGTTAAGTCTTGTGTAAAATTACAGAGAAAAATAAACGGAGATGTTAAAAAACGTATTTTATACGTTCAATTTAATAACTAATATTAATTTAATTAATTATTGGTGAGAATATATTTCGGATTTAGAATGCTTTTTAACCGACTTCAAAAAAAGAAGGAAGGTTCTCAATTCAAACCGTATGTTTTTTTTATGTTTGTTAGCTCATAACTTCTAAACGGATGCTCCGATTTTGATAATTTTTGTTTTGTTGAAAAGGTCTTGGTCTGCAATAGGTCCCATTGTAATATCTTAACGATCTAAAGAAAATACAGGGTGCCCAAAAAAAATCAGTCCCAACTCTTTTAAATGCTGAACGGCTGCAGCTATAGTGATAAAAATGGTATGTAAGTATAGCAAAGTGGTCCATGCAGCACAAGGTTTAACCTCTGCGCCACCTGGTGTAAAATAGCGGAGTTAGTTCCCTATCTCGTAAACAGTTCTAAAGGAAAAAGTGAATTACAAAGTTGAAAAGTAGCATCGATTTAGTACAAAAAGATAGTTTAGTCATTCATGCTAGCTTTCCTATTTCGGAAACGGTTCAAGACAGGGGGGAAAAGTGAATTATAAAGTTGCAGAGCATCATCGATTTAGTACGAAAAGATAGTTTAGACATTGATGCTAAAAATATAATGCTAAAAACGTGCATTTGTTTGTTCGCAATTTCTTGCACTATGCACACTTGAGCTACATTGCACACGTTGTAGCGTAGCTGGTGAGACATGCGCTATATAGTTCAAAATACGGTTACTTGATACTTTTTGTTTTGTTGTAAAGATCTTGGTCTGATGTAGATCCCATTGTAATATTTTTGCAATCTAAAGAAAATAAAACGCCATCTGGTGAAAAACAGCAGAATTAGCGCTCCAATCTCAAAAACGGTTCAAGATGGGAGAAAAGTTAATTACAAAGTTGTAGAGCATTATCGATTTACTACAAAAAGACAGTTTTTAGACATTATTGCTAAAAATAGAACGCTTAAAACGTGCAGTTGTCTGTTCGCAATTTCCTACATTGTGCACACTTGAACTACGTTGCACACTTTGCAGCGTAGAAGATGACACGTGACTATGTGGTTCAAAGTACTGTTACTGCAAGCGGTCACATGCTGGTGGAAAACAGTGGAGTTAGCGTTCCTATCTCGGAAACGGTTCAAGACAAGGGAAAAAAGTGAATTATAAAATTGCAGAGCATCATCGATTTAGTACGAAAATATAGTTTAGACATTTATGCTAAAAACAGAACGCTTAAAATGTGCATTTGTTTGTTCACAATTTTCTATTTTGTGCACACTTAAACGACATTTGTTGTAGCTTATGGGTATATGTTGTAACGTAGCGGGTGACATTTATGCTATGTAAAATTCAAAGTATGGTTATTAAAAGCGGTCACATCGATTCACGCATAGACGTTTTAAACCAACTTCATAAAGGAAGAGGTTCACAATACAAACCATGTTTCTTATTGTTGTTGTTGTTGAAATTTGTTAGCTTTTAACTTCGTAAGAGATGATTTAATTTTAATACTTTTTTGTTGTATTGATCTTAGCCTAAAATAGGTTTCATTATGATTTCATTAAGATATAAACAAATTACAGGATACTCACAAAAGTCTGTTCTCACTCTAGATGCTGAGCGCATGCAGCTATACTGGTAAAAATAGTATGTAAGTATCGATGTTGAAACTTCTTTCCGTCAGCTGCAATGCATATTTTGCTCTTTGTTTGAACTTTAGGCTGCGCAATTTCCAGCACAGCGGGTGACACGTATTCAGTCTAAAGTTCAATATATATGCCTAAAAGAATTTTTGGTCACTAATACAGAGTATCCGTCCTTTACATTTCTAGAGACTTTTTAACTTAACGTATGTTCATTCAACAGATAGTTTTTTGCTCATATCCGATAAAGGCAAGAAAAGTGACACAACTTAAAAATGCAGCATTTGAGAAAAATCAACTTAAAAATAACTTGACTAGAATTAAACTGGCACAACTGTCTCTCGAGTGGATAACTTTCTAGATGGAGATGTAACTTTTTTGTTCACATTGGGTGCATTTCATGTATTTTTCAGTGACATAACCATTTTTTGAGTTATGTCACTTTTCTTGGAAGTTGTGATTTGTTAAGCTGCCTTCGAACGTCTTTTGATGTTCTGCTATATGAATAAATTTTCACTGAAAAGAGAAAAATAAAATCTTTTTGTAAAAAAAATAGAACCGACTCCAAGAAATGGGTATGAAATGAAATAGTAAATTGCGCCTAAAAGTATAAAATAATTTCCTTCGCCAAACAACCTATAACACTACAATTAAATCATAACTTTTGAAGTCGGCGCAAAATTAAATAAAAATTGATAACTTTATTCAATACAAAAATCAAATCCTATTCAATATACACATCTCACATTGTCACCTGCAAAACGCAGCCGAAAACAACGTTGATTCAAGAAAACAAATAAGATTTCGTAAGCAGCAAAAATTGGCGAAGATCCTGGTATCCGACGTCCTTGGTGAAAGAAAAATCGCAAAATTTTCTGACAAACATATTTAATTTCTTTACGTTATCATGGTTAGTTTGAAAAGGTATATTAAGAGAGTAATCAAGAATATGAAACAATACATCGTACAATATATATTATGAAAATATACATCTTGCGTGTATGTTTTGATCGCCAAATCCAAAAGCCACCAAGTATGATAGTTATCAAAGTTATACCAAATATGCAAAGGAAACTCTAGCTTCGTAGAAACATAAATACCGCATTGTAAGGAATGTTCACTGTTCTATGTAGATGCTACTAATAAACCAATTGTATACAGTGATAAAATAATAAAGGAAACATGAAAATGGATCATTCGAGACAACAGCATTTGTTGCTACCGATCTAAAAACAGGCCTTTAAAAACTAATTAAATTTTATTTAATTTTGCGCCGACTTCAAAAGTTATGATTAATTGTAGTGTTATAGGTTGTTTGGCGAAGGAAATTATTTTATACTTTTAGGCGCAATTTACTATTTCATTTCATACCCATTTCTTGGAGTCGGTTCTATTTTTTTTACAAAAAGATTTTATTCTAAAGTAGAAACAGTCATTTTTAATTTTAATTAAAAAATTAAATAATAAAATTAGGTAAAAACACAGAATAAAGATTGAGAATCTCGACTATTCACTTTTAATTAAGACTTACTGTAAATTTACAGAGACTCTGGATAAATATTTACATTAAATATACAGACATTTTTAACTGTGTATCCTACAAGAAAGTGTTTATAATTATTGTAATCGTATGATTTTCGTTGTTGTTTAAGACTTTAATTCTTAAATGCATAGTGTAGAATATTTGCAACATGTTAAAATAATATTTTCTTTAGTTTCTTGTGAAATTTCCATCATCAAATCTATGTATGACATATAAATTAGCATATTACATAAAAAAAAAAAAAAAAAAAAAAAAAAAAAATTTCTTTTTTTTTTTTTTTTTTTTTTTGTGTGTTTTCTGCGTGATAAAAGTTCTTTATAGTTGGATGCAATTTCATGGAATAATAATAATAATAATAATAATAAAATGCATTTAAAGGATAAACGAAAAAACTGAAATAATTTTGTTTCCAAAAATATTTCGATAACTTTCACTTCGTATAATATAATCTAAATATTATAAAGTAATCTAAATATTTAAATTAACAATTTAGAAAATTATTTGATGTAAATAAACGAATGAGATTAATAAATGCAAATAACGTTTTAACTTAAATATTAAAATAATTTTCTGTTCTAGTAAACAAGTGCAAAGAATTTTGTGGAATTGAATCTAAAACAGAAGGTTATATTCTGTGTCAGGGTGAACCTTTTGGGGACGGCAATGTTACCTGCAAGTGTACAAACAAAACAATGGATTTCCATGAAGAAGCCAAGTCTTGTAAACGTATGTTTAATTAGTTGCTAATTTTTTTTTTAATTTTTTAAATTTAGTTTTCTATGTTACATGATTATTTTGTATAGCTTTTTCAACAAAAAGGGTTTACTGAAACAAGGCAATGGTGTCCAACCGGTGGCACGCAGACACACTGTTAAAAATTTCAACAGAAAACTCCGTGTAATCTATTATCTTAAGTCTTAAGTATATTTACAGAGAAAAATAAACGAAGATGTTAAAAAACTTATTTTATACATCCATTTTAATAACTAATATTAATTTAATAAATTATTGGTGAGAATATATTTCGGACTTGGAGTGCTTTTTCTAATGTAGAAACAGTCATTTTTAATTTTAATTAAAAGATTAAAAAATAAAATTACGTAAAAATACAGAATAAAGATTGAGAATCTCGATTATTCCCTTTTAACTAAGAATTGCTGTAAATTTACAGAGACTCTGGATAAATATTTACATTAAATTTACAGAAATTTTTAACAGTGCACATTTAGGTGCCCGCGAACTATTATTACTCTTGGTAATGATATAACAATGAGAAACACACAAACAAAAGTGTAAAGAATTTTGTGGATAAGCATAGTAAACATGTGCAAAAAATTTTGTGGAATTGAATCTAAAGGAAAAGATCTTATTTTGTATGAGGGCAAACATTTTGCAGAGTTCAATGTTACTTGCAAATAAACAATAGATTTCCAAAAAGAAGATAAGTCTTGTAAAAGTTGTTTAATTATTTGCTAGTTCCCTAATCTTTTCAAATTTAAAAGTTTTGTATCTTAAACGATAATTTTGTATAACATTTATAACATACAGGTAGATATTTACAATGTTACAGGGCGTTATTAAATAAGTCAATGGCATGCGTGCGGCCGGAACCCGCAATACTACATTTAGTTGCTTGACAGTCATTATAACTCTTGGTATTGATATGACACTCAGAAGCATAGAAAATAAAAGTGTTGAAGTTTAACTGAAAAACGCTATTAAATACAAAATATATATATATATAGTTTCACATTAACAAGGAAAGCATATTTTAAGGTCAATATATCCCCGTGGACAGGTTTTCTACACGTTTTTACTTAACTTTGTTTGTTGTGTGACAAATTCAAATCTTGCAAGTAAATTTTAACCTCCTTTGAAAAGTTTGTTCACGAAATCATAGTCGCTAAAAATACAACTTGCGAGCATCTTATGGGTTCTAGCGTCTCAAGGGCAGGTTCCAGGTGCAAAAAATATGCCTGCATGTGTCAAATCTTGAAATTTACTTTTAATGTTTTTCTGCCTATTCGATTTTCATGAAATTTTAGATGTGAGTACCTGTTACGAACTTTTAAAATGTATTTTAAAGAATCTGAGCTTTTAGTACATTTTCAAATGAAAGAGTGTTTTTATTTTATTTATTTTCTGTTAATTTACGTGGAATTATTTCAGATTTAAAAATTATAAAGAAGTGTATTGACACGAGAGCAAGAGAAGAACAACATGACTTGATCATACTCTATATTGTAGTATATGCCAAACATTAATAACAAGGAAAGCATATTTTGAGGTCAATACATCCTCGTGCACAGGTTTTCTACACGTTTTTAATTAACTTTATTTGTTGTGTGTCAAAGTAAAATCTTGCAAGTAAATTTTAAACCCTTTTGAAAAGTTTGTTCACGAAATCATAGTCGATAAAAATACAACATGCTAGCATCTTATAGGCTCTAGCTTCTCAAGGGCAGGTTCCAGGTGCAAAAAAAAAAAGTGCCTGCCTGTGTCAAATCTCGCAATTTATTTTTAATGTTTTTCTGCCTATTTGATTTTCATGAAATTTTAGATGTGAGTACATAGGCGATGACAGTACAGCATGGAAACATTTTCATACTTCAATCTTACCGGAACCAAATGGGCACATTTCTGCTTGTCTGGGTCAAGTTTTGCGATAAATTTTTAATACACCTCTGTCGAACCGATTTTGATTAAAATTTATACATTAGTTCATAGTAGATGAAAATACAATACAAAAGTAATTTTAAAGCTCTATCTCATCAGGGGCAGGTTCCATGCGAAAAATGCTAACCTGTTACAAACTTTTAAATTGCATTTTAAAGAATCTGAGCTTTTAGCACATTTTCAAATAAAAAAGTGTTTTTATTTTATTTATTTTCTTTTAATTTACGTGGTGTTACTTCAGATTTAAAAATAATAAAGAAATATATTGACATGAGAGCAAGGGAAGAACAACATGACCTGATCATACTCTATATTGCAGTATATGCGAAACATTAATACGTTTTTAAGATAAACAAATATTTCATCAATAGCAAATTAATGACTTAAGGGGTTTACTGATCTTAAAAAATTAAAAATATGAAAAATTCTGGATATTTTGATTCCTCATTAATGATTCTACATGTACTTTAGTTCAACAGTTATCAGCAAAATTGAAACTGATGTTAGCATTGAATTTCATTGCATTTCAAAAGGGCTTTCTTGCTAACATCCGCAAGATATTTTACGGCAAAATGAACTTAATGGCTTAAAATGTTAAAACAAACCTGTTTAATAAAATTAATTATGTTCTTTGAGCTATTTCAAATTTAACATTTTAAAAATTATGTGACATATGAAAATTCGAAATTTTTCTAAATGCTTAAATGTTTTTAAAAACATATTTGTCTAAATGATGTTAGTTTTACTAGATATTATTTCATCCTGCAGATATTCTTTTTATAAATGCGTGAAAAAACTTTTATATCAATAAATTCAAAACATTTAAAAAAATTTTGTGGGTGATCCCCCCCCCCCCCCCCCCCGGAAAAAAAAAAAAAAAAAAAAAAAAAAAAAAAGAGTCTCTTTGAGGGGGAAAAAAGTTTTTCAAATGGAATGAAGTTTCGAACTAACATCAGGGCCAATTTTGTTCATAACTTTTGAACCAAAGTACATAAAATTATAAATGAAGCATCCAAATGTTCAGAATTATTCATATTCGAATATATATATATATAAATGAATGTAAGTTTGTTTGTCTATCTGTTTGTCTTTCATGCATTACTACACCATTTCCCCGATCTCCATGAAACTTTGGGAAGATGTTGAGTACACTCTCGCAAAAGTTTCTGGCATAAATTTTTTTTTAAATATCGGCCTTTCAGGGGGAAAAAGGGAGGGGGGGCAAAAACGGGATTAAAACATATTTTTCCTCTTTCCTTTATTTGCCAATGAAAAAAAAAATAAATATTCAAGAGGTTCTAACTTCAAGATATTACAAACACATCTAAAAACAAGTTTCGCTCCGAATGAGTGGGGAGGGGCAAAAGATATTTTTTATATTTCCCTCTATTTTATGCATTCCTGCAACATTCATCCGATCACCATGAAACTTTGGGAAATTGTTGAGTACACTCCTGTGAAGGTATCTGGCATTTTTTTTTTTTTAATTATTTTTTCAGTCTCCATGGGGGCAGCGCGGCAGAAACGGGATTAAAACATATTTTTCACATTTCTTTTATTTCTCACTGATTTTTTCAATTTATTTATTTTATCGTGAGTTTAATTGATTTCAATTCTCACAATTTTTCAAATACTGAATTTTTCTATTTATTTATTTTCTGTAAATTTGCTAATATCGTCGACAGTTATGCCCCCAAACGGAAATCGATTGGTCGATCTACATTTGAAGCATGAAAGAAAAATGCATTAAGAGCTTCAGAAACATACGAGCAATGGAAAGCAAGATTAGAAGCTGTTCGAATAAAAACTTTTCAAGCCCGTTCTTTTCAAACGAACGAGCAACGAGAATCAAGATTGGAAACCGATGGAGTACACACTGCGGAATTACAAAAATCATCAGTGGCTCAGTGCACATGCTATACTAGCAGCTACAAACAACGATGTCAATGCCATAAATTTCAGCATTCAAAACGGAATTCCAGGCGAAGCAGCAACGTATAACTCTATCGATACTGTAATGAATCAAGATGAAGTTGTCAATTACCCAACGGAATTCTTGAATTCACTGGATTTGTCAGGTACACCACCGCACATTTTAACATTGAAAATTGGAGTGGCTATCATTCTTCTCCGAAACATCAGTCCTCCACGACTTTGCAACGTACAAGATTTTCGATGAAAAAGATGATGAACAAAGTCATCGAAGCTACAATTTTGAATGGGAAATTCAAGGGGGAAGATGTATTGTTGACACGTACTCAGTGATCCTAACAGATATGCCTTTTGAATTCAAAAGTTTACAGTTTCTGGTGTGACTCGCTTTTGCAATGACTATCAACAAATCACAAGGACAATCGCTGCAAGTGTGCCCTCTAGATTTGAAGAATTCACGCGTTTGACATAGACGACTGTATGTGGCCAACGGCCAACTCACGCGTCGGAAAAACTTCTGATTTATTCGTGTTCGCACCAGACGGAAAAATAAAAAATATCGTGTACACACAAGCACTTGAGTAAATAAATAGAATTAAAACGACACTTTGAAATGTTTTTCATATGAAAATGAATAAGTTTCAATAAAAATGACACAATGTAAGTTGACTGTTATCATAACTAATTTCCTTGAATTTCCTTTCTTCTGAGATCGCAGTAACGCGCGACGGGTAAGCTAGTACATATATGTTTTATTAAGAGGTCAATATTTTACGGTACTCTTTAGACTCCTTAATTTAGTAATGAGTTAGAAAATCTAACAATTTAACAGCAACATTTTTTTGTATTAGTAATTACCGTAATTTGTGGTAGAAAACCCGCAGGTAAGATAGGTCATTTCTCCACCAGAAATTTTATTTAATAGAGAAATCTATACTTTTTCCAAGGAAGAGCTCGTACAGATATAAATTTATTTATTAATTGAAAATTCTGGTGCAGAACTGGATTATATAACTTGCGGGGTATCTACCAGAAATTACGGTAGTTTTTAAATATGGTCTTTTCCTTATTTTCTAATTTGACATGAAACATCACGTGCCCGTGAGTCACGACAGAAATTTAAAAGTAACTTAAAAGCAAAACCGTTTGGACATTGCTGAAATAAGATGTTGATTAAAAAATGAATTTGTCATGTTTTTTTTTTTTTTTTTAAATGTTCAGATAAAAGGAATTATTACTGTTTCCAAATATACATGAATCCTAATACGAATTTTCAATACAAACATTTTTACCGATATGCAATCAAAATTAGTCTTTTCCCCAGAACATCTTCTTGAACTTTAATGACGTAAGAAACATGTTAAACATTTCAACGAAAATTCTGTCCCGAAGTTAAAAAGAAAAAAGAGGAAACGTAATATATATATTTTTTTTTAAATTGGTGACCCTGTAAGAAATGTTTAAAATGAGATTCCAATATTATCAAAAGATAATTTATTTTTTGTATTCTAGAGAAGTTCAAAATAGTTAGTATTTTTAGTTTCCTATTTAAAATGCTTAACATGTAATAACAATAAAAAAAATCTCTCAATTGTGCTATTTTTATTATCAAAACATATGAGTTATTGTTGGAAGCTGATATTACATGCAATAGAGTGGCGATTAACCCGGATGTCTGGGAACTTTTGAATGGTTTCGGCGAAAATTTTAGCTTATTTTACATGATATACTTTATAAAAAAATATTCTAATTGTACCAAAATATTGGAACAGATTTTGTATTCACAATTATTGTTACTTTTTTAGCAAACAAGTGCAAAGAAAAATGTGGTTTGAATTCTGATATAAACGAGAAAGTGCTGTGCGTAGGTGAACCATTTGGTGAAAAAGAGGTATCCTGCTCATGTAAAGATAAAGCTCTGAGATTTGTAGAAAAAGATAAAGACTGTAAACGTAAGTTTTAAATATTACACTGATAAAATATAAGGTTGTATAAGTAATGGACACTGTAAGGGCCTTTTCCAGTTATTTTTTTATATACTTAATTTTCAAAACTATAACTATACCTAGTGTTTATACCTCCATTAACTCTTATAATAATAATATGGTAGGACAAAATGAGGTGCATTATCTAAGTGGCCCTTCGAGTCCTTTGGGTTGAACATTCGAGCGATGATATAAGAGAAGTTAGCAAATGGCGTATCTGCATGCGGAGCAAATGAAGTGAGCTGCTGAACAATATAATAACTAGAAAGCCCCTACGGCTCAAATTAAAGCGCATCTATGCCTTCCTTCAAGATTTATCAAACTCAACAAACTAAATTCTTTATCTTTCCTTAATTTTTTCCTCCTCTCCTACATGGCGAATACTGGTCATGTCTGATGCTACAGCATTCCACGATAGAGCTCTCGGGAAGCAATCATCCAGCGCATGATGTAGCTATTAACCAACATTGTTCATAGATTGTTGTGCTTTGTATAAAGACTGTGTGAACTTTGTATAAAGACTGTGTGAAATTTGTACATTACTTGTATGAACATTGTAAATAGATTACCACTCGGCTCCAGCCCTCTTCACTTTCATGCAACTTTGTCGCCTTTTGTCGCGGGAGAGCTCTGCTCCAGCGACCATTATAATTTTCTCTCTCTCTCTCTCTCTCTTTTTTTTTTTGTTTGCTTATGCAATAAACAACGGGAGAGGCTTAACCTTTAGAGACGGGCTCTTTTGAATCTCCACAGTGGCTTTGGAGCCCCTCTCTAAAGGTGAAAAACGCTCAAAAACACTGCATAGTGGTGAGCAGCCTCCTTCCGTCTTAGAATCTTAGAACTGTTGACTACTCAAGATGGCTGCCGCTGTAGTAAAGCTACCACAAGCGCCATATCGAGTCTACCAAAACATTAGCTAGTTCTGCGTTATTTAATGGTTTCCGCGGTTACGATTTTGGCTTCATGATTTTTCGGCGTGTCATCGCTTATATCATTCCTCCAATGGTTACACAGGAGTGACTTAGAGAACATTTTTTAACTAAAGAAAGTTTTTCTTTTGAAATTTCTGTAGTGCATTTGATGAATCTTTCACATACCAAATGTGGAAGCAATGCACTCACCTTCTTTTATTTTCAATATGTTTATATACAGTGTGTAACAAATCTAATGTTCAACTCTGTAAGAGGGGTGATAAATCTTTCCAAATAAATAAAAAAATGCATAAATAAAATAAAATAAATAAACAACTTCCCTCTTACAATGTTCTGTCGGTAAGTAAAGGGCGAATCACGAGTGGGTGCTTTCTCTGGAGTGGATGAAATGTATTATTTTGTGTAACCAATAAATCAGCTGCTACTTGTCGCCAGATATGCAGCAATATTCGAATGCGCCATTGAATCACAACCATGAAATCAACAAAAATTCTGTCACCCGAATTAGCGTCACAGCTGCGGACATTACAAAAACAACTGCCAGGAACCTTTCAACCCTTTCAACACCTGTACCATTAATTCTGTCGCCGAAGTCAAGCCTGTTTTATAGCTCATGGTCAGTCATTTGAGCATTTGTTGTAAAGTTTTCAGTAATAAAGATTTTTTATACTTCTTTATTCGTCTTAATTTTAGTCTCCCTTTTCTCCAGGCAGAGTCACTCTCATGGCTTGCCCTTTGCTTCCCGTCCCGACATTAAAAAGTGAAAGTTATTTCTTTGAAAATATCTATCATCACTTGCAGTTATGAGCATTAATTTTGTTACACCTTGTGTGTGTATATATATACATATAACCAGTATTAGCTGTACTATATTGCTGTACCATAATTTAAGAAAATCGAACGAATTTAATTTGCTTTAGATACTGTAACTACACTTAAAAATGTTAATAAATTCTAAGTATTATTATATTCAAAAGATGTATTCTCATATTTATATAATTTATGAAAATCCAATTTGTACTATAGCAATTCCATGTAAATGCAGTGTCAGTCACACACGGACATTTCTGCTTCCACCATTATTTTCTAACAATAATCATTATCTTATTTAAGCGTAAAAACTTTTGTAAAAATAATATAAATATTTTTGCATGGTAATAGTGGTCGGAAATCTAATCCCTTTGTGTGACTGACAGTAACTTTTGTGATGAAATTACCTAATAGTAATAAATGATAAAAGTAATCAGCATATTTATTGCCTTAACTGATGTAGTATTAGCTAATTCAATGCGTCGAAAATGCCCGTTCAGAAATACTTAATATAACAGTGTTTCACCTGATGACAATTCACAGCATATTTTCGCCACTAGGGGACGCAGTAAGCTGTTTTAACATCATTAAACTCATAATTTCTCTTCATACAATATTTATGCTTGTTTATGTATACGAAATATTGTTCATTTATAATAGATCATTTGAGCAGCAGGGGGCGATGTGAAGCACATTAGAATGTCATTAAAATAATTCACTCATTCAAACACACATTATAGTCTAACCTCATACAATTTTTTCCATTACAACGCATTTTATAAAAGGTTCCCCACTGAAAGGGCGCTGTAAGCCTATTTTAACATAATTGAAATCATGATTTTAACTATTACAGTGTTTATATAATTCATGTATACGAAATATTGTTTATTCATAATGTATTATAAATTCCTAATTTGACCACCAGGAGTGCTGTGAAACACTCTAAAATATCACTAGAATCATTCACTCTCTTTAACACACAATATATCTAAATCTCGTTCAAATTCTTATTTTAATTATAATTGTCATTGACAGGAGTCGAACCGATGATCTATCGGTCAACAGTCCACTGTCTTACGGCCGTATTCACCAATAACTTCAACTCCCGGTTGAACACAAAAACTTGAAAAGCGTATAAAGTCAGGCTTCAACTTTTAGTAAAGTTCGACGCGTTACATCTGCCATCTAGCGGCATTGTTATTTTCAGATTTTTTAGCTGAAAATAAATAATCAAAAATTATTTGAAAACTTTGACACTAGATGGCAGAAGAAGCGTGCCAAATTCTCTTTGAAAGCTACACTCTGCCTTTAGATGCTTTTCAAGTTTTGGTGTTGAACCGGGAGTTGAAGTTAATGGTGAATAAGGCCGTTAATCATTTGATCATGCTATTCTTCGAAAACATTTCATGAAACTATGAAAGTCTCTTCGCAAGAGCTAACTCAAGAAGTACAGTGTTAAAATAGGGGTGACAGTCATCTGATTCAGAGAAAATAAGCAATAACAGAGCGCCGAATTACAGGATGTTTTCCAAATCCCAACCTGTCGGTCAAGATGGCACCCCTCCATCTTTCTGGACTCGTTCTCACTGCTAGTTTTAGGAAACGTGGCTACACTATACTACGTACAGCTTCACTTCATACAAGGCATGTAAATTTCATGCAATGCTAGCGCCATCTTAAGCATAGCAAAGTCCATCAGTCAGCCAGTGATGAGCATAAATATATCTGTACCCCGGATGTAAATTACATCATGTACATTTTCTTAAAAGAGTGAGCACCATGTCCTTGATGTGCATATTTTGACGTACATGGAGGCATTAAGCATTATGCTCAGTTACTATAAAGAGATAGGAGGGTAGAATATAAAATCATGTCCATTTTCGTTGTTCATGGCAAATGTCATTAATTAATTTCACTATAATATCATTCCTAAAAAATTCATATTTTTGACATGGTGTCCTTCATATCTGGGGTACAGATATACTATTTTAATATATTTCTATCTTTCATAGTAGTTTTTAAAATATTTGTAGAATATAACAGAAAAGGAACCGGGTTTCTATTCAAAACAGAGATATTGTTAAGATTTTTTTCTAGGAGTGAAATTATTCCTTGACTTTTTTAAAAGAGTGAATTTGGCATTGTTAGGAGTATTAAAAAAAAGCTGAAAAAAAAAAAAAGAGCTTTTGTGAACTCATACTAAATTTTACTTCTTAATGTGTTAAAAAAATAACGTATGTGTACAGGTATACAGTAAATGTATGCATATGAACTCAACTTATAAGTTTAAGTTATGAGTTCAAATTATATTATATGGACTGATCAATCGTAATATTATTTATTCCTTTCAGCAAAATTTATGTAGTATAATATCAGAACTCAGAATATGAACATAATGTATGTGACTTAAATTGCAAATTCTAATGAACATTGATAGGTAATAAGTCTATATTTGAATCTGACAAATTTTATTAATGATTCAAATGTTTAATTTTACTTATTAAACTTTTTAAAATAATTTTTATTATACTAACTTTTTGTCCATTTTAAAAGAAGACATTTATTGATTTATAAAAAATGTTCAGAGCATTGAGTTGAAAAAAAAATATGAACTTTTTCGGGCACATACAATAAAATACGCTAGCTATAACCTAAAAATTAAAAAAAGTAAAATTACTCAAGGTTAAAATTTTATTTTAAAATTTTAATGCAAAAAATACGCTTGTGGAGGAGTTAGAAATATCTGTGATTGAAACACCTCTTGTTGCATGTCAACCCAATAATAGATATTTTAAATTGTTAATATATAAATATTTATTATTATATTTAACCCATTTTTATCCAAAGGTGCACCATTTCATTAAATATATTTTTATTAACACTGTGACATATATTTTTTACTAATTTAACTTTTTTGCCTTTTTTTTTTTTTTTTTTTTTTTTTTTTGGGGGGGGGGGAGGGTCTTAAGACATTTATAAAATATTAGTAATTCAATTGGAGTGAACACTTTCTGTTGAGAAAATTTCAAAATACGCTAGTTTTCTAACTCAAAACGATTATTGACAAATTGGATTTTTTGAAAATGTATAGTTATTCCACTTGAGATTAATCAAATGCTTTTATAATGAATTAAAGTTACAAGTTTTGTAAATAAAATAAAAATGAAATAAATTTCAGAAAAAACATTGAAATTTTTATTTAAATTAATTTTTTATTTAATTTTTTTTATTTAAATATGCAGCATTTTATCTCTTAAATAAAATATTATTTTTCATACACGAAACTTTTCTTGTGTCTTTATGAATGTAATTTAAGCATATTTCAATGAAAATAATATCACATTTTATAAAATTTCTATGCTTGGCGTAAAATGGGTTAAATAGAGGGTTCATATATTTCATTTTACAGTTCTCATATATATATATTAATATTCTAATCATTTTACTGAAGTTTTTATATCCTTATATCCTTATAGCATTAAGTATTTATGTAACTGGTGTTTTATTATACTGTTTCATTCGAAAACTATGTAAAGGGATAATATAATAATTAAACTTAGTCACAATCTATATAATATTTCTCTAACGTGTTCCAGTTACAATTATATTTTGTAGATCCGATACGATAGTGACAATAAAATACGCGAGGATAAAAAGTAATACATAAGCAATATTTAATCACGCGGACTTAGTTCAGTGATCGTCTTAAAAAAAAAATGACGACATTTGTCTAATGAGATCCTTTTATAGAAAAAATTATTTTTAAAAGTTGTATCTTTACAACCTTTGCAATCGTCATTTTAAAACTAGCAATGCTTAAAGATATAAACAAAATATGAAGATTTGTCATGAATTGACTGAAAAGCACATTAATAAAATGTATTAAAAAAAAACAAAAACTGTACTGTTTTGAACAAAAACTTATGCCAAAATGAATAATTAAAAAAATATATATATATATATCAAAAGGCATCGCCAGACTGGCGTCAAAAATTTACAAGTCGCCATAGGGGACCTATACTAAAGCTGTCCTGCCTGGGTAAGTATGAAAACTGGTTCGTAAAACATGAATTTTATTTTGAAACTTTTCTCTGAGTGATTTTGGTTTAACTAGCATCAGCGTTTCATCCCACAAAAACTAATAACAATTTGGTTTCTGATGAATTAAAATTTATATTGTATAATGAAATCTGTATAAGACTTACAAGTTTGAAATTTTCAGTAAAAAAAAAAAAAAAAAAAAAAAAACTGCGAAAATTTTCACGGGTTTGCTAGTGTAAAATATACTCTTTTTTTATTTTTTATTTTATAGATTCTGACGAGAAGAAATTGACATTTTTCGCAACGTTTTCCATTGCTTTCAGTACGATAATTCTATTCCTTCTGTTCGTAGCAGCAGTTGTGTACTGCAGAAAGAGTACCAAGAAGCCTCGGTTCTTGATGAAGTTTAGTAGCCAAAGCATCAGCTATGAAAGCGCACTTTTTGATGCAACTAACGACTCACTGTGTTTGTTTGAAACAAGACATTGATTTGCATGATTGTATGATATCGACCTTCTTATATTCGCAGCATTTATCTTTCTGAAAAGTGTTCATGAATGCATATCAAAGTGCATTTCAAATAAAAAATAGTATGTTTTGAGCATCACAAAAGTTTCATCAACATTTTACCATGTGTTTATTAATTAACTTCTATTCTTGTTTTTAGGTAGATTCCTTATAGCATTAGTAGATTCCTTACCTATTGCAATGGTTCTCATGACACGACTTCTGGAAAATTTCTTCATATCTTCACCGATCATGACCCCTAGAACCGCCACTTTAGAATGTAGAAAAAGAGGGGAAAAAAGGCTAAAAGCCCCATAGAAATAGCATGGGAAGAAAAGCAAAAAAAACTCACAATGTCAAATGTGTTAAAGAAAAAAAAAAAAAAAAAAAAAAAAAAAAAAATCACACCGGAAGTAATAAGGGGACAAAATTGCCTAGAAAAAGGCATTGAACAGCGGGAACCGGGCGGGCTGGGGCATGGTTCCTATCGTCCAGGATTAATACGACTCGCCTAGTATAACGGACTTAGTTCACTGATCGTCTTAAAAAAAAAATGACGACATTTGTCTAATAAGATCCTTTTATAGAAAAAATTATTTTTAAAAGTTGTATCTTTACAACCTTTGCAATCGTCATTTTAAAACTAGCAATGCTTAAAGATATAAACAAAATATAAAGATTTGTCATGAATTGACTGAAAAGCACATTAATAAAATGTATTAAAAAAAAAGTCTGATGTGGGCACCACATGACTTCCTTATACACTTTTAGAAATATACATAATGTTAAAAAACATTGACACTGGACCCGAAACAGTTGGCTAAAAATATTTAAAAAAAAATGAATTATCACCATGTTCTGAGGTTTTCTGAAAGTTAGTTAAAAACCGATTGCAAGATTTGTACTGGTAACGCTGACGAAGGCAGCAGGGACCCGAAAAAAATGGCTAAAAGTATTAAAAAAAGGTATTTTCACCGTGTTCTGAACTCTGAAATTTCAAATGTCTAGCTAGTCGGGAAGTTAGTTAAATAAATTTTCTGTTGAACCATATAAACGCTGCCGAAGGCAGCAGGGGCCTGAAACAGTTGGCTAAAAGTATTAAAACGATGCATATCCACCGTGTTCTGAACTATTCTGAAAGTTTCAAGTGTCTAGCTAGTCAGGAAGTTAGTTAAATAAATTTTCTGTTAAACCATATAAACGGTGCCGCAGGCAGCAGTGACCCGAAACAATTGGCTAAAAATATTTAAAAAATGCATTGTCACAGTGTTCTGAGCTTTTCCGGAAGTTTTAAATGTCTAGCTACTCAGGAAGTTAGTTAAAATCGATTCCAAGATTTGCACTGGTAACGCTGCCGAAGTCAGCAGGGACCCTATACAGTTGGCTAAAAGTATTAAAAAAAATTATTTTCACCGTGTTCTATCTAGTCTGAAAGTTTCAAATGTCTAGCTAGTCGGGAAGTTAGTTAAATAAATTTTCTGTCGAATCATATAAGCGCTGCCGAAGGCAGCGGGACTTGAAATAGTTGACTAAAATTATTAGAAAAATGTATTGTCACCGTGTTGTGAGCTGTCCTGAAAATTTCAAATATCTAGCTAGTCGAGAAGTTAGTTAAAAATCGATTGCAAGATTTGTCTATACCGTTTCTTGATACATTATGGCTAAAACCTATGTATTTTTGTCATTATGAACCTAATTTTCCTAAATATCTCCAAAACGGAAAATCATAGAAAGTCCAAAAAGGGAGGTGCACAACTAGATGTTACAACAAACCTATGTACCAATTCGCAACTTTCTACGTCCACCGTTTTTGAGTTATGCGACATACACACACACAGACACACACACATACAGACGTCACGAAAAATCGTGTAAAATCCCTTATATCTCTAAAACGAGAGCTCGTGTTAAGATGACACTTGCAGGTGTGCAACTAGACATCATGAAAGTCACACGTATAAATTAGCAACATTCAGAGATCATTCGTTTTCGAGCAATGTGAATCACAAAATCCATTTCGCAAATCGGGATTACTATACTTCCTTATACTTTGTATAAGGAAGTAACAAACAAAAACTGTACTGTTTTGAACAAAAAATTATGCCAAAATGAATAATTAAAAATATATATATATATATTAAAAGGCATCGCCAGACTGGCGTCAAAAATTTACAAGTCGCCATAGGGGACCTATACTAAAGCTGTCCTGCCTGGGTAAATATGAAAACTGGTTCGTAAAACATGAATTTTATTTTGAAACTTTTCTCTGAGTGATTTGGTTTAACTAGCATTAGCGTTTCATCCCACAAAAACTAATAACAATTTGGTTTCTGATGAATTAAAATTTATATTGTATAATGAAATCTGTATAAGACTTACAAATTTGAAATTTTCAGTAAAAAAAAAAAAAAAAAAAACTGCGAAATTTTTCGCGGGTTTGCTAGTGTAAAATATACTCTTTTTTTATTTTTTATTTTATAGATTCTGACGAGAAGAAATTGACATTTTTCGCAACGTTTTCCATTGCTTTCAGTACGATGATTCTATTCGTTCTATTCGTAGCAGCAGTTGTGTACTGCAGAAAGAGTACCAAGAAGCCTCGGTACTTGACGAAGTTTAGTAGCCAAAGCGTCAGCTATGAAAGCGCAGTTTATGATGCAACTAACGACTCACTGTGTTTGTTTGAAACAAGACATTGATTTGCATGATTGTATGATATCGACCTTCTTATATTCGCAGCATTTATCTTTCTGAAAAGTGTTCATGAATGTATATCAAAGTGCATTTCAAATAAAAAATAGTATGTTTTGAGCATTACTAAAGTTTCATAAACATTTTACCATGTGTTTATTAATTAACTTCTATTCTTGTTTTTAGGTAGATTCCTTATAGATCTACCTATTGCAATGGTTCTCATGACACGACTTCTGGAAAATTTCTTCATATCTTCACCGATCATGACCCCTAGAACCCAAATCCACCCTCCGTTCAAAAGTTTATATATATATATATGTACAACGCTTTTCCCATGTTAAGTTGTGAACACGATAACTGGAGTAATTTTTATTTAAATTTAACCAGCTCGGGATATGTTGTGAGGACAGTAAAAATCTCGGTCGAATTCTTAGATGGGGTATCCAGTACAAAGGGGGTGGAAATGGTGGGGGGTGGAAATTTTCATTTACCCATAATTTCTTTAATATTGAAAATTGGTAAATATTTCAAATCAGGCGAATTACCGCCTTACCCTAGAGAACAACTTTTGCATTTACACTTTTTCGATAGCTTCACTTGTTTAAATGTTACAAGTTAAAAAGTGATTTTTCGTCAATAGTGATGAAGCCGACTTTTTCTATCTTTATACTTCTGTTTCGTGGTCCAGTTACGATTAGATTTTGCTAAAACGATACGATTGTAAAGTAATTAATGAAATACGCGAGGAAAAAAAAATAATTATACATTTGCAATTAGGTTCTAACAACCACGTGACTTTCTTCTTAGAAACCGTACTTTGCTGAAGGACAGCGCTACTTTTTCCATGCCTTTGGAAGCGTGGTAGTCGAATTTTTTTTATGCTTGTACAAATACATTTACAACACTGTGTTACAATAAATTTTTAACACTATTCCGCAATGGTAAAATGGGTCAGTAAGGTCAACTGTCCCTCAGCATGACGTCATCTGTTAGAACTCTATATATAAATATAAATATTAATTATAAATATTTGCACGCGGATTCAGAAGATCACTTTGTAGAAAAAAATTGAATAGTTTTAGAAATTGCACATTTACAATCTTTGAATGCGCCATTTTAAACAAACCTAGCAATATTTTAAAGATATAAACAGAATTGAACTATTGCTATACAGTGGTGGACATAATTATAAGACACCTATATAATTTGACAAATAGTGAAAAAAAAAGATTCAGAGCTTCAAAATGTTTTATGAAATACGTCAAAAACATAAATTTATTCTGTTATCACACGTAATTCTTTTACAGAAATGATATTTTTATAGAGTTTTATAAAAAAAAATTAAAAATACCATGGACAAAATTATAAGACACCCTAACATTTTAATTAAAACACCTGCTTTTTTTTCGAAAATAATGTGCAATATGCAAATTTTCTGCACGCTGTTATGACGTCAGCTGTTAGCTAAAGCAGACGATAACCGACTTCACGCATTTACAAACATGCCACGAGGTACAGAATTAAAAGAAAGTGAAATTTGTGAAATTTGGAGATTAAATGGAACTTGTGCTTCAATTAATAATATTACAAAAGTTATTAAACCCTCTAGATGTGCAATTAGAAATGTTTTGAAAAGAGGAATTAATGGATCGGTGATTAAAAGATCTGGACGTACTCCTTGCTTGTCCTCGAGAGACAGTCGCCATGTGCTTTTGCTCGCTACACATAATAAGATGACCACTACAGGTATTAAAAATGCTTTGAAACTGAATTGTTCAAGGAGAACCATTCGCAGGGTGTTGCATAATGCTTCCTATGTGAAATATAAAAAATTGAAGAAAAAACCACCGCTTCTAAGTCGGCACAAAATGGAGTGTCTAAATTTCGCTAAACAAACTATGGCCTGGACCTCCAAATGGTACTCTGTGTTTTTTTCTGATGAAAAAAAGTTTAACCTGGAGGGTCCTGACGGGTTTCAATATTATTGGCATGATTTACGGAAGTCTCCTCATGTACTAATAAGCCGTTAAATGGGTGGAGGCTCAGTAATGGTTTGGGCTGGATTTTCGGCTCAAGGGAAAACGCAAGAAAGTGGCTTTCAGAGCAAAGTATCAATGTTCTCCTGTGGCCTTCTCGCTCCCCAGACTTAAATCCCATCGAAAACTTTTGGGGGATCTTAGCTCGTGCGGTTTACCGAAATGGGAGGCAGTTTAAATGTGTCGAAGACCTAAAGAATGCTATAAAATGAGCTTGGGAAGAACTGTTTTGCGATATTTTGTTAGAATTGATAGATTCGATGCCGAATCGCATCTTTCACGTTATAAAAAACAATGGCGGCTCCACCAAACATTGAATAACCATGTTAGAGGATTTTCTTTTAGACCATTATTGTCTGCTAATTATGTTGACCACTGTATTTGGAAAAAAACGGTTGGTGTTATAGGTGCGTGTAGTTTGCATAAATAAGACTCCAAATTATAAAACTAATATTATTTACATACTATTTACAATCTAAATGATACACAGGATGAATTAATTATTGCAGTAGAATGTATAGAAATATAATCAAGCATTATTACAAATATTCTAGCTCAGCGACAAAGTAAACATTGTTCCATCAAAGTTCTCGATTCTTATCGCTACCTAGGAAACACAAAACGTTTCTTGTTGCCAGATACATAAAGTCTTTTTAACTATCGGCAGTGTTGCCAGATGGCTACATGACTCCCCCGCCAGTGAACAGGTGAACGTAAAATGAGAGTTCAAACGAAGTTCAAAAAGTTTTTGGTAAATCTAGTAGGTCGATTGACTCGTCTTCCACTTTTGGTAAAAATTTGCTTGGTAGTTGAAAACGAAAGTTTTAGTTTCCCTATCCTTTATAATCTTTTTTTTTCGTAGGGTTGGCAGTGGCGGGTAAAACCTGGACATTTTGACTGACAGTTTGATCGTCAGCTAATAATAAGGCTTAAGCCGATCGATGGAAATGTTGATTTGTTTCTCTCTGATAAGTACAGTAAAATGTTTCTCGCTGCGACGTATTACTTTATATGGTTCTTCATAGGGTGGCTGAAGACTTTTGCGTACAGCATCCTTTTGTACGAATACGTGTGAGCACGTCGAAAGATCCTTGAAAATGAAAATATCTTCCTTAGTATGATTAGATGCTGGTGCTGGTTTGACGGTGGCAAAATGATTTTTAAGCTGAGTAGCAAACTCGGATTGATTGATTGAAGCTGGAGTGGGTTGTATAAAGTCTCCAGGTAGACGGAGTTGTTCACCGTAGAGCATCTCTGCAGGTGTTGTTTCAAAAGAATCGCTGATGGCAGTTCTCAAACCTAACAGAACAGTTGGTAGTGAACTAGACCGTGCAATGTTGTTGTGACCCATCAAAGCAGCTTTTAAAGACCTGTGCCATCGCTCGTTGAAACCATTTGATTGAGGATGGTACGAGGTTGTACGTTTCCTTTGAAATCCCATAATTTTTTATAATTCTTGAAATAAGCGCGATTCAAACTGTGTTCCCTGCTCAGTGACGATGTAAGATGAACACCGAAACGAGAAATCCAGCCAGACTAAAGGGCCTTGGCTATGGTTTCTGCTTCAATATCAGATGTTGGAATGGCTTCTGGCCAACGAATGTACCTGTCGATAAAGGTGACACAATATCTGTAGTTTTCTGATAATGGTAAATGGCCAATTATATCCATATGTATTTCGGTGAAACGCTGACTGACCAAAGAAAAATTTTGGATGGGACTCTTGACATGTCGGTAATGTTGCTCTGTTGGCAATTGAGACAACTTCTGCACCAATTTTGAATGTCTTTTCGCATTGAAGGCCAAATATACTTTCTTGTTGAACTATTTCCTGGGTGAAAAATTTTGTGAATTGCTTCAAAAACCGTTCATCGGAATTGCTTAGGAATAAAAGGTCGAATGTTTTTCTGAGAAGTATCACAGTAAATTGTAGCATTTGAGCCAACTACTGGAAATTCAGTAATTTTCAAGGATAAAGAATTTTTGTTTTGAAGCAGTTGCTGTAATTCATCATCTGACCTCTGAGCTTCTGCTATTGCCTCATAATCGATGGTTGGCAGAACAGATAAACTATTTAATCTTGACAATGCATCAGCAACTATGTTCTCAGAACCGGAAACATGTTGAATGTCAGTTGTAAATTCGGCGATGAAGTTTAGATGTCTTAATTGGCGAAGTGAAGCTTTTTCAGGATTTTGATTCAGGGTAAATGTTAAAGGTTTATGATCGGCATAAATTGTGAAGGGTCAGCCTTCCACTAAGTAACGAAAGTGTTTCACGGCAGAATAAGCAGCTATCTGCTCTCTGTCGTAGGTACTGTACCGTTGCTGTGTAGGATTAAGTTTTGATGAAAATAAACCTAATGGTTGCCACAAATCGTCATTTTTTTGTTGAGCCGCTGCCCCGAGTCCAAAATTAGAAGCGTCTACAAATAATGCCAAGGGTGCTGATATTGATGGATGTGCTAGAGATAGATGAACAGCATTCGCCAAGTGAATTTTACATTTCTGAAAGGATTCTTCTGATTCTTGTGTCCAATCAATAGTTTTATTGGAGTTCTTTTTAATGCCGGATAAGTATGTTGTTAGAGGTAATTGATATTCTGCGGCATGAGGCAAAAAAGTCTATAAAAATTGAGCATAACTAAAAAACGTTTCAGCTGCTTTATTGTTTTGGGTCTTACAAAATTGTTGATGATGTCTATCCGATCTGCCGCTGCCAGAAACAGTATGTCCAAGAAAATTCAGCTCAGGCTGGCCGAAATTGCATTTAGAAATTTTTATTACTAAGCCAAAGTCTGAAAGACGTTTGAAAACTTCTTTGAGGTGCTCCAATGCTCTTCTTTTGATTTTGAAGCCAGCAAGATATCATCAATATAAACAAAACAGTAATCTAAACCTCTTAAAACGGCATGCATGAATCTCTGAAAAGACTGAGCAGCGTTTCATAAACCAAACGTCATGCGGGGAAATTCAAAGAGGCCGAAAGGTGTGCAGATTGCGGTTTTTTCGATGTCTGACGGATGGACAGGAATTTAATGGTAGTCTCTCTCTAAGTCTAGTGTGGAAAATATGGTGCAGCCTTCTAAGTGCTGCGTAAAATCTTGTATATGGGGAATTGGATAATTCTCAGCTTGTGTTATGCGATTAAGTGACCTGTAATCAACACAGGGCCTCCAATCGCCATTCTTTTTCTTCATCATATGAAGAGGGCTAGACCAACAACTTTTAGATGGTCTACATATTCCTTGTTCCATCATATATTCGAATTCGACTTTAGCAAATTTTAATTTTGGAGGCGATAGTCTTCGAACTTTGGCGCAAACTGGGGTACCATTTGTAATTATTAGATGGGTTACATCATGTTTGGGAAATGTTTTAAAAGAATGTTTTTTTGTTATGTCTTTAAACTGAGCCAAAAGAGAAGAAATTTCTGAATCTAAATTATTAAAGTCTATGGTAGTCAATGATGTCGATGGTTGTATTGCGATTGTGGCGGGTGACGAGAATGAAGTATAAGGATCTAATAAGCGCTGTCTTTTAACGTCTACTAATAAACCATACTTCTGGAGAAAATCCGCGCCAATAATTGCTTTTGACACATCGGCCACTATGAATGACCACGTAAAAGTTCGTCTGAGTCCAAGATTTAATTTTAAAATTTTATTACCATAGGTTTTTATTTTGGTGCTATTGGCGGCAAACAATAGAAAATCAGATGGCGGCAGCACTTTTCTTCTATCTACAGGAATCACGGACACATCCGCTCCAGTATCAATCAAAAAGGAACTTCCGCTATTTCTGTCGCAAATGTATAGGCGACTGTTTTGCCTGCCAATATCGTCGGTCGCCGCGATCGATTGGCCTATTACTTTTCCGGCAAATGCTGTTTGTATTCGCATGGAGTGGTACAGCTACGTGCCTTTTCGCCAAAAGTGGCATGGTACCAACAATACTTGCTATGCTGTGTCGATCATGAGCGGGAGCGTGATCGCTGTCGCCGGAAACTGGAACGGGAGCGACTTCTATCAAATGAGTTTTGAGATCGACCCAAGAATGTCAAATCTTCTAAACGTTTGGTTAGGGCATCGACTTCGCTTTCTAAAGATGTTAAGCGGTCAGTATCCGGATTTGGGGAAGGTTTCTGAATGGCTTGTATCTCTGCTGTGCCATAGGATTCGGCGATCTTATCTGCCATTTCTGCCAAATTATCGAGTGAATCTTTACTCACAGATAAAATGGCTCTGATGTGCTTTGGCAGTCGTTGCGACCATAAAGATTTAATTACTTCCTCAGAAAATGACTTATCAGCTGAACTTTTCATGTGGCGCAAAAGATCAGATTGTCTGCGATCGCCTAATTCTATATCGGAAAACAGTTTTTTAAGTCTCGGAATCTAATAAGCGAGTTAGCTTGTCATATTTATTGTTACTTGGAGGATCTGACAGAATGTCATCTACCACATCCAACGTTATTTCGTCTAAAGCTGCGACGACAATATAATACTTTGTTGAATCCTGTGTGATACCTGAATTTATGAACTGCGCCTCTAATTGCAGAAACCAGAGTTTGGGTTTATTGCGCCAAAATATAGGCGGCTTAACAGAAATGGCTCCAAGATGGGTATTTTGTTTATCATTAGCGTTTGCCAATTCTAAATCAGTTTCAGAGGCCTTCATTTTATAAAAATGGTATTTTTTAAAAAAATAAGATACTTTCATAAAAGGTTTGAAAAACTAATCTAATATTATCAAAGGCTTTTAACAGAAAATTTATAAAAGAACTGAATGCGACATCTTTAGAAAGAGGTACCAATTCTTTGTTTATCAGGCTCACCACTTTATAGGTGCGTGTAGTTTGCATAAATAAGACTCCAAATTATAAAACTAATATTATTTACATACTATTTACAATCTAAATGATACACAGGATGAATTAATTATTGCAGTAGACTGTATAGAAATATAAGCAAGCATTATTACAAATATTCTAGCTCAGCGACAAAGTAAACATTGTTCCATCAAAGTTCTCAATTCTTATCGCTAGCTAGGAAACACAAAACGTTTCTTGTTGCCAGATGCATAAAGTCTTTTTAACTATCGGCAGTGTTGCCAGATGGCTACAGTGTCTTATAATTTTGTCCATTATGTTTTTAAGATTTTTCATTAAATTGTATGAAAATATCATTATTATAAAATAATTATATATGACTAGCAGGCTTTGCCCGCTTCGCTGGTCACTATTTTTAAATGAATCACTATAATTACTGAATTCTCAAAATTGCATTAATTTTTATCACGTGAAAAAAAAAAAAAAAGCGAAACAAAATCTGATTAGGAAAAATGTCGCACCGGGTTCTCACTGCCTTCCGAAAAAATTCCCAAAATGCTCTAACTCTTATTTCCCCCTTCGACCCCCCCTCCCGTCTATCCTAATAATTTTACAAATTCAAAAATATCCGCAATCGATTTGTAAATATCAAAAACCTCTATGCACCAGTTTTGAACGATCTATCTCTATTTTTATTTTTTTGCCCCACCACTCGCCCCCTTCCCAATAATTTAAAAAATTCGAAAATATCCGCAATCGATTTGTAAGTATCGAAAACCTCTATGTACCAATTTTGAATGATCTAACTCTATTTTATTTTGTTTGCCCCTCCGCCCCCCTTCCGTCCGTCCTAATAACGTTACACTTTCGAAAATATCCGCATTCGACTTGCAGGCATCTAAAATCAATCTGTACCAATTTTGAACGGCCTAACTGCATTTCTATTTGTTTTTGCCCATAGCCCCCCCTTACCGCCCCTCCTAATAATTTTACAAATTCAAAAATATCCGCATTCGATTTTAAGTATCGAAAACCATTTCTGTACCAATTTTGAACGATCTAACTCTATTTTTATTTTTTTGCCCCCCCCTTCTCACCCCCCCTTCTCACCCCTCCTAATAACTTTACACTTTCGAAAATATCCCCATTCGACTTGCAGGCCTTTAAAACCTATCTGTACCAATTTTGAATGCCCTAACTGTATTTCTATTTGTTTTTGCCCATAGCCCCCCCCCTTCCCGCCCCTCCTAATAATTTTACAAATTCGAAAATATCCGCAATCGGTTTGTAAGTATCGAAAACCTCTATATACCAAATTTGAACGATCTAACTCTATTTTTATTTTTTTGCCCCCCCTCTCCCCTCCCCCCTTCTCTCCCCTCCTAATAACTTTACACTTTCGAAAATATCCCCATTCGACTTGCAGGCTATTGAAACCTATCTGTACCAATTTTGAAAGGCCTAACTGTATTTCTTATTGTTTCCCCCCCCCCTTGGGGATCAAATTTCGAAAATTCCAGGAATTGGTTTTTAGACATTTATATTAGCTATATTTTAAAGCAAAAATTTTACGGATATCTGTTTCTTTGTTTGAGCTATGAAGGGTATTTTGAATTCACGTTTTGCCCCCTCCCCCCCCCTTGGGGGCCGAATTTTTTCAATTTTTTTCTTTCCTAAACCATCCCTGACCTATAAGGAAAAAAACAAAAAAAGAATGATCGAAATCGGTCAAGCCGTTTACAATTTTATAATGGACATACAGACAAACATTCATTTATATATATATATATATATATATATAGATTATAAGAAAAAAAACTTTTTATAAACTGTGTTTTTAAATTTTCTGTTGAATCATAGAACTAACTACATTAGCACTTTATCAATGCGTATGAAATCTTTAAACCGATAGTGACGTCAATTTTTGTGAGATACATAATTTAATTTTTTACAATTTTTTAAAGCTCACGTTTAATTAAATTATTTATTTAATCACGTTTATTTATTTTTATGTCGAAAGAAAATGAACTCGTAAATTTTTTTTGGCAACAATTAAATTATAGCTAATATTTTAATGGCTATTTATAAGGTATTAGGAGGTTATTATTTTCATATTTTAATTAATAATAAGAAAACTATTCGAATTTTTTCGAATTTTTTTTTTCCTAAACCATCCCTGACCTATAAGGAAAAAAACAAAAAAAGAATGATCGAAATCCGTTCAGCCGTTCTCGAGTTTTAGTGAGACTAACAAACAGCAATTCATTTTTATATATATAGATAAGAGAATAAATTTATGTTTGGTAAAACATAATATTTGGTAAAACATTTTTAATCTCTGAATCTTTTCTTTCACTATTTGTCAAATTAGATAGGTGTCTTATAATTATGTCCAGCACTGTAAATTGACTAAAACATGCAATAGTAAAAAGTATAATCAAAATAGGTACTAATTGATTTTTTTAAATAAAATTATATCAAGATAAATAAATAAATAATAAATAATAAAAAAACATGCCAAATAATAAATAAAGGCCTGCCAATAAGCAAATCATCAACATGGCGTCAAAAATAGTTGCCATGGGGGTTCTGTACTAAAGTTGTACTGATTGGGGAAGTATATGAAAACCAGATCGTCAGATATTAATTTTATTTTGAAACGTTTCTTTAAATGATTTTGGTTTCATTATCGCACTATATTAATTTAGTTCAAATAATAATTTGGATTTCGTTGAATTAAAATTTAAATTAGATGGTGAAACTGGCAGAACATATGTGAATTTCAAATTTTAAAGGTTAATAAGATAATAAATAAAATGCGAAAATTTAGCATGGGTTTGCTTGTAGCTTTAATAGCTTAAATTTATAATCTGATGCTTACGTCACGTGCAAACGATAATAAAAAAAGATCACTGAAAAAATAAAAAACGTGCTTTAACTAATCATTTAAAAATATAAAATTAAAATATTACGTTAGTCTTGATAAAAATATCGTTTGTGGTGAATAGTTTAGAACGCCGGTTTAGGCAAGAATTTAAATTTACGATTGAAATTGAGAATAATGCGATAGAGCTTCCTTTAACTTTTATCTTGTGGAAACAAGGTATTGGTCTGTGAAGAGGTAAGGGGTTTTCACGTGGGAAGAAAATACAATGACGCCAAATCTGTCATTCTCCATCGCCAAACTCGCCAAATTTTGTCGTCAAATAACGAATTTCATCGCTAAGTCAAAATTTTCGTCGTCAGCTATCACATATTGCCGCCAAATGAAAAATTCCATTGCTAAGTCGCAAATTTTGTCACCAAAATCTTGCCAAATCATACAATTTAATAAATTCGTAGCAATTAACATTGAAATTTAGTGGTGCCCAAATGGTCCAATGTTAACTAATGTCAATGTTATAATTGCAAGTTGAAATTGTTATTCCATACAACGTAAAGGCCTTTAAGCTTGACGAAAAGGGATTTTTTTGTTTTTTAGTTTGTTTGTTTGTCCGGTACAAGTCTTGCAATCGAATATTTACTAACTTCCCTACTAGCTAGACATTTTAAACTTTCACAGAAGCACAGACCCGGTGACAACACAATACTTCGAAGTCCGATTTCCGAATTTTTGATTAATTTTCTTATAATTAATTAAAATATGAAAATAATAACATCCTAATAGCATTAAAATATTAGCTATAATTTAATTGCTGCCAAAAAAAAATTACGAGTTCATCTTTTTTCGACATAAAAATAAATACATTTAATTACACGTGAACGTTAAAAAATTATAAAAAGTTAAATTATGCATCTCACAAAAATTGACACTTTAAAAATGTCACTAACTCTTTAAAAATTTTATGCACATCGATAAGAGCTCTATGATTCATTAGAAAATTTAAAACATGGTACATGAAAAGTTTTTTTTTCTCATAATTATTTTATACAAATTCACACAGTACAAATTGTTATTATTATTTTTTTTAATGCTTACGATTTTCACCTCAGAGAGGAGTTACACTAAATATCCAGCGGAAGTGAATTTTTGCCGTGCAAATAGCATTCTTCGCGGTCTCGGGAAGGAATTGCATTACAGCAGAGCCGCCTATCGGCGTATATGCACCCAATTTAATCGGCATAATGTTTCATAATGGCCTTTTCATATATAAAGATTTTTTCGATTACACATAATAGAACCTGCGATATTGTCTTCCCATAAACTGCGGAAATCGCTGTATAACAGCGCCACCTGTTGAGAGATTGGCATCAGTTTACTTAAACTAATTTAAGTCAAAGTGCACCTACTTATAAATTCATACGAAATTTTGTGTAGTAGCGTCTGAAATATAAACTTTCCTAAAATTTCGGAAATCGATGTGTAGCAACACCCCCTGTAAGGCAATTAGCACTAAAAGCTGAAGCGCATCAACTTATGTCAAGGTATATCTGCATATGAATTTATATGCAATTATGTGAAGTAGTTCCTAAGATAAAGTCACCACTACATTTTTTTCACACACACACACCTACAGAAACACATTTTTCAAAAAATGGTCAAATTATGTTCTGAAACTCCCAAATTGGGTAATTCCATCGAAAACCGGAAGTCGAAAATTTTTGTGAATCCATTACTTTCTTCTATTGAATATAGAAGAAAGTAAAAATTACTTATTATGTTATTTACTAATTTTATATTTAAAAGAGGATATACATATTAGAATAATAATAAAATAAATAAATAAGTAATGTTATACATACATTCAAAACAATTTCCTTTGCTATCAGTGTGATCATTTGATTTATTTTTTAATTAGGAAATGCATTGTATTGCAATATATATCAGAAATTTTTGATACTCAACGAAGTGTACTTGCCTAGCATCAGTTTTAAAAGAATTGTTATTACCCGGTGTTGCAAACAGCGACTCAAAGCAGCCTTAAAATGCTGCAGCAGTGGCTCTGAACGCCCCAGGACGCTAATTCAGAGTTTTCAACTTTCTTAATTTAGTTCGGATTATATTTAGCTCCGACTTTATACCACACCACTTTATTTATAGAATCATTTTCAGCAATATATAACTACGATAACAAAAAAAAAAAAAAAAAAAGAATTATTTAAAAAAAATAAAAAAGTGGTATGAAAAAAAGGCGGAGCTAAAAATGCTCCGGAATAAACTAACAAGGAAACATTCAAAAGGTGTCGTCTTCAAAAAATATTGAAAAAAAAATATATGTGATTCTACTCTTCATAAAGCACCAGAAAGTGAAAAAAATATCGACTGAAATGAATTACAGCGACCACAAAAAATTATCAAAATTAAGCATATTTGGCGATTTTACACAGTTAGCCGATTGATTTTGAGTACTTGGTGGAGAATCAAAACACGGTTCTGTTCGTACACGGCAGTCTCGGTGCTAGCGAACTTATCGCCTAACAGCGCTAAATCGCCAAAATCGCTTAAATCGCTTAAATTTGATAATTTTTTGTGGTCGCTGTAATTCATTTCAGCTGATAATTTTTTTTCACTTTCTGATGTTTTATGAAGAGTAGAATCACATACATTTTTTTTTAAATACTTTTTGAAGACTACACCTTTTGAATGTTTCCTTGTAAGAAATTTGGCAACTGTGCTAATGTGCGTAAAAATCGCCCAAATCAACTGAAGCGACATCTGTGATAAGAGTGGCTATATTAATCATGTGGCGCTAGTTTGAAACTCATAGGGACACATGGACATCATGGAATATCAGTTGGTGACATTTAAAAGAAGCTCGGCTAAAGGGTAGACGCTCATTACGGTAACTGCATCTGGTATTTCCTCGTCTTATATATTAAATGCGGCCTAGGTTGCTGCAGCTCACAACTAAACAATGATTAAACAACGATTAAACTAAACAATGAACGTCTGAATGGTTAAATGCCATTTTTAGCAACGAAGCTCACATTTTACTCAATGTTGATGATCGCCGTTATACATGTGAGTAAAAGCTGGGGAGAGAATTTGAATACAATATTTGTTACAGAGAGGCATACCAAGTGTATTTTGATCGAACCTTGTGGTACTCTCTTAAGTCTTGGAAGTATGTAGATAACTTTTTTAGGTCAGTTAGGTTCTATTTCTGAGGAAGAAAATACTCGGCCATATGTTAATCCGTAGTCGTAACAAGGTCTTTCCGGTTATTAAGAGGATTCTTCGCCTATCGTCGATGGCAGCCAAATCCCATTTTTTATAGGACCGCGTTAACCTGTGGTAGAGCGCCAAACTCGTAATTGGAAGATTGCGGGTTCGATAATTAAGGTACCTGCCCACTGTAGGATGGGATTTTTTTTTAATAATTAAAAATTTGCCTATTTATGTACATTATATAATAGAATATAGTTAAAACAGTGAATAACATGAAAAAATATGCAAATTTTAAAATATTTTGATATTTAGGCTGAAAATATACATAAAATTTGAAAAAAAAAAAAAAAAACTTTTTTAAAACATTATAACTCAAATTTAAATAAAGATATTTTTATTCTGTAAATTTCATTTCGATTATTGAAAGGTCTTCAAGGGAGTGAACTATTCTTAAAACCTATAACCATGTTATTTAATATTTTAGAGACAATAACATTTTACATGCTAAAAGAATCATGAATATACATGACATTTCATAACTTCTATCAACAACAACAACAACAACAAAATAATAATAATAATTTAGCTAGATTTATTGTCGTAGTTCAACCCCTAAAACAACTCCTCTAGAGTATTTTGACAAAGATTCATAAGGTTTCAATTATACCTTTTGGAGTTATGATGTTTTGCGATAAAGCAAAATGTTAAAAAATCTCATCTTGAGAAAAAGCAGAAATCGTAATTAAAATCCAGATTTAATCTATTAAATAAAAAATAATTTTAATAAGTTCCTGATTTATTTCAAAGTTATATATATATATATATATATATATTAATTCCTTTTATATGCAGTAACAAATTTTGATGCTTATATAGAGTAAAACATTTATGTAAACAAACATTTCCAGTCTCTTCCGGTTTCAAAAACTGGCGAGTGACTATTAAAATGCCTGTAACCCAAGTTCTAAGCAAGATAGAAACAGAATTCAAACTGATTTAGAAAGCTAAAATGTTAGGCTTTAATACTAAATCAAAAATAGAAAATCGGAGTTTTGACCGAAAATTGCATTTTAAAGGTAGGCAGGCACCTTAAGCTAGCTGGAAACCACCGTGTACATTAATAGTGGCTAGTGGATGTAAATTCCTTTGCAACCGCAATGTCCTCAATGTTCCCAGCATCCAAATAATACCTCTGGCAATCAAAAAATGGTGGAGCCATACCCTTCGTGGAAAATCAAAATCGTGATTATCTGTCTCTGGATCACATTTAGATGTGAATTCCAGATCGTCGCCAACTGTCCATAGTTTAGTACGTACGTTGTAAAAAAACTTACTCAACACATTTTATTCTATGGAAAAGTTTGTATATATAAAGAGGGTTATTCCTTACCTAATATATTTCTTTTTCTATTTCGTTTTGACATTCAGAAAATTCACAACTGTTAAATATGTTCTTGCTTAAAATAATAATAATAATAATAATAAGTTTTTTTTACAGTTTTATTTTTGAGCTAGCACTTTTGCCATTAAACTATCCCAAATTCTGAATGAATTAATTAAAAATATCTACACATCCAATATTTTTTCAACATAAAATTTAATCTGAAGAATTGTAATGTGTTTTTAATATATTTGATTTTTTTTTTTTTTTTTTTTTTTTTTAAATCGATTACTTTTTTTTTTTTTTTTTCAAAAATGTTTTAAAGAATCATTGGTTGTTTATTTACAGTGCATCTCATCAATACAGAGACAGGGATTTTTTTCAAATAACAGTTTTTAAAAAAATGAAGCAATAATTCCGAAAAAGATAATAACCATATGGAATTAGTATATAAGTGTATGACAGCAAAGAAGTACGGTATATATCTTTGCAGGCATTTTTGTAAAAAAACAAAACAAAACAAATACACACATATATATATATATATATATATATATATATATATTGTTTGTTGTTATATATATATGGTGTCTCAAAAATATAGTCTTTTTGTGTTTGGTATTTAAATTCAAATTTTAGATCTATGCTTTTGAATTATCTTTAAAATCGTATCAAGCATGCGTATAATTAGAGATTGGAGAATGTGTTGCTAATGTACGAACTCTGCTCTACCTTTGCTCTAATTTCTGAACAATCGAAAACTGAAATACGTGGGTATACAGTATACACATTTCGCGCAAGAACTCCCCAAAGATTTTCATTTGCTTTTAGATCTGGAGTGATGGCTGGCCAATCTGTAACAGTAACTTGATTCTGCGTAAACAAAACTTTTGTTGAGTAGGAAGTGTGAATTGACGAATTGCCTTTTTGGAATTTCCAGTCCCCACCCTTAAGGTATTTTTCAGTTGGAAGTTCATTTGTTTTGAGGACTTTTTAATAATCCTCATAGCAATGCAGACTATTAAGAAAAGCAATATCCGATGTTTCATTGAAACATAATGCAACCCACATTATGAGAGAATCATCTTCTTTTTGTCGACAAAGAACTTATAAGGTGCTCGTCGTTGGACGGATGAATGGTTCTTCAGTGATTAAAAAATATTCCATTTGGCTGGCTCTTAAGCTGCCTTCAAACTCTGGCAACGATGCAAGCTTCAAAAGTCATAAATTATCCATTGTCCAAAAGTGACTCTTGAAATTTTGCACACATTTATAATGAAGGACATTACTTTTTATTGCTCTTTTACAAAAGAGACCCGTTCCCATGCAATTATCGCACTAGGGGGTTTGTGAGCGAGGACTCGGGCGAGCTTCTATTCTCAAAAACCACATCAAAGAAATATCAATAGAACCGAACTTTTAGCTTTCCAAGTTGCCTGAGTTTGAAGGCAGCTTAAAGCTTCCTTCAAACTCTGGCAACATACAGAGCTTCAAAAGTTATAAATTATCCATTGTCCGAAAGTGACCCTTGAAATTTTGCACACATTTACAATAAAGGACATTACTTTTTATTGCTCTTTTACAAGAGTGACCCTCTTCTCATGCAGTTATCGCACTAGGAGGTTTGTGAGCTTGGATTCCAGCAAGCGTCGATCTCCTAAACCACATCAAATAAATATCAATAGAGCCGCACTTGCAGCTTCCTAAGTTGCCAGAGTTTGAAGACAGCTTAATGGTTGTGCATATTATTTTCATGATCAATGACGAGAATCACATGAGTTCTTTAGTCGACAAAAAAGAGGGGGTTCTCTCATGGTGTAGAGTGCGTTATGTTTCAGCGAACATTGCTAAGATTGATTTTCTTTGCGGTCGACATTGCTCTGGGGATTATTAAAATGTCCTCAAAAGGAATATATTTTTTGAATAATATATTAAACAAATTCTTTATTCATTGATGATTAATTTTTTATTTCCCTATCAGAATATATTATAATCTAAATCACCCTCATTACGCTAGAAAGAAATTCTTTCCTCATTCGTGATTAGTCTTTTATTTCCCTATGCCAGAATATATTATGATCTATGCGTAAATATTTTTTTAGATCACCTCATTACGCTAGAAACAAATTCTTTCCTTATTCGTGATTAGTCTTTTATCTCACTATGTCAGAATAGGTTACGTTCTAATTGTAAAAACTTTTAGATCACCCTCAATACACAATAAAAAAAAAGAAAAAAAAAAAGTATTTGCTAAATACCATTTTAAACCAGAATTATTTTTTTCCAGACTCAGAAGAAAATTTCAACTTATATAAATTTAAAATTTTTATTCATACATTACATCAGCATTAAATAATCAATCATTCCAAATGCATGAAATACATAAATAATTCAAACTATGTACATAAAAATTAAAGAAAGTGTCTAGTACAACTAAACTTATTTACAAAGCTTTCTAGAACTCCCCCTCAAATAATCAATTCATTTACATAATAGCAGTAACATAGTCTGTAAAGAAATATGGAATTTATCTATTTTTCGCATTTTTTAAAAAGATTTCAGATTAATTTTTGTAATAAATATAATTATTTATGATTATATTGCTATACATGATATTGTATATTAATAATGCATTGTTGTCTGATGCTTATAATGATTATTTTATTTAATTAATATTAATTTTCATCGGAATAATTTTCATCAAAAGATAACTTTCTGTATTTCGATTGCAGGATCTGCTAGACACTTTTTCATAATCATAACTGGTAAATTTTTAATAATGGTTATCTATCTTTTTTTTTCTTGGATAGTTTCATTAACAGATAAAATAAATTCGTTTTAAATAAAGTTCTATGATCACTTCATTTTATCTTATATGAATTTTGATTAAAAGATCAGATTGAATAATTTTAAGCACCGATTGATAACATATTCGTTAATTAATGTTACATTTGTTTTGATAAAATATCATATAGACTTATTTATTGGTTTGAGAAAAAATTTAACACATTGATTGCATGTAAATTTTTGTATTTAATATTAAACCTGAGATTGAATGTTATATATATATATCCGTTTTTAAAGATGTTTTAAATTATTTTCTTTTTGAAACGTACAAGATGTTTTGTTGGAATTTTATATATAGGGTAAGTGCACCAGTGATTGACACAGAGCAATCTCTAATGTTTTTAATGTTCTAGTCACCAGAAAATATTTTTAGAAATTTTAAGTTAGTACATATGGTATGAAAGACATTCAGAACCACATATATGTTAAAATATATACATTTGATTACAATTATTTTTTTGTATGAATTTTTATTTGACACCCACTCAATGTTCCAGTAATTGACACTGCCAGTTTTTATTTTATTAGCAATTGGCACCCTATGTTCCAGTGTTTGACACTGCTAGTTATTCATTTTACCAGTTATTAGCATCCTATGCTAATTTTTATATGTAAAATTTATGCTTTTATTATTTTTCTTATTTAATAATTATTTCGGGATAGATGTCAATTACAGGAGCATGCCAATCACTGGAGCACCTACCCTATATTTGCCATATATTTTTATGTAATGACTTTTATTTTTGGTTTTGAAAATATTTTTGAAAATTGAAATTACTTGAATAATCCGAACAGAATTAAATTTTTTTAAATACAAAACATGAAATAGAACGTTATAAATAATAAAATTTGTCAGAATTGAAGATTTTTAATATTTTCCCGTTCAAACATTTTTTACATTTACATTGAAATTTATATATAAGCATGCATTATATTGGATTTTATTCGGGTTTAAATTGAAACCTTAAAAGAAATAAAAGTTACACAAATCCCATAGAAAAATATTGACTATAAATCTGATGTATATTGTTTAGTATCGAAATTTTATTTTCATATTTTTTTAAAAAATTTAGAAAAATCAGAGAATTTTTTGAACACATTTTAAATTTCATATTCTGTGCTTTATTATGCTACAAAAATATTGGTACAATACTGTTCAAATTGAAATTTATATCAGAAGTTAAAATTGATTTACTAAAAAAAATCATTTAAAGTCTTTATATTTTCTTCATTTAGTAAATGCTTCTTTCTTCCAGCCTTTCATTATTCAAAATTAATATTGCTTAACAAATAAAGTTTTTAGAATTCTTTTAAATGTTTTTTTCTTTCTTCCTTAGTAATAGGGATTCGGAGTTTTAATCTACATGATTATTTTCTTTTTCAACATAAAATTCTAGTCTTTGTGGTGTGTTTGTTACTGCTGCATCTCACATTGTCTTTCCTCATTCGTAAGCTCTGTTTGTTACTCCACGCACATTCCTCCTCTCCGTCTGAAACAAAATAAATTCATTTAATTAAATTATACAATAATTAAAAAATCAATAAAAAATTATTTTAAAAACAATAAATCAACTATTAACGCAATCATAAACTACTAAAATATTCAAGTGAAATTGAAATTAGTACACTGAAAAAAGATTCTGTGATTGACCTCAAGAAACTAAATTGCGGCTCTATTAAACTAGTTCCATGTCATCCGTATAAATTCTAGTACCGTTTGCTAGCGAGTTTGAAAAAACCCTATTAGAACTCTAGAGAATTTTCCTATATTATCGTGAGATCAAACTTATTTAAAAATGTCTGAAAATAAATGCGAACACAAAAGGTGAGTTTCAGTAACTATAATTTTAGTTTATGACCCAATTCTAGAAAATCAAACAAGAATCTCTCGCAATACAAATGATTCATAATATACTCATAATATTGTTACACCAATTAGAAAAGCATAGATTAGAAATTCTCGATCATTTCGTCTATTCAGGTTATTTGTTTATCTTATACGCATAACTCTGTAATCTATTATTCTAGTTTACAGATTCAGAAAATGACTAATTATTCGTTCTAGATGAAGGCTGCATATTTTTTTCTCAGTGTATTTAAATTAAATTTATAGGTATTTAGAAAGATTTCATTTTGTAAACATTACATTGTTTTTGTTTTTTCCGGCCCAATCAGGGAGAAATGGAAAGATTTAACCATTAAAAGGATTTATTTAAAATTGAGAAAAACAAAATAGGTGTTTACCCAGTTGTTTTGTATTATGAAAATATTCAACTGAAAATCTTAAGAGTACAAGTGATATTGAAACTAATTATTTTTGTATTATATAATTACTACTTAAATCATGTACTGCCATTAAACATATCATTTTTATTTATGTAAAGTATTTCAAAGAATAAAAAGAAATTTTAGAGATGGAAAAGCTTTTTTTAAAGTGGAAAATAGTACAAAATAAAGCAACATATCATATTATTCCATGTCAGTTCCAAATTAGTTTAAATCTTTAATTTGTTTGCTAAGAGTTTCATGTACAGTATGGTGTGGAAAAAAAAAAGCTACCTTCAGCTAAATTCGTCTCAAATCGTCCTATATGGCTAATGCCAATCGATTATTAATAACGTCTAGTTTAAACTGGCATCAACTTTATTTATTTATTTATTTTTTACTTTTTTTTTTTCAAATGCAACCCTTATTTTTGACATTTTTTGAAGATTTATTTGGATCAAATGAGAACAGGAAATGGTATAGTTTATATATTTCTCTCAGTTTTTCATAAAATTATAATTTGTCAAAATATGGGGATGTTAATTTCAAATGAATGGGACAAATCTTAATTTATACCGTCCCGATAAATTATCATACTCAAATTTCATTTATTTATTTATTTATTTATTTATTTTTTTTATGCATTAGAATGAAGTGGCCCAAACATATTCCATGCCTATTTTTGGTTATAAAACATATTTTAATCTATAAAAATTGCATTAACAAATTCATTTTTAAAAAAATTAGGAATTATGACCTACATTAACTTTTGCACAAATAGAATGCGCATCATCAAAAATATGGATTTCCACATTTACAGCACCTTCCTATCATTATTTTTCGAGTTACAGTGGTATTTCAATTTTTATTGCTGTTAGGGGCTGTCATTTATTACCATTTGTGTCATCTATAACTTTGCATATACGTGATTTAAAATAGTTATTAAAGTAAGTTTAGATATACACATCATTTCTTAATTAGCATTGTTTTAGTTTATTTTATATTTAAAGTTATCATACTTCTTTACTGGTTATTATCTGAATAGACATAATATTGTGTGAGATCTTAACTTATTTTTTTTTAAATATAGGGATATATCCCTAACACATTTTCACTTGTAACTCTACCAAGAAGTAATTTAAAATACATAAACCATATCTTTTTTCGAACCGCCATAATCTCAGAAATTCGAATATGCAGTCAAAAATGGGTGTTACCATTCGGAAAAATGAAGTTGAGATAAAATTTAATATGCATACCCTCCCCCCCCACACACACAACAAAATTTAACAATTGTCTTAATAACTAGACGTTATTACAAATCGATCGATTCTAATCGCGTGATTTACGATAATTTACGGCAAAACCAGTCGGAGGTGGCTATTTTTTTTCCGACTTTACATAACTGAACACACCTGTGGAGTGAAATTTTTATATTTCAATTACAGTGCTTGTCACTAACATTAAAAAAAAAAAAAAAAATGTGTATTATACAAGGTCTGTCCCGAAAGTAATGCGCCCCATTTTCTTCTGCCGTGACTATCCGTTGCACAGGGTTTCTGCTTACCCGGAAGAGTGGGTGGAGTCTTGGGAACACAGCGCCACCAGCGCCAGTCGGCTCAGAGCTCCTGCAGAGTCACAGTGCTTCTTTCAGTGAACCCTTGTGTGAGTGCTCGGTCGAAATCAAGTTGGAAAAATCTCTCGAGCAGAATTGTTGCAGTGTTGTGAGGACGATCCGATTTTTTGGACAACGTGGTAAATGAGAAATCTTAGGTCTTCTTGTACGACCAAGAAACAAAAAGACAGAGCGCAGAGTGGCACACGACATCGTCCCCAGGCCTAAAAAAGGCAAGAATGAGCAAATCGCAGGTCAAAGCGATGCTCAATATTATGTTAGATTCCAAGGAAGTGGTTCATTTTGAATTTGTTCCACCTGGCCAACCAGTCAACGCCAAATTCTACGTCGAAGTACTGAAAAGGCTAAAGCAATGGCTCAACCCCGTCAGGCGCGAGATCAAGAATTCCTTTAAGCTGCACCATGACAATACTCCCAGCGACACCGCTTTTATGACGACCAAATACCTGACCAAGTCCAGCATCTCAACGCTCCCCCACCCACCTTACAGTCCTGATTTCTCCCCGTCCAACTTCAAAGGACAGCATTTGGGGACCCTGGAGAACATCAAGGCGGCTACGTCAAGGTTACTAAAGGACATCTCTGTGACGGACTTCCAGGACGCATATAAAGCATGACAATCGCGTTGGAACAAGTGTGTTGAAACATGGAGGGATGTATTTTGAAGAATATTGAGTAATTGTACGAATCGGTTTAATAAATTTCTTAAAATAAAAATGGGCGCATTACTTTCGGGACAGACCTAGTAAAGGCCTGCATTTCAAAGTGAATGCTCATTTTTTGTAAGAAATATACTGATTAGCAACCATACACATTTTTAGATGACTGGATGCAAACCAATTCGCATGGAACATTATGAGCAACTAATTAATCCCAAAATTTGAATCCCATGAAAAATAAATTAAAGTTTAAAATTTTGTAAAAGCTTCTGAATGATGTTTAAGGAGCTGTAAAATGACACTATTTAAAAAGTTTTATATAGTTCCGTACATTCTATAATAACCCCAGTAGCACATACCGTTGTTTTAACGTTGTTATAACTTATTCTTCACTGTTCAGACTTATTTACAACGCTATAATAACATTATGTGCTACCTGGGTAACTATCTGGATACTTATAATTGAATCGATTTTCAGAATTTTCGTCATACCTTGTTCCCTTAACTTAATACACTGAGAAAAAATTCTGTAACTGAAATCTAGAATCTAAATTGTGGCTCTAGAAAAAATAGTTCCATGTCATACTTACAAATTCTAGTACCCTTGGAAAGCGAGTTCTAGAAGAAACTATTAGAATTCGAGACGTTTGCCTATATTATCGAGGGCAAAGTTATTTAAAAATCACTGCAAATAAATGAGACTACAGGAGGCGGGTTCCAGCAACTATAATCTTGGTTATTACCCAATCCTAGAAAATCAAGCGAGAATTTCTCACAATACAAAAGATTCGGAATATTCAGAATATTGTTTCACCATCTAGAAATGTATAAACTAGAAATTCTCGATCATTTCGTCTATTCAGTTTATTGGCGTGCCTTATGCGCATAGCTCGGAAATCTAGTTAAAGGATTTAGAAAATAGCCACTTATTCATTCTAGAGGAAGGCGGCATATATTTTTTTTCTCAGTGTAAAATTAAGTTGTTCCTTTAACTTAATTGTTGAGAAGAAAATTAACAGTCATTATTACACTGATTGATTTCCAGTGAAAAATAAGCTTTGGAAGATATTCACCTAAGTGGAATACGTTTGAATTTAGGCAAAATATATTTCAAATGTACAGATAGCTTAGATTTAATTTTTAAACAAATCTACTCTAGCTGGACTGTGAACAAACAGATTACAGCAATAATCATTTACTTATTTGCACGATCTAAACTTAAATTTTCTGAAATTCTCATGCAAAAATGTAAGCTTCCTATTTCCTATAACCTACCATTTCAGCATGGTCCATTCTTGCAGCTGGATTAAAGTCCTCGGAACCTGAATTCTTCCTTTTCCTAAAATCAGTCAAAATCATCAAGTACACTCACATAAATCAGAATAAGCCAATAGAAAAAAAACAAATAAAAAATAAAAACCGTAATTTAGTTTTTTAGTTTAATGGTCAGATACTTTTTTATTATTTAATATGATTTCGAAATAAGCACTGTGTTCATTTACAAATTACAAAATTTGACGAAGCCAAATCAAAATATGTTTTTCTAAGACTTCATTATCTGTATGACATTTTTAGGTGAATTTAAGGGCAACCTAAAGAATTATCAAAACTAATAAAATATTTAAAGGGTTAATATGGTATGTAAATTGTAATTAGCACACATATTAGACTGTGACATCTAAAATTAATCACATTTTATCTTCCGGGCTGATTATAATTTAAAAGACCCTATTTAGACCTCTCTAGGACGTGCCCTATTTATCGTGCTTTAATGAAACATGATTTATAGAAAATACGAGAAAGTTAACTGTCACAAATATTAGTTTTCAGTATTAAAGAAAGTCAAAACTCAGTAATGTACAGTCGGCTGCAAAATTATTCGAGCACTAGCAATAATCCTTGCCAAAAAACAGTACACTTAATACAGCTTTGTTAAATAAATCTTTGTCGAGTCATGTTCTTAATCAGTCTAAGAACATGATTCGACAAGGATTTACTTAGCAAAACAGTCTTAAGTGTACTTTTTAAATATAGGAATTATTGGCTAGTGCTCGAATAATTTTGCAGCCGACTGTATATTTCATCATGCAGACTAAATAAAAACAATTCTATCTTTGAGCCAGAGCTCCACGTAGTGAGAAAAGATTCACAGTGGATAAAAAATAATCGACTACATGAATTTACAAGAATTTACAGTGTCATCTCATCAAGTTTACAGGCATTACGCGAATAGTACAGGGAACTAAAACCCCACTACTTCTACTAAAGGCGTAAACAAGGGGGATGACTATGGGAGTGTCCTTCCCAGATACTTCAAAATTAAATAAAGTTTGAATTTTTGACCATCGAAACGAACTACGAAGTTAGTCTCAGCTCTCCACAAGCCACTTCAGCCTCTTTGCAGAAATTGGCTACGCTTTTGAGTCCTCAAATTTGTTTGACTAATGAAAAATATCTAGAAAAGCAGAATAAGGTAGAAAATTCTTCTCCAGAACTGAGAATTGATATTAAGTATAGCTCAACATTTTCAAATTCCTATTAACTCTAGAAAAATAAAACGCTTTTAATTTTTTTTTTTTTTTTTTTTTTTTTTTTTTTAACTCAAGAAATCATCTTTAGAGATCTACAGTCGGCTGCAAAATTATTCCAGCACTAGCAATAATCCTTGCCAAAAAAAAGTACACTTAATACAGCTTTGTTAAATAAATCCTTGTCGAGTCATGTTCTTAATCAGTCTAAGAACATGATTCGACAAGGATTTACTTAGCAAAACAGTCTTAAGTGTACTTTTTAAATATAAGAATGTGCTCGAATAATTTTTCAGCCGACTGTAGTTCCTAATCACTGCATTACATTAATACACGTGTACCTAAAATTTGTAAAAGGCATATTAAATTAACAAAAGAAAAATATTCTGTTACAATATTATTACATTTAGAAACTGGTGGGAATAAATAAAAGTTTAAATTCCTTGCGTATTATGGAAGAAAACAAAAATCGCTTACTCACTTAATAATGTAGTAGAGAACGGCTATAACTAACACACCGAGCAAACTTCCCAAAACGGCTCCAACAACTACTGTACCTTTCTTTGCACCTAGAAATAGAAATATTGACAGTTAGCTTTTAAAAAGAAATTAGACGAAATAGAAATGACAACACATTATTTACTAACATTAGCTCATGCCACGGAGTAATAAAGACAGGAGAAGAAGGTAACGCTAAAATTTTGTGATGTTGTTTTCTAATGTTTCAGATGGCGCCAGCGTACAATACTTCCTTCTCTGCAGCTTCCTCAATGTTATTCAATGGGGAAATGTCTCGTTTTAATTATTTTTTTAAAAACAATATCAAGCTGAAAAAATTTCGATTGAAAGCAAATTTCATTAAATAGAGTATTCTAAGCAACATGTTTTTTTTAAGAGCCATTTTAGACTAATTTTACTTTGAAAGAGAACTTTAAAAAAATGATGATCCTTGTGAACCGAAGCTAGATTATTGGGAGGAAGGATAATGGTGATCGTTTGTATTGTGTCGTTTGAAAATGTAGATTATTATGGATATCTTATGGCAGTATTATAATTTTTCATTATTAATATATTTGACGTATAAAAAAAATGTAGTAAATAAGTTTCTAGCGATTTGATTTTTGAATTAATTTCCTTTTACCGACATCAAGCTTAGGATAATTCTTTGAAACATCTGAATTATGCAGTTTTAAGCACTTACAAACAAATTAAATTGCTTAAAATTTAAAATGTACTCCGGCAAAATTCTATTGAAAACAACATTATATCCGTGCCGAGATAGGGAGTAATGACAAGTGGCGCCCTCAATATTTACCAAAAATTTACATCACAGTTTCGTAGATTTCTTCCATAGGACCTTCAACTCCTATTAATAATACTCCGTGGCTCATGCACAGTGTCACGTTATAAAGTAAAAAAAATAAATAATTGTTGTAATTACTAACAATGCATTAAAAGGACTTGAGACAAACCTGAAAATTTTCCACTTACTATTCGCTACATGACGACTAAACAAAATAAAATAAAGCTACTAAAAAAATTTAATAACTCGTCACTTTTCTCTTGAAAATTGCATATTTCGGCAAGTAAATAAAAAGCAAGTCCAATCGCATAGAAATGATCCCAAATTTCGGAACTAGCATACAAAAATATTGCATATTCCAAAAATGAGACAAAAACGAGAAATTTTATTGTATGCGACGAAATACTCGCTCATTTTAATGATCATTCTTAGAAAGAAAAATAAAATGATTTTGTTTATTAGTGGTAAAATAATTGTCTATTTCTGAAATTATAGTTTAAAAAAAATTCCTTTACAAGATGAGTGGTATGAAGTAAAAGCGTGTCTAACACGATACTGAATAATAAGTAGGTCTATAAATGCATCATACTTGCCAACCATCTCATTAATAAATGGAAAATTTTTAGTACCTGCTTTTTTTCTCTCTCCACAGCGGTTTTTTTTTAAAGTAATTTTATATTTATTTAATCGTAAATACTTTTGGAGATAATTACTCTAAAGATAAAGTGGTGTGAAAAAAGGGGTGTGCGCTAAAAATCTTTCGCTTTATAATTCAGATGTTGACAAGTATGATGTATATATATACAGGGATGGAACACGGACGCAGAATTCATACCGGTATTCGTTTAAGAAATTTCACTACCTATAATACCGTTGATTTAAGAAGTAGAAAAAAAAGGGGACTAATGTGCAAGTTGTACCTGATGGGACTAAAGTGAAAGTTGTACCTCAAGGGACTAATCTGAAAGTTGTACCTCACGGGACTAATGTGCAAGTTGCACCGAACGAACAAACTATTTCTTTCCCTGGAATTTTTACCCTGGACGATAGGTCTAATATATCGTATCATGTATATATCGTATTTATTGTAATATAACTCAATACTTATTTCGCTTCCTTCTTCGACTCGTTTTAATACGCATTTTTTATATGCATGAGCAGTCCCCGAAAAACAAAAACATTAAATCATTAAATTCATTTTTTTACTTATTTTTATTTCATATTATTTCACGCGCACTTTTTATTTCCTAATTCAAAATTATTTAAAAAAACTTTTTCGATATCGCTTGTAACGATACTGATTATTATTAATTTTCTTTTCTTTTTCTTTCAATAATTATTAAAAAAAACTTTTTCGATATCGCTTGTAACGATAGTGATTATTATTAATTTTCTTTTCTTTTTCTTTCAATAATAATAATAATAATAATAATAATAAAAGATTTTGATGAAATTCTGGCAAAAGCAGAATTTAGTTTAGGACGGAGGACTATTAGATTTTTTTTTTTTTTCTTTTTTCAAATTATAACATCGCTTTCAAATTATTTAATTGTATTTTCGATAAATTTTAGCTTTCGACAAATGTCTTACTATCGAAATCGACAACGCAAAAATCCCAGATTGAGACTAATAGGCCCTCAGTCCTAAAAAAAAAAAAAAAGTCTGTCAGGCACAGAATTTAATTTAATTCGACAGGTCTATTATACATGTCAGCTATTTTTTATATTACAAACTTTTTTTTTTTTTTCATTTCTCTATTCTACCATCATATAAAATCATGCGATAATACGCAAGCGAAGTGGTGACGTCACTGGCCGTCAGTGGATGCAAGAAAAAGATTTCCTATGTTAATCGCCCATTGAATTTTTTGTAAGAAATTATCAAAAATCGAGGAAAGTTATTTTCCGATTTTAATCCCCATATTTGGATATAGATATGTATTAGTTATCGTGTGCATGCTTTAGATTAAGTTGTTTTTGCTGTAAAATTGATAAAATTTGAATTTTAAATTTCAAAACACTAGAAAAGAAAATGACAAACTTCCCTATTCGATTGAAAACATAAACATTTCATTTAAAAGAATGAAATTTACCCAATAAATATCCAACTAATATACTAATTAAAAGGAAAATTATAAATATTTTATCACAATTTGAAGTCAAATTTGTTTTTAAATGTCTAAATAAAATGTTTGATTTAAGATACTCATATGTTGCAGCGGAATAGATTTCATATCTGTCATCCTCGGCGGAAAAAAAAAAATATCGCCAAATTATCTGGCGAACATATTTAATTCCTTTCAAAAATCATGGTTATTTTAACAAGTTATATTAAGAGAGTAACGAATAATATGAAGCAATATTTCGTACTATACATATTACGAAAATATGCATCTAGAATGTATATTTTCGTATTACGTTTTTGATCGCCAAATACAAAAAACGCCAAGGACGACAGAATCTTGAAATTTAAAATTAAAATTTTGTCAGTTTGACAGCAAAATAACTGAATCTAACACATGCATACGATAACTAATACATATGTATACCCAAATATCGGGATTAAAATCGGGAAATAATTTTCCTTGATTTTTAATAATTTTTTACAAAAAATCCAATGGGCGATTAACATGGGAAATCTTTTTCTTGTTTCCACGGACAGTCAGTGACATCACGCTTCACTTGTGTATTGTACACACTCGTATAAATCCTTGTTCGCATACATTTATTGGAAACGATTGCGTCTATTGTCGTACGGCTCGTCGAATAGTGTTTTTGATTATATCGTAAATAAATGTCTATAATTTTTAACGCTTCATTGAATTCTTTCAAGCTTTCTGAATCAAAATCCTCGCAAACAAATAACTATTTAACTATGAGATTGTGTGAAAAATAGTTTACTCCATGGTTTTGAATGCGATTGTCTACAAAAACTTTAGTTAGTGAAAATGGTGCCAAAAGTTAATGAAAATGAAGCCAGAAGTTAATGAAATAAATAAAATTATGAATAAAATGGTAAATGCAATAAATAGTTCCAGAATAAATAAAATGGCAATAAAATAGTGAATGTAATAAATGGTACCAGAAAATAATGAAAATGGTCGAGGGATGTTCATGGTACATGTAAGAAAAATAGCTGATTCGAATATTTTGTTGTGTTTTTATTACCATGTTTTTGTTAACTTCTATTCTTGTTTGTTTGTTTGTCCGGTACAAATCTTGCAATGTATTTTTTAACTAACTTCCCCACTAGCTAGAAATTTAAAACTTTCACAGTAACTTAGAACCCGGTGACAACATAATTCTTCGAAGTCCGATTTTCGAATTTTTTATTAGTTTTCTAATAATTAATTAAAATATGAAATCAATAACTTCCTAATAGCGTTAAAATAGCCATTAAAATACTAGCTATAATTTAATTGTGGCCAAAAGAAAATTGACGATTTCATTTTCTTTCGACATAAATAAAAAATACATATAATTCAACGTGAACGTTAAAAAATTATAAAAAGTTAAATTACGCATCTCACAAAAAATGACGTTATAATCACTTTAAAAATTTTATGCACATTGATAAGAGCTCCATGATTCATCAGAAAATTTAAAACATGGTATATAATTTTTTTTTTTAATCTTATAATTATTTTTACATATTTTTTGAACGGTCTGAAATATTTTTCTCAGAAATTGCACACTTTTGCTAATTAATTTAATATTTGTCAATCCAATATTTATCAATCCAATATTTATCAATCGATTTTTAAATATGTAAAAGTTTTACAATTCCATACAATAACTGTCTTGCCTTTATAGTTCAATAAAAGAGAATTGTTACATGTTTATTTTTTTTCGACATAAAAAGAAATATATTTATTATTTGCAAGCAAATATATACATATATATATATATATGTATATATGCAGGGTCCGTCAAAAGTCTCACATGTCCCTCCTATCTCGGAAATGCATGAGAATTAAAAAAAAAAAAAAAAAAAAAAAAAACGGCAAAACACGTGTTCAGTGAATTCCAAGGGGACTTCTTTTGATTGAAAAATTTTGGGCCCTGGGAGGAGGTGGGGGGGGGGGTCAAGGGGAAGCTGCTAAGGAGGTCCTTTCAAATGGAAATGTATGTCTTGTGATATATCCCAGTAAACATATCTTCAAAACAACGAGTTTTATGTAAATATTTTTGTCCTATGATAATTATTAAAAGAGATATATGAGTATAAAATCCATATTTCAAAACTCGAAAAAAGTTCCACAAACCCCTCCTTTCACGGAAATGCGTCAGAATTTTGAAAAATGGGGAAACATGCGTTCATCGAATTAGAACGTAATCTCTTTTATTGAAAAATTTTTGAGCCTGAAGAAAATGCCGCTAGGAGGGATGCCGCAAGGGATGGCAACTTTAAAATTTCAAAAGGGAAAGAATGTCTTGTGGTGTATCCCTGGAAACGTCACTTTAAGACAATGAATTTCATACAAACAGTTTTGTCAGGGAATCTGTTTTATTGAAAAAGTTTTGGGCCCGGTAAGGGGGTGAGGGATGCCGCTAAGGAGGGCAACATTAAAATTTCAAATGGGAAAGAATGTCTTGGGATGCATCCGTGGGAACGTCACTTCAAGACAAATAATTTCATATAAATAGTTTTGTCGAAGGGGATCTCTTTTTTTGAAAAAGTTTTGGGCCCGGGATGGGGGTGAGGGATGCCGCTAAGGAGGGCAACTTGAAAATTTCAAATGGGGAAGAATGTCTTGTGATGCATCCCTGGGAACGCCACTTAAGACAAATAATTTTATATAAATAGTTTTTTCGAAGGGGATCTCTTTTTTTGAAAAGGTTTTGGGCCCGGGAAAGGGAGGGATTCCGCTATCCGCGTTTGTAATGATCGATAGACGGCGCTTTGTGAACACTGCAGTTGTTAGTAAACATTAGCCACGTGTGTTCCATTAGTTATTCTACTTAATATTCGTACTATAATTTCTCCGCCATTACATTATGGAAAATTATTGCTTTTGGAAAAAATACTTCAGTTTATTCAAAGTTCGATCGGAAGTAGATTTTTAACTGAAGTTGAACAAATATTAATTTCAAATCATCTGATTAATTCTTTACTTCCATTAGCCGAAGCAACTGAAATTTTAAATTTGTCATTTGGAAATAAATGGAAGCTCAATTCTGGATTTCTTGATCCTTTGGAGTTACACTGTGGCACACAAAAGTATGTGTTATCTTTTTTACCGTATTTATTCATTTTTATTCAATAAATATATGTGAAACTAAATATCGGCAAGCAATGGCCGCTGTATGGAATTCGAATTAAACCATGTTTATTGTAATTTCACCTTAGCCCACCAGAGGGCGAGCATTTCATTACAATCGCGGATACTGAGGGCAACTTTAAAATTTCAAATGGGAAAGAATGTCTTGTGATGCATCCGTGGAAACGTCACTTCAAGACAAATAATTTCATGTAAATAGTTTTGTCGAAGGGAATCTCTTTTATTGAAAAAGTTTTGGGCCCGGGAAAGAGAGGGGGAAGGGATACAGCTAAGGAGGGTAACTTTAACATTTCAAATGGTAGACAATGTTTTGGGATACATCCCTGATAACGTCACTTCAAGACAACGAATTCCATATAATTAGTTTTCTCCTGCGATGGTTGTTAAAGGCGATAGATAAGTATAAAATCCACATTTCAAAATTTTCAAAACTCATATATCATCTTTAGTAACTATCGCGGGACAAAATTATTTATATCAAATTTATTGTCTTGAAAAGACGTTTCGAGGGATGTATCAGAGGGCATACCTTTTCATTTGAAGTTACCCTCCATAGAAGCCCCTCGGACACAAAATATTTTCACTAAAAGAGGTAACCCTCGAATTCATTGAACATAGATTTCGCCATTTTTCAAAATTCCGGCACGTTTTCGAGATAGAAGGGGAGGGGTTTTTTGGCGGACCCTGTGTACATATATATATATATATTAAAACGAAAAAAAATTATTATTATTATTATTATTTTGTTTGGCATTAACTTCTTTTTCCTTTTTAATACTTTTAAAGATAAAATGTTTTTTTTTAATTAATATCTTTTGTACCAATTATCTGATCGATATAAGAAATACAGTGACATCTAGATTTTGTTCTGATTAACAAACGCAACAACTTTCGTAGCGATCAGTTGAATATTGTAGCTTTGTATACCAAAGGACCAGACGTATTTAAGGTGAAACATAGTAAAAAATGACGGCAGAAAATGTCGGACGGAATATACAACATTCAATGCCGAGAAAAAGTTAATTTTGCGCTGACAGCAGAAACAAAAAAAACAATGATCCTTGTTCTAAATTATCATAGATCTATAGTTCAACCATTCATTTTAAAAGTATTAAGTTCTTTTGAAATACACCCATACTGAAAATTTACATCCCCTGGAGTGTACTTTCTCCCCAGGGGACGGGGGGGGGTGGAGCAATGGTCCAAAATGCAATTTTTTCTCTAGTTTATTGCTACTACTATCAATAATCATATTAATTTCACAATTATTCGTTAAAGATAACACTCATTATTTTCATTTATGATAAATTCTGTCTGATACTGCCATATTAAAAATTATGAAAAATTGGAAAGACGGCAAAAGTTGTTGCGCGATTGGTTCCAAAATGTAATCAGCACCAGTTTAGGTCACGACCCAACAAAATACCAACTATATTTAAATTTCGTTCATTGGTTCGTGATATACAGCGTCCACGAAATTTATGATAAACACAAACTAACAGACACAGACAGATATTTTTTAAAGATGGCCAAATTGGTTCAGGAAATCTGCAAACATATAAATATGTCGAAAACAGGAGGTCAAAAATTTTCACGAATTCAATAATTTCTTCTTACAGATAAAGGAAAAAAGGATCGAAATCAGCGATCTGCATGCGGATAAGAATGTTTTAAAGCAAATATTAATTAAAATCGAATACTTACCTGCGTAATTCACATCTTCCCTGTCACAAAGAGAACCAGCAGCACCAGCTTGACACCTATATAATTGAAAGAATGTTTTAATTTTATTACGTAAATACTGTATTAATAAAATATATTGTCACTTAACGCGGAAGTGGTCATGCCCTTAGTAACACAGTAATATCGGCCGACATCGGAAATTATCACACCGGCCAATATTGTATAGCAAACATTTTCCCAATATTGGCCGATGTCGGAGTACGTCAGACCCTGATAAAAAATTTCCCTTCAGGGTTATATAGTATTTATAACGTTGATAAAATTATTTTCTGTCCTATATTTAAAAAAAATAAATCTAATATATAAAATTCTCGTGTCACAGTGTTTGTTACCATACTCCTCCAAAACGGCTTAACCTATTTTAATGAAATTTTGTATGTACATTTGGTAGGTCTGCGAATAGGTTTTTATCTATTAATGAAAGTTGTAACTTAATTAGTTCATTCTTAATTAATTTTTAACCAACTCTTTCAACAACTTTTCACCTAGATGGCGTAAGTTGTCCGTAAACACGATGTCAGAATTTATCTATATATTAATTTGAAACATGTTTTTGTCTGTCTCCACTAAGTTGAGAGAACGGGTAGGTGTAAAAATTTGGTTGAGGTGTCTAAAAAAAGGCTTGGTCTGTAGATTTGTTATGAAAAGAGAAAAATAAAAGAAGTCGAACGGTTTCCCCCCTGGGGGGGGCAGGGGGTTAAACACACGTTGGCGAGCATAACTCAGCTCCAATTTACTTCACGGTGAAGAAATTGTACATGGGGGGCCTAGACTCGAATACTAAAAAATCAATATCTCCGATTTTGGAATTTTCAGTTTTAAAGGGGAGAAAAGGGAGGGAAAGTAGATTTGAAGGGGAAGGTGGGTGGGGAAGGGAGGAAATTAATTTGAGAGGAAAATCCGTTCTAGACCCACACATGTAGCACCTCATTTTAAAGGTCTTGAAATTTCATGTTGATTGGGGATGTTTGTATACAATATAAGGCGCCCCCTGGTGGTAAAAAATGGAACTAGGTGATTTTGTAGTAGGCCCTATAATGTTGCACCTTATTTTAAAGGTCTTGGTATTTCCTAAATGTTGGTGATGTTCGTACAGAACACACTGTACCCCCTGGTGGTGGAAAGTGCAACTAAAGGATTTTGCAGTTGACACTACCATGTGACACCATATTTGAAAGGTCTTGGAAATTCAAGGAGATTGTTGATAAAGGTCTTGAAATTTCATGTTGATTGGGGATGTTTGTATACAATATAGTGCGCCCCCTGGTGGTTAAAAATGGAAATAGGTGATTTTGCAGTAGACCCTATCATGTTACAACTTATTTTAAAGGTCTTGATATTTCCTGACCGTTGGTGTTGTTCGTATAGAACACGCTGTACCCCATGGCGATGGAAAGTGTAACTAAAGGATTTTGCAGTTGACACCACCATGTGACACCTTATTTGAAAGGTCTTAGAAATTCAAGGCGATTAGTGATGTTCCTATATAACATACTGCGCTCCCTGGTGGAGGAAAGTGGATTTTGCAGCGCGTGCGTAGCATGCCTGCTATACGGTGCTGCAACCACAGGCAGCGGTAACACGAGTCAGAGGTTCGTTCGGTTCAAGGTTAATTTTTGAGAATTTTTTCATGTTATTAGCGGCCTGCATATACGTGCCGCAGGCTCTAGTCACGAACCCGAGTTCCGTTCTGTTTGAGGTAATTTTTTTTTGTTACAGATGATTATTTTTTTTATTGTGATGTTTTCATTTAAAAATAGAAATTCAAACAAAATCGAGTTAAAGGTATCATGGGCCCGGGCAATGCTGGGCGGGTTCGTTCCGTTTCAGGTTAATTTTTTGGAATTTTTTCATGGTATTAGCGGCCCGCGTATGCGCTGCCGCAGGCACCGGGGTCACAAGGCAGAGTTTCGTTCTAGGTAATTGTTTTGTTACAGATGATTATTTTTTTCGTGATGCTTTCATTTAAAAACAGAAAATCGAACAAAATCGAATTAAAGGTATAAAATAATACAAATTTAAGATTCATTTAAGGTATCATGGGTCCGAGCAACGCCGGACGGGTCAGCTAACATATAGTCTTAGTATTAAACGAAATAGAAAATAATAGATAGAATCTATTTATTAGGAGTCAGTTTGACGTCACATTGACAGTACTTTGTAGAAAGTGATGTCATATATAGTATTTCTATTTATAAGCATTTTTCCGACTTTCTTTTTTTAAGTGAAATGTCGTAAATTATATTAGATGTTTTAACATGAAATACATTTAAATAATGATGCGACGATTTTTGAAACATTACGGCCAATAAAGTGACCGTGGAATTCGACGGGTTCCAGCTAGTAATTTAAAGTAAATTAAAAATTAAATATTGAATTTTTCAGAAAATTCAACATTTTAGGTGAAATTTTGAAGAATATAAAAAAATCTGTTGGTAAACTATACGCTCTTCCTCAATGCTCAGCTGAAATCCGCGATGTTGAGAAGCATTCAAGGACTGTCAAAGGCGATTTTTTTTATTTTAATTTCGTACCATTATTTCCAAAGAAAAAAAAAGAAAATTATAATATATTTTCGCAAGTAAATTCGCACTTTGCCTGAATAAATTTATTATAAATTCTATGTTATGTAGATAGTAGTACGAAAAAAAAAGCGCCGGTGCAGTTCTTTATTGAGCCAACATTGCTGTTCTACTATGATTTTGGTCATTTCGTCGCCCATCAATCATTATATGACGCTACACTAGCCTTCAATTGGTTGATTGTAGAGTTGAGTTTAAAGCCGATTGAGTACGATAGGCTCCTTGGCCTATAGGTGGAATGCCGCCCGTGGGGGCTTTTCTAAGGAATCCTAGCCCGTATTTACGCGAGTTTCGGAGAAAACCACGGAAAACTCTGGACAGCTAAGACAATGAGTGCGAACTGGGATCGAATCAGGCACTTCCTGTCTACCAACTCTGAGTGCAGAACCGCTCACCGCTACTCTGTCCTTCGGAAAAGTGTGTGTAGCTAACTTTACCTAGTTTACATCTAAAACAGACAGTAGTTTAGAGCTCTTTTTTTTTTTTTTTGTTCTTCCACCAACTGATTGCAATTTATAGATTGCCCCCCATAAAAAACGCAAAATTTGAGTGCATAATAATACATACAAATATCTTGATTAGACCTTGATTTAAACCTTCAAAAAATCGAATTTTCAGTTTTTGCATTTTCACAATATTTTGAAGTAGGCAGTGATAACTAAATAATGTTACAAGTAAAATTTTTACTTTAAACACGTTTTTCTCAAAACAGTATTTTTCTGGATGGCGCGCAGTGTATACAAAAATATTTTGAACATATCTTTTTGAAATTTTTAGAGTAAGTATATAATGTTATTACCTACAAATTCTACCAAATTTTATATATAAAACTAATTTATAAATTCTGCATACAGTGTTTGAAATGATTTTTTTTTTTTTTTTTTTTTTTTTTGTGATAATTCCTAATATTTAAACTTATAGTAGTTTGTAGAAAATATATCTTAATGTATGGTAAAAGTAATAGATGTAGATGCATATATGATGTATTTATATTCTCAAAATGTCAAAATTTTAACTAAACATAAATTTTTATGTTTGTAAGGCTGCGCGGAGTAATTCAATAGAAATTTGAAATTTTCAAAAAGGTGTATTACATTTACTAACGGAAAATAAAGTTGTTCTTTTTTTGATAATAAAATAAATTTATAGACACAATACAAAAACTAGGACAAATTAGCTCTAAAAATTTGGCTTAAAATGGATAATATTTAAATAAACTGTAGCGAAGCGAAAACAGGGTAAAATATGCTGGATTTTAGTACCTCAAAGGTGAACACTCCCCTTAAATTAAGTAATTCATATATTTCTGTAGTGTATGCTACCTGCGATTATATGTATATGCGTAATACATGTACAAACACAATCACGATTAACATATTCTGGAAACAATGAAAATTATTTAATTTTATCAATACTGTTACGAAATTGTAAATAATTGTGTTTATTTTTGTATAAATTCTTTCAAAGAGGCTTAGTAAGTTGATAAAGTGCTAATTTTGTGCATTTCTAGTCGTTTTAGCGTTGAAATAGCCTTACTTTCCCTTAAAAACGCATTAAAAAGGCCCAGTAATGCAGGTAATGGATTTGGCGCCAAATTTGGCGACTTTTTCCCACCTTGGCGATTTTTTTGGCGACCTTGGCGAGAAAATCCTTATATGGGATATACCAAATATGGAAGCTGTAAGTTGATTGGTTGACCACTTTCTAGAGTTTTCTCGAAAATCTGGGTTCCATGGAACAGCATATAAGGAGCGCTTCCTCGCCAAGGCAGTCAGTTCAGTTCAGATCTCAGCCAGCTTCGCTAGTGCTTGCATTGCTCTTAAGCCTCTTTGAGAGAGACTTGCTTCAAGTGTTATTGGTATACGGTTTCTACTGTGGATTTGCTATTGACAGCTGTTGTTTAAGCTGTGTTTACTGTTTGAATTGAAGCTGATACTTGGTTTATAGACCTGTATTTTTCTGGAACTTTCTGTGAATAAATTACTGAATTTTTGTACGTTTGGCCTTTCATTCTCAGACAACTCACGAACCCCCAAGTACGCAACATTTCTGGTGTCAGGAGTGGGATTTGTCTGTGAATGGTGATAACGAGAGCTATGGAGCAAGAGATGAAAAAAATTCTAGAAGGTCTCACTGCTCAGATGAATGAGTTAAGATCTGGATTGATAGAGAAAATGCAAACAGGACAGGAGAAGATGGAAACCGGATTGATCGAAAGAATGAAAGAAGGATAAAGAGAGATGAAAGAAAGTATGGAAGCATCGCAAAGAGAGATGAAAGAAAGCCTCAGTCACGAGATGAAGGAAATGAAAGACACTATGGGTGAAGTTCAGAAAGAAATTAAATCTAATCAAGATGAGATGAAGAGAGAGCTTTCAACGGTGAAAGAATCAATCGAAAGTATATTATCGGATATGGGAAGCAGAATAGATGGAATAGAAGAGAAAGTTTTGAAAATAGAAGGAAGTTTTGAAGAGAAAGCTATGAAGATAGAAGAAAATGTTGTGAAGGTTGAAGAGAAAGCTATGAAGATAAAAGAAAATGTTATGAAGGTTGAAGAGAAAGCTATGAAGATAGAAGAAAATGTTATGAAGGTTGAAGAGAAAGCTATGAAGATAGAAGAGAATGTTATGAAGGTTGAAGAGAGTGTTACGAAAATAGAACGGCGTTTCGAGGAGAAAGTTAAAGAAAACTTTGATCAAGAGCTGAAAGGAAGGTTTTCAGAGATAGAAGGTAAACTGAAGAGAATAGAAGAAGATCTGGAGAGAAAAGTGGAAGAAAAGTTAGAATCCCTGCCCCAGGAAACTGAAAAGAAAGAGAGAAGAATCCAGAACCAGGAATTTATTAAGCTTTCCACCTACGACGGCAGTTCCTCGTGGCATGTATATAAAACGCAGTTTTCCATCGTAGCTGAAGCTAACGGCTGGGACTCTACCGCCAAGTTAGTCCACTTAGCAGCAGCATTACGGGGAGATGCAGCCGAGATACTGAGAAATGTTACTAAGGAAGAAAGGAACGACTTCGAGGCCTTGACTAGAGCACTGGAGCTACGGTTCGGAGAGAAGTGTTCTAAGGACTATAGTCGCCTTCAGCTAAAGTCCCGTTACCAGAAAACGGGCGAAAGTTTGCAAGAGCTGGCAGCGGACATTCAGAGATTGTCACAACTAGCATTCTCAGACTGTCAAGCTGACACTCGAAACGACTTAGCTCTTCAGTACTTTATCGATGCTGTTCGGGATCCAGAAATTCAAAAAGCGCTGAGACTCTCCAACATCGGAGACGTAGAATCAGCTTTAGGCTATGCACTTAGGATAGAGGCAGCCCAACAAGCCTCCCGGAAAGACCGCCATACCATAAGAGCAGTCTCTTTAAACGATACGCCTGCTGGTGAAAATGAAATGAAGAGAAGTATCGAAGAGATCTTAAAGAGATTTGCGCAGCCTGGAGAATAACAAGGAAATAAGGGACCGGAAGATAAAGTGCTGGGGCTGTGGAGGGGATGGTCACGTGAAGAGGAACTGCCATGTACGACCAACTATAGGAAGTCACCCGTCTTCACCATCACTGCAGGGAAACTAAGAGGAGGCCATCTCGCGGGGCGGAGGTTGCCTAAAATTAAAGAGCCCCAAGTCACAGTTTTTCATGTTTCATCGATGAGTGGCGGCGATAATGGACTTCACGTCTATGGCCAAGTCAACAACGCAACCTGCCGGATGATTCTGGACACAGGAGCCAACGTAACCATCATTAGAACGGATTTGGCTCAAGAACTAAAAGAGAAGATCATCTGGACGCCGCCCTGTGTTAAACTCCAGACTGTGACCGGAGACGAAATCAAGATATATGGGAAAATGAACTTGACTATCACTTTTGGGAATGCCAGTTACCATCATATGGCATATGTGGCTGATATAAGAGATCCTTTAATCATTGGAATTGATTTCCTGAGAAAATTTAACTTTCAATTGGACTTCAAGAATAATGAACTGCATTCGAGTTCGGAAGACATCGCTGTGTTCAACACTGAAAATCAAGACATTCAGACAATTTGCCAGATAACAGCCAAGTCTGAAATTTCCATCCCTCCACACACAGAGACAATAGTTTCAGGAACACCACCTACAAAGCAATACTTCCGCTATGGACTGATTGAATACCCGAATACAGACAACAGCCCAAGAGGAGTTCTGGTAGCTTCATCTCTAGTTGATCTCTCAAAGAGTACTATTCCTGTGAGAGTCGCAAACATCAGCGATAAGGTCCGAACAGTGAAGAAGGATGAGGTGTTAGCAGCCTGCACTCCTGTAACATGCATCAACCGCCCCACGCAATCAACTGAATCCAAGTCTTCTGAACAATTAATAACGGAATTACTCAAGAACGCAGAGTTAGGAAAAGAACAGAGATGTGCTGCAGAGAAGCTACTCCAAGAATTTAAAGACCTTTTTTCTCGAACACCTGAAGACGTCGGGAGAACGAACATCACCCAGCACAGAATTGATACAGGAAATCATCCTCCAATCAAACAACATCCAAGAAGACTTCACTTTGCTAAACAGGAAGAGGTCACTGAACTTCTAAGTGAAATGCAGCACAATGATGTCATCGAGCCATCAACGAGTCCTTGGGCCTCTCCCATAGTACTGGTGCGGAAAAAGGATGGTTCAATAAGATTTTGTGTGGATTATCGTCGTTTGAATGACATCACGAAGAAAGACAGTTACCCTCTTCCCAGAATTGACGACACATTAGACACACTTGCTGGCAATAAATGGTTCTCGACTTTGGATCTGAAGAGCGGTTACTGGCAAGTAGAATTACATCCTGATGATCGTGAGAAGACTGCATTCACCACGGGACAAGGACTGTGGCAATTTAAAGTTATGCCATTCGGATTATGTAATGCACCTGCCACCTTCGAACGCCTGATGGAAACAGTGCTAAAAGGACTTTCCTATGAAGCCTGTCTGGTGTATTTGGATGACATTATCATTGTGGGGCGCACTTTTGAAGACCATCTACGAAACATCCGAAAGGTGCTGGAGAAACTCAGAATGGCTAACCTCAAATTGAATCCAGGCAAGTGTAACTTGTTCCGTCGTGAAGTGAGCTACCTCGGTCATATCATCTCTGCCGAAGGTGTGAGAACTGATCCTGAGAAGATCTCTGCAGTCGAGAACTGGAGTCGCCCTGAAAATATACACCAACTACGAAGTTTCCTGGGGTTATGCACTTACTACAGGAAGTTTGTCAAGGGTTTCTCAAATATTGCCAGACCACTCCACAAGCTGACGGAAGCCAAGCAGAAGTTCCTGTGGACAGATGAATGCGAAAATGCGTTCAAGCGACTTAAAGAGGCCTTAACATCATCGCCTGTCTTGACGTATCCACAGCCCGACAGACAGTTCATACTTGATACAGATGCCAGCCATGAGAGTGTCGGTGCTGTTCTGTCGCAGGAATATGATGGTCAAGAACATGTCATTGCCTATTGGAGTAAATGCCTGTCTAAACCAGAGCGAAATTACTGTACCACCAGGAAAGAGCTACTCGCCATCGTAAAAGCCATAGAACATTTCCATCATTACCTCTATGGCAGAAGATTCCGACTCCGGACTGACCATGCATCTTTAACGTGGTTGCTCCAGTTCAAGAACCCGGAAGGACAGATTGCCAGGTGGATACAACGCCTCCAGGAATATGACTTTGAGATACGTCATCGTAAAGGGACTCTACATGGTAATGCAGATGCCTTGTCACGTAAGCCCTGCTCGGAGAGCTGCAAGTACTGCTCTAGAGCCGAACAGAAATACCTGCCGATAAATCCGGTTGCCTGCCAAGTCTCTACACCATCAGATCAAGATCCCGATCCATGGAGTGACGAAGAACTTAGAAAAGCCCAGTTGGAAGATCCTGACATAAAGCCAATATTACAGCTGAAGGAGACGACCAGCAACAGACCTATCTGGCAGGACATTTCCAGATTTAGTCCCATTACGAAAAGTTATTGGGCTCTTTGGGACTCTCTTCATATCAGAAACGGCGTATTATACAGAAAGTGGGAATCTGATGATGGGAAAAGCTTCAGATGGCAGATTTTATTACCAAGATCAAAAATTCCAGCTGTTTTAGAACAACTGCATAGTAGCTCTACCGGAGGCCATTTTGGGGTGATGAAGACTCTGCAGAAAGTTCGGGAACGCTTCTACTGGTGCAAGGCAAAGGAGGATGTGGAGAAATGGTGTAAATCCTGTGATGCTTGTGCGGCACGTAAAGGCCCGTAGAAACGAAGTCGAGGAAGACTGCAACGGTATAACGTAGGAGCACTATTTGAACGGATTGCAATCGACATCTTGGGTCCTTTGCAACGGACCTCCAGTGGAAATAAATACATTCTCGTCGTGATGGACTATTTCACCAAGTGGCCTGAGGCATATCCCATTCCCAATCAAGAGGCATGCACAGTCGCAGAAGTCCTAGTGCAGCAATGGGTGTCAAGGTACGGCACGCCCCTACAACTTCATACCGACCAAGGTAGGAACTTTACCTCTGATGTTTTCAAAGGACTGTGTGAACTACTCGGCATAGACAAAACCCGGACAACACCCTTACATCCCCAGTCGGACGGCATGGTCGAGAGGTTCAATCGTACCATTCTGAATAACCTCTCCCTTCTGATATCAAGGAACCAGCAAGATTGGGACTTGAAGTTGCCATTGTTCCTGCTGGCTTATCGAAGTGCTGTCCATGAAACCACCGGCTATACTCCAGCCCAGATGCTGTTTGGACGGGAACTTCGTCTCCCTTGTGCTCTCCTGTTTGGTTGTCCACCCGATGCGCCTTCATCGCCCGAGGAGTACATCCAAGATCTCCAGGCACGATTTGAGGACGTTCACAACTTTGCTCGGGAGCGAATTAACATGGCAACGGAGAAAATGAAGACAAGGTATGATGTAAAGGCTACACAATATGAGTTCCAGGAAGGAGAGAAGGTCTGGTTGTGGAATCCTGTTCGACGCAAAGGACTCTCTCCCAAGTTACAGTGCAACTGGGACGGACCATACACAGTCTTAAAAAGGCTGAATGATGTAGTGGTGCGGATCACTAAAACACCTTCATCAAAACCGAAGGTGGTGCACTATAATAGGCTAGCCAAGTACCACGAGTAAAGGTAATATTAAAAGTTAAAAATGTAAATACTGGTAAAAATTGCGCATGCGTAATGTAAATATTTGTATATAAATATTTGTACATATTTGTGAATTTTGTAAATATTTGTATATAAATATTTCAACATATTTGTGAATTTTGTAAATATTTCTCACTTGATTTGTATTTCTATTTTATCGTTATGTGCAACTTAGTTTTTGTGTTTTAGATTGTGTAAATTTGTTTAGTTTCGCCTCTTGACCAAGGGTTGCACTGCCCGGGACGTGCAGTCCTTGGGAGGGAGGCAGTGTTACGAAATTGTAAATAATTGTGTTTATTTTTGTATAAATTCTTTCAAAGAGGCTTAGTAAGTTGATAAAGTGCTAATTTTGTGCATTTCTAGTCGTTTTAGCGTTGAAATAGCCTTACTTTCCCTTAAAAACGCATTAAAAAGGCCCAGTAATGCAGGTAATGGATTTGGCGCCAAATTTGGCGACTTTTTCCCACCTTGGCGATTTTTTTGGCGACCTTGGCGAGAAAATCCTTATATGGGATATACCAAATATGGAAGCTGTAAGTTGATTGGTTGACCACTTTCTAGAGTTTTCTCGAAAATCTGGGTTCCATGGAACAGCATATAAGGAGCGCTTCCTCGCCAAGGCAGTCAGTTCAGTTCAGATCTCAGCCAGCTTCGCTAGTGCTTGCATTGCTCTTAAGCCTCTTTGAGAGAGACTTGCTTCAAGTGTTATTGGTATACGGTTTCTACTGTGGATTTGCTATTGACAGCTGTTGTTTAAGCTGTGTTTACTGTTTGAATTGAAGCTGATACTTGGTTTATAGACCTGTATTTTTCTGGAACTTTCTGTGAATAAATTACTGAATTTTTGTACGTTTGGCCTTTCATTCTCAGACAACTCACGAACCCCCAAGTACGCGACAATAAATTAAGTAATTCATATATTTCTGTAGTGTATGCTACCTGCGATTATATGTATATGCGTAATACATGTACAAACACAATCACGATTAACATATTCTGGAAACAATGAAAATTATTTAATTTTATCAATACGTTTATTTAATTATGACGCACTTAAAACTTGCGCTTTTATGGGGCACCTTAAACATCTGAAATTTTTTATTAGATTGTAGCGGGATCCCTTGTGGATGCTAATATTTCCTCATAAAGCGTTTTAAAAACATAATGAAAATTTTAATGAACTCTTCCCAGTTTCGTCTGCTCAATCATGTAATAGAAGAAAACGAATAATCGAATTCTGAGAATCGAATTCAATTAAATATTGTTCTTAGGAACAAAAATGTTAATATTTAATATAAAATAAAATAAAAGTAATATTGTGCATTTGTAAACAATAGAATAGTTGTATTTGTAAATTTAATAATTTTTTTAAAACTTTATGTGTTTATTTATTTTCAACTGTAAGAAACGATTTTTGTATTTTTTAGTGTAACTGTTACCTTAACTGATCTAGCAATAAATAATAGCTTGTTTTTGTGGAATGTTTATAGATTATAATTTGAAATTTTAAAATATTTTCATTTAATTTAATGGCATAAAGGTGTTACAACAAGTTAATTAACTTAGTTACTGGTCTAAATGGATTTACGCAGTACGATATTGCACTGTCAATGATTTAAGTACAAAAAAACAGAGTATTTAACATGTTCTTCATGATCATCAATAACAAATATAAACTAAATGATGATTGCAAATGTATACAGCAAACAAAAGAGGATGAATAATGATATAAAATGGATTAAAAATGATGCTGTATAAAAAAATAACACAGATTAAATACGATTGATCAAAAATAAGAATAGAGAATATGTTATTTCAGCAATCGCTATAGATAAACAAGACTTCGTCTGCTGTTTGTTTTTCCTCTATCATGTGACCTCTGACATCAGGTGGGAAGAGCCCATTATTCCTCTTCGCACCTGAAGCTATAATAATAACATATATAGAATTTCATGGCTTTTATACACATGTGGTGACATTATAGGTTACAGAAAAAATGTATTTTTCTGAAATTGATGTTTTAGGGGTCCAGTCACGGAGTAAAAAGACAGGAGAAGAAGGTAACGCTGAAATTTTGTGATGTTGTTTTCTAATGTTTACAGATGGCGCCAGCGTGCAATCCTTCCTTCTCTCCATCTTCCGCAATGTTATTCAATGGGGAAATGTCTCGTTTTAATTATTTTTTTTTTAAATAATATCAAGCTGAAAAAATTTCGATTGAAAGCAAATTTCATTAAATAGAGTATTCTAACCAACATGTTTTTTTTAAGAGCCATTTTATACTAATTTTACTTTGAAAGAAAGCTTTTAAAAAATGACGATTCTTATGAACCGAAGCTAGCTAAAACAGACAATTGGGAGGAAGGAGAATGGATGAAATTTTGTAAAGAAAAAAAATAAACTTACTTTAGGTGCAGAAAACACGAACTCTGACTTTATTTTTCTCCTAGGGCTTTTTTTTTGTTTTTCTTATCACTATCATAGCCTGTTTTACAACTAGAAACGAAGCATTTATTTGAAACATCTGAATTATGCAGTTTTAAGAACTTACAAAGAAATTAAATTGCTTAAAATAAAAAAAATTAAATGTACTTCAGCAAAATTCTATTGAAAACAACAGTATATCCGCACCGAAGTAGGGAGGAATGACAAGTGGCGCCCTCAATATTTACCAAAAATTTAGATCACAGTTTCGTAGCTTTCTCCCATTGGACCTTCAACTCCTATTAATATTACTCCGTGGGTCCAGTAAATGAGATCCACTTGCATGGACTCAACCTTAATTAAATTCATCAAAAAATTGTATTTAAATATAAATCTCCTAGTTCAATGGCTGAAAATTATATATTTGTGCAACGTGAAGAAATATACATTTACTTGATCATTATACTACAGTCGAACCAGTGTTGCCAGATTAGGGACTTCTTTAATTCAATATCCATCACTAAATATTAAAAGTGATGATTGCGTAATCACTTCGAAGATTAATCATCTATTACGTGTATGAAATTTCACTCCTGAAATGTATTGGTGACTATTGAATAAAAAAATTTCTCAATCTGGCAACACTGAGTCGAACCTCGTTAACGTGAATTTCAAAGGAGGAAAAAATGTTCATATTATCAGTAATTCATGCTATAGATAACTAATCTTCATATAACTAAACTAATCTTAATTTTGACAGGGATTGTGAAAATTGTTCATGTTGAAAGTAATTCACGTTAAGCAACGTTAGCAACGTAATTTTATTAATGCTAACCTCTCAAACAGGTAAAAAAATGTCACACAGCGTCTCCATTTTTTTTTTCTTTTCTTTTCTTTGTTTGTGTGTGGGTGTAACATAAAAAAAGTGTTTTTGTGATGTATATATATATATATATATAATGCACAATTCCATTTTTTATTTATTTATAAATGGTGAAAAAAAAAAAAAAAATAACTCACTCGCAGTCGAAAGAAGTTCCTTTTAAAAGACATTTTCCTTTTTTGCATGGAGAAGGCGTACACATATCTGAAACAAAAAATTAAGTTTAAATAAAACATTAATCATTTAATCATTTTTGTCCCTTCATGAAAATAGTAATATAATACTGATTTTTTTTTTTTTTTTTTTTTTTTTTTTAGAAAGAACTAAGCCACCTACATCCACAACACATCTATAAAAGTTTTAAAAATGATCCATTAAACTTCTATAAACATAAAAGCACAACAAATGTCACTCTTTTTTATATTCATTGGATGTTTATTAAATATCCGATAAATTTCCAAATATCCAATAATTGGACTTGTTAAATTTAACAGATATTAATAACATCTAAATCTTATTTTGATCTAACATGTTACATCTATTAGATATTGAAAAAGGCGTGAGTAAATTTCGTCTACATTTAAACATCTAATAGATATCTGTAATTAGTTCAGGATATCCAGGACATTTCATGGACTATCTTAAGATATTTTGTAACTTTTATGGATCATGGGATGTAAAATTTAGATGTCTAATGGATATCAGTGTCTGTGTGGGAAGTGAAATGATTGCAATATAAAATGATGTACATGAAGGTTTAGGAAATCCATATATACCGCGTGATTTTAATTTGATATTACAGATTAGATCAGCAACATTATTTTCTGTTAGATTTAATTGACCGTGGTACTTTCTGCATTTTATTATGTCGACGAATACTGAAAAATTAATTTTTGATACCCATAAAGTAAACAAAGTATTTCTTTCAAGTTCTATTTTCAACTCTATAAATATATATATATATATATATATATATATATATATATATTTTTTTTTGTATAACATCATGTTTTGAGTCCCTTGATTATGAATATCCAATTTTTAGTGGTTGATCTGTATGTATATCTGTTTATAAGCTCAACTTAAAAAGAAATATGTGCAGGAAATTCAAATTTCGTATTAAGTTGCTAAAATTTGATTAAGACTGGCAAATTTGAAGACAAATTAATAACAGCCTAGATTTAAAAAAATAAAATAATTGTATGCACTGTAAGTAAACGAGGTTTTGAACAGAATTACATGCGAGATAAAATTTTTCCTAAACCTATTTTAGATTATTTTAAAGTACATTGACTTAATATGCAATCTATTTTTAACACGCTTTTATTAGCTTCACCTGTATGCATGTTTGTATGTATGTTTGTAACCGCTCTGGGAGCAAGCAAAAAACCTATATTGTAAAAAAAGATTTTTTCTACGTGAACGCTGTGGCTGTGAGGTAAAGCTCCGGGCTACGAACCTAAAGGTCTAACGCTCGAGCCCACTCAGGGGAGATTTTTTAAAAATGGTTTTTGTTTAATTCTAAATTATTTTATAATCACCTTGTAATATGGTGTGTCACTCACACAGTTTTTTCTTACCCTGCATTTTAATGCTATAAAGATAGATATTTTGTGCTTTTTAGTTCACATTTCAATAAAAGCGTGTTCTTTAATTTTTTAAAAGTATAATTTTATTGTAGTATTGAAATGCAGAGTAGAAAGTCCTGTGAGTGACACACCAGTTTATTTTGTTACAGGGAATCATTAAAACATATTAACAACTCTTGAACAGCAATCGAATTCACGATGATAGAAAATACTTCAGTTTATTATGATGAATTGAAATAGAAATGGTATTCCATATTCACCAATTTTCCTCTACAATTAAAGATGCAACTTAAGTACTATAACATTTGAAAGTTTAAGAAGTGTTTTAACAATCATTTGAAAATTATTTTAAAACTAATTTATTTTTCATACATTATTTGAGAGGGGAAGAACCCTCATTTAAAAACTGTTGCTGCATTTATAAAACATTTAAGGTTTTTATTAAATAAAAAAGAAAAAAAATCAAATTTTTCAGAATATTTTAGCCTATAGCACTTTCTGAAACATAATCGACTAATTTTATTTAACCCTGTATACTGATTATAAATTGTATGCATATCACTTAATGTATTTAAATTTAGCACTGTATGAAAAATGCATAACAAAATTTCAAATGCATGCGCTTCAAGCTATTTTCAGTTATAAACCTTACCCATCGCAATTCTTTCGTGCGACCATATAAATGAATGTTAAATGCCTTTTAGATCAACACATGGATAAGAGTGGTTCTATTTTTTTTATGTGCATTTTATTACTTTATCACCATTATTAAAAATAATAATAATAATAATAAATTATGCTCTTGCCGGCTTTAATGCTGTAATATTATTTTAAAAATTATTATTTTTAAATAGTCGTGACAAAATAATAAAACGCACGTAAAAACAATCACTGCGCCATCTGTATTAACATGAAGTCCAAATTTGGTATTGTTACGAGTTTGTAAATAATTGTATTTATTTTTATGTAAATTCATTCAAAGAGACTTAATCAGGTGATAAAAAGTCAATTTGCTGCATTTCTAGCTCTCTTTCGCGTTAAAATAGCTAATTTTCCCTTAAAAACGCATAAAAAAGCTTCAATAGGACAAGTAATTGATTTGGCACCAAATTTGGCAACTTTTCCCCTCCTTGGCGACTTTTTTGGCGACCTTGGCGAGAAAATCATTATCGATATATCTAATATGGAAGCTGCAATCTCATTGGCTGACTAGTTTCTAGAATTTTCTACATTTTTCTACGCGGATATTTAAGGAGTTGCATTACGCCAAATCAGTCAGTCTCAGTTGAGTTTCGCTAAGACATTGATGAATGGTTAAAGAGCACTGAGTCTCTTTGGATTACATTTCTTGCTGTGTGATGCACTTTGTACTGTGAAGTTTCTGTTGACTGCTGTTATTTAAGCTGTGTTTACTGGTAAAACTGAAGTTGATACCTGGTTTATTGACCTGCATTCTTCTAGAATTTTCTGAGAATAAAGTTTCCAGCCTCTGCAAGATTCGCTTTTCTTTTCCGGACAACTCACGAACCCCCAAGTACGCAACAATATTTAAAATCTGCGTCTAATGGGGATATTACTTAAAATATTTTATTGGAATCAAGGAATTTCCTCGAGTATAGGGATATCCAAATGCATTGTAATGCATTCACAGCTTTTAATATATTTAGACCGCATTAAACATAATTAGATTGTTATACATTTTTACATGCACAAAAAAGCATGTTTCATATACAATGTTTTTTAATATTGTATTTCAGAACAAGGAAGGGCAAAATGCATTTCAACTCCTTGGAATCATATTGCAAAATGCAGGGTTGGGAAATGCTTTCCTGTCGCTGTGGTGTACACAGAAAAGTCAGAAATAAAAAGAGAATCAAAAATAGTTTTCAAAGTTTCGTATACTGACACCAATGCAGCGTTTACATCTGTGGCACATGGAATTCTGAAATTTGTCTAATAGTCTTATCTCGAATTTCTCCGGCATCTCATGCAACGAGAATATTCGGAATTTCTTGCATCATGGATATGAGGCCTGTAGGTCGATAAGAATCGTAAATCGGTAAGTCGGTAGATGAAATTTTGAACATTGTCTTTGACCCACGTTTCTTTTGTTCATGTACATCAATATATAAAAACGAATTGCTAGTATGTGTGTCCTTTATAGACTCAAAAACTACTGAACCAATTTACGCACGGTTTTGTTCAAAATGATTTGTGTACTCAACATTCAAGTTTTACAAAAATCATAAATAATATGGAATAGTTGGTATTCTATATTACCCGAATCGTGATCTTGGAGAATAAATCAATCTCAACCACCTGCTGTTACAAATAAGTTCATGGGAATCAGATTTCTAACTTTATTTCCCTAATAGAAATGACATTATGTTTTCACTCATTTTACTACTTCGTAAATAGAATAGATTTCATAATACTTACCTCCAAAACAGTCTGAATCTTGATTAAACAAAGAAGGTGTATTACACAAAAGCTGCTCTTGTAACTGACATAAGGTGAACCACCGTTCATATTTGAGGTTCCGTGAAGACATTTGACATGTTCCCAAAAGGTTTCAGCACTCAATATAACGGTATTCCATTTTACTCGACTATTCCATATTCCCCCCGAGTTCCTCTAATAATCTGTTTTTTGAGAAATACAAGTTAAAGAAAGTACTGGCGAGTGCCACACCAGATTATTATTTGTGTAAGTGACATGTATTTTTTATAAGAATTTCGACGAGTCATAAATTAAATAAAATCTGATGTGGACACCCAATGACATCCTTGTGCACGCATTTATTTATAACATATTTTATGACAACTTTGACATTTTTATGCGCAGTAAGGGGATGCAGTATACCTACTGATTCATTCATAAAGGAATCAGTAGGTCCTAACTTATAAATGCAATTTATTTGACAAATATTTCCGAAACTATCCAATAAAAACTACATTAGGTGGCCCCTTTATCATTATCACTCTGCACTGCTCACAGTGGTCCCTACAATATGGGGCAACGTACAGGGCGCTAAGTCAGAGAGATAATAACAGACGATTTTTAGTTAAGATCTGATGAAATGTGTTGAACTGTTACTGTTCTGTTTTCTGTTACAATTCAGGAGATTCTCCTTTCCATGAGATCATTCAACACCCGGTGAAGAGTAAAATTTTCTCGTTCAGTAGTCTTTTGTCTGACACTCCAGTCCTAATGCACTTTTACTGTAGCTGCTTGTAAACATTTCACATATGCGGCAATTTCGCTGTTACTTTCTCCATGCACCCAAGTTTTAATCGTTTTAATTCCCATTTTCACATTCAGAGTTTGCTAAATCACATTTTGTCCTTATATATATTTATAAGTAATTCCCCTATATTACTGTCTCAAAAACACAGCGTATTTTTTTTTTTTTTTTTTTTTTCATACTACGCTAGACTTGTAGCGGCAACAATTCTAAAACAGTATGCTGCGGCCACAAAAAGATTTTCTTCTAGATTTTTCTATGCAAATTCACTCAGTAAAAATAATTTATTAAAAGTATTTTCCATGGTGAACGCAAACGATTTCCGTTGTAGAGAAGTAGTATAACACTAAATATCCAAAGAAAGTCAATTTCATTCTGTATAAATAACGTTATCAATTATAACGTTATCGTTATAAATTATCGTTTTCATAATGATTATCTCACATATGAAGTTAGGTACAGTCACATGCCCTAGAAATTGATATAGTTTTCCTGATCTCGGGGGATTACAGTATAGCAGCACCATCTACTGGTGAATATGCATTCAAATGTAACCAGCATAATGTCTCATAATGGCCTCAAATAGCAAGTTTTGTTTGATTATACAATCTGATAAGCAATCTGCGCAGTAGTTCCTGAGATATACCATTCCTTTTAATTGTGGAAATCGCTGTATAGCAGCGCTACCTTTTGAGCGTTTGACATCAAAAATTGATATGCAATAAGTTATGTTAAGGTGCATCTACATATAAATTTATATCCAATTTTGTGCAGTATTTTTTTAGAAAAAGTCGCTGCAATATTTTTGCCACACAGACAGACGCACAGACAACCATTTTATAAAAATTGTCAAATCCTGCTCTGGAACTCTCAAAATATATGCATTGGAAATTGGAGGTCGAAAATTTTTATGAATCCAATACTTTCTATTGAATATAGAAGAAAGTAAAAATAACTTATTTGCATAAAACTGTTAGGTGGCATAATGAAGTGGCCGTACACTTATCAAAGACAGTGTGCATTGATATATATATATATATATATATCAATCATTGGTAGAGCCATTTTTTAAAACAAAAATTTTCGAGATCTAAAACTGACTTATCTAATCATGACGCCTGGAACTTTAACTATAATAACAAAGTAATAAATGGGGAAGACCATATATAAGAAGGGAGTTAGTATGGCGAATTTGAAGAAAATCCGCAATTCCTTTTTATAAGGAGCGTACTGCAAGACCTAAAGCTAACCTACATACATAGGACACTTATCAATTTCCCTGAAGTAAACATTTAATACATACGAAAAACTATTTAAAAAGGAGTTTATGTAGCAGTTTTTAAGAAAATCGTTAGAGCCGTTTTTGAGAAATGGACTTTCCCCTTTTCAATTTACATCAAAAGTGGGCAAAATTATGTTTACACTGGACTTGTCGTATATCTGAAGTTTTTTTTCCCGTTCTTTATTTGTTTTGAAGATATGGTAGTCAGAAGATTTTCCCCCATACGTACATACACATATTGATTAATTGACAAAAACGATGTTTTGGGTCTCAAGAGATCTTAAAAAATGTAAATTAGTTAAAAATTCGAAATAGAAATTTTTGACCGAAAACAATATTTCCATTACCTAGTAGTAAGGTAGTAGAGGTAAAAAATTATTTTCTTATTTAGGTGTCATATTAATTTATAATTTTCTTTGGTGCAAATTATTAAATGAAAATTTTGCTTTAAAGACTTACCAGAACAGTCACTTTGATCCTCCTCAGGGTCAAAGGGTGAATTTTCTCTCTTGAATCCTTCATTACAAACGCATTTAAAACTTCCATCTGTATTAACGCATTTTGTGTTTTTAGTACAATTGTGCGATCCCATAGCACATTCATCGATGTCTGAAATAAAGTGAGAAAAAAATTAGAAACAAAACAAAAATTTACCGTTTAAAATATACAATATTCTCTAATAAGCTTTTTTTTTTTTTTTTTTTTTCCAAATGCCTGTTTTTTTTCCATTTGAAGATGCAGTTTTAAATATTATACGCTAAAAGAAAAAAAAAAAAAAAAGCCGCACTGCAGAAAAATTGACTTATACTATTTTATTACTTGCTTACACAAAGTATAAGGAAGTATAGTAATTCCAATTTGTGAAATGAATTTTGTATCTCGCATAGTTCAAAAACAAATGATCCTAGAATATTGCAAATTAATATTTCTGTCTGTCATGATGTCTAATTGTACAACTGCAACACTAGTCTTTCTTTTTAGAGCTATATGCGATTATACACTTCTTTGTGTCCATGTAAAAGAACTATAAGTCCCCGATTCTCCAAACCTATACAGATTGAGTAACTGTGACCTATAATATGTGTATAATTTTTTTGCTCAATTGAATAAGGCGTTTAGATGCTATCGCACTTTTAAGATTTTGGTCCCATAGACCATAATGATAAAGAATTTTTTTTGTGTCCCTGTAAAAAAACTATAAGTGCCAGATTCACCAAAATCAATAGAGTTTGTGCTAGGGTGACTTGCAACATGCGTACCAAGTTACAGCTCATTCGTACAAAGCGTTTAGAAGCTAGCGTGTTCACTCACATACATACACACACATATACATACATCATCGTAAAAATAGTGAAAACGGACTCAGGGGACCTCAAAACGTATCGAAACACCAATATCTCGAATTCGGATTTTTGACATGATTACAATACTTTCCTTACATATATATGTTCGGAAAGTAAAAATCTGTAAGTTTTCTACAGGAAATATTTGCTTTCTAAAACTACAGAAACTTATTACAAAATTATATCTCATTCGTCCAATGGCACATCTTTTTCTCTAAACAGATAAAATCTGTAATTATTGATATAGGTTTTATTTGGTAGATACATACAAAGAATTTTATATTGAATGGGGCAAAAAGGAAGCATATCGGTGAACATCGTAATTATTTTACTTTAATAAATCAAATTTAGAGGGAAACTAGTGCTATTCAAGTTCTATATATGCTCAGAGTGTATTCCCTGTGGTAACACAGCAAATATAAATGCGCTATTCGAGTTCATGCCACATCAGCATACACAGTTACGCTCATCTCTGACTGACTCTGTCACACTTAAAAAAGTTAAGGGATATCCTTGGACTCTGTGTGTGAACGAAGGTTGGCACATAATATTCATACTTTACTTAATTTTAAAAATCTAGTTGTCTGATCGATAAGTTGTTTAATCCGATGGATTCAGAAAAAATCGTCCCTTTCATTTGGTACCTGATTTGTAACGAATTTTTGATTAGATTTTTTAAAATTAATTAAAATATGAAAATAACAGCTCTAAAATAAACGTTCAGACTTCTAATTGATGCCTTTTTTTTTTTTTTTTTTTACTTTCCGAACATACATATATAAGGAAAGTATTGTAATCGTGTCAAAAATCCGAATTCGAGATTTTGGTGTTCCTATATGTTTTGAGGTCCCCTAAGTCCGTTTTCACTATTTTTACGATGGTATATGTATGTGTGTGTGTATGTATGTGTGCATGTATGTGTGCATGTCTGTGTGTATGTATGTGTGTGTGTATGTGTGTGAGTGAACACGCTAGCGTCTAAACGCTTTGCTCGGATGAGCTGGAAGTCGGTACGCATGTTGCAAGACACCGTAGCACGAACCCTATTGATTTTGATGAATCTAGCACTTCTAGCTTTTTTACAGGGACACAAAGAAAAATTCTTTATCATTATGGCCTATGGGACCAAAATCTTAAAAGTGCAATAGCATCTAAACGCCTTATTCAATTGAGCAAAAAATTTATACACGTATAATGGGTCACAGATACCCAATCTGTATAGATTTTGGAGAATTTAGCACTTTTAGTTTTTTTTTACAGGGACACAAAAAACAATTCTTTATCATTATTGCCTATGGGACCAAATTTTAAAAAGTGCGATAGCGTCTATTCGCCTTATTAAACTGAGCAAACAATTTATACACATATAATAGGTAATAGAGACGTAAGTTATTATAGGTTATAGTTGCATGAACTGCATAGATTTTGGTGAATTTAGCACTTCTAGTGTTTTTACAGGGACACATTAAATAATTCTGTATCTTTATGTCCTATGGGGTAAAATTATTTAAATTATTGCCTTATCTGTTAGATTGGAAAATGTGTACACGAGTTATAGGCCACCATCACACAAACTATATAGATTTTGATGACCCTAGCACTTAATGAGTTTTATTGGGACACAAATAGAAATTGTTCATCATTAAGACCAATAGGCTCAAATTATTTAAAGTGCGACAGTGACTAAACGCCTTATTCAAATGAACTGAAAAATCATATAAATGATGTACGTCACCGTTACACGAACTTTATGAACTTTAGATAATCTAGCACTTATGGTTCTTTTTCAGGGAGAAAATGCAAATTTCTTTATCATTGTAGCATATTGACTCAAACTTTAAAGTACGATAGCGTCTAAATGCCTTATCCGATGGAGCTGAAAATTTATTTAAATATTATAAGTTACTGTTGCACTAACTATAAACATTTTGGTGAATCTAGCATTTGTAGGTTTTTACAGGGACACAACAAAATATTATTTGTTATTATCTAAGTATTCGGTAAAATAGCGTTAAATTAAACATCATGTACTATGTAAAGAAAAATACTCAAACTCCCTATTATAGTTTTCTCTCTTTTGTTTATTTAACGACTCCTCTTACTTTACTTTATCTACAGGACCATTAATTACTCAATGTTCGGAAAGTCGAGTGGTGTCACTTCAGATTTTTTTTCAGCATAAAATGAAATATGTTTTCCCGTGAAGATATATATATATATATATATATACATATATATAATATTATATTTGCTCATGCATATGAAAAAATAACGTCTATAAAATAATAACGATAATTTTAAATTTTAAAGGTAACGAAGAGATAAATAAAGTGCGAAAATTTCGAACGGGCTTTATTGCAAATGAATTATCTGAAGTGAGAGATAAATAAAATGAAATAATCATTTTTCAACGGGCGCCTTAGTCGCCCTACAAATAACTAGTATGTAATAGCATAGCCTCCTAAACTAGATGCCTTCCGCTGGTTTCGGAAACTTGGCAACAGTTCAAATGGTAGACAGCGCCTCCTGGTACAGATTACGCGACTTTTTTATTCAACTGTCCCCAATAATTTTAAGAAATGATATATGATATATATAATAGAGGTTTCTTCGATTCTATTCGCTCTTTATATATATCAAATCTCCCTTTTAAAAATTTTTGGTGGCTGTTGAATAAAAAATTCGCACAATCTGTACCAGGTGGCACTGTCTACCGCCAAGTTTCCGAGCCACGTGGAAGGCATATAGTTTAGGAGGCTATGGTAATAGACTCATGACCTTTTGTTAATAATGTGAGTACTTCACTTACTCGTTGCATCAGTTACTGTAAGTCTCGAGGCAATGGAAGCATGACACTTTGTCTTTTAAGTAAAAAGCCCCATAAGAAAAAGTTGCAAGAGTTTGATCGGAGGTTATCGTTAGACAACACAACAATTGGGTATATCATCTGATTCAGCACGCCTAAGGTCGTGTTACTTTGATTAACAATGCCTCTATATAAGATTTCATAAGGGGAAGCTTTTTCACTGTTGCCAGATAACACTCGCATTAATTGTAGTTTCAGAATTAATTTGTTTAATGGCTCAATGAATTACGTATAGAATTTATATTATGCCATCCTTTTTTGTACCATTCAATATGAAACACCCTGTATATTCTCTGCCATGCGTATACGGACAAATTGATATCAAAGCAGGATTATGAAGTACTAAAGAACAGCATAAAATGTGGTTCCGTGGCTATGAGGTAGCATTATAACATCTTCTGGTACTATGCAATTAACCCTGATTTTAACTTAGTTGGTCGAGCTGGAGAATTTTATGTGGGTCAAATTTTTATTTATTTATTCATTTTTTTTTTTTCTTTTTTTAAGAGTGTGCCCAACCGAAAAAATCTGTTGTGCCCAAATATATATATATATTTTTTTCGGAAACTTTTTGTCAACACATCCTTTCAGGGATGTTTGAATTTTGGGTTTTGTAATTTATTTTCCACCAGTAATTACATAATATACTTTTGGCTATAGCTAATTGTAAATCATATTAGAAAACTATCAATAATATCACTGTTTAAAAAATTCTGGTAATAAATTCTTGGAGCCCAAACACCCCTGTCCTTTGCATAGTATACGAATATTTTCTGGCAACTATGCTTCCATAAATTTACTGTAATTAAACAAGATTTTTCTTTCTTTCTTTCTTTTCTTTTTTTTTTTTTTTTTTTTAAGTATCTAAGTTGAATAAGAATTTTTTTAAAGATAAGTTGATTAGTTTTCTATAAAAATTGTAAAAGACTTTTTTTTTTTTTAATTTCAGCATCTTACCTTCACATCTTTGTATTGCAAAAGCACCATTAGCCATCTCGCCAAAGCTGTTTATGGTTGATTTATATCCCTTTTTACAAGTACATTTGTCGTCTTTGCATGTTGTGCCTTTGCCACAGTATAGGTCTTTTACTTCATCCGAACAGAAATTCACTTTTTTCGGTACAGCTACAAGAAAGAGAAAATAGCATTAGTAAAGAAATACAGCACAATTTATTTAAGATATTTCAATATTTTTATTTTATAACTCTCTCCTCCCTATGTGTATTTGTTTAACACTAGAACGCCGGGAACCTTGTTCACCCCTATAACGCCGGCTGGTGTCATTTTGACACTGTTCAGTAATAAGCGAAACATTTAAATAAAATTTTAATACCTTGCTAATTTTGATGATCTTTTAAAAAATATAAATGATATACAATACATTCAAGGAAATTATTAACTTTTAAACAATGAAATTTTATTTTAGCATTGGGATTAATATGGTATTAAGGATTATTATTAATCTTTACATATTTTAAGTAGTATTATAACAGGTAAATTGTTCAGGTAGATAACAATGGAATAAAAACAGAGTAAAAAACTACTCACATTATTTACAGTCAATACACGTATAGCTCACATGTTTGGTGCATTTTCCACATACCACTCTTTTACAAGAAGAACACATTTTATTTGATAGATTTCCGTGACATTTTTTTACTTCACACTTTCTGCGCTTAGATAGATTTTCAGATTGTAGTTCATCTTCATTTTTTCTCTTTCTTTCACTGCGTATTTTCTTGTATTCTGCCTGCATTTCTTCAGCTAAACTTTGAATAAAACTACATCTCGATACTTTCTTTCCAGTTACACATTTGAAAACAATCCAAGCATTTATAACAGCAAAGTCTAAAATGTTGTAAAATGTATGAACAGGCCATCTTCTTGAACCTGCTTTGACTGAATATTTTCTTGCAATTTGATCAACAATATCAACGCCACATTTTGTTTCATTATAAAAAGTGACGGTTTCTGGCGTTTTCTTTGAATTATTTGCAATTGCAATGTTTGAATGTATCGAACTTAAAATTATCACATTCTTTTTCTTTTTGCATTGGTATGCTGTGAGTGATGAACCAGAATCCTTATTTTTCAATATTTTTGTTGTGTATAACTTCTCTTTTCCTGACCTTATACAATCTGGAATTTCTCGTCTAGCTCTATTCATCGTACCAACTAAACTCGTGCGTTTTTCCTTTAGTTTCTTCGCCAATTCTAGAGATGTAAAAAAATTGTCAACTACGACATTTCTTCCCATATTTTGAAAAGACTCAGTTAGTTTTAACACGACATACTCAGAAAGTCTCTGGTTTTGATCCCTTTCTTCATTTTTTCCTAGATATGGAAATGCGTTCAATATGTATTTAGTTTCTAAATCTGCAGCTACCCAAAATTTTTGTCCATATTTATCAGGTTTTGATGCTTTAAATTGAGTAAATGGACAGCGAGTTTTGCTAGGAAACAATTGTTCATCGATTGTTATGTTCTGGCCTGGCTTATAACAACTAATACAGTTTTCAATGAAACGATTCCATACTTCCGAGATCATTGCAAATTTATCGTGTTTTATTCGATTACAACGCGTCGATTTTATATCAAATCTAAAAAATCTGGAATTTTCGCAAAATCTGTCTCTGGATATGGTTTCTTTACAAAATTTTAAACCCCAGGTTTCAGACCACAATGAATGTAATTCCAAGTTTCGAGCTCCAGAGACTCCACGAGCATACAACACTGAAATATATGCAAAAAACTCTTCTCTTGAAAGTGACCAGTTTTCATTTTTTAGCACTCTGCGTGCTTCGGTCACTGTGCATTTTATTACGTGCTCTAAAATAGTTTTATCTATAAACAGCAACCAAGCACTCAAAACACTTTCAGTATTTATATTTCTTTTTGCATAACTAGTGGGGCCACTTGTTTCTCGCAATATATTTTGGCTAGTAAATCTTCCAGATGCACTCACATATGTGCATTCTTCCCACTGTGAACCATCGCGAGCCGTAAATATATCGTTGTTTTGAGAATTATCAACGCATGTTTCCTCATCACTTTTAGAATCGGAGAGATACAAAAGGAACAAAAATTTCATCATCAGATCCTCTATCAATTTCGGAAAACTCTCCACCCTCGGATTCATTAACGGACAATTCTCTTAGAAGCTTTTCTATTTCTTCTTGGGTAAGTCCTCTTTTACGAGACATTAACAAACCTTTATGACTTTAGTAAAAAATACGAAAATGTTAAATTGACTGCAAAATCTAATAAATTCACTAGTAATTCGAACGCTATTATTACAAGAAATAGAATCAAAAAACCGTTCTGCTGACAGCAGGTGTTTACACAGCTGCAATTGGTCACGTGATAACACGTGATCACCAGGTGCAAGAAAGCGCATTCCACTCGTCGATCACATTCTTCACTCCAAAACTACCGTTTAAATAAATGCCTATAGTAATGAAATTTAATTCGAAGTAAAAAAACTCAAATTATTGCCGTGTGAAATTGACACCAAGCCGGCGTTCTAGGTAAATTTTCCTGTAAATAAAGTTTAGTAAGAGCTAACATCTTAACATTTTATATGTGTATTTTCCCTACACATTAAATAAAAGTCAAGAAAAATTAATCAAATTCCTCGAGTTTTTCGAATTTTACAACGGAACTTAGATGCTTTAGTGTCAAAATGACACCGCCCGGCGTTCTAGTGTTAAAATGTTAAATAAATAAATAAATAAAGACAAATAATTTCAATAAACAGAATTTTCGTTAGCTTCGAAAAACTATGTGTAAAGTTGGCTTTATAAAAATATCATACCTTCAATTTAATTAACAATTTGTCTGGATTCTCCGTCAACTTGAAAAACCCTTTTAAGACAGCAAATAAAGAAGTAGACCCCGTTGCCTTCGATAGCCTTTTTTAAAGTGACAATGTTTCGAAAGTAAATACAATACATTTTTCAAAGTTTCGAAAGATATTTGTGTATGCCTCTTATTTTCTTCTCAAGGGCAAAAATGTAAAAAATCCTAAATATTTACTGTATAATTAATTGAAAAAATTATTTATTGTAAGTCTATTCACTCCTGCCCATTTTCTGAAGGGCCCGTGGTAGAGTAGCAGGTAGAGTGTCGAGCACGCAATCGTAGAATCACGGGTTCGATACGCGAGATGGCAAAAAACCATTATGTACATTAATAAACGGCTCCCATTTCTAACATCACTCTGCGTCATGATGACGATTTCTTTTCAGTTTATCCCACAAACAAAAAGACTACAGCCAATCATAGCACGGATTTTCCTACAAACCCCACCTCTTGTGAGTCTTATTGTATAGAGCCTACAAGGTGAGAAATGTCAGCTACTGATTGGTTTGAAAAATTTTTTTGACTATCATCCACACACACATTTAATAGCAATTTTAATGGCTTTAAAGTACTGTGATCAAAACTGTAGCTGAAATAAAGGATTGTATTAACAAAAAACAACAACGATATCTGTAATTTTTTATATTGATATTTAACTGAGAATTGATCGAGATTTTTTTTTTTTTTTATATTAAAACTCAGGTTGGCAGAAAAAAAAATTCTGCACATGCACCGAAGGGTAATTTTATTATTTGTTGTCTCTCTCCATAGAGGTTCTCTTAGTAGTAGTTGTAGTTAGTTTACGTAAAATCTACAGTGACTACAATGTCCTCCATATTCCATAAAATAAATAACTGTGTGGATTATAAAAGCAAGGTAGTCAACCCTTGTTGTTGTTTTGCCGAGTGGTTATCTCACCACACTGCTAATCGCCTTCGAGTGTAGAAGAGCGGGTTCGATTCCCGCGTTGGCCCTGGGTATTTTTCCATTTCTTCGTATTGTAATTCTGTCATGTGCTATCTGTAATTATCTGACGAAGATTTACAAGCGGACTACAAGTCAAGCATACAAATCTGATGAATATGTTATATAATCAATATTGATAACACATATACATCAGATTTGTATGCTTGACTCGAAGTCCGCTTGTAAATCTTCGCCAGTTAAAGACAGATAGCACAAAACAGAATTACAATACGAAGAATTGGAAAAACACCCACGGCCAGCACGGGAATTAAACCCGCTCTATTACGCTCGAAGGTGATTAGCAGTGTCGTGACATAACCACTCGGCCACGGAGGGCCCAGTCAACCCTTGATAAAAATTGTGATGGCATGTCGTCGGACAACCACTAAAGATGACTCCCGGACCGCAGCGCCTAGAATACATAATGTGGAAAGCGACCAGAAATCAGTGCCTTAAAGATTAAGCTTCTCACCAGAAGTCAGTGTGATCGAGTTTATTGCTTGAAAAACCGAAAGTAATGTATTTATTGTTTATCTATGTGCTTAGATCACGTGACTGAGCAGACGAAACTGGGGAAAGCCAATCAACTGTTATGCAATGTTTACGATTCGAGTAAAAAATTCGATCTCAACGCTATCTAGGATGCTTAATTATTTTAGGAGTATTTTAAGCATTCGGTTATAAGCGCTTGCACACTGCATATTCTATAGGTATTGTACACAGACTGTTTCCAGTTACGCACTGATTAGCTCTAGTATGATATTCAATTCATTTAAATCAACAGTTTTATGTGCAGTTAAAACGAGAAATTTTATGTTCACTCTTTACCAATTCTTTAGTTTACATTCGCAAGAAAATTCGCAGACTTCAAAATTTAAAGGACTTTCCGTATTTTACGCTAGTTTTGAGGTTGGTTTGTTTGTTGGGTTTAACGTCGCACTAGTGCTGCGCAAATGGACAATTGGCGACGATCTGGGACTCAACCCTAACGGTAGTCCGGAGACATGTCATCACAATTTCGATACTCCACGGAGGGGATGACTATTACGCTTCTGCGACCCCCAGAGGTATAATCTGGGTATGCTACTTTTGAGAAGATTTGCGCTCAATGTAAAAGTGGAAAAAGGCATATGTATACATATATGTTTATTTTTCGAAAAATTAATACCTCTTTGGTTTACCAAAGCCAGGTGAGGCATCCCTTTTGCAACAGAGGATTAAAATTGAGATGTCATGTCTCGTAATGAACCCTGGGGGTAAATTCTATTGGCAATTCGTAGGTACAGTAAAATGTTAAACTCACTTCACTCCATTAATGTTTAGAATTTTAGCTGGAAGATGATGGTTGGTTGGTTTTTTGAGTGGGTTTATATCGCAATAGTGATGCACTATGCGTCATGCAGGAAATGAAACCTCGAGTATACAGTCGGCATCAAATTTATTCGAGTACTAGCAAGAATTCCTATGTTAAAAAAAAAAAAAATACACTTAATACTATTTTGATAAATAAATCCTTGTCGAATCATGTTCTTAAGATGACTAAGAATATGACTCGACAAGGATTTATTTAACAAAGCAGTATCAAGTGTACTTTTTTTTACATAGGAATTATTGCTAGCACGCTTGAATAATTTTGCTGCCGACTGTACATTCTTACCGACAGCTTAAAAATGACGTATCGCACAAAAAAAGGCATCGTTAGAATTTACGAAAGAGGATCTAAATGTTGACGTAATTATCAAAATCACCTCAAACTTTCTTCTGTTTTCTTGATCTCCTGCACAGAAGTTGGTTGGTAGGTTGATCAAGATTGTGATGGTATGTCTCACCTCTATAACTGAAACTCAGACTGTCGCAAATTGGTCAATGCATAGCTCTAGAGCCCCTTAAATAAATATATAGGCCGACGCATCGCCGCCATTTTTTTTGCCTCAGAAGAAAGCAGCATTCCCACTTGGCTCGCTTTCTTGTGATTTTTAAGAAATCTGCATCTGAAGCTACGATCGGTCAACAAAATCAAGAAGCTACAATAATATTTTTAACAACACTTTTTTTTTTTTTTTTCACATTAGGTTATCAGAATGTCACATTTTTCTGTATTTTTACATTATCACATGTCAGAAATAGAAAAGAAAATATAAATAATGTTGTTTTATTCTTCTCAAATTATCTTATGGAAATATGAGCATTTTATGTTCTTTCCTTGAGTGATTATAGCAGTTTATCGTTAAGCAGTTTATCGTTCTTTATTTAGCTAAAATTAGGAAATATAATAAGATGAGCACTCTAAAGTTACACAAGATGGTAAAAGTAATGACTGCCGTTTATTTATCAATGAATTGCGCTGGGTACATGTGGCAACCCTAAGGCAACAAAATGCCTGATGCGCCAGCTCGTATATATAGGAGTCTTACACAGCTCTAGTACGACATTAAACGAACTCAAACTTAACCTTCCTTTCCTCGTTTTGTATATAGTAGATAGTTCGTCGATGGTTGGTATGGTATTGCTCAACATCTAATAAGAGGTAAGCAATTGTTTTGAATGGGCTGAAAAACTTAGGCTAAAATGAAAATAAACAAGTGATTTGTTATCTAACAGGAGTTCGAATATTCAAGATTAACAACTCAAAAATGTTTAAATATTAATGGAAAATAGACTAAAACAAAAATTACACATTAATTAATTTTAAAAAATCTCTAATTTTTTGTAGATTTTTGGACTGAAAACTCAAAATCAATCATTATGGTCAATTCCTACTTCTTTTTTTTAAAAATCAAAATTGGTTGAAAATTCTCGATTTTTTAAAAAGTTATATACTCTAATTAAAAAATAAAAATAAAAATAATAATCATGTAATTTATCATGTAACACGATTTGGATCTTAGAAGACTACCGGCTCACAAATTTAAAAATAACACTGAAAAGTAGCCGAACACATTTTAGTTCATAGAAAAGAAAAAAAAAAAATAATTTCTTTCAATATCAAAATCTTTATACAACCTTTCGATCGGGAAATAATTGCAGCTTTTCAAAAAGGCTGCTTGAAGTTGAATTTTAGATAAATGTTGTATAAACGGGAAAACGACGTGATAACACTAATAAAAATACCAAACACGGGAAATAAATAAATAAATAAAATAAAAAACTCTCAATAATAATAATAAATAATAAATAATAATAATAAATAATTAATAATAATAATAAATAATTAATAATAATAATAAATAATTAATAATAATAATAAAAAACTCTCGTTTTGGTTGGAAAAGTACCACAAGCTTTCTTCCACAGTTGAAGAAAACACAACTGCACCATAAAAGTACGTTGTTGCTGTATTCTAGACAGATTTTTTACTTTCTCTTTCGAGAAAGTATTGTTTTAGGGTGAAATTTTCGAACGTGAGTTTTTGTTATATTTACATGTTCTGAGGTCCCCTGAATACGAAAATCATGTTTTTAGCGAATGGTCTGTGTGTCTGTTATCAGCATATCTCAAGAACAAATAGCAGCAGAAATTCCAAACTCGGTATTCTACAGTGCGTTAAGAAATTATAAGACCACAAGCGTATTGGTGCATTTCAGAAGAAGAGAGCATAATATGCAAATTTTTAGTTGCGTATTTAAAATTGATAAGAAAACGCATCCTATACTAATTCCAACTTTTAAAATTAAAATAAATTTCATGAAAACTTATTCCTTTTTCGAAAAATTAAAGACTGTGACTGTTAAGAAATTATAAGACCACCTGAGAAAATTAGCATATTATACATGACGTCAAACTCAATATAAAGCGCATGTGTCAGTATTTCGTAAAAGCATTACCTAAGAAGCAAAGACTTAGGTTTTGAATGCGTTATCTACGATTAATTTGACGATGCCTCGAGGTAAAGAATTATCGCAGTGCGAAGTGAGAAAAATTTTATTGTACAAAGGTTCTGGTAAATCTGAAAGAGATATTGCGAGGTTAATGAACCGTTCTATAACTGCCATTCATAATGCCATAATTAGAAAAAATTATTCAAACAAAATAAAACGATCTGGTAGAAAAAATATTTTGACAGCACATGATAATAGAAAAATTTTTCGACTGTTAACTAAAAAAGGTCTTTCAACTCGTGAAATTTCGAAACGTTTCAGCAAGAAAACTTCACATGTAACAGTCTGGAAGAGTCTTAAATTAAATATTAATACGAAATTTATGAAACTGAAGAAAAAAAACAAAGTTATTGAAATGCCACTGAGAAGAAAGATTAAAATGAGCTAAAAATGTCATGTCATGGAATGATGAGTGGAAACAAATTATCTTTTCTGATGAAAAGAAATTTAACCTTGATGGTCACGATGGTTACAAAAACTATTGGCATGACTTGAAGAAGGAACCAAAAGAATGCTTCAGTCGACAAATGGGTGGGGGATCAGTAATGATTTGGGTAGCTTTCAGTTATGAGGGGTTCTGTGATTTACAGCGGATTTTGGTTCATATGAACTCTACACAATATCAGTCTATGCTATATGATCATATGATACCGTTTGGACCTTTATTAGATGGTGCTAACTGGATGTTTCTACAGGACAATGCTGCTTGTCATACATCTAAATTCACACAGGAGTGGTTTAAAAAAGAAATAAATAATGTTTTGCCATGGCCAAGTCGAAGTCCAGACTTGAACCCCATGGAAAACCTATGGGGTATATTATCTCGCAAAGTTTATGCTAATAATAAACAATTTTCATCGGCCAATGAACTGGAAGTAGCCATTGTAAAAGAATTGTACAATATTTCTATAACTGAGCTTAAACACCTGGTTACTTCAATGAAAAACAGAGTGTTTGAAGTCATCGGGAAAAATGGAGGACCAATATCATATTAATTTTTTATACAATTTTGTTTTTTCACAAGTGGTCTTATATTTTCTTAACAGGTTATTTTTCACTTATTTCTAATATATATTTTAATTAAACGTTTATTGCATTATACCAAGTTATTGCAAACTAATTATAAAAAAATATAGAGCAATATGTTATTTTATGTATTTAAATTAAGATTAGAATCTTTATTTTTCTTATAATTTACAAAATTAAAGTGGTCTTAAAATTTCTTAACGGACTGTAAATGTGTATCATATAGGGATGCTACAGTAAGCTTTTCGTTGAGATGAAGCAAAGGGATCGTGTACAGGGACAATCAAAAGTATTCAAATACATTACATCTATGGGGGAAATTGCAGGTAAGTAGAGATTAACATCTATAGACTGCATTAAACCAAATGGTACGAATATATATTTTTTGTAATAGAGATAGTCAACTGGGAAAATTTTTTTGTGTATGTAGGAGCCTCGCCTCCCCCCCCCCCCCCTGGGGGGAAGCCCTCGAGGGGAGTAAATTTTCATGACGCGTATCTTTCAAAAGAGCTCGCCAATAGATTTAAAACGAATGGTTGAACCATCGATCTGCGATTATTTAAAAGAAAGTTATCATTTGTTTTTCATTTTTAACCAAAAAAAAAATTTTTTTTTCTTAAATGTAATATTGAGAATAAATTCAACTTTTCTTTTTTTTTTTTTTGATATTTAGTGTTATACTACTTCTTTAATATGAAAATCGTCTGCATTATCATAAAAGATAAATTTTTTAAATAATAATTTTAATAAAATATATTTTAAAAACAGAATTATTTTTTAACAACCGAATTAAATTCTATATAAATGTAGATGTGTTAATGAAACAGCGGTTGAGGGGGGTGGTATCCTCCCTCACACAGAATTAATTATCATATAAAACTCTTCCTAAGCCTAATTTGAATTGTTTAACACAGGTTTACATAACAGTACTCGTTATCTTACCTCGTAATCTGCAACGTGTATTTATAGTATAAAATTTCAGGGTAAGAGAAAGCCGTATGAGTGACATACCAGATTATTCGTATGATGTCGAGTCACGCTATTATTTCAACCCGAAATAATTATTGTGAGATTTTGAAGTTTATAGAGTTTGCTTACAAACATTTCTCTATCTATAAATACTCCCGTTTACCATGTTCAGAATATCAATTTCTAGTTATATCATCAGATTTTGAGTTACTTTTTATGGGGACATTTTTATGTGGTCCATATTTATAAAATTTATAAAATAAAATTTTGCTGCAAATGTATTATAAACAATATATTTTATAGCTGTATATTAAAATTCAGAATAGATATAAATAAAAGTTTTAAGATGTGGTCCCTATCCTGTGTACGAAAACGTATTTGGTATAGTTTTTTTAAATTATCACATTAATGTCTTAAAATATGATAAATATTTTTATTTAAATGAATTTTGTTTATCTAAAACCCCAAATAAAAATAATAGTTATTTTACCTGCTTGTAAGCCTTGTTCACTGAGAAACAAATTTGGTGGCCATAGGATTACATTATTAGAAAGTGTCTTCGCTGCCGATTTTACTTTTGCCAATTCTGCTTGATCAGGGTCTTCCTTAAAGTTTATCCATACAGAACAATTCAATAAAGATCCTTCTACCCTAAAAAATGAATAGAAGAAATATAGAATAAGTTCAAATAGCAGCCCAAACTGGAATTTTTAAATGAAAGTTATTAAACGAAAAAGAAAAGAGGAAAATTATATTAAAATTGATAAAATTTTTAAAATACAGATGGTTATTATAAAAATTTGAAAAAAAAAAAAAATAATTAAAAAAACAAAAAAAAAATCTGGAATGACTCCACTCGACTTTCCGAACATTGAGTAATTAACAGTTTTCTTCTATTGAATATAGAATGGAAAAACTGGAATGCTCCAAATTTGTACAAGGAAAGTAAAATGCTGTCAAAAGTAGAAAAACTGAAAATTTTGTATTTTTCCCCCCCGAGAGGTTTTAGGAGTATGCCCCGATGGTGGGTCACAGACTCCCCGATGGGGGGGTGTGCCCCCCCCCGGTCCCCTAGCTGGCGCCAAGTCTGGCTATCGGACTTTTAAAAATTTGATCCCATAGGCCATAATGATAAAGAATTTTTCTTTGTGTCCCTGTAAAAAAACTATATGTGCTAGATTCTCCAAAATCTATACAGATTGAGTATCTGTGACTTATAATATGTGTATAAATTTTTTGCTCAATTGAATAAGACGTTTAGATGCTATCGCACTTTTAAGATTTTGGTCCCATAGGCCCTAGTGATAAAGAATTTTTCTTTGTGTCCCTGTAAAAAAACTGTAAGTGCTATATTCTCCAAAATCTATACAGATAGAGTATCTGTGACTTATAATATGTGTACAATTTTTTTGCTCAGATTAATAAGGCGTTTAGACTCTATCACACTTTTAAAAATTTTGCCCCGTAGGCCATAATGATAAAAAAATTTCCTTTGTGTCCCTGTAAAAACACTATAAGTGCTACATTCTCCAAAATCTATACAGATTGAGTAACTGTGACTTATAATATGTGTATAAATTTTTTGCTCAATTGAATAAGGCGTTTAGATGCTGTCGCACTTTTAAGATTTTGGTCCCATAGGCCGTAATGATAATGAATTTTTCTTTGTGTCCCTGTAAAAAAACTAAAAGTGTTAGATTCATCAAAATCAATAGGGTTCGTGCTACGGTGTCTTGCAGCATGCGTACCAATTTACAGCTCATTCGAACAAAGCGTTTAAATGCTAGCGTGTTCACTCACAGACATACACGCACATACATACACACATACTTACACACATACACACACATACATACATCATCGTAAAAATAGTGAAAATGGACTCAGGGGACCTCGAAACGTATAGAAACATCAATATCTCAAATTCGGATTTTTGACATGATTACAATACGTTCCTCACTATCGTGTTCGGAAAGTGAAAATAATATTATAGTACAATTCTTTAAATAATATTTATAAGCTTTAAAAAAAACTAATTTTTTTTGTTTGGTTTCAAATATTGGAAATAACTGCTCTCTAACTTGCTAAATGACAAGTGACAAGTTCGAATCAGATTCGATCTAGTCGTTCGGAAGTTTTCGTGTTTTTTTTCCAAAAAAACTAGTAAGAACATGATTAGGAATATAGAATTTTTCCCACTTGGAGTGTATATCATGAGTGAGTATTAAGTGTAATCGGAATCCAATAAGTTGAATACTCTTTTGAGAACCTGAACATTCTCTTTTTTATAATACACTTAGTTTTTTCTCAGTGATGATTGAATTTTTTCCGAATTTTGATAATTAAGAAAGTTTTATGTATATATAATTGGCGTATGTGTTACTGTAAATTTAATAAATTGGTGATTATGTATAAGTACCGGTGATTTTGCGCAATCTCCAATAAACTTGGGGAACGTGATAATTGTATCACATTTGCCAATTAATTTATAAAATCCCTAACTCGTAATTGGGAATGTAATTAATTCAAATTCATGCACTTTTTGATAGAAGTATTCAGTATTTTTTTTTCTTTTAATGTATGCGACGCGTAAAAATGTGTGTAATACTGGCTGTTGCAGTACAAAATTTTGCCTATTTTTCAGATTCATGCATCTTGTGATTGGGGTATTCAGTGATGTTTTCTTTTCATTTCACTGATGTTTTCTCTTTTTTTTTTTTTTTTTTTTCATTCAGGTGAAGCATAGAGGCAAGCGTAATACTGGCTACCGCAGAACAAAATTTTGCATCTTTTTCAGATTCATGCATTTTCAGATATGAGCATCCAGTGATTTTATTTATTTATTTGTATTTATGTACGCGAAGCGCAGAAACGTACGTAATACTGGATGCTGCAGTACAAAATTTTGCATATTTTTCAGATTCATGCATTTTGAGATAGGGGTATTCCGTGATTTTTTGTTTGTTCATTTGTTTTCATGTACAGTCGGCAGCAAAAGTATCCGAGCACTAGTCAATAATTCCGATATCACAAAAGTACACTTAAAACTGTTTTGTTAAATAAATCCTTGTCAAATCATGTTCTTAGACTGACTAAGAACATGACTCGACAAGGATTTATTTAACTAAGCAGTATTAAATGTACTTTATTTGGACAGGGATTATTGCTAGTGTTCGGATACATTTGCTGCTGACTGTAAGCGAAACGAAGTAAGCGAAGAACTGGCTGTTGCAGTACAAAATTTTGCATACTTTTTATATTCATGAACTTTAAGATAGGGGTATCGAGTGATTTTTTTTTTTCGCTTTTATCTATGAAAAGCATACAGACGTGCGTAATACTGATTGCTGCAGTACAAAACTTTGCATATTTTTCAGATTCACGCATTTTGAGATAGGGGTATCAAGTGATTGTTTTATTTTAATTTTTATTTATTTATTGTTTTTGTTTTCATATAAGCGAAGCGTACCGACGTGCGTAATACTGGCTGCTGCAGTACAAAATTTTGCATATTTTTGAAGTTCATGCATTTTGAGATAGGGGTGTTCAGTGATGAATTAGAAGAAGGTCATGATTATTTAGAATAAAACTTAAACAAAAAATTTAAATAAAAGTGGCTCTTTTGTACTTTACTTACAGCAGATATCTTAAAACAGATATATTAGATAATAGCATTAGTTATATAATCTCAAAATGCATGAATCTAAAAAAATAGGCAAAATTTTCTACTGCAGCAGCCAGTATTACGCACGTCTGTATGCTTCACGTACATTATAAAAAACAAAGAGACAAAGAAACAAACAAAAAAAAATCACTGAATACGCTTTCTTTTAATAATCTTATTATATTCGTGGTACAGGCAATGATATTACAGACATGCACAGAATGTGTGTACCATATTTCATATCTGTAAGTTTGGTAGACTTTTCTGGAGACAGGAGGAAAATCAGACACTATTTCAGTTTTATTAATAAGCTATTAGAATAAACTAAATATGCATCCATATTAGAGAAGAGATATTCTATAATGGATCTTATTAGAGAACTTTAAGAATATGAAATTTAAATAATAACTCGAATGTTTCTTAAAAAACTTTTTACTTATGCAATACGCTAACGAAGTCTTGATGTCACTGGCCGTCCGTGAGGCCAAACAAAAAATTTCCTATGTTAATCCTCCATTTGATTTTTTGTAAAAAAATATTAAAAATTAAGGGGAATTATCTAGCGATTTTAATAACCATATTTGCAGATTGTTATATGTAGGTTATTGTCTACATGCGTTCGATTGAGTTATGTTTGCTTTAAAATTGATAAACTTTTAATTTTAAATTTAAAAACTCTAGAACAAAAAATGGCAAACCTCCATTTTTTAATAAAAATTTAAACATTTTATTTCAAATAGTGATATATACACAATAAATATCCAACTAATATACTAATTAAAAGGAAAATGAAAAGTATTCTATTATGATATGAGTCAAATATGTTTTCAAATGTCTAAATAAAGTATCTGATATAAGATACTTATACATTACAGCGGAATAGATTTGATATCTGCTGTCGTTAAAAGAAAAAAAATTACCAAATTATCTGGCGAACATATTTAATTTCTTTCCAAAATCATAGTTATTTTAACAACGTATATTAAGAGAGCAATCAATAATATGAAACAGTATTTCGTACAATACATATTACGAAAATATACATCCGGTATAAATACTTTTGTATTGCGTTTTTGGTCGTCAAATATAAACAAGTCCTTCCGGCTTATTCGGAAGGGTAGGTTGATTTCTTTTTCCTTATCAAGTAGCCTTCATTTTGTTTCAAAATGGCGGCTACAAATTATTAATTGACTTGATAGAAATATTGATGTAGACTATGCACATATGGAGTTTTTAGCAAATCGGTTAATAAATACCTTTTTAAGTGAATTTAAAATTTTCAAGTGGCCGGCACTTGGAAACAAAATGGTGGGTTATGTTGACAAATATATGAAATGCATTTTTGAGATAAGTCTACTGTACACATATAGTTTGAATATATTCAAAATCACAAAAGTCATCGTGTTGAAAAATTGAGTGGCCACCACTTGGATCAAAATGGCAGAGAGAAAGTTGTTCCTCTAAGATATCGTTGTAAATTTAAAAATACTTTTTTTTTTTTAGAAATTCTTTCAAAGAGGCTTAGTAAGTTGATAAAATGTTAGTTTTCTGCATTTCTAGTTTGTTTTAGCATTCAAATAGCCTAATTTCCCCTTAAAAATGCATTAAAAATATCCAATGCAGCAGGTAATGGGTTTCACGCCAAATTTGGCGACATTTGTTCATGGCGACTTTTTTGGCGAGAAAATACTTATTATCGATATACCAAAGATAGACGATATAACGTAATTGGTACACGAGTTACGTGAAATTTCTAGATTTTTGTTGTTTGAATGATAAATCCATTTTTCAACTTTGATTTGAATTAAGTATTTCAAAAGTTACCGTGATAACAAATTTTCAAGTAGCCGTCACTCGGAAACAATACAGAGGAGCATTTTGCCCAGCATACACATCCAAGATATTTAAATCATAGGTTCACTGTCCAACTGTGGTTCAAATCATTGCCGTGTTTCAAAAGTTATTATTATGGCAAATTTTCAAGTGACAGTCTAAGTGGCTGCGACTTGGACACAATTTGCGAAACAACTTGCCCAGCAAAATAATCCAATATATTTTTATAATAAGTTCATTGTCCAATTCTAGTTTAAATTAAATCAGTATTTCAAAAATTATCATCATAAGAAATTTTCAGGTGGCACCACTTGGAAAATAAAGCGGAGTGAGATGCCCAGCGAACTTATCTGAGATATTTGAATGATAAATCCACTATCCAAATTTTATACGAATTGATTCAGCATTACTAAAGTTACCATATTGACAAATTTTCAAATGGCCGCCACTTGGAAATAAAATTGCGGATTAAGTCACCAAGTGAACTTATCCAAGATATTTTTCCAACTTTTATTTGAATCCACTCATTCAGTGGATTTCCAACTTTTATTTGATTATTTATCGAACTTTTATTTGAATCAGTTTAGTACTTCAAAAGTTATTGTGATGGCATATTTTCAAGTGGCAGTATGAATTCAAGTGGCTGCAATTTGGTAACAAGATGTTGGAACAAATTCTTCCGTGAACTTATCCAAGATAATTATATGATAAGATCATTTAAAAAGGTATCATGTTTATAATTTTTCAAGTGGTAGCCTTTCAAGTTGTCTCGCTAAGTTTATAACATCTTCACTTTGTTAAAAATGACAGATAATGTTTATTAATAAAGTTTATTGAGTCACTTATATGGTCTATGTGTACATCAAAATTCAAATAAATTCGAATATGCTTTTTACAAATTGAATTTGAAAATTTCAAGTGGTCTCCACTTGAAAATAAAATGTTGGAGCAACTTGGTTAAGAAACTCATCCAAGATATTTATTAGATAAGTTAACACACTGTCCAAATTTCGTTTGATTTGGAGTATTATTTCACAAGTTATCATGATTTTAAATTTTCAAGTGGTAGTCTGATTTCAAGTGGCCCCGCTTAACATAAGATATCCGCCACTTTATTAAAAATGGCGGATAACGTTCATTGAGACACTTATGTAATCTATGTATACATCAAAATTCAAACAAATTCTGAATACACTTTTTACAATTTGAATTTGAAATATTCAAGTGGTCTCCACTTGAAATCAAAATGGCGAAGCAACTTGGTTAAAATCTTATCTAAGATATTTATAAGATAAGTTAAGATACTGTCCAAATTTGGTTCGATTTGGAGTATTATTTCAGAAGTTATTATGATTTTAAATTTTCAAGTGGTAGCCTGATTTCAAGTAGCACCGCTTAAATTAAGATATCTGCCACTTTATTAAAAATGGCTGATATAGTTCATTAATAAACTTTATTGATATCCTTATGTGGTCTGTATTTACATCAAAATTCAAACAAATTCGGAATACGCTTTTTACAATTTAAATTTTCAAGTGGTCTCCACTTGAAATCAAAATGGCGGAGCAACTTGGTTAACAAACTCATCTAAGATATTTATCAAATAAGTTAAGACACTGTCCAAATTTGGTTTAATTTGGAGTATTATTTTGGAAGTTACAGTGATTTTAAATTTTCAAGTGGTAGCCTGATTTCAAGTGGCCCCGCTTAACTTAAAATATCTGCAACTTTATTAAAAATGACGGATAAACTTCATTAATAAATTTCCTTGAGACCTTTATGTGGCCTGTACTTACATCAAAATTCAAGCAAATCTTGCTTTAAATCTGCTTTTCATATTGTGGGTTTGAAATTTTCAAGTGGCTGCCACTTGAAAACAAAAAGTCGGAGCAACTTGGTTAATGAACTCATCCAAGATATTTATGAGATGAGTTCACTGTCCAAATTTGGTTCAATTTGGAGTATTGTTTCGGGAGTTATCGTGATGACAAAATTTTCATTATAGATAGATAGATAGATAGATAGATAAACGAAGTGATTGCAATAGGTCGATTTCTAAAGAAATCAACCTAAAAACACGAAGGATGACAGAGATTTGAAATATAAAATTAAAATTTTGTCAATCTGACTGCAAAATAACTTAATCTAAAATATGTGCTCGATATCTAATTTATAATAGAGTTCTAACAACCACGTGACTTTCTTCTTAGCAACCGTACTTTGCTGAAGGACAATGCTAATTTTTCCATGCCTTTGGAAGCGTAGTAGTCGAATTTGTTTTACGCTTTTACAACTACATTTACAACACTGTGTTACAATAAATTTGTAACACTATTCTGCAATGATAAAATGGGTCAGTGGGGTCAACTGTCCCTCAGCAAACATGCTCGTGACGAGAAGAACTCTATTATACGCAAATATGGGGGTTAAAATTGGGAAATAATTTTCTTTATTTTTTTATAATTTTTTTTAGCAAAAATTCCAGTGGATACCTAACATAGGAATTCTTTTGTTTGGCCCTACTGACGGTCAGTGACGTCACACTTCGCTTGCGTATTGTGATAGCTAATATTATTCATCGTTAAATTGAGAATAAATATTAATATTCGCCATGGTGACTTTGTATAATTACTGTGCCACATTATTTTGTGAACCATAAAACCAAGCAAATATATATATAAGTATGTACATAAATATATATATAAATATGCATATATACATAGTGTTATTTGATTAATTTAAATTAATATTTTAAACAAAAGTAAATAAAAGAAATAAAAATCTTATTGCATCAGTTTTATCAGAAATTTTTACTTGTCAACGAGATATATAAATTAGAGTGCTGATCACGGAGTAATATTTAATACGAGAAGAAGGTAACGCTGAAATTTTGTGATGTTGTTTTATAATGTTTACAGAGGGCGCCAGCGTGCAATCCTTCCTTCTCTGCAGCTTCCGCAATGTTATTCAATGGGGAAATGTCTCGTTTTAATTATTTTTTTAAAAATAATATCAAGCTGAAAAAATTTCGATTGAAAGCAAATTTCATTAAATAGAGTATTCTAACCAACATGTTTTTTTTAAGAGCCATTTTATACTAATTTTACTTTGAAAAAAAGCTTTTAAAAAATGACGATCCTTATGAACCGAAGCTAATTAAAACAGACAATTGGGAGGAAGGAGAATGGATGAAATTTTGTAAAGAAAAAAAATAATCTTACTTTAGGTGCAGAAAACACGAACTCGGACTTTATTTTTCTCCTAGAGCTTTTTTTTTTGTTTTTCTTATCACTATCATAGCCTGTTTTACAACTAGGAACGAAGCATTTATTTGAAACATCTGAATTATGCAGTTTTAAGAACTTACAAAGAAATTAAATTGCTTAAAATAAAAAATTTTAAATGTACTCCAGCAAAATTCTATTGAAAACAACAGTATATCCGCGCCGAGGTAGGGAGGAATGACAAGTGGCGCCCTCAATATTTACCAAAGATTTAGATCACAGTTTCGTAGCTTTCTCCCATTGGACCTTCAACTCCTATTAATATTACTCCGTGGTGCTGATTGAATGGACGAAGGATTAGCTTTCCGTGGTTCAAGATGAATCACGTGACATGCTCCAATAGGTTGCTGTGTTTGGCCGTTTATCGCTATTTTGGCATTTAGAATATCAGTTCGACAAATTATCATTATTATTAGGTAACATGACAGTCCTATGACCGAAATAAATTGTTTTAAAAATAATTTTACACACATTTCACATTTTAATAAGTAATAAAATACCTTTTTTTTCATGGTTTTCCAACAAAGTTTAAAAGTGTTTATAAAAGAAAATTTAAACTTTTAAAGAGCTAAATTTAACAACAAATAATAAATTTTCAACTATTTTTAAGCATTTTGTCGGTTAAAGTTCAACTACACGAAATAAAAAAGAAGTAAAATCAAAATCAAAATGATTTAGAACAAAACAATATTAAACTAAGTAAGTAAACAAAAACATTGGCGGTTATGACTTATGCGAAGAACAATATCCAAACCTTTGTCATAGAAATTTACTGAAAATATGTTGTTACCAAAGGAACCACCGAATACGCAAGTGCAAGGAGAGCATGTCACACGACTCATCTTGGACCTTCTCAAGGGTTACCATTTATCACTCTACTTTACATATCTCGTTATTACTTGTATACTTTTGTTTAATTTGCCATTTTTCTAAAATTACTTTCACTTGTAGATAATTTCTTTTCGTGTTAAAAAAAAAAAAAAAAAAAAAAAAAAATGTAAGCAATTTATATTATTGGCAACAGGCTGAAATTAGAATGCAAAGAAAAATGCCGAGAAATTTAATAACGTTAAAAGCGTTAATACATTTCAATTAATGACTTTCTTCCTAATTAAAAATTTTAAAATCCGGCTTCTAGGTGCACACAATAATGGCTAGATAGAGGAAAAACTCCCTATGTGAGCTTTTATCGCCAATGCTCTCTGATGTGGATTTCTTTTCCCTTGGCAAGTCTCTGGCGACAATTTCATGGAAACGTGCAATGACCCTGACGTGAGCTTTTCCTCTGATTTTTTCTAGCTTTGCATTTTACTAGCAGCGCCATTTTCAAATTCCATTGAAATTTTTAGTACTTTTTACTTTTCGAACACTATAGTGAGGAAAGTATTGTAATCATGTCAAAAATCCGAATTCGAGATTTTGATGTTTCTATACGTTTTGAGGTCCCCTGAGTCCGTTTTCACTATTTTTACGATGATGTATGTATGTGTGTGTGTATGTGTGTATGTCTGTGAGTGAACACGCTAGCGTCTAAACGCTTTGTTCGATTAACCTGTAAGTTGGTACGCATATTGTAAGTCACCATAGTACGAACCTTATAGATTTTGGTGAATCTAGCACTTATAGTTTTTTTACAGGGACACAAAGAAAAATTCTTTATCATTATGGCCTATGGGAGCAAAATCTTAAAAGTGCGATAGCATCTAAACGCCTTATTCAATTGAGCAAAAATTTTATACACATATTATAGATCACAAATACTCAATCTGTATAGATTTTGGAGAATCTAGCACTTATAGTTTTTTTACAGGGACACAAAGAAAAATTCTTTATCATTATGCCTATGGGGCCAAATTTTTAAAAAGGTGATAGCGTCTAAACGCCTTATTAATCTGAGCAAAAAATTTGTACACATGTTATAGATCACAGTTGAACTAACTGTATAGATTTTGGTGAATCTAGCACTTACAGTTTTTTTACAGGGACACAAAGAAAAATTCTTTATCATTATGGCCTATGGGACTAAATTTTAAAAAGTACGATAGCATCTAAACGCCTTATTGAATTCAGCTGAAAATTTATATGAGTATTATAAATCACTGTTGCACTAACTATAAGCATTTTGGTGAATCTAGCATTTATAGGTTTTTACAGGGAGACAACGAAAATTTCTTTATCATTATGATCTATGGGCTGAAAGTTCAGTAGCGTTAAATAAAACAACGTGTAATAGATGGAGAAAAATACTCAAACACTCTATTATGGTTTTCTCTCTTTTGTTTGTTTAACAACTTCTCTTTCTTTACTTTATCTACAAAACTGTTAATTACTCAATGTTCGGAAAGTCGAGTGGAGTCACTCCAGATTTTTTTTTATTTGCTGTGTTTGTGATTTTAAAGATGAATGAAATATGTGTGAAGTGTAAAATAAATTTTACAGTTCGTAAAAATTACTCCCGACATCTTAAAAAATTCCATCCCGACGAAGAAATCATGTATGATCGTGCGACTGTTGTTTGTCCAATAAGTGATCAAAAGTTTCCTGTAATTTCAAGATTTGACTTTTCATTTCTATGCAGGATTTTTAAAACTGAAAATCCAAAATTGAAAGGGAAACATGCTCACAATTTGGGAAACATTGCGGTAAAAAGGAATGCGATAGTGGTGAAAAAGTTTACTTTTATTGTATTAGAAGTGGTTGTTATGAACAGTTACTGAAGGTGCTAATATGATGAGCGATAATTCTGTTAATAATTACAAAAGAAAAATTATTAAACAAGAACTTTTTATCTTGATGCTAAAAGATCAATTGATGATTCAAAATTTATTGTAAATAATGTATAGTATGCAATATAAGAAAATAAGCTAAATTTTATATATGATTTTTTTTTTTTTTTTTTTTTTTTTTGGGGGGGGGGGTGAATTATATGTTTGATTATACCATTATAACTTGCGAACTGACGGTTGGAATAATTTGTAAACAAACATGCTCTTTCCTTATTAATAAAACTCGTCAAAAGAGCTATAAACAGCCAAATACAGTGACGTTAAGATAGTTTTCTACGCATGTGCGACAGGAACTTTTCGTCTATCGAGGAGCCATACCAGTAGGTGCACAGGGGGACGTTAGAGACTGTCTGTGTGCTAAATATCTTGACTGTAAGTAGGGTAGATTTTTCGGTAGATAACTGAGAGACAGACTTATTTCGCTTCTATTAATAAGATATTAAAAAAAGCCGATAACGTGCGAGGAAAATTGCGGTAAGGGAAAAAATAAATAAATTACAGGATTAATTGCAATAAGTACAGTAAGAATTGTGCAAGTAATAGATAAATTTAAGAATTCATATCAAACGTTAAACAAATAAAAATGCTGCCGTTGTTAACGTTTGTATTTTTAATTATTAAATTGTGTTTTGGAGTATGAATGTCCGATATAGTGTTGTATTTCTGACACTAATTTGCTGAAGCTTGAACGAGTCCACCATAACGCTGTTCGGATAATTACTGGTATTCGAAATTGTTGTCCCAATTACATTGTACTTTATGAGGCAGATCTGCAGCCACTGAGTCTTAGAAGAAGTGCATATCTAGTCAAATACTTCAACAAACTGTGTAGTATTGTTTCTCGAAGTCGGACTTCTGAATACCTTGCCTTTTGGCACAATAATTAACGGTTTAGGAGAAACAGTCCACTTGGTTAAGTAAATTCTTGTAGTGTCTAGTCAAGAATGAACGACACGGTCGCCAAATAGGTGATAAGCGTGCTACATATGTGGTGGTCTTTTTCTTGCTAAACCGCACAGAAAAAAACAGCACGACATGCTGTTGGCATCTTTGAAATTTGAAAGTGTGCCAAGGCCGTGCGCCTCATTCTTGACTAGACCCCTCTAGGGTAATCTAATCTCTAGTTTTGTGGAACAGCATCATTTGATGCAATGTATAGATCCTTTGGAGGGTTTTTCTAATGTCTTTTTTTCATTCTGATATATCTTTAAACGTAACTAAGCAAAAAGTACATCCTGATTATCTAAGACATTTGGCTCTTGAAAGAATTAATAATATTTCAACGGATACTGTTCTGGTTCACACAGACTGTAGTAAGAATTATAGTGATAGTACCGGGAGTGGAATTTACATGAAGGCACAAAATCAAGAAGTAAGCATTCAAAGAAGAAATCCTAACTACTGTTCTATGTTTCGTAGCGTATTAATAGCCGTAGATGAAGGCCTTGATTTACTTGGACCACTCACTGACAGTAAGGAAATCTGGATTCTCTCAGTCAGTAGAAACTCTATCCACTACTTGGCTAAATGGCATAGTGTGAGAGATGATATTGGAGTTAATATTCTTAAAAAAATTGATGTTCCTTTCATTGTCTAATCAGATTAATCTATAGTGCATTCCTTTCGATGTTGATACCTGTGGCAACGAAATTACTGACACCCTAACCACACCCGGTGCCGGTTTTCATGTCTTCCTTCGCCTCTTACCTATATGGATCTTTTTTAGTGGTCAATGACAAGAATAAATCCTCTTGGCCTTTTCCATCAGTGCACAGTTAGTATCTGAGTAATCGGCCGGGTGGTTCTTTGACACCTGATTGTAAGAGACAAGATCGAACCACCCTCACTCGCTTCCCCAGTGTTCATATTATATCTTTGACGCTTTTAGGTAGTTCCAAACGTTTTGAAATCTGTGCCAAGTGTTCTTTTGAGCAGGCTTCCAATGATCATATTCTCGCGTGTCCGGGCTTTCTGGACAAGATCTTACTAACAATCCTCTATTTGTTCTAGGTTTTTTTTGGGTGCACAATTTCATGGACCGGATTTAGCCCTGCTAGTCTCGGGGATGAGCAACAACAACGACGACGATGACGACGTTGGTCTTTGATTGATAGGGTTGAAAATTAACTTCCTTAGACAATAAAACAATATTTGGGATTAATTCATGATTTAGCTGTAAGAAGCGATAATGAACATGTAATCTATATTAAACAAAAGTATTGATAAACTATATGCATTTATATATGATTATTTATCGATGAATATTGCTCTTTAAATTATATTTACCTTTGATTTCTATAGAGTTCTAAAAGAAAATATTACGTACCTGTAATAATTTAAATATCCGTAGTCATAGAGATTAGGGGGAAATGTTTGCTGCATCTAAAGAATGAAAAAAAAAAGAGATAGTATGACAAAAGTTAAATATAAGATAGAAACTTAATTACGAGACGTAGCTATCCCCGACAACGTCCTCAAGCCAACGCCTCATGCTTATTTATTTTTCTTAACTAATAATAGTAATTAACTGCTCTACGAAAATTCGTACACTTAGTAATAAAAAATTCGCGTGTAAATAGATATTTTTATATAGATATTTGGCATTAGCCCAAAATTTTTATTTAATTCTATAATTTTTTTTTCTTCAGTAAAACAAAATGTTTCGTTTTCATTGATAGGAGAGGAGTGGGTACAGTGACACAGGGAGAACACTGAGACGACATCAATTTATTTTCTGTTTGGATATTTCCAGACTGGAACACTTTTGAAAAATCAAGTTCACATACTATGAACTGTATTACAGAAAAGAAGTTGTTTTAGATCTGAGGTAAGGAAAATAATTATGTCATTAGAATGTCACTCCATGAAACTAAAATAATTGCATTGCTTGTTGCATTGTTTCTAAATTGTTTGATAATCTTTACAAACTGATGCTATTAATCTTGCAATAGCCTATTACACTGCTCGGAATGAAAATTGCCCCAACACCATTTTGGCAATTTATTATGTAAAATGACCTCCTGAATTCGAATATGATGTCCATTTTGCCTTATGACCCACTGATTTTCAGGAACGGCCCCCTATTTTTATCAATTTTCGGTAATTTTATGGCTATATATATATATATAACTTTTTTTAATAAAATCACACAATCAACTGTGGAAGAAAATCATATTTATTGAAATTTTATTTTTCCGATTGAGTGAAAAATAAAATTTCAATAAATATGATTTTCTTCCACAGTTGATTGTGTGATTTTATTAAAAAAAAATTGTATTTCTTTCTTCCATTGTTTAATGGTGCTTCCATTTCCTGCGGCTTATTTCTGTTGAGCTATCTAAATGATAGACTAGATTGTTTCTGCCTAAAAGGGTGTCTGAGTGAGTGAGTAATGCTGACCGGGATGTCGACCTGGATAGCTCAATTGGTAGAGCCTTGACCTTGTAAGTCAATGATCCGGGGTTCGAGTCCCGGTCCAGTCTTTTGAGGGGCTGCATACTTAAAAAAATTCTAAAACATCAACATTTGCCTCAAGGGGAAAATTTAGGTAGGGATTTGCCACTTAAATTATGTATTACATTTCTTATATTTTTTAAATATATTATTAATGTTATTTATTAAACATTATATTTTTTTGTTTTTGAGTAATAAATTAATTCTTCTTCATTCTCCAAATCAAATTAATGGCCATAAAATTACTGAACAGGAATGAAAATTACGGGAGGGTGTGGTGTCCCGAGAAAACGTTGGGTGACTGAACAAATGGTTGTCATATTCGGATTCAGGAGATCATTTTACAAAAGAATAGCAAGAATGGTATGAGGGGTCGAATACTTTTATTTATTTATTTATTGGCAGCTGAAAGTTATTTAAAGATAATTTTAGCAATAGAATGATGATGTTATATTTCTTTGTCTGAAAATGGCGCCAACTTAGTTTATATATTGCTGTAAGGGAACAGTGAGACACCATAAATTCGTTTCTTACTGTTCCTATGGCACTTTTATATTAAAAGTGGAGAAGTTATATATTGATTTAAATTTAATTACAACTAGCTTGTTGATGCAAATAATAAAAAGAGAAGTTAGAAAGCCTTGTGTTGTAATTGAGTCATTTTAAATTTCAAAGAATTTATTTATTATTTATTCTGTATTTTGTATAAGTTCACGTACTGAACTATAAATAAACAAAAGAAGTTTAAATGAATTTAATGCTTTGCTTTTTATATAAAACATGATCGCGTGCTATCTTCAAAAAATTGTAAAATTTAAAGTTCATGTGGTGCATGTGGCATCTATAAAAATTATTTTAAGAAATAGAGCAGTATAAACAATAAAAGCAACTGTTTGGTTGCCTTTTGTTATATAGCTTGAGTTTTTGAATTTTAATTTAATTATTATCTACCGTAGGAATAATGTTTTGTATTAAATATTTAGGGAGTTGTTATACGAGCACAATTGATGCTACTTTATTAATTTTAAAGTGTAGATAATAATTACTGCCGTCCACTTTTTATTTAATTATAAGTTTATATCAGTAAAAGAAAAGTAGGGAAATCACGGTGTTTATACCATGGATTTACACTTTGCACCACTAAAATAGAGATATTTGACTGGTATTATGGCTATTATAGCTTAATAATATTAAACTATTAGATAGATTTCTAATAAGTCAAATCACATTTATTTCCATTTCGTACTTATTCTATGTAAATGGATTTTTTTTTTTTTTTTTTGTTTCATTGCATAATATTAAATGTAATAATATTTATCTACATTTCAGATTTCAGCATGCCTAGTAAAAAGATTTCAGATAAGTTTATTGGGAGATTTTCCGAAAAAGACATGAAAGAAGCTGCTGGACTAGTGTACAGCTGCAAAGGCTACAGTGTACATGCAGCTGCAAGTGCAAAATGACTTGCATTTTAAGCTGTTAGTCATTATGTTTAAAAAAAAAAAAAAAAAAAAAAAAAGAAAAGAAATTCATCATAACAAATGATTCTAAAATAGAAAGTAAATCAAATTTTTCCTTCTGATTTAGAAAAGTCATTATGTGTTTATTTGATTACTTGCTCCAAAATATTTTACGGCTAATTATAAAAGATTGCAGATTATTAGTATATGAACTAGCAGTGAAAAATTATTTGTTTCTTCCAGAAATGTGGGCACATAATAAAATGGATTCTCTTGACTGGATGAAACGTTTTCACAAGAGGTTTCCAATTTTATCTCTACGGACACCAGAGGGATGTTCATTGTCTCGAGCTACTGCCTTCAACAAGTTCAATATATCGTCTTTCTTTGACAAACTTGAAGAAGTGTATTCACTTAATCCAAATTTTTCAAGTGGGCATCATGTTTTCAATTCAGATGAAACTGAAACTGTTTCGGATTTTATAAGAATTTTGAAGCAGCAGGTTTTAGAAAAATTAGTATTTACACATTTGACTGGCACGTTTTCACTAAGGAGGAATTTTTCCTTAGTGTTATCACAGACAGATATCTTTATTCATCAGAAGAATCGTGTCTTCCTTGTTGCATAAGGTTTTAACGATAAATAAAAGCATTTCGTCATCACCAAATTCTACATCACCAAATGATACTTCTAGCCAACTTACCCATCTAGAATCTTCCAAATCATTCTATCTCAGTCTTGAACAGATACGCGGGTATCCAAAAGCAAAACAATGAAAACAAACCAATACCAGGCGTTGTCGAAAGGGAAAACTATGATCGCAACGGATACTCTAGAAAAGAATGATATGGAACAGAAGTGGAAGAAAAAAAGAATCAAAAGTAGTCACAGTTAGCAAGCGATTATATCAGAAAAAAGAAGAAGATTCTGAAAGTGATGTGGATGACCTGGATTACATTTTTGACGACTCATCAGATGGAGATTTCTACAGTTCAGAGGAAGACCAAGCTCTTTCGGTTCCTGTAGGAGACAACAAGAAGCCTGGGAAAGATGATTTTGTTCTTGTAGAGTTAACAGCAAAACAAAAAATATTCTATGTTGGGAAAGTTAAAAACATTAATTCTTCAAATGAATATGAAATTACATTTATCCGCCTCAGTGTAAAATTTTCAGGAAATTTTGTCTTTCCTCCTGTACCAGATGTCAGTTCTGTGTGTCAAGAAGACATTAAATGTATCTTGCCAAAGCCAATAATCTATGGCAAAACCAAACGGCATCAATCATTCATATCATTTCAGTTAAATTTAGATTCTTTCAATGTCCGCTACAGTGGCGGATTTTAGGGGGGGGGGTAGGGGGCTGAAGCCCCCCCCCCCGCCAAAAAAAAAACACTGAAATTCACAATTGAATATTGCAATTGTAAATTTTTTATTGGTCTAGAATAACACTTTGAGAAATCTTAGCCCCCCCCCCCCCCAAAAGTCAAGTTCTGGATCCGCCACTGGTCCGCTAATTCGATAAATGTGTGTATTACTCTTCCCACATAGTGTGTCTTACTGTTCCCACTTACAGGTGGAACATCGAGATAAAATTGAATTTTGTTTCAATTTTTCTTTCTGTTGTGTGAATTCGTAGTTTTTTCTAGGTCCATTTTTATAATACCTATCACAGTAACACATATTGTACCATTTGAAAGAAATTGATTTTTATGTTTTCTGATAATAAAATGAAATTGAAATTTTGTGTCCACTGTACCCACTCTTTCCCTACTTTATGTGTAATTTATGAGGTTTTTTTTTACGTCCTCACCTTATAATTTTAAATAGTTATAATTTGGATTTTATTATTTATTTTATTTTGTAAATATCATAAAATTGTATTATTATTATTTTTTCTTATAAAGTAGCTTTAGTATCGGACCCCTTTGGCAAAATTCGAAATTTGGCACCGAAGTAGCTCGGATGGTTCCAGACAAGGTCTTTACTTATGCAACTGCGATAGTCATTTCAGTTAATCGCGAAAATGATATATAAATAATATTTAAAATTGCCAAGGGGGGTCCCCCACTAAAGCTGTGTCTCTTGTATTTTTGTATTTACTTATTTTGCATTGTTTTCGATTAAATACTTCGGGAAATATTTAATGCATTTCTCTTTCCATTTTACACCTTCTTTACTTAGTTCGTTCATTTCTAAGTTCCATAAACAGTATACCCTTGACGACACTGGGTAGGCCTGCTAGTACATAGTATAAACTTACAAAAAAGGTAATCAGAATAATAGAAAAAAAAATGTAATTAAAGTTTTAAAAGTTAAAAAGTAGTTTATTTTGAAATTAGGCACAGTAAATTTTATATTCAAAATTTGAAATCAATGCAGCAAATTATTTATTAATTATTTAAAATTGCACTTAAAGTTATTTTTCTAAATTACAGAATTTATAAAGTTGTTAGATACTAAATATTAAAATCATTCTTATTTTTGTTAAATGATTTCTCATAACACGATTTAATACAGTCAAAATAGCCGTACATTCGAAATTCTTTTGTTAAAGTTTCCAACTGCATTGATAAATTCTCAGTGAAATTCTACGTATGTAAGACTTGTTAAAACATTGCATATTTAGTTATAGAGATATAACTTCAGCCTCAATGTTATCTTGAATCAGAAATTTTAATAAAATATTCTCATAAGATTTTGACATTATATAATTATTGGAATAGGGTCGCAGTGAAAATTATGTCAAATGTTTATTAAAGGCTGATATATCAATTGACTTCTTAGGTTACGGGAAATATTTTATCTTCAAATCTTTATTTAGCTTCGCAGAGAATTTGGAGAGGAATATATCTTTTTTACCAAGAATGTCTTGTTTACCAAGTCCGGTTTGTGTACATTTTCATCCCTGTGTTCAAAAAATTTCTTTCTGATCAACTGCAAGAATCTTTATCTTTTTTTTTCATTTCTGTTGAAAAAAATTCCTTGTGATCAACTACAAAAGCTTTACTTATTTATTTATTTATTCCTTCTCTTTTCATCTCTGTTAAAAAAAAAAAAATTCCATGTGATCAACCGCAAAAAGCTTTTTTTTTTCCACATTAGTTCAAAAAAATTCCTTCTGATCAACTACAAAAAGTTTTTTTTTTCCTTCTCGTTTCATCTCTGGTTAAAAAAATTGTTTGTGATTAACTACAAAAAGCTTTTTTTTTTCTTTCTTTTTCCTGTTTCCACCCTCATTAACTGGCTCCTGGATTGTAACTGGCGAACATGTGTTTTTGCTATGGATAACATTAATTTACGATTCATTTAATAAATTACAGTTTAATGCATCTTTATACATCTTATTCTTACTTCTAAATATTTCAGCAATGTGTTTTAAAAGACAATGAGAGATATTCCCTGGACATAAAAAATATGAAAATATACGGCCCAGAACTATGTGTACCCTAATATATACATTCATGCATACACACAAATATACACAGCATAAAACTTGTAAGACATTTTAAAAAGTATTGTTATACTAAACTAACATATTTGTTTATTTTTACATTTACAACAATTTCGTTACATTGTGCAGCTTTGGTGTATTATTGATGTTATGTATTAATGACAATTTTCTACCACGAGAAAGCTAGGTATGGATAGGATGTCATACGTGGTTGGGGGGGGGGGTTCTAGATGGCCTTACCTGTATTATCTGTATTCATTGTATACTTTCAGTGATTAAAAATATTAAAACAAAAAGGACTCTACGTGTATAAACTTACTGATTGTATCAAATGTGTGTTTAGGAGCACTTTGTTGATGCCAGATTTTATTTCATACTTTTCCTTCAACACTAATATTTTCTCGATCAAAACGACATATTCAGCTAAAAGTTATTAAAAAAAAAAAAAAATAAATAAATAACATTAAAAAATATAATATAACGTTAAAAAATATAATATAACGTATAAAAAAACAATAATAAATAAATAACATTAAAAAAATATAATATAACGTTAAAAAATATAACATAATAAAGCAGATATTGCAAAGTAAAAAAATGAGCTTGAATAACATATCATTTTAAAGAAATTATGAAAAAATTCACGGATGTTACACGTAAACGGATGCACTGAAAGACAGATAAATAGATTAACTAAAATTATAAATTATAACAGCCCTTTAAAATTTGTTAAAAGGTATTAAAAACGCATAATAGAAATGAAATTGCAGAATCTTTCCAATTATAGTCTTTAATATATATAAACATTTTTTGTGTGACCTGTAAATCTTAATATTGAACATATTTTATTTTTACATTAAATAGAGGACCAGGTCAGAAAAGTGGTGTGCACGATTTCTACACTGTTAAAAAAAATGGAAATTTGCTGCCAGAAATTCTCTGTAATTTGAGAAAAAAGTCGTAAATTACGGAAAAATTACGTTGACAAAACGTATTTTTCTGTAATTACAGAGAATTTCTGGCAGCAAAGTTGCATTTTTTTTAACAGTGTAAAAACCTAATGACTGATCGTATTGACTTTTGCACTCTACTTCAAAATAGAACTGAATACAGCGTGACCAAAGGATTTTTTGTTTTTTCGATTACAACTAATTTTACAAGTCTATACGTGGGATAAAATGTATCGAAAATTGCACTACGCTACAACTCTGCCAAAAATTCAAATTTTATCAAAAATATCCTTTTTAAATTTTTTTTCTTATTTTTTCAAAAATATTCTTTGTTCAAGCACTAGAGAATTCTATTTTAAACAAGTGTGCAAAACTTTAAAAAGCTCGTAACATTATTTTTACTTCCATTACACTACTATCGTAGGTAATGGAAGTATTGTATTCGGTCCGAAAATTCGATATCGAGTTTTCAACCGATTGACACATTTTAAGGCCTCGTGAGTCCGAAAAAGTAGTTTTCAGCAATTGATCAGCGTGAGTGTATGTTTGTATGTATGTATGTGTATGTGTGGAATCTCCTGCCCATCATATCTCCGAAACAACTAAAGCTATAACTACGAAACTTCAGAATTGAGACAGGTCTAATGTACAGATGAATTTTCCAAATTTTGGTAAAAAATGGAAAACTGGAAGTAAATCTTCATAAACCGGAAGTGGAACCGTAAGTCCGTATCTCAAAAACGGCTCTAAAGATTTTCTTCGAAGTTGCTATATAAACATTCTATTAGATGTCTTTTCATGTGAATTAGTTGGTTAGTTCAGGAAATGGATATGCGTTTTGTATAAATAGCTCAATCCCAGGTCTCGCAAGTGCATTCCTTTAAAAACGGCTGTACGGATTTTTTTCAAAGTCGTCATATTAACACCCTTTTGAATATCCTTTTGCATGTAGTTGTTTACCGGTCAGTAATTGAGCATGCCATGTTTTGGTAAATGTTGTTATCCCAAAAACTCATTTAACGATTTTCTTGAAAATTGTTACACAAGTCCATTTTAGATATCCTTTCTCAAGTATTACGTGATTATTACAAGAAAATTAAGAGTCATCCTGCTTAGGTAGGTTAATTTTAAATCTTAAAAATTGGTGTTTTAAAAAATAACTCTATCATTTTGTTTCTTATTATTTAACTTGCTACGTAAACTTTATTTTATATGCCTTTAAACGTGTATTAAGTTTCTCATACCAGAGAAATTATATGTTTATATTTCATTCGGTCAATTTTATGTCTGCTTATCATATTATATATATAATGCATACAATATGTGTACTTGTGAGTAATGATAATCGTGTGGTTGTTTCACACAAGATTTTTTAAGAAATCGTGTGTGCCGCTTTTGTGAAGGGTCTCTGGAAGCCAGGATGTTTCGGCTGAATTTAACAATGCTTTAAATGAAAATTTTATAAAATATTATTTGAATGTAGCCCTTTCATATGCTGAAAATTTAAATATCTATATATATTAACATATTATAAATAAGAAAATAAATAGAGAAATTGTGCATTTATTTTAACACTTGAAACGCATGTAACTTAATTTCTTGGAAAAAAAAGAAAAAAAAAGAAAGTCGCAGCGCCTAATCTTGTGTTTTGATATTTCTCGAGACCGCATAAAAATAACATATTGAAACAATAAGGGTGCTGTTAAAATGTTTGAAATATTATTTAGACAGTAACGTAATTATCAATATATAGGTCAGTAAAAACTTTAAATACAGCAATTTCGAAAAAAAAAAAAAAAATCTCACATTTTCTTTTCTTTCTTTCATTTTTTTTTTAAACGAAGTAGTTTGTTTGTATTTCTCACTTTTCTAATGTGGGATGATCAGATGTACTAATTTTCTCAGGAGAGGCCCCACTTTTCAACCATTCTTATTGAAACTTGTAGCAAGGTTGTTATTTATCATAATTATTACCTTTCTGGTTTTTATTTACTAAGAATAGAAAAATCCAACTGTAAATGCGTTGTTGTAATATATATATATATATATATATATATATATATATATATATTTAATCTATTCAGTTATAAAAGTACACTAATCTGGGCACCATGCTAATGACAGGAACATAATCACTTCAAGTTAATTCAAAAGATTTTGTGCATGCGCAAATGCTCCACTTCTGTGTTTTTTTTTTTTTTTTTTTTTTTTTTAAAAAGCCTTAATATATAAAATCATCCTTTTTATCGGAAGATGGAGAAGAAATGGAGAGCTCTAGAAACTGTTGAGGGAAGCTGGTAAAAGTGCGTAATTTTCGACAAACTGCCATTATTACCTACTTTAGAGACCTAAAATTATCAGCACGTCTAACAATTTTCCTGTAGTAACCAATTAATACGCATAAAAAGAAATCTGAAATATAGGGTGTATATAGAAAATTTGAGAAAATAAATAAATCATTAGAACTTTTTTTAAGATACCGACTTTCAAATTCATTCGTACACTAGATCTGCCTTAATTATAAAGTTTCTCTGTTTTACCTTTTTTCTTTACGGAGATATTGTAGTAGAAAGATTCTTCGAATACTCACACATGCAACAATTAATAAAATATGACGAATTAAAAAAAAATCCTTCATGATTATGGGATCTTAAGAATACTTGCCAACATAATTATTATTCCCTAGTATTGTTAGCCCCGCCTTCTTTTTCTCACCAGTATCATCTTAAAGTCTTTTTCTTTATATTTAATCGCAATTGCATTTGGAGAATATTACTCTAAAAATTTATTGGTGCGAAAATAAGGGCGGGACTAACAACACTATGGAATATTGATTAGCATGTTGGCAAGTAGGCCTTAAGACATCTAAATCAGTTAAAAACTTGATATTGAAAATTTTAACCAAATAAAATACTTCTGATAGTCTGATACCTACGGTAGTTGTATAAACCAAAACATTTCAGTTATAAAAAATTTATCAACTCAAAAACTATTTATGGAAATCTTATAGATCTGGCTATTTTACATCAACTTATTGTATTGTACAATATGTAACATTTTCTCTAATTTTGATAAATTTTGATATTTATATTCAATTTTTTTATTTTATGTTTTAGGAATTCTCATGAATTCTGGAACACATAAAAGACGAATAAAATTGTAGTTCACTTGCCTTTTTCGGAACATTCCGTGTTTTCATTTTTAACTGCTGGTGGACATTTACAGATGCCAAAACCGTCCTTGTTGTCTTTTTGGGAATTGTAACAAATCTGTTTCTTAGTCGCGCATTTCTTCTGCATTTCTTCTCTACTGCAAGGATCTAAATAAAGCAAAGCAAAACATAAAAGAGACTATATTAATAGATATGTAATTTCCAAAATGATTATTCTTATATTTAAGGGCCCTCTTCACTCACCGCCGCCGGAAGCCGAACCTAATGTTATTCTATGGGAATTTTTTCTTTACAAATAACTTATTAACTAATACATATTTTTAAATTCTGTTTTCACATTCTGAAAATTCCCAGCTGTAAAATTGACGCACCTTTTCTAAAAAATTATTTTTTTAATTTTTTATATTTTATTTTGAAGCTGCAAAATACGAATTTTCAATATGTGAATTTTTTTTTATTTTGCAATTTCAAAATAAAATATTAAAAATTAAAAAAATACATTTTTAAAAAAGGTCCGTCAATTTAACAGTTGGGAATTTTCTGAATGTGAAAACAGCATTTAAAAATATGAATTAGTTAATAAGTTATTTGTAAAGAAAATTTCCCCATAGAATAACATTGCCTCGGGCTTCCGGCGACGGTGAGTGAAGAGAGCCGTTAATGCTTAATTTTTTTAATAGAAATTAATGTGTTTATTATGATTACTGATACGTTAGTACAGTTAATATGTATCTAATTATTATTATTATTATTATTATTTAACTTTTTAACCATTGCCATTTGTTTTTTCTTGTCTTTTTACTCCAACGATTGTTTTTCATTCTTACCAATGCTTTACTTTTTTCAGTGTTTGATTTTTTCATCACATTTCCTCTTATGCAAATGCAGTTGGTCTTAACCCCAGTACGAATTACAGAAACGGGGTAAATGGTCTTAACCCCGTTTCTGCATGTTGTCTTAACGATACAGAAAACATGCTTTTGTGAAAATTAAATACACAGTTACTTTCGTAACACTTAGTGCTGTCTAAATGCATCAAATTTCACAAACGAGATATTCAACTTCTAATCTATACTGTATTTAAATTATTTTGTATGTCCCTATTAAAGAACAATTCATGCAATCTCTTAAAAACCGATTCAAATAATATCATTTTATCATACAGATTTAGAAAACAAAATTTAAACAACTTCCTGCTATTATTGTTTGTTTCTCGATTAAAGTCTAATGATCGCCATTACGCATGCGTCAGTTCTACTGTGATTTTTATCAAAATGAGGGAGGGGGGAGGCAACCGTTTGAGATAAAATTTCGATAAATGCCCCTACAGACAAAGCTTCTTTCCAGGACATTTATAGGACATCTTGAGGATGAAATAGACATCTTTAGGATGTATTGTGGATGAAAGGGATATTTTTAGGAGGAACTGTTGATAAGTGTGTTTGTAGGGGCACATCTCAATAGTAGCATCCACAATTTTTTTTAGTGTAGAATCACCTTTGTTTGTTTTGGACTCGAACTGAAGATTGGACCATAAACCTATTATAAGAGTGGACGGAGCATTCCATTATTAAAGGAATATAAGAAAAGGTGCAAAGATGAAACCACGTTACTGTTGAAAAAGGTTACTACTTTTGGCATTTATCGCGTTAATGGCGATTTTTTGTTTTGAATATAAATATTAGTATTATTATTAAAAGATATAGAAAGCAAAACATGTGTAAAACGAAACAGCTGCTGAAATTTATTTTTACCTTGTTATTACGCTTTCCAACAAAGTTAAAAAAAAGTTTATAACTTCGGGTTGTCTATACTCGCTTTAACTCTCATAAATAATCATGGACATTTTTCAAATTATATAAGGTATAATATATTTAAACTAATTCAATTTAGGGAACTAAGTATAGCAATTATAAACATTTTATAAAAATAATTACTTAAAAAGAACGAAATAATATGTGTATCAACAATCATCTGTATCAATAAACAATTGTTTTTGGTATTAATAAATTTTTTGTTGTCCCAATATATTTATATATTATTCCTTATTTTATTTATTTATTTATTTACTTTAACGCCTATGCGTTTATAGAATTATTGGTTGTTCCATAATATGCTTATAATCCAAAATAACATAATTATAATTTTGGAACTAGTTTTCTATATACGAAATAAACCAAACCAACTTCTTTACTTTTTAAAAAGTTATATTGTTGAATGAACAGTCGCTGTCACTGGATATTACAATATGCTACGTCAGCATATTTAGAACGATGTGTGTCAACAATCATCTGTATCAATCTACAATTATTTTTGGTATTAATAAAATTTTTGTCGTCCCAATATATTTATATATTATTTCTTATTTTATTTATTTATTTATTTATTTTAACGCCTATGCGTTTATTGAATTATTGGTTTTTCCATAATATACTTATAATCCAAAATAACATAATTATAATTTTGGAACAGGTTTTCTATATAGGACTATATATATATATGTACTATATATGTACATATGTATATATGTACTACTTTTCTATATATTTAATAGCCATATTATTCAAATACCTAGTTATAGTTTTATTCTAATGTTGAAATAATTTTTATTTTAGCACATTAAAAATATAAATGCAATGAAAAAAAAAAAAAAAAAATACAATTTTCCTCTATTTTAGCCTCTGCATCTCAAATGTGATAAAAAAAAACCAATAAAAATAATAATAATAAAAAAATCAGATTTTGACTAGGTTTAGAATTTTATAATAAATTTTTAAAGAACTGCACGATATTGCTTTTGGAAACTTCTATTACACGACAGCATAAAACTGAATTAAATTACGAAAAAAAAAAAAAATTGTTATTGCAGAATGGCATCGTAACAGTGCGGCCAAAAAAGTAAATAGTTTTAATGGATAGATTAGCGATTAAATTACAGCAATTAAATTTTAAGCATCATACATTATTAACTATTTAAAACCATATAGTTATAAATTGCAAGATATTTTTCGGAAGAATTTAGATAATTATTAACTTTGAGTTTAGTAGCTTAAATAATATATATATATATATATATATATATATACATACACACACACACACACACACACACACACACACAAATTCATTTTTCTTTTTATTCTTTTTTTCAATACTCTCTAATGGCTGATTTTAGAACTTTTTTTCGGCATCAAAATTTTTTGCTCGATAACATGGGGATGATAGATCTATATATATTACTATATCTATGCTAATTACTATTTCTTGTTATAAAATTCTTTTTAAATTCAAAACAATCTAACTAAAACAATCTAACTTTTAAAGCGAAATAAAAATTTTAAAAAGAACTTTCAAAGAAAAAGGGAAAATATCGTCTGCTTAATAAAAAGCAGAGTTTAGAGCATGGCGAGTAAATTTCAATATTGGTCAGTCTGGCTTCCTGTAGATCAACAGTCACATGACCTTTTTATGAGTTATCTTTGCCACTAAAAAAGGTTGCCATTGTCCCGTCCACTCTTATAATAGGTCTATTGATTGAACAGTATCCTCTTTTGAGATAACAAATAGAGATGTGCGTTATTTCATGTAATAAGATAAATATTATTATTATTGCATTATAACCTATTTGCAATGTAATATATTACTAAAAATATCCTTTTAAATAAATAATCCTGTCAACCTTACTTTCTCACGAAAAACAGGCGAGGAACGTCTGGAGATTTGCCAAAAGAATACCGATAGATAGCTGGAATATTTACCCAGCGTGAAAAATATTTTATTTAGTGAAATGATCTATTGAGTGATGTTATCCGTCAGTAATTTCTCTCCAGCATTCCACAGGTTAAAAAAATAATATTCCAGTCACATAATACGTCCAAATAATACTTTTGATTGCCATACAGCTGAGCTCTCTAGTATTTTCTTGAATGTATTAATTAATATCGAACGTATTAAACGAATAGAGATATTAATCTACATAATTTTAATAACCAATTCAATTTTAATGTCAGGCATAAATAATATTAATGTGATAATATTGAAACCATCGATAGTAGCTTAGAAATGTTTATTTGGTGTTATTATTATTATTTTTCATGAATGAATAAAATCGTTTGGGTAATGGTTTATGTAGATTCGCTTGTTTGACAGGAATGCTTACAAGAGGGGGAAAATGACAGGAGTGTTTATGTTTATGGGTTAGGATGATTTTTAATTAATGCCGCGTAGATCTGCCCGATTTCAATGTGTGATAAGGGAAAAGAAGCAGTGTTTGTTTATATTTAAAATTGTTTTACGGCATAGTGATAGTGTTCGCGAACATTTATTTATTGTGAGTTTATTTAGAATATTGTTTGAGTTTAATCAAGAATAATATTATAAGAAAATTGAATATATATTTATTTTTTAATATGATTTTTTTTCTCGGGACTATTTTTAATGATTTAAAAGGAGTGAAAGTATTAAGAAAAGTTAATTATGGTCGTATGTTAAAATTAAGTATAAGAGAAAATAAATCATTTTATACAGTTTTTGTGAGAAAAATTTGTATTTTAAAACGAGTGTTTCTAATTTCAGAAAACATATTCAAAATTACTGTTTGCTAAACATGATTGAAAAATATTAATTTTCTTGTCAATCTGGAATGTTCAAGTTATTCGGAAAATCAAAAGAGACAATTACTCCGTAGTTTAAAATTTGGGATGCCTTAAAGATATTTTTTTTAAATTTTGTTATTATTATTTAATTATTTATTTATTGCATATATGGCTTATAATATGAGAATTTTTTTTTTCAGGAAACGGCACTTGTGTACGTGTTTCTTGATATTATTTTAAATATTCTGTTTTCGTATTTAAATGAATTGATTTAACAGAACTTTATGCTTACACGATTGGAACGAAAGTTTGTGTAAAACTTTTACTCTACCAATATTCTACCAATATTTCATATCACTTTTTTTTCTTATTGAAGAAATTCTAGTGTTAAATGATATGAAGATTACTCTTCGAAAATATTGGGACTTAAAAACATGAACCACATCGACTGTGCAGGACACATATATATATTACATATTCCAAAAGGATTAGAAAGACATTCGCATATAAACTAAAGAGTAATAGGTTATAAAAATAATATGTTACAAGAACCTATTACCAACGGTAATATGGAACGAAGTAGCCTATTACTGAAAAGTAACTGTTAATCTCATCTCTAATAACAAATACAAAACTGGAAAACAAGGATTGAATATAACGGACTCGGTGCCTATATTTTAAAAAAATTGTACCATGTTCACCGAAAAAGAAAAGAAGAAGAAGAAGAAGAAAAGAAAAAGTGTAATCGGAAAAATGAAATTTATTTTGTTGACAGATTTTGTAGATTTATTTTCTCATTTAAACAGAAATTTTATGCAAATAACTAACCCAACTTCTTTCTTTTGTTAAAAGTTATATTACTGAATGATCAGTCGCTGTTACTGGATAGTCCAATATGCTACGTCAGCCAATTCAGAACGATGTGTATCAACAATCATCTGTATCAATAAACAATTGTTTTTGGTATTAATAAATTTTTTGTTGTCCCAATATATTTATATATTATTCCTTATTTTATTTATTTATTTATTTATTTTAACGCCTATGCGTTTATAGAATTATTGGTTGTTCCATAATATGCTTATAATCCAAAATAACATAATTATAATTTTGGAACTAGTTTTCTATATACGAAATAAACCAAACCAACTTCTTTCCTTTTTTAAAAGTTATATTGTTGAATGAACAGTCGCTGTCACTGGATATTACAATATGCTACGTCAGCATATTTAGAACGATGTGTGTCAACAATCATCTGTATCAATCTACAATTATTTTTGGTATTAATAAAATTTATGTCGTCCCAATATATTTATATATTATTTCTTATTTTATTTATTTCTTTATTTATTTTAACGCCTATGCGTTTATTAAATTATTGGTTTTTCCATAATATACTTATAATCCAGAATAACATAATTATAATTTTGGAACAGGTTTTCTATATAGGACTATATATATATATGTACTATATATGTACATATTTATATATGTACTACTTTTCTATATATTTAATAGCCATATTATTCAAATACCTAGTTATAGTTTTATTCTAATGTTGAAATATTTTTTATTTTAGCACATTAAAAATATAAATGCAATGAAAAAAAAAAATAAAAAAATACAATTTTCCTCTATTTTAGCCTCTGCATCTCAAATGTGATAAAAAAAAAACAATAAAAAAAATAATAATAAAAAAATCAGATTTTGACTAGGTTTAGAATTTTATAATAAATTTTTAAAGAACTGCACGATATTGCTTTTGGAAACTTCTATTACACGACAGCATAAAACTGAATTAAATTACGAAAAAAAAAAATTGTTATTGCAGAATGGCATCGTAACAGTGCGGCCAAAAAAGTAAATAGTTTTAATGGATAGATTAGCGATTAAATTACAGCAATTAAATTTTAAGCATCATACATTATTAACTATTTAAAACCATATAGTTATAAATTGCAAGATATTTTTCGGAAGAGTTTAGATAATTATTAACTTTGAGTTTAGTAGCTTAAATAATATATATATATATATATATATATACATACACACACACACATACACACATATATATATATATATATATAAGGTCTTTTCTGCCATTTATGGTGCGACTATATGTATGCAAAAGACCTAAAAAGTTATTTATGATGGCTCTATAAATTGTGTTTGAAGAAAACTAAGCGGTCAGAAAGATATAATAATGAAGACGCTATTCTAATATTTCCGTTTAATCTGAGAATGATAATACAGTCGGCAGCAAAAGTATTTCAGCACTAGACAATAATTCCGATATCAAAAGAGTACATTTAATAATGTTTTGTGAAATAAATCCTTGTCGAATCATGTTCTTAGACTGACTAAGAACATGACTCGACAAGGATTTATTTAGCAAACCAGTATTTTTACCCAGGGATGGGGTAAAATTGATAGTGATAAAAAATTATTATCATTATCCAGAAAGAAATGTAAAAGTATTTAATTTTGAAACAAGATAAAATACAATACAAGATAAAATACAATACAAGATAAAATACAATACAATTTAAAATACAATAATTACAATTTGCATCAAAAAGCATAATTACCATGATTATCATTCCTTTCACGATTATGGCTCCTTTAAAACTTCAATATGAAATCTCATAATTAAATCTGTGTTGCCATTTTTAGGAAAAAGCATTTTATAAAACTTCTTTTGTTTATTGTGACTGGTGTGGCGAGATGATTGAAGTAGGAGACGATTGAAGTAGATACCCAGTAGATACGCGTATAAGCCTAATTTTCCATTACTATTCTGACTAAAAATTCTGTTACATTGTCTACAATTTTGCTTACATTTTTCTGTTAGAGATATTCAATTTAAAAAAACTCTTTGCTAACAGAATAAAGTTATCTTCCTTTATTTCATTTACTTATTTATATTTTAACCCTTTATGCCCCAAATTATGGGAAAAACATACTATACATCAAAACTTTTTCTAATAACCTAATATAAGCTCATTAGGATATATGTAAAACTGAAATGGGATTTTTTTTCTTTTACTGTTAATCAGAGCTAATTAATTGTTTTGGTACTTTAAAGTGCGATCGGGACACCAAAGCTGAAAAAAAAAATCGTACCACCAATTTCCTGTTTACTAGTTATTAATACTTATCATACAATGCAATATTAGAAAAAAATTATGATACACATAGTTTTCAGTTTTGAGCAGCTTTATATGAAGAAATATGACAGCGCATATCATTCTTCAAAACAGAAGCATTTGAGATCTAAATGGCAGCATAAATCCCTTCGGAAACATTTCCTCCTTCATAGGATTCCTGTTGCAATCTGCCAGTACTTGAGAAGAAGTATTCGATGCTGGTACTTTAAAAAGTATCATTGATAAAATGTGAATGGTTATTTTTCTGCAAGAGTTGCAATCATCTGGTTTTTTAAAGTACCGACGGGGGCATAAAGGATTAATTTACTCTTGAAATTTTCTGGGACAAATGTCCAACATCGAGACCATGAGGTTTGTTGCGGATAAAGAATTGTTATTTTGTATAAAAGGTAACAAACCACTTTAAAACACGTAGATAAAATATTTTTATTAAAAATTACACAAAGCTTTTCGCCATTATAACAATAGCATCATCAGGTGTAATTGCGTTACATAGAACCAGCAATATATAAATAAAGAAATTCAAAAGGTTTAAAGTTATGGTTACAATAAAAAAAAATTTAAAGTTACTTTTAAATTTTTTTTTTTTTTTTTTTTTTTTTTGGTAACCGTAACTTTAAACCGTTTGAATTTTATTTATATATTGCTGGTTCTATGTACCGCAATTACACTTGAATTTAATTTATTACAACAGGACTTTATAAAATCTATTCTTCCATATAAAGCAAACAGTAACAGTGTTTTATTTCCTAGCATTGGTTACTATATTCATTTTCTAATATTTCTTACGTATAGCTATAGCACAGAAGCCCTTTTGGTCATTTTGGCGATGAGTTAAAACAGCTATTGCAACAGTGTAAAAAAAGATCTTGACAAGAAACGTCCGAGCTACGTAGGTGCCAAATTTCAAATTTTGGCAAGGGCTTCATAGTGAATCCTTTCATTTAAAATTTTTGAACCAGTATTCGATTTAATTAAAAAATATAGCGTTAGCTAGATTTTGTTCCGATTAATAAATGTACCAATTTTAGATAAAATCTAATAATCCGGACTAAAAAAGCGGACATAAACAATAAAAACGTTTCAGCTTTATATATTTAGATAAAAACAAAAATGCTTGTAGGGCAAGTGCACCAGTGATTGACACTTTTAGATCAGTCTCTGATGTTTTTAATGTTCTAGTCATCAGAAAATATGTTTAGAAATCTTAAGTTAGTACACATGGTATGAAAGACATTCAGAACCACATATACGTTAAAACATATACATTTGATAACAATTTTTTTTTATGAATTTTTATTTGACACCCACTCAATATTCCAGTAAATGACACTGCCAGTTTTTCAGTTTATTGGCCCCATATGTTCCAGTGTTTGGCACTGCTAGTTATTCATTTTACCAGTTATTAGCACCCTATACTCCAGTGTTTGACATAAAATGTTAAAATTCTTAAATGTAAAATATATTATTTTATTATTTTTCTTATTTATTAATTATTTCGGGATAGACGTCAATTACTGGTACATGCCAGTCACTGGAGCACCTACCCTATGTTAATTCAAGGTGCAATACAATAAATACGATAATGAAAAATCACTAAAAAAATAGTACGACCTGTTGTATTTGAAAAGGAAAAAAAAAAAAATGGTATTATACCTGTACATTTTCCGTCATCACCTTCAACATAACCTTCTGGACATTTGCAGGAATAACCTTTTTTCCAGTTCATTTCACATTTAGCTTCCATAAATGCACAATGTTTCTTGGCATCGGCATCATCACACTTTTGTACTAATAAAAATAAATAAATAAATAAGGGTAATATATTAATTTCGATATTTGCTTCCTTAATTTCGTGTATATTTACGATACAAAGTATTAGATTTGTAAAAAAGTTTCGATTTCTAGTATTTGACGGTTTTATACTTTTTAAAAGTTTATGAGCGTGTTTTTATAGTTTTTGAAATGATATCACTTTATTGGTCTGTGTCACAAAAATTTTGTGGATGCTCTATCTAAGAACTAATGGACAGAATTTCATTTGATTTTATATTTAGTTGCACCTTAAAATAAATTAGTGACAACAAAATTTCGTTGCATATCGATCGTCAATTTACGCTGTCATCCTATTTTCTTTTAATAATTAATATGGAAGCATAAGAAATTTTGTATACTAAAAAAAAAAAAAAAAAAAAAAAAAACTAGTTGGCATAGGTGGACTCTGCTCAGTTCCCCATCATATTTATGCTCTCATAAATTTCTAGTGCGAGACATATTATAATCATGTTAAAAGAAAGGAATTTGACCAAAGCTCGATACAGTGACAGAATCAAATCCCCGCCTAATAGGCTATCCACCGTTCACTTCGATATATTTATCTTATTCTAACCTATTAATTTATTTTATCGGGGTCAATTCCGTTTTTAGTTTTCATGCTACTATTTCCAATGCAATAATCCTCAAAATTCTTATTTATATCAAAAATTTACAATTTCGCTATGTTGGTAAAATCGTAAATTACGAATAATTTACGAAATTTTCCTGTTAGAATATTTGTATTCAATCATGTTCAAACAAATATCATAAACGTAATTTTGAAGTTGTATAATGTTTTTATGATCCTCAAAATGGAAGTTTATGCTCAATTTTGCCTTATTCTGACATGTTAAGTAAATCGTAAATTCGAAATAACTTACGAATTTTTTTAATTGGAAAAATCATAGTCTATGATATTTATGCCAGTATCCTAAATAATGTTCAGAAAGTTTTATGATATCTTTACGATGAAAATATCTCTCAAAATTGACGTTTATGTGAAATTTTGCTCTATTCTGCCATGTTAAGAAATTCGTAAATTTCCAATAACTTACGAAATTTTTATATTGGAAAATTCATAGTCATTAATATTCATGCCAGTGTCTTAAATAATATTTCAAAAGTAGTCTGACATCTTTACGATGAAAATATCTCTCAAAATTGACGTTTATGTGAAATTTTGCCCTATACTGCCATGTTAAGAAATTCGTAAATTTCCAATAACTTGCGAAATTTTCAAAGTAGCATATTTATAGTTACTGATGTTCATTCCGGCATCAAAACTGATATTTTAAAACTGGTCTGACATTTTTACAGTAAAAAGTTTCCATTTAATGCACGTTTAAGTGAATTTTTGTCCTATTCTCCCATGTTAAGAAAATCGTAAATTTCTAATAACTTACGAAGTTTTTAAATTCGAATGTTGCAAATGAATAGCGTTCTTGCCAGTGTCAAAAGAAATATTTTAATACTGATTTGACCTCTCTGCGACAATTTGTTCTTGAGATATCGTGTACACAGACTAACAAACTAACGGACTAACGCACTAACACACTAACACACTAACAGACTAACACATTAACAGACACCCTACAGACAGACACCATATAAATTTTGCCATTTTCGGATTCCTCACACCTGAAAACGTGTAAAAAAGTCAAAAAACCGAGGTCGAAAATTTTCAAGGTTACCAAAGTTCCCCATACCTATAGTATGATGGGGAACTAAAAATGTACAATGATTATGGTCAGTGACCATCAAACAGTTTTACAGTTACTGACCATTAAAGTAAAGTTATGCCCGCAAAACTTTCATGATTTTTTTCTCCAAATAGGAAAGTAAAATTTAATGACCGATCAACATTCTGAATTTTACAGCAATTTGTTACAAATACGGTTACTGGACATTTTTCTTGAAAACGGGAACTCGCTTACCGGTCATAACGCTCTTAATTTTATTGAAATTTCTTAGAATGTATAAAATTACACAATGAGGTTATTTTTTAACCACTCATTGTAAAATTATGTATATATATATATATTTATTTAGAATAGTACTACTCCGATTCAAAAAATTAGAATAATGAAAAGAAATATGGTCAAGGGAAAGGAAATCGAATTTATCAAATAAATAATCAACAATATCAAATATAAAGTACTATAATATGAATCTGCATATTTTGCAGATTATAAAAATGTAAACACATTACAATGAAATAGAAAATATATTTAAATCAGCTAACAACAAAAAATTCAAAATATTAGAATACTTTCTAACATGGTTCAAAAAATTAGAATAATGAAAATATATTGAACATAATTTAAACTCTAAGTATTTTTACTTGCTAATCAGTACTTTGTTGCATCACCCTTAGCTTTAATGACAGCTCTTAAACGTTTTGGCATGTTTTTAACTAAAGGTTCACAATCTTTTTTATCCAAATTCGCCCATATGCTCTTTATACTAGAAATAAGTTCTTTTTTGTCTCTAGGCGCAACTTCTTGAAGTCGTTTCTTCATAATTCCCCACAAATTCTCGATAGGATTTAGATCGGGTGAGTTTGCAGGCCAAGGGAGTACAGGTATGTCCTTCTCTTTGAGCCATTTAGTTGCTGATTTGGAAGTGTGGAGAGAAGCTGAATCTTGCTGAAACAAGAAATCGTCATCACATAAATCCTCAGCTGAAGGAATCATGAAATGTTCAAGAATTTCTTGATAGACTTCTGAATTGACTGTTGTGGAAACAATACACAACCTGCCTGGGCCAAAATATATTTTGGGATCACGACGATTGGAAAAAGATACTTTTCAGCGATGAAAGTGTGTTTTGTGTGTCTCACGGAAATCAAGGTATACGTGTCTGGAGACTCAAACATGAAGCTTATAAGAAAGAATGTTTAAAACGTTCGTTTAAATTTGCGACCTCTGTTATGGTATGGGGCTGCATGACTGCTGAAGGCCCAGGCAGGTTGTGTATTGTTTCCACAACAGTCAATTCAGAAGTCTATCAAGAAATTCTTGAACATTTCATGATTCCTTCAGCTGAGGATTTATGTGATGACGATTTCTTGTTTCAGCAAGATTCAGCTTCTCTCCACACTTCCAAATCAACAACTAAATGGCTCAAAGAGAAGGACATACCTGTACTCCCTTGGCCTGCAAACTCACCCGATCTAAATCCTATCGAGAATTTGTGGGGAATTATGAAGAAACGACTTCAAGAAGTTGCGCCTAGAGACAAAAAAAAACTTATTTCTAGTATAAAGAGCATATGGGCGAATTTGGATAAAAAAGATTGTGAACCTTTAGTTAAAAACATGCCAAAACGTTGAAGAGCTGTCATTAAAGCTAAGGGTGATGCAACAAAGTACTGATTAGCAAGTAAAAATACTTAGAGTTTAAATTATGTTCAATATATTTTCATTATTCTAATTTTTTGAACCATGTTAGAAAGTATTCTAATATTTTGAATTTTTTGTTGTTAGCTGATTTAAATATATTTTCTATTTCATTGTAATGTGTTTACATTTTTATAATCTGCAAAATATGAAGATTCATATTATAGTACTTAATATTTGATATTGTTGATTATTTATTTGATAAATTCGATTTTCATTTCCCTTGACTATATTTCTTTTCATTATTCTAATTTTTTGAATCGGAGTAGTATCAGTGAACGTCGGTAAATTTTTTACATATGTCGAAGCATCATGTGTAAACCGACGATATGAGTATTGTCAAAAAGAATTCGCGAATTTTAAAACAAGTAGTTGAACCATTTAAGTGTGAAAATTTGAAACAAAGTTTATGACTTGTTTTACAGTTTTAGCAAAAGAAAAAGAAAGAAAAGTAGCAGAAACTGAATATACACTAAGCGACAAAAAAAAAAAAAAAAAAAAAAAAAAAAAAAGCTGCACTACAGAAAAAATGACTTATACCTTTTTTATTTGTAATATCTTTAAAATTAATGTTTGAAACAAATAAAACTGTCTTGTTTGCATAATACCAAAGGTATGAAATGATACCAATGAATATTTTCGATTTAATAATTCGCTTTATTGCACTCTACGAAGTACTTTTTAAAAATCTGCATAAAACTTTCTTTTTGAACATAATGCAATAACCATACACTTTGCATTCTATTATGATTTATTATATGAAATAAACAAGTTATATTTTAATATATGAAATAAAACTATTTATTTGTTAGATCTAAGCAATTTTTTGTTAAAAATATGTATTATGAATTGGGTTAATTCCTCCTTTATATGAAATTACTGTATTAATGCGTAATGGTATAGTTTTATACAGTGTTTTAATATAAATCTCAGAAATTTAATGTGCTAAACATCACAAATATTTTTTTTCTAGTTCTGGCAGCGTTATAGGCTGCAAATTTCGAATCCTCTCCCCTCTCCCCGGCCTTTTTATAGACGAAACATTTTCGAGCGGATCGCGATTTTGACTATTTCCATGTCTGGTTAAGAAGAAATTCTATTATATCCTTTGTGGTATTTAACTAAAAGTGAAAAAAGATAAGATTACTTACAGAATTATAGGTTCTCATGGGAATGTATAAGAATTTTTGACATTTTGAAGTGAATAAACTTACCACAGACGCCGTGTATTTAGATTCCTTATTATCTTCAAATGCTGTTTACGGAAATGTCCAAGATACCTCCAAAATAGTCGGTCAGGCACCACTTTTATGCAGATTGTGTTTTATTTAGAGTTAATTGATCCCGTGAGCATAAAAATATTCCCAAGTGTTTGAAAAGTTACGCACCTCCGTACGATAATGTACGGAGAATGCGCCACTGTTTTAAAAGTGCGATTTTCATTAAGTCGATCACATTTTCGTTGTCAGATCTGCTTGTTTTCTTTAGCTCGAAATAAGTTAAACTTGACTCATCAGAGAGAACCAGTTCAGCCCAATAATTAACTAATCATTTTTAAATTTTTTTAGCCATCTGAGGTCTTGCTTACCTATTTCTTTTCACTAAGAATGGGATTTTTTCAAATTTTCTGTCACTTAAACCTGCTTTGTTTAATAGTTGTTGTACTGCAGTTAAAGAAACTATGCTACTAAACACTTTTTCTGAATCTCTTTTATGTTCTAGATGTAATACATGTTGTGATATGTAACCTCAGAACATTTTTATTAACTTTCGTTTTTCATGTTCCGGACTTTCTTTTTGTTTTTTGCTTCCCGCCAACTGATTGTTTGGTGCACCTGCCGCATCACGTGACGATGTGTCGCGTCTCTCTACGAGTACACTGTAATACTTTTTTTTTTCAGTCATGTAACTTTTCTGATTCGGGACAGATGTTCCATTTTTTGTTTTATTTAATGGTAATTTTTTGTCTAAGATGAATGAATTTAAAAGCTAAACATCTAGGCATTCTTTTATTATGCAGCAATATCTGAATTACCGTGAATAGTAATTAATCTACATATTATGTAAGATTTCACAGACTAATCTACATTTATTATAGGAAAAGAAGTAGTTATGCTTTAAAACAAAAGTTCCATAAAATATATATATCTATGCATTTCTTTTTCATCTAATTTCAAGCGTACAATCTGATGATAAATTAAAAGGATTGTTCTTCACCAATGGCATATATGATTACCTGTGACAACCCAGGTAAGTCAAACTTTATTTAATTATATGACTGTTGTTTTTTCAAATAAAGAATTATTTGTTATAAAATATATTTGAAATAACTAATTTGAGGAAGCTGCGAATTCATGCCTTCATTCATATAGTTCTTCCATCAGATCATGAGGACTGAAGTGACACTAAATCGAAAGTATTGAAAAGTACTTAGAAAGTTATTTAAGTTTATCTTCTTTTTCTAGTACTTATTTTTATGAAAACTATTTAATTTTATTTTCTTCTTCAAGTACTATTTATCCAAACTGTGTTGATTTAAAATATTAAATGAATATTTACGTATTGAACAAATATTAACAAAACTGTTACAAAAATTTTGTTTAAGTATGTCAGCAACAAAAGATATACAAATAGAACCGCTGAACTCCACAAATTATAATGTGTGGAAGTTTCGTATTGAGATGTACTTGCAAAAAGAGGATCTTTTTACAGTCATTACTGACGATCCTCCCAACCCAATAACCGATCAGTGGCGTTCAAAAAATAGAAAAGCCAGAGCTATTATTAATTTACTTATTGATAATGAACAAATTGTGTACGTTATGAATCTAGATACAGCACGAGATTGCTGGAATGCTCTGCGCCAAGTCAACGAAAGATCGTCACTTACTAGTAAGCTTTTCTTACTTAGGAAACTTTATTCCATAAAATTAATGGAAGGTGGTGATGTAAACCAACATATAGCTGATATATATAAAACACGCGACAGACTCACTGCCATAGTTGAAGTCATAGATGAATCGCACCTAGCTGCATTAATGCTATGCTCACTTCCTCCTTCGTATGACGTTCTCATAACAAGTCTCGAATCGAGAGACGAAGCGCAATTGACACCTGAATATATACGAAACAAATTAGCTGATGAATATGCCAAAAGGCTTGAAAACAAAACTGTTTAAAACTCAGCGTTAAAAGTCCAAAACAATAACAAATCGGAGAAATTCTGCAAATACTGTAAGAAAAGTAACCACAACATCGAAGATTGTTATAAGTTGAAAAATAAAAATAATTCTAATATTAAAAATTACAGTAAAAATTTCAACAAAAAACCCAACTTCAGATCCAACATATGCTCTCAGAACAATGAGAAGCCATAGCGCTCGAATTGCAGAGGGGAGCAATAAACCAAAAGCTGATAAATTGTATTTTTTTTATGTTGGAGATAAAACTGTAAATTGGGTGGTTGATTCAGGGTCGTCTTCACACATCTGCAATGATAAACTAAAATTTCGCGAACTTAAAAATAATGTTTCTAACGTCACTATCGCGAACGGCACGCAACTAAAATCTTTGGGTTCCGGTACTGTGGATTTGTATACCGTAAATTCGGAAAACACACAGAACAAAATAACACTTAAAAATGTTCTTTATGTCCCTGAAATAGAAACTAATTTAATTTCTATAAAAAGAGCAACAGAGAATGGCTGTATCGATGTATTTGATGATAAAACCTGTAAAATTGTAAATCAGGGAAATACATGCATTGAGGGATATGTGAAAAATAACTTATATGAATGTCAATTAAATTATTCTGAAAACAAACACACAGCGAACATTGTAATACAAACTTGTGATAACGAAAATTGCATAAACAAGTGGCATGTGAAACTTGGCCACAGAAATACTAACCACATTAAAGATTTAGTTAACAAGGACATGGCTGTGGGTATAAAATTAAATGATTGCAAACATAATACTGAATGTAAAACATGCATAATGTCAAAATTAACTGATTCACCTTACCCCAAAGCTGCACAATTTAGAGCCTCCGTACCACTCGAACTGGTCCACACAGACTTATGTGGCCCTATGAAAACCCCCACTGTAGGTGGAAAATATTACTATCATACATTTATCGACGATTACAGTCGTTATACTATTATATATTTGCTAAGAAATAAGTTTGAGGTATTTTCTAAGTTAAAGGAATATGTGGCTATGACCGCAAACAAATTTGGCCGAAAAGTGCAAGCAGTTCGCTCCGCCAACGGGGGTGAATACACTAGTATGGAAGTAAATGAATTTTTGAATAAAGAAGGAATTGAGCACCAGTTTACCGTTCCTTACTCTAGTGCTCAGAACGGCGTGGCAGAACGTAAAAATCGTACGCTGACCGAAATGGCTCGCTGTCTGCTTAAAGACAGTAATTTACCGAATTCCTTTTGGGGGGAAGCCGTAAATACTGCAAATTACATACAAAATAGGCTCCCGACCTCCTCATGCGACTCAACTCCTTACGAAAAATGGACCGGCCGTAAACCCGATTTATCAAATATAAAAACATTCGGATGTCGCGCATACGCATATGTACATAAGATACATAGGGGGAAACTGGATAGCACCGTTCACGAAGGAATCTTTGTGGGATATGATAATCGTAGCAAAGGCTACAGAATTTGCACAAATAATAAAAATGTAATAATTAGCAGAACAGTAAAATTCTTGGAAGATGAGAATAGAGAATCCCACAATAATGAAACATCACAAATCAAGAATGAAAATTCAAATGATGAAATTCCGGTGTCCAAATTACCAATATTAGATACTGATATAGATATAGATATAGCGGGCGATAACGATAGTCCGGATGACACGCAAACTCTGCCGCGACGATCACAACGATTAAATAAAGGTGTTCCGCCCGACAGATTTGCATTTACAGTAAATGACAAAAGAATTGATGAGCGTAAATGTTTTGATGATATACTAAAAATTCAAAACCCAGCTGAAAAAGAAAATTGGCTGAATGCCACACTCGACGAAATGAATTCACTCAGACAAAACAATACTTGGGAACTTGTTGACGCTCAACCAGGGACCAAAGTAGTAGGGTGTAAGTGGGCGTTCAAGGCCAAATACAATAGCCAAGGACAAGTCGAGAAATATAAAGCCAGGCTTGTTGCCAAGGGTTTTTCTCAAAAATACGGGGTGGACTATGACGAAATTTTTGCACCAGTTGCATCGCATACCACTCTAAGAAGTTTCTTGACCATGTCACTATATAAAAATTTGAATCTAAGGTATGTAGATATCAAAACTGCTTTCCTACATAGAAATTTGCAAGAAGATGTATACATGCATCAACCCGAGGGTTATGTTGTCCAGGGCGAAGAAAATAAAATATGTAAGTTAAAGAAAGCGATATATGGCTTGAAACAAGCCGCTAGAGCGTGGAATTTGAAAATTAATGAATCATTGTGTAAATTAGGATTTAAACAAAGTCAGCATGACAAGTGTTTATATATCCGTAACAAAGATAACACAGAAACTTACATTCTTGTGTATGTTGATGACCTTCTTATAGCTGGTAAAAATCACAACATTGACATACAAATTAATCAACTTAGGGAAGAATATCCATTGACCGACCTTGGGGAAGCCAAATATTACCTCGGCATAAATATAGAAAGACCTTGTAAAGGGGTAATTACGCTTGATCAAAATAATAAAATACGAGACATTGTAACCAAATTTGGGCTAGATAACGCACGGCCCTCTGACACACCGATGGAACCAGGGTACATAAAATTAACTGATAATGACAATCTCTTACCAAACAACACAATGTACAGACAGGCTATAGGCACGTTACTTTACATTTCTACAGTATCGCGACCTGATATAAGTGTTGCCGTTGGCATCTTAAGCCGTAGAAACGAAAATCCTAGAGCGAAAGACTGGGAGGCAGTTAAAAGGGTTATTAGATATTTGAAAAATACCCAAGATATTAAATTAAAACTTTGTAACTCTGGTGAACCTGTTCTTAGAGCATATTCGGATTCGGATTGGGCCAATGACCCAAGTGATAGAAAGTCCATCTCAGGAAATTTATTTATATTGGATAAAATCCAATATTTTGGACTTCGAAGAAACAGTCCTGTGTGTCCATGTCTTCAGCAGAGGCTGAGTACGTCGCAGCTGCGAGTGCTGCACTTGAAATACAGTGGCTCAACAAACTACTGTATGATTTAAATTTGCCGCAACAATGTCCTATAGTGTTGTACCAGGACAACCAATCTACCATCAAGATTGCTGAAAATGATAAATTCTACTCTAAAACAAAACACTTACAGCTGAGATTTCATCTTCTGCGAAACCTAATACAGGAAGGCCTAATCAAGCTTCAATACAAACCTACCAAAGAAATGACCACCGATACCCTAACAAAAGCTTGCCAAAAACTGATTTTAATAGACATAGAAATGCATTAATGAACAATTGAAAAATTTCTGAGCTTAAGAGGGGGTGTTGTGATATGTAACCTCAGAACATTTTTATTAACTTTCGTTTTTCATGTTCCGGACTTTCTTTTTGTTTTTTGCTTCCCGCCAACTGATTGTTTGGTGCACCTGCGCATCACGTGACGATGTGTCGCGTCTCTCTACGAGTACACTGTAATACTTTTTTTTTTCAGTCATGTAACTTTTCTGATTCGGGACAGATGTTCCATTTTTTGTTTTATTTAATGGTAATTTTTTGTCTAAGATGAATAAATTTAAAAGCTAAACATCTAGGCATTCTTTTATTATGCAGCAATATCTGAATTATCGTGAATAGTAATTAATCTACATATTATGTAAGATTTCACAGACTAATCTACATTTATTATAGGAAAAGAAGAAGTTATGCTTTAAAACAAAAGTTCCATAAAATATATATATCTATGCATTTCTTTTTCATCTAATTTCAAGCGTACAATCTGATGATAAATTAAAAGGATTGTTCTTCACCAATGGCATAGATATATGATTACCTGTGACAACCCAGGTAAGTCAAACTTTATTTAATTATATGACTGTTGTCTTTTCAAATAAAGAATTATTTGTTATAAAATATATTTGAAATAACTAATTTGAGGAAGCTGCGAATTCATGCCTTCATTCATATAGTTCTTCCATCAATACAAACCGATTTTATAAGCAATGGCTTTTTAACTTACGGTCATCTCGCTTGGATGAGCAGTGTGGCCACCTAAAATGAAATTTCCAGTTTAAACGGCCAGAAACTTTTATATCTTGCTGAAGACCCTTTTACCAATGTTTCATTAACATTTAATTATTTTGCCATGTCACGTATTAAAATATTTTTTGATTTTCATTCGAAAATTAATACTTTTTGTAGCATCGTTAACTGCCTTATTCTTACCATTTTTGAAATAAATTCTAAAATTACAATTTTCCTGACAATTGCATTTTCTTTTTAACACTGGACTAAAATCTAAAGTGTATGAGGACGACAACATAGTAAAATCTGTTCGAAATTTTGCTTTTTAAACGATAAAATTGGCGGTAGTAGAAGGCAAAAAGGAAAACATCCAAGTGCGGCTTTTTTTTTTTTTTGTCGCTTAGTGTATATATATATGTATATATTGGAATTAGATTTATTGGGATAGATAAAAAAAAAAAAAAAAAAAAAAAAAAGCGCTACCTAGCATTTTTCTTTCTTTCTTTCTTTTTTTTTTTTTTTTTTAATGCTTAAAAACTGAATCCGCAATGAAGACATATAAATGAGTCACTGTGTTTCAGTGTAATTTCATAATTTTTGTTTACGGAAATATAAAAGTACGTTTTAGTTGGACCCAACTTACAAGTTTTCTCAACCCTTTCCTTAATTTTCCAAACACCGCATTTTTAATTTCTGAAGTTACAAATCAATTTTTAAAATACAAGAAAATTAAAGCACTGATCTAGCATGTTATAGAGAAAGATTTTGTTATTTAATTAATTTTTTCATTTGTTTTATATGTTTTACATACATTGTGACCATAATGTACCTCAATCTAAATAAGAAAATCACATTTTGAAAGGAGATATGGGAAGAAGGATTTCAAAACTTGATGATTTTCACAGCCGGCAGGTGGCGCTATTGTTAAAAAAATTCGTAACTTGTGATCACGCAACTCCTACCACTATTACAGTTATTCTGATTCATAGTTATTGCTTTGATTTATGACGTCTTATTATAATGGACTCTCGTTAATACAGGTAAAAACCGTTTGCAGCTGATTATCTATATTAACGGGAGTTCAATGCAATACATTTAAATTTCAAAATTAGCTCTTTGTAATAATAAAGAATAAACAGAATGTTATAACAAAGTATTTAATATTCATTATTTTCTTATACTTTTTGCCGAACTACTTACACCTGCAGGTTATGCCATCCTCGGCTTGTGTATAGAGACCTTTACATTTACATCTAAAGGGGTCATTTTCATCTAGTCCTCCTGCTCCTGCACAGAATGACGTTTTGAGAACACATAAACCTGTAGAGTAATAAAAAAAATTAAATTGTATATGTATATATATATATATATATATACATATATATGTGTTTATATATACATCCTTCATTTAAAAACGAGTGATAAGTTTAGAAGATATATAAAAGTAAAAAAAAAAAAAAAAAAGTGGGATTTTCGTAAAATCGGTATTTCAAGGATTGCGAACAGCTGGACGCTGAAGGCGGCTAGTTATATATAACGAAAAACTTAACTGACAAGGAAACATTCAAAAGGTGTCTTCTTCAAAAAAATATTGAAAAATGTATATGTGATTCTACACCGGAAAGTGAAAGAAATATCGGTTGAAATGAATTACAGCAACCACAAAAAATTATCAAAATTTAGCATATTTGGAGATTTCACATTGTTAGGCGATTGATTTTGAGCACTTGGCGGAGAAACAAAACACGGTTCTGTTCGTGCACAGCAATCTCGGTGCTAGCAAACTGAACGCCTAACTGCGCTAAATCGCCAAATATGCTTAATTTTGATAATTTTTTGTGGTCGCTGTAATTCATTTCAGCCGATAACTTTTTCACTCACTGGTGTTTTATGAAGAGTAGAATCACATATATTTTTATTCAATATTTTTTGAAGAAGACACCTTTTGAATGTTTCCTTGTGAGTCAAGAACATAAACTAAAACAAATGTCAACAAAAATTATGTTAGGAATTACAGATTTAAAATAACAAGTATTAAATTGTAGGGTATGAAAAGTTCACAAGAGAAAAAAAAGCTAAAAATCCACAGAAAAAGCACGGAATGAAAACGAAAAAACTCACAATGTTGTGTGGTTAAAAAAAAAAAAAAAAAAAAGGCTAACACCGGAAGAAATAAAAGAACAAAATTGACTAGAAAAAGACACCGAAGAGCTAAAACGGGTGGGCTGAGGGATTAAACCTATCGTACAGGTTTTAATACGTCCCGCGTATTATGTAACTTACTATGTACGTATATATGTGTATATATTTTTGCAGCAGTTAAATGTAAGTTCTTTGCATAGTAATATGTCATGCTTTATGACTTAATATTTAGAAAATGAAGACAAATATGTTTTCCTCATCACATAGTTATAGTAAATAATAGCGGAACCGATCGAATTATATAGGCTCATAAAAGAAGTATAAGGTTAACGAAAAAAAAAAGAAAGAAATAGATAATAAAGTAACATTAATAATAGTAATTTTTCACGGAGAAAAGACAATCTTTTATAAAATGTTTAATAAAAACTAATTAAAAGAATAAGGGGGGGGGGATAACTGATGAAAAGAATAATATTTTACAAAATCTTTTAAAGAAAAAATATTCAAAATAAAAATACAACAAAAATAAGGTTTCTTTTTTCTTATTGTTAATTTTCTTAATGTTAATTCTTTATAAATTTTCTTAATGTTTCTTTTTTTTGCAAATTTTTACATAAACATACACTTTTTAATCCCCCCCCCCCAAAAAAAAAAAAAAAAAAAAAAAAAAAACCTCTATTTAAAAAGTTTCAAAATCAATACATATATTTAAAAAAATATTAAGAGTTTTCTTAAATATCTATTGAAGTTTCAGCATTTTGATGATCATGAACTCTTGGAAAAAAAAAAAAAAAAAAAAAAAAAAAAAAAGAACCTCAATTTAAATATTTTAAATCTGTAAAAAATATATCAAGAACCATAAGAATTGTTGCTTGAACACATATTTAAAAAAATATTAAGAGTTTTCTTAAATATCTATTGAAGTTTCAGCACTTTGATGATCATGAACTCTTGAAAAAAAAAAAAAAAAAGAAAAAAGAAAAGGAAAAAAAAAACTCAATTTAAGTATTTCAAATTTGTAAAAAATATATAAAAAACCATAGGAATTGTTGCTTGAACATATATTTAAAAAAATATTAAGAGTTTTCTTAAATATCTATTGAAGTTTCAGCACTTTGATGATCATGAATTCTTGGAAAAAGAAAAAAAAAACGCAATTTAAGTATTTCAAATCTGTAAAAAATATATAAAAAATCATAGGAATTGTTGCTTGAACTTATATTTAAAAAAATATTAAGTGTTTTCTTATATATATATTGAAGTTTCATTCATTTTGATGATCATAAACTCTTGAGAAAAACAAAAAAAAAAAAAAAAAAAAAAAAAAACCGCAATTTAAATATTTCAAATCTGTAAAAAATACATTAAAAACCATAAGAATTGTCTCTTGAACGTATATTTAAAAAAATATTAAAAGTTTTCTTAAATATCTATTGAAGTTTCAGCATTTTGATGATCATGAATTCTTGTAAAAAAAAAAAAAAAAACGCGATTTAAATATTTCAAATCTCTAAAAAATATATAAAACTAGTATGTTGTGGCCACCACAAGACTTTCTTCTATATTTTCCTATATACATATTCAATCAGTAACAATATTTAAAAAAAAAAAAAAATATTTTTTTTTTTTTTTTTTTTTTTTTGTTGTTAAAAGTAATACATATTCAACCAGTAACAATATTAAAAAAAAAAAATAAATAAATAAAAAAAATAAAAAAGATTTTTCTTTTTTCTTTTTTTTTTTTTTTTTTTTTTTTTTAAGTAAAAAAAATCGATAACTTTGTTTTAAATTATCACAGATTTATAGTTCAACCATTCGTTTTAAAGGTATTGACGAGATCTTTCGAAAGATACCCATCTTGAAAATTTACCCCCCCCCCGGGGGAAGCGATGCCCCCACATGCACAGAAATTTTTTCCTAGTTAACTATTACTATTATCAATAACTCATATTAATTTTACAGACACAAGTTGAAAATAACTCTCATTATGTACATTTATACAAAATTTTGTCCTATATTGCCATGTTAAAAATTTAGAAAAAATGCGATCACAGCGCCACCTGTTGCGAGATTGATCCCCAAAACTAATCAGCTACAGATAATGTCGGGGACCAACTAAATACCAAGTTTGGTTAAGTTTCGTTAAAAAAAAAAAAATAAAAAAAAATAAAAATTACGATTTTTTTTTTCTAAGTTTTTTTTTGTTAAAAGTAAAAAAAATCGATAACTTTGTTTCAAATTATCACAGATTTATAGTTCAACCATTCGTTTTAAAGGTATTGACGAGATCTTTCGAAAGATACCCATCTTGAAAATTTACCCCCCCCCGGGGGGGTATTTCCCCCCAGGGGGGGAACCGGTGCCCCCACATGCACAAAATTTTTTTGTAGTTAACTACTACTATTATCAATAGTTCATATTAATTTTACAATCACAAGTTTAAAATAACGCTCATTATGTACATTTATACGAAATTTTGTCCTATGCTGCCATGTTAAAAGTTTACATAAAATGCGATCACAGCGCCATCTGCTGGGCGATTGATCCCAAAATCTAATCAGACCCTTTCCATGTCAGGGTCCAACTATACACCAAGTTTGGTTCAATTTCATTCATCGGTTCGTGAGATACGGTGAAACATACGAAATTTTGCGATCACAGCGCCACCTGCTGGACGATTGATCCCCAAATCTAATCAGCTCCATGCCCCGTCAGGTTCCAACTATATACCAAGTTTGGTTGAATTTCATTCATTGGTTCGTGAGATACGGTGAAAAATACGAAAATTTGTCCTATACTGCCATGTTAAAAATTTACATAAAATGCGATCAAAGCGCCACCTGATGGGCTATTGATCCCCAAATCTAATCAGCACAATGCCCCGCCAGGGTCCAACTATATACCAAGTTTGGTTGAATTTCATTCATTGGTTCGTGAGATACGGTGAAAACACTAAACCACAGACACACAGACAGGCATTTTTTAAAAACTATCAATTCGTGTTCAGGACATCCCAAAACGTGTAGATCCGTCAAAAAACGGAGGTCGAAAATTTTCGTGAATCCAATACTTTCTCTATATTACACATAGAAGAAAGTAAAAACATAATAATTGTTGCTTGAACATATATCTTCAAAACTTCAAGTCAAAATATATAAAACTAGTTGGCATAGGTGGACTCTGCTCAGTTTCCCATCATATTTATGTTCTCATAAATTTCTAGTGCGAGACATATTATAATCATGTTAAAAGAAATGAATTTGACCAAAGCTTGATATTATGACAGAATGAAATCCCCGCCTAATAGGCTATCCACCGTTCACTTCGATATATATATCTTATTCTAATCTATTAATTTATTTTATCAGGGTCAATTCCGTTGTTTAGTTTTCATCCTACTATTTCCAATGCAATAATCCTCAAAATTCTTATTTATATGAAAAATTTACAATTTCGCTATGTTGATAAAATCGTAAATTACGAATGATTTACGAAATTTTCCTATTAGAATATTTGTATTCAATCATGTTCAAACAAATATCATAAATGTAATTTTGAAGTTGTCTAATGTATTTACGATCCTCAAAATGGAAATTTATGCTCAAATTTGCCTGATTCTGACATGTTAAGTAAATCGTAAATTCCAAATAACTTACGAATTTTTTAAATTGGAAAAATCGTAGTCTATGATATTCTTGCCAGTATCCTAAATAATATTTCGAAAGTGGTTTGACATCTTTACGATGAAAATATCCCTCAAGATTGACGTTTATGTGAAATTTTGCTCTATTCAGCCATGTTAAGAAATTCGTAAATTTCCAATAACTTACGAAATCTTTATATTGGAAAATTCATAGTCATTAATAATCATGCCAGTGTTCTAAATAATATTTCAAAAGTAGTCTGACATCTTTACGATGAAAATATCTCTCAAAATTGACGGTTATGTGAAATTTTGCTCTATACTGCCACGTTAAAAAATTCGTAAATTTCCAATAACTTGCGAAATTTCCAAAGTAGCATATTTATAGTTACTGATGTTCATTCCGGCATCAAAACTGATATTTTAAAACTGGTCTGACATTTTTACAGTAAAAAGTTTCCATTAAATGCACGTTTAAGTGAATTTTTGTCCTATTCTCCCATGTTAAGAAAATCGTAAATTTCTAATAACTTACGAAGTTTTTAAATTCGAATGTTGCAAATGAATAGGGTTCTTTCCAATGTCGAAATTAATACTTTAAAACTGATCTGACCTCTCTGCGATCATTTGTTCGTGAGATATCGTGTTAACAGACTAACAAACAAACGGACTAACACACTAACGGACTGACACACTGACACACTGACACACTAACAGACACCCTACAGACAGACACCATAGAAATTTTGTCATTTTCGGATTCCTCACACCTGAAAACGTGTAGAAAAATCAAAAAACCGAGGTCGAAAATTTTCACGATTACCTAAGTTCCCCATACCTATAGTATGATGGGGAACTAAAAAACTTTAGGTGCCTGAATCTAAAAATGTTAAATGTCATGCGAAGTAGCATTTTTACTTAATGATTTTCGACTACGCATCCGTTAACTTTTAAAAAATTTAATTTGCCTAATTTAATAGCCAAAGGTATTGAGCAACTTATATGAACCCCCCCTCCCCCCAAAATATCGTGTAAATTCAAAAAGTTATGAGAGATAGAATGAACAGAATTTCTTTCTCTCTCTTTTTTTTAAAAAAGAAGGAAGATGACAAAGGGTTTTATTAATATTTACTTACAATCGGCGAACACTGTATTACCATGCACTGATTGAATAAAAAAATGTGAGTAAAACCTCTTATTGTTTAGTTTTTTTTTTTTTTTTTCTTTTTTTGAGAGAGAGAACTATAATTCAGTTCATTCTATCTCTCATAATTTTTTGAATTCACACTATATTTGTTTGAGGTTTTCATATAAGTTGCTCAATACTTTTGGTTATCAAGTTATGCAAACAAAATTTTTTAGAAGTGAGCGCATGCGTAGTTAAAAAATATTTAGCAAAAATGCTTATATTTTGTAAGATATTTAACATTTTTGAAGTCTGATTACAGTATGCTGTGTCTATGCTGCACCTGGTTTAATACCCTATGTGTTATAACTAAGAAAGTCTTTTTTTTTTTTTTTTCATTATAAAAAATCGTTATATTTCCATGAATATATGTGGAAACTTCATAAAATTTTGTATAAACAAAATAAGAAGAATCCTTTTAATCACATGCTACAGTCAAAACGCATTTAGAGCATTGATTTTTATATGGTGATCCAAAGCATTTTGACTTTTGCTTAATTTTTTACTGACCCCTTTTTCCTCTTTAGGACATAAATTTTGCGGAAAGATATGCGATATAACTCGTTCTTTACACTGCTAAAGTTTCAAGATGATTACAAAAGAACTCTTCTAGATATTTGACAAAACGTCTAAATCTGAAAGTGTCCAAATACTTATTTGTAGATAGAGTATGTATATATATGTAACGTTATTTGGATGCACCCGGGGTTTCGTTAGAATTTTACGTTTGTCACTTGCGAAACTTACAAGTCCATGATGAGGCTTCTGTAATAGTAAATGGACTGGATTACAGAATGTAAGCATCTTAGAAAGGATGAGGAGTCTTTAGGTTAACTAATATCCTTTATTATGTCCAAGATGCAGTTTTGGCCTGAAGTTAGAGATCCTGAGTGGATAACCGCTTTTAGTACCGGAACACTTACGCGACGGGACGATCGGCGGGCAAAAATGACGAAATAGCTCTCTCGATCCCACTGTTTTCGCTTTTTGATCGCCAGAACTTGATTCTAATTAATTAATAAACTGCTGATTGCCTCATTAGGTGAGGTTCCAGATATCTAGGATTATTTAATATGCAGAACTAAACCACAAACACTTGCAAAAAGCACTTGAATCAACTAATTTTTCTTTAAAAGTTGTACAATATTTCAACTTTTGTGTTAGGAAGTCTACTGCCGTAAAACATGCAGTCGGCAGCAAAAAAAAAAAAAAAAAAAAAAACGATCACTAGCAAAAATTCATATGTCAAAAAATACACTTAATACTGTTTCGTTAAGTACAACTTTGTCGAATCATGTTCTAACACTGACTAAGGACAGGATTCGACAAGGATTTATTTAACAAAACTGTATTAGGTGTACTTTTTTAACACGCTTTTATTAGCTTCACCTGTATGTATGTTTGTATGTATGTTTGTAACCGCTCTGGGAGCAAACAAAAAATCTATATTGTAAAAAAAAACTTTCCCTGTCTGAACACTGTGGCTGTGAGGTAAAGCTCTGAGCTACGAACCTAAAGGTCTAACGTTCGAGCCCAGCCAGGGGAGATTTTTTAAAAATGGTTTTTGTTTAATTCTAAATTATTTATTTCTCATTCCTATATTATTTTATCTTTAACATGCTTTTATTAATTTGATATGATGTAACAATTAATGTATGTAACAGAATCTTGGAATTCTATTTTCGACCACTTCTGTTCGTTCGATTATCCTGAAATTTTGCACACGACTTCATAGTCGATGAAAATACTACATACAAGTGTTTCCAGACTCCTATCCCATCAGGGGCAAACAAAAAAATCTATATATATATATATTAAACTCTATTGTATGTGGCACAGGATTTGGCCGTATTTGTATAACGTTGAGTGGCAACAATTAATCAATTAATTTTTTTTTTTATTAAAGATGTAAATATTATGGTATGTCACTCACACAATTTTGTCTTAGCCTGCATTTTAATACTATAAATATTGATATTTTGTTCTTTTTAGTTCACATCTATATATTAATAGGCAAGCATAAAATTTGTTGTCCCATTTTAACATATTAATTATGGGAGTAGAGGGTTGAAAATGGTATCATTCGAAAGGTATGGTTAGCCGGAAGGTGCGAATACAAATATTATTTTCTTACGATGTCAAGAAGGTATTTTAAAATACATTTATTTTTTATGCATTTTCCCCCATTTTTTCCTTTTATACACGTATTCCTTCACATTAAAAAATACCTAAAAGTAGAAAGTTCTTAAATCTGGCAATTTCATAAAGCTCAAATAAAACCATAGACACAGTAATATGTATAATGTAGCATCACTATACGCAAGCGAAGTGATGACGTCACTGTCTGTCCATGGAGCCATGTAAAAGATTTTCTATGTTAATTGTCCATTGAGTTTTTGTAAAAAAATTATTAAAAAATAACGGAAATTATCTGCCTTATTTTAATTCCGATATTTGGGTATAGTTATATATAAGTTACTGTCTACATGTGTTTTATTGAGTTATTTTTTCTGTAAAATTGATAAAATTTTAATTTAAAATCACAAAACTTCAGAAAAAAAAATGTCAAACTTCCAGTTTCGAATGTAAACATAAACATTTCATTTCAAAGGGTGATATTTAAACAATAAATATTGAACTAATATACTAAATAAAAGGAAAATGGATTTGTTACTAACTGCTGCATGTATAAGTAGACGATACGGAAAAAATTCCGATTTCCGTTTTTTGCTGAATTTACATGTTTTGAGCTTTCTTTACGTTTCAATTAACTGAAATTGGCTACTTATTTTTTTAAAAAGTGTCTTTATTGCTAGCTTTTGTGGGTAGAAGAAACAAGTAGAAGATTCATAAAAACTTTTGATTTCCGGTTTTCGATGAATTTACACGTTTTGAGATTTCCTTGCATTTTAATTAAGTAAAATTAGTGAAATTGACTACTTATTTTTATTTTTTTTAAAGTGGATTTATTATTCTTTCCTCTGCATATATAAGTAGAAAATATAAGATTCAGAAATGTTTTCGATTTTCGATTTTCGGTTTTCGATAAAGTTACACGTTTTGAAATTTCCCGAACTCAATTCGACAATTTTTGAAAAATATCTTTTTTTTTTTTTTTTCGTTCAAACACTGTACTTTATGAACCAATCGAATTAATTTAACAGAATTTGATACTTGGTTGGACCTTGGTCTGACATGGTACCTATTAGCGTCTGGGCTGTATCACACAACAAGGGGCGTTTTCACGTTGCGATTTTCTCTCATTTCAGGAAAGGCTAACATCTACAGAGAGAAATAGTTATATTAAGTAAAACTCTGCTGATTCAGTTAGAGTGAATATTGGCAAACAATTGCCGCAGCTGTTTTGCAGTTGCATTCCGTTTAGGATAAGGCAATAACTTTGCTTTGCCTCGCTTTGCAAAAAAAATGGTCGAGTTTCGACCACTGGGCGATACTAGTTTCAATAAAAGCGTGTTCTTTAATTGTTTAAAAATATAATATTATAATATAGGAATTTTTGCTCGTGCTCGGATACTTCTGCTGCCGACTGTAAGTCTGCCGTGAAACATAAACCATATCCCATACGCATTATATATATATTGTTACAAAATTGTAAATAATTGTGTTTATTTCTGTATAAATTCTTTCAAAGAGGCTTAGTAACTTGATAAAGTGCTAATTTTGTGCATTTCTAGTTGTTTTAGCGTTGAAATAGCCTTATTTTCCCTTAAAAACGCATTAAAAAGCCCCAGTAATGCAAGTAATGGATTTGGCGCCAAATTTGGCGACTTTTTCCCACCTTGGCGATTTTTTGGCGACCTTGGCGAGAAAATCCTTATATGGGATATACCAAATATGGAAGCTGTAAGTTGATTGGTTGACCACTTTCTAGAGTTTTCTCGAAAAATCTGGGTTCCATGGAACAGCATATAAGGAGCGCTTCCTCGCCAAGGCAGTCAGTTCAGTTCAGATCTCAGCCAGCTTCGCTAGTGCTTGCATTGCTCTTAAGCCTCTTTGAGAGAGACTTGCTTCAAGTGTTATTGTTATACAGTTTGTACTGTGGATTTGCTATTGACAGCTGTTGTTTAAGCTGTGTTTACTGTTTGTATTGAAGCTGATACTTGGTTTATAGACCTGTATTTTTCTGGAACTTTCCGTGAATAAATTACTGCATTTTTTGTACGTTTGGCCTTTCATTCGCGGACAACTCACGAACCCCCAAGAACGCAACATTTCTGGTGTCAGAAGCGGGATTGTCTGTGAATGGTGATAACGAGGGCTATGGAGCAAGAGATGAAAAAACTTCTAGAAACCTTAGCTACCCAGATGAATGAAATGAAAGCCGGTCAGGAAAAGATGGAAACCGGATTGAAAGAGAAAATGGAAACATCGCAAAGAGAGTTGAAAGACGGTTTGACTAAAGAAATGAAAGTAGCACAAGAGAAAATGGAAACATCGCAAAGGGAATTGAAAGACGGTTTGACTGAAGAAATGAAAGTAGCACAAGAGAAAATGGAAACATCGCAAAGAGAATTGAAAGACGGTTTGACTGAAGAAATGAAGCATATGAAAAGCAGTTTGGGTGAAGTTCAGGAAGAAATTAAATCTAATCAAGATGAGATGAAGAGAGAGCTTTCAACGGTGAAAGAATCGATCGAGGGTAAATTAACGGTGATGGAAAATAGAATGGATGGAATATAAGAGAAAGTTATAAAGATAGAAGAAAATTTTGAAGAGAAAGTTTTGAAAATTGAAGAGAGTTTTGAAGAGAAAGCTATGAAGATAGAAGAAAATGTTATGAAAGTAGAAAGGAATTTTGAAGAGAGATTTATGAAGATAGAAGAGAACTTCGAGAAGAAAGTCATGAAGAAAGTAGAGGAACATCTTGAGAGAAAAGTAGAAGAGAAGTTGATCTCCTTGCCCCAGGAAACGGAAAAGAGAGATAAAAGAAGCCAGAATCAGGAATCTATTAAGCTATCTACCTACGACGGCAGTTCCTCCTGGCATGTATATAAGACCCAGTTTTCCATCGTAGCTGAAGCTAACGGCTGGGACTCTACCGCCCAGTCAGTCCACTTAGCAGCAGCATTACGGGGAGATGCAGCCGAGATACTGAGAAATGTTTCTAAAGAAGAAAGGAACGACTTCGAGGCCCTGACTAGAGCACTGGAGCTACGCTTCGGAGAGAAGTGTTCTAAGGACTATAGTCGCCTCCAGCTAAAATCCCGTTACCAGAAAACGGGCGAAAGTTTGCAAGAGCTGGCAGCGGGCATTCAGAGATTGTCACATTTAGCATTCTCAGACTGTCATGCTGACACTCGGAACGACTTAGCTCTTCAGTACTTTATTGATGCTGTTCGTGATCCAGAAATTCAAAAAGCGCTGAGACTCTCCAACATCAGAGACGTAGAATCAGCTTTAGGCTATGCACTTAGGATAGAGGCAGCCGACCAAGCCTCCCGTAAAGACCGCCATGCCATAAGAGCAGTCTCATTAAATGGTACGCCTGCTGGTGAAAATGAAATGAAGAGAAGTATCGAAGAGATCTTAAAGAGATTGCGCAGCCTGGAGAATAATAAGGTCATAAAGGACCGGAAGATAAAGTGCTGGGGCTGTGGAGGGGATGGTCATGTAAAAAGGAACTGCCCTGTACGACCAACTATAGGAAATCACCCGGCTTCAACATCACTGCAGGGAAACTAAGAGGAGGCCATCTCGCGGGGTGGAGGTTGCCTGAGATTAAAAAGCCCCAATTTACAGTATTTCATGTTTCATCGATGAGTGGCGGCGATAATGAACTTCACGTCTATGGCCAAGTCAACAACGCCACCTGCCGGATGATTCTGGACACGGGAGCCAATGTGACCATCATTAGAACGGATTTGGCTCAAGAACTAAAAGAGAAGATCATCTGGACGCCGCCCTGCGTTAAACTCCAGACTGTGACCGGAGACGAAATCAAAATATATGGAAAAATGAACTTGACCATAACTTTTGGAAATGCCAGTTACCATCATATGGCATATGTGGCTGACATAAGAGATCCTCTAATCATTGGAATTGATTTCCTGAGAAAATTTAACTTTTAATTGGACTTCAAGAATTACGAACTGCATTCGAGTTTGGAAGACATCGCTGTGTTCAACACTGAAAATCAAGACATTCAGACAATTTGCCAAATAACAGCCAAGTCTGAAATTTCCATCCCTCCACACACAGAGACAATAGTTTCAGGAACACCACCTACAAAGCAATACTTCCGCTATGGACTGATTGAATACCCGAATACAGACAACAGTCCAAGAGGAGTTCTGGTAGCTTCATCTCTAGTTGATCTCTCAAAGAGTACTATTCCTGTGAGAGTCGCAAACATCAGCGATAAGGTCCGAACAGTGAAGAAGGATGAGGTGTTAGCAGCCTGCACTCCTGTAACATGCATCAACCGCCCCACGCAATCAACTGAATCCAAGTCTTCTGAACAATTAATAACGGAATTACTCAAGAATGCAGAGTTAGGAAAAGAACAGAGATGTGCTGCGGAGAAGCTACTCCAAGAATTTAAAGACCTTTTTTCTCGAACACCTGAAGACGTCGGGAGAACGAAAATCACCCAGCACAGAATTGATACAAGAAATCATCCTCCAATCAAACAACATCCAAGAAGACTTCCATTTGCTAAACAGGAAGAGGTCACTGAACTTCTAAGTGAAATGCAGCACAATGATGTCATCGAGCCATCAACGAGTCCTTGGGCCTCTCCCATAGTACTGGTGCGGAAAAAGGATGGTTCAACAAGATTTTGTGTGGATTATCGTCGTTTGAATGACATCACGAAAAAAGACAGTTACCTTCTTCCCAGAATTGACGACACAATAGACACACTTGCTGGCAATAAATGGTTCTCGACTTTGGATCTGAAGAGCGGTTACTGGCAAGTAGAATTACATCCTGATGATTGTGAGAAGACTGCATTCACCACGGGACAAGGACTGTGGCAATTTAAAGTTATGCCGTTCGGATTATGTAATGCACCTGCCACCTTCGAACGCCTGATGGAGACAGTGCTAAAAGGACTCTCCTATGAAGCCTGTCTGGTGTATTTGGATGATATTATCATTGTGGGGCGCACCTTTGAAGACCATCTACGAAACATCCGAAAGATGTTGGAGAAACTCAGAATGGCTAACCTCAAATTGAATCCAGGCAAGTGTAACTTGTTCCGTCGTGAAGTGAGCTACCTCGGCCATATCATCTCTGCCGAAGGTGTGAGAACTGATCCTGAGAAGATCTCTGCAGTCGAGAACTGGAGTCGCCCTGAAAATATACATCAACTACGAAGTTTCCTGGGGTTATGCACTTACTACAGGAAGTTTGTCAAGGGTTTCTCAAGTATTGCCAGACCACTCCACAAACTGACGGAAGCCAAACAGAAGTTCCTGTGGACAGATGAATGTGAAAAAGCGTTCAAGCGACTTAAAGAGGCCTTAATATCATCGCCTATCTTGACGTATCCACAGCCCGACAGACAGTTTATACTTGATACAGATGCCAGGCATGAGAGTGTCGGTGCTGTTCTGTCGCAGGAAATTGATGGTCGAGAACATGTCAATGCCTATTGGAGTAAATGCCTGTCTAAACCGGAGCGAAATTACTGTACCACCAGGAAAGAGCTACTCGCCATCGTAAAAGCCATAGAACATTTCCATCATTACCTCTATGGCAGAAGATTCCTGCTCCGGACTGACCATGCATCTTTAACGTGGTCGCTCCAGTTCAAGAACCAGGAAGGACAGATTGCCAGGTGGATACAACGCCTGCAGGAATATGACTTCGAGATACGTCATCGTAAAGGGACTCTACATGGTAATGCAGATGCCTTGTCACGGAAGCCCTGCTCGGAAAGCTGCAAGTACTGCTCTAGAGCCGAACAGAAATACCTGCCGATAAATCCGGGTGCCTGCCAAGTTACTGTCTCAACACCATCAGATCATGATCCCGATCCATGGAGTGACGAAGAACTTAGAAAATCCCAGTTGGAAGATCCTGACATAAAGGCAATATTACGGCTGAAGGAGACGACCAGCAACAGACCTATCTGGCAGGACATTTCCAGATTTAGTCCCATTACGAAAAGTTATTGGGCACTTTGGGACTCTCTTCATATCAGAAACGGCGTATTATACAGAAAGTGGGAATCTGATGATGGGAAAAGCTTCAGATGGCAGATTTTATTACCAAGATCAAAAATTCCAGCTGTTTTAGAACAACTGCATAGTAGCTCTACCGGAGGCCATTTTGGGGTAATGAAGACTCTGCAGAAAGTTCGGGAACGCTTCTACTGGTGCAGGGCAAAGGAGGATGTGGAAAAATGGTGTAAATCCTGTGATGCTTGTGCGGCACGTAAAGGCCCGCAGAAACGAAGTCGAGGAAGACTGCAACGGTATAACGTGGGAACACCATTTGAACGGATTGCAATCGACATCTTGGGTCCTTTGCCACGGACCTCCAGTGGAAATAAATACATTCTCGTCGTGATGGACTATTTCACCAAGTGGCCTGAGGCATATCCCATTCCCAATCAAGAGGCATGCACAGTCGCAGAAGTCCTAGTGCAGCAATGGGTGTCAAGGTACGGCACGCCCCTACAACTTCATACCGACCAAGGTAGGAACTTTACCTCTGATGTTTTCAAAGGACTGTGTCAACTACTCGGCATAGACAAAACCCGGACAACACCCTTACATCCCCAGTCGGACGGCATGGTCGAGAGGTTCAATCGTGCCATTCTGAATAACCTCTCCCTTCTAGTATCAAGGAACCAGCAAGATTGGGACTTGAAGTTGCCATTGTTCCTGCTGGCTTATCGAAGTGCTGTCCATGAAACCACCGGCTACACTCCAGCCCAGATGCTGTTTGGACGTGAACTTCGTCTCCCTTGTGATCTCCTGTTTGATTGTCCACCCGATGCGCCTTCATTGCCCGAGGAGTACATCCAAGATCTCCAGGCACGATTTGAGGACGTACACAACTTTGCTCGGGAGCGAATTAACATGGCAACGGAGAAAATGAAGACAAGGTACGATCTAAAGGCTACACAACATGAGTTCCAGGAAGGAGAGAAGGTCTGGTTGTGGAATCCTTTTCGACGCAAATGACTCTCTCCCAAGTTACAGTGCAACTGGGATGGACCATACACAGTCTTAAAAAGGCTGAATGATGTAGTGCTGGGGATCACTAAAACACCTTCGGCAAAACCGAAGGTGGTGCACTATAATAGGCTAGCCAAGTACCACAAGTAACGGTAATATTAAAAATGTAAATATTTGTAAAATTTGCGCATGCGTAATGTAAATATTTGTATATAAATATTTGTACATATTTGTGAATTTTGTAAATATTTCTCACTTGATTTGTATTTCTATTTTATCGTTATATGCAACTTAGTTTTTGTATTTTAGATTGTGTAAATTTGTTTAGTTTCGCGTCTTGACCAAGGGTTGCACTGCCCGGGCCATGCAGTCCTTGGGAGGGGGGCAGTGTTACAAAATTGTAAATAATTGTGTTTATTTCTGTATAAATTCTTTCAAAGAGGCTTAGTAACTTGATAAAGTGCTAATTTTGTGCATTTCTAGTCGTTTTAGCGTTGAAATAGCCTTATTTTCCCTTAAAAACGCATTAAAAAGCCCCAGTAATGCAAGTAATGGATTTGGCGCCAAATTTGGCGACTTTTTCCCACCTTGGCGATTTTTTTGGCGACCTTGGCGAGAAAATCCTTATATGGGATATACCAAATATGGAAGCTGTAAGTTGATTGGTTGACCACTTTCTAGAGTTTTCTCGAAAAATCTGGGTTCCATGGAACAGCATATAAGGAGCGCTTCCTCGCCAAAGCAGTCAGTTCAGTTCAGATCTCAGCCAGCTTCGCTAGTGCTTGCATTGCTCTTAAGCCTCTTTGAGAGAGGCTTGCTTCAAGTGTTATTGTTATACAGTTTGTACTGTGGATTTGCTATTGACAGCTGTTGTTTAAGCTGTGTTTACTGTTTGTATTGAAGCTGATACTTGGTTTATAGACCTGTATTTTTCTGGAACTTTCCGTGAATATTTATTCACCGTGAATATTTATTCAATATTTATTCACTGCATTTTTTGTACGTTTGGCCTTTCATTCGCGGACAACTCACGAACCCCAAGAACGCAACAATATATATACATATATATATATATATATATATATATATATATAGATAGATAGATAGATATATTAGAGCTGTACCGAGTACTCGACATATACTCGGTATTCGGCCTACTCGGCCAATTTGCCGAGTACTGGGTACTCGGCCAAATTTGGACTAAGTATTCGGGCAGTACCGAGTAGTTGTAAGAATTTTATTATTTTTATGTATTATTGAAAGAAATGTATTCATAACAGTTGTTTATAATAACTAAACTAAAATATTTTGAAAATATAAATATAGAGTCTTTAAACTTTTTTTGGAAACAGCTTTTTGCAGTTAAAATGGGCGAATAGATTGCCACCAAACTCGGTATAGAGACGATTCATGATATGAGCTTATCCATTTTAGTTAAAAGAATTTGAATATAACCATCTTATATGCATGTAAGATGCAAATTTCTTTTATAAAAACTCAGTACTACATAAAATTGTATCTATAAAACAGACAAAAATAAAATATTATAGAAAAAAGAGCCCTTATATAATGCTAATATAGTAGATAAAACTTTAGCTACATATTTGTTCAAATAAAAGTAAGACACTTTTAAAACTGTAAGAAAAGATTGATTTTTAATTTTAAAAATAATAATCATGAAAAAGGTAAATACACTAAAATGTTATTAAGAATACATTTTATTCATTTGTTATTTTTCAAATTATGGCCCGAAACCACCTATCTTTTTTACTCTTCTAGAATTTGATGATAAATGAAATCTATCATGTTTGAAACGACAAAATATTTATTTTAATGTTCTCATTTCATATCTGAACTTCATGCATCTTAAATTAAGCCTGACGGTACATGAACTTTTATATTATCTAAGAATTATCTGAGAATGATTCGCATCTGAGAAAGACTATATAAAAATGAATGAAGTTATCAGTTATAGTTATTATGGTTTTAATAACCTACTAAGCTGGAAGTATAAAATATAACGATGAACCTAATTATGTATATACACTACGAAAGTTCTGAAACATTTCATGAAAACATGCTGTTTGCCATTTAACTTAATTTTGTGTTCAAAACGCCTTTTTTTTATTTCAAGATGTACTAAATTCTTCATATGTTCATCAGTTATTCTTACATACAACTACTCAGTATTCGATGCTCGGCTACTCGGTACTCGGCCGAGTAGTAAAACTCGGTACTCGGTTACTCGGTGCAGCACTAATATATATATATATATGTGTGTGTGTGTGCGTGTGTGTGTATCATTGAAAATGGAAGGTATATGGGGTTGTTAGAAGGGGTTCGGAGAGGGAAACGAGGGGATTCCAAAAAGAAGATATTATTTTACTAGCAAAAATTGTGTTAATGAATAGTGTTAAATATACCATTAACATTAGTTTTATTAGTTTTAATCATTATGCAATAAAAAAAGAAAAAAAAAAAATGAAAATAATATTTGAAATGGCTAAATCACATTTAAATAAAATAAAAAAATGTCTATGGATTTAATATAATTTTACTTTTTTTTTTTGGTGAATAAAATATAATAGTTAAAATTTTCGTTAATAGAGGGCGCTGTGTGGAGCAAATCACGAATTTCCATGGAAAACTGTATTTGTTTCCATGCAAATGTTAAAATTGTTAACAGGTGTGTAAATCCTGTTTTATGTGTTCGCCTTGACTACAAGTTTCAGATTGCAAACGAATTACAACACAGCTACGCAGCTAATTACAGCTTCAGTCGGCAGCTCTTAGCTCAATGAAAACATATTAACCAACTACGCTTTAACCGCGAGGTCAGCATCGCAATAAAAACTTCATGTATGCACAAGTAGGAATCAATATGAGAAATAAGTTGTGTTAATCTTAAAATGCATTTGTGCAGCGCCCTCTACTAACGAAAAATTGAAACATTTTCTTCTTTCAAAAAAAAAAAAAAAAAAAAAGGTCTTTTTACGAGAATAATTTTTTTTGCAAACCACGTTCAATTCTACCAATTAATTTATTTTTATTTTTATTTTTTAATTTTAATGAATTTTTAAAATGTCCACAGACTTGTGGGACAAACGGTACTTTATTATTTAAAAAAAAAATTTTCAAACAAAAAATGTCATTTAAGTATCTATAAACACATCACTGGCCCTCAATGGGTTAATCTCTGTTGACAAGGTACTACATAATAATATAATAGAGAAAAGCGCTAAAATGAATTTGAAATTAATAAAACGTATATTTACCATCTTTATTACGTTTAACAGAGATAGAATCGAAACACATGCAAGTTGGTTTGTCATTCTTAGTGACGCAAACTCCATAACCACAATCTTTATCACATTCTTCGCCTTTAACAGGTTCTGCAATAAAAATACAACTGTTTAGTTTAATATAATTACAGTATGGAAAATCATAAATTCTTATGTTTACTTTGGTACCTTATTCTTATGGTGTATTTAAAAAGTTTTATCAAAATCGGACATGGCTCTAACATATTTAACTTTTAACTCTTATTAGGGCCGTATTCACCAACTTCTTAACACTCGGATTAAACTTCGGAGCAGTGGTAATCGCTCGATCATACGAAAATCGGTATTCTCCAACGAAAATCCGCAGTTCACCGGCTACTTTAACACTTCGTTTTTGATCCTCGAATATCGGAAGATTAACAGAGTTAATTATCGGATCTTTTCGTAACGCATGCGCATTCCGTAGCTCAGCTTCGTAAACAAATAACAAACATGGCTGACGTTGACGATCTATTCTCACTAGATAATATTGAAAGCTTAGAACTATTGGAAACATTTGAAAGAAGGTAAAGGACGGTGCATCAACTTAGAGTAAATTATTTGGATTCTTTGGATAATGTGGCATTTCGATATCGCTATCGATTAAATAAAGATTCCGTGGAATTTCTAATACGAATGTTAGATAATAAGCTGTCATCTGCCACAGAAAAGAATAATGCATTAACTTCGGCAGAAAAAAAGTTAATAGCTTTAAGATTCTCTTAATCATAACAATCAAAATTTTAAATCGTAGCGTAAACAGTTGTCGTCTGCGTGATTATTCTTTTTAAAAATATTCTAAAGTAAAATTGATTCTTAATCCGTGCGTAAACAAAAGCGAAGTAAACAAGAGCGAACCGTGTATTAGTGTTGCCAATTTGCTTTTTTCCCTTTCTAATCTTCTAATCCGATTGATTAGTTAATTGAAACAGAACGGTGAATAAAAGCTATCTTCGTTCTTGGCCAATCAAAACGAAGCTTTTATTTCTCTTCCAGTTAATCCATGGATCACGTAATCGGCTGATGGTGAATACCGTAAGAATTTAATCCAGTGTTTGCTTTGATTCTCGGATTTGCTGATCCATGGTTTAATCTTCGATCAATGAAGTTCGGTGAATACGACCCTTAGAAGAAAGTAGGTGAATATGAAATATCATTTCTATGTCAACTCGCCATAATAAACTAAAGTACTTTAGATTGTTGTGGATTCGACTATTACGAACTTTTAAATGTTGTTTATATGTTTTGGTGTCTGTATGTTAGGAAAAAAAAAAAGAGTTTACATACGAAAGTTTTAGTTAGAAAAATAAAGCTATTTTTGGGTAATATGGATCAAGTGGGTAATATGGAGTATTTCTGAAGGGGAATATATGAAATACACATTTCTTTAAAGAAAAATATGGAATAATTTGACACTTTTACAGAAAATCATGAATTATTGCAATACAAACATTTTATTTTGAACTAAAAAGCTGTGCAAAATTTTCGCACTTTACTTCTTATTTATCTTTAAAATTTGAAACTCATAAATATTATACCAATTTCCCCACCTAATTAAAATTTTAATTTACCAGAAGCCAAATTATTCTTAAAACCAAATTAGTATCGTGCAATAATGAAAGCAAAATTACTTAAGGAAAGGTTTAAAATGAAATTCATGGTTGGCGATCTCCTACTTCCGCAGGCAATGCAGTTTTAGTATAGGACCCCTATGACGCCTTTTAAATTTGTGTTGCCCTGTTGGCGACGGCTTTTCATTTATTTATTTTTGCACAATTTTTTGTTTAAAAAAAAAACTAATTCTTATTTTTTTAATACTTTTTATGATTTCTGTTTTTAGTAAATTTATCATAATAATTCATATTTTTTAAAGTATTGCACATATATACCTTTAAAATATTGTTATACTTAAACTGACACTTGCAAAGAGTCTGAAAAAGCAACTGTTAAAAATACATTTTTTTATAATCTCAACAGACAAATGTCGTCATTTTTTGCTTATTAGATCATTGAGCTGAGTCAGCGAGCATAAATGTTGTCTCACGTATTTTATTAATTACATAATTATCGTATCGTTTCGACAAATTATAATCGCAGCTGTTCCACGTCAGAGAAATATTATAATGACCATACACTGTTAAAAATTTCAACAGAAAATTCTGTGTAAACTATTATCTTAAGTCTTACGTAAAATTACAGAGAAAAATAAACGGAGGTGTTAAAAAACGTATTTTATACATTCATTTTAATAGCTAATATTAATTCAATTAATTATTGTTGAGAATATTTTTCGGACTTGGAATGCTTTTTCTAAAGTAGAAACAGTCATTTTTAATTTTAATTAAATAATAAAATAATAAAATAATGTAAAAATACATAATAAAGATTGAGAATCTCAATTATTCACTTTTAACTAAGAATTACTGTAAATTTACAGAGACTCTGCATAAATATTTACATTAAATTTACAGAAATTTTTAACAGTGTATACGTAATATTAAAGAAGGAAATAGCTCTACTCTGGTCGATTTCATATATGCTAACCCAAACGTTAATCCTATATGGAATAACTCTAAAAATATTTAAGCACCACCTAATATTCAAGAACTCTATATGTCTGAAGCCATCAATATAATTAACTATAAAGATGCAATAAATTCTTAAGATGCTACAATATTGCTAAAAATTCGGTACACTATGATAAGTTAATTAATGTTAGTAAATTAATGTTAGCTCTTAGTTTCTTATAGTTCTACTCCTGTAATATAGCCTCATGTGAAATTTCAGCAAACTCCTATACACTGTTCGAAATTTCTGTAAATTTAATGTAAATATTTATCCAGAGTCTCTGTAAATTTACAGTAATTCTTAGTTAAAAGTGAATAATCGAGATTCTCAATCTTTATTCTGTATTTTTACTTAATTTTATTATTTAATTATTTAATTAAAATTAAAAATGATGTTTGTACTTTGGAAGAAGCATTCCAAGTCCGAAATATATACTCACCAATAATTAATTAAATTAATATTAGTTATTAAATGAATGTATAAAATAAGTTTTTTAACATCTCCGTTTACCTTTCTCTGTAATTTTACGTAAGACTTAAGATAATATATCTTACTGTTAATTTTCATTGTCACACATTTAAAATGTAATTACTAACTGTATTAACTTAAAAAATATAAAAATCTGAAAAATGGATCAATAATAATTTTTAACCATTTATGTGAGTTGTGAACTTCAAGAGTAAAAAAAAATTACTTTTGTTCGATGTGGATGTTTACTTTACTATAATAATTTGGGTAGCGTTTATTTGATTCGAATTTAAACATCTGCTTTCTTACGATCACTTTAAATTCACACGAACAGCAAATTAGCTTCTTTTGGTAGAAGTTTTGGTGCAGAGTTTATTTGTTCTAGAGAAGACGATAAAGAATGTAATCTACCATGATGGGATTCGTTTCCTAAATGTTTATTTTACACTTCCTTTCTTTCTTTCTTTCTTTTTTTTTTTTTTTTTTTTTTCTTTAGTAAAATCACAACAAGTATTGTCTCTATATTTGCTATATATAAAAGTGTAGATGGAAGAAAATTCAAAATTTCGTTAGTATAAAAGCGTGGATGAAAATTCATTGAACATAAAGGTATTTTAATGTAAATTGAGAAATAATTTAACTTCCCAGAACATAAAAGCGAGGTTATATTCTATTTATTTTATATATATTAATAATAATCAATAAAGATTTATAGTACTTTCTAATTTTCATACAATTGCTACAAAATATCCGTAATAGATTTGTTGAAGAAAAGAAAACGTTTACGGACTTTTTTTTTCATGCTTATTCTCTAGACATGAATACACGGATACTTTTTTCAGGCGGATATCCGTGGATACGGATGCGAATACGGAGCTCATGTCTAAAATCAGTTACACATGTCTAAAATCAGTTACAGTGCTATAATTATGTCTACAAATTTTTGCTTAACATTTTGAAATTTTTTTTGAAAGATGTTCTCAAGTCGACCCGACTTGTAGAAAACTAAACTCGACCCGAACCTGCACCCGACCCGCAAGTAAAAAATATATTTAACCCGACCCGAACCCGACCCACAGAAAAAAATAATTGCCATCCCAACCCGAACCCGACCCGCGGATCTGGTCGGGTTCGGGTAAAATCGGGTTACCCGACTCGATGCAGGACTCTAGATTGGACCCGAACTTCTCACGTTGCGAGCGGGGAAAAAATCTCTACCGGATACATCGGGAACTTTAACTTAGGTTATTAATATAAATATAAGATTTCAACAACTCATTTAAGCATAGTGACCAGAGAAGCGGGCAAAGTCGCTAGCAATATATAAAACCTATTACTATATTTACTTCTAAAAACTTTAAACATGCGACAATATTTATGCAGATATTTAGAATTTAGTTGTCCCTTTTAAAATATATCTCAATTCAAGTCAAGTCAAGTCAACGTAGTGCTTCGGAATACCGGCATATGGTCGCAACCAATGCTTACATCCAAAACACATTGTTGACTTGGCTTGATTTGAGATGTATTTTTTAAAGGGACATCTAAATTCTAAATATCGCCATACACTAAGTATAGTAACTATCGCTCAGGTACTACGAATTAGAATGTTTAATTATTTTAGAAATTAAAAAATATTTTTTTACGATGTAAATTTTTCTTTTTACTTACTGCATACACCGTCTTTTCTCGCAGTTTCTTTAGGGCAGGTACAATTTGCATTTGTCTTAAAGTCTTTCAAACCACATTTTGGAAAAGCTGGAAAAATAAAGAGAAAATACATGAACATTTTCGAATTTATCGAATAGTTTTTATTTTTTTATTTTATCAATATATTTTAAACATATTATTGCAAATTAATAATAACAACATATTAATTTCACTTAACTTGCATTACTATAAAGTTAAATTATTCCAGTTTAAAGTGTAAAGTAATAGGTATGGTATAGGAAAGTAATGCAAAAATGAATGTTTAATGTTTTATCTGACAAACATTTCTGTGAAGGACCTACCAGTTTACCCCCTCGTTTTAATATCAAACCTACAATGATAAAGCCTTTGAGGTAATTATGAAATAAATAATATGTGTATCTATTCTCCGATCCGACTGCCATAGCGACCGTCCTTAAACAACGACAGTCGTCAAATCAAAAGTCGGAATGTGACGTCACGTGATCAAAACAACGACTGCTACAGTCGGAATTGAGGTATACGCCTGTATTCTTGTCAAACACGTAGCTCACGCATTTCCCCTTCCCCCGCTAATTTGCGGCAGGCGAGAGAGGAGGCGATTCTTCTCAAACACGCACAGATCTGCCTCTCGCTCGTCTCCCGCAGAAGTTGTATGTCGTGTGTCTCTTTTTGCGGCAGCTTCGGAGCGCCCGTATACAGCTTTGGCTGTCGTTAAACAACACGGCGTTGGCTTTACGCTCAGTTGGAAGGTTAGCAATAAAAATGCAATATGTAAAACGTTATTATTTATTTATTAATTACATCTTCTCTGTTTTTTTAGTGCCCCTCAAAATGCCTAATTATTATTATTATTTTTTTTTTTTTAGACTAGCTTACGTTTAATAATTTTTTTTTTTTTTTTTTCATAAGATAGTTATAAAACAACGTCAGATTTTCAGGCCACACTCACCCAATGTAAACATTATTTCAATTTTCTATTTTATTCTAAGTGTAAAAAATGAAACAAATTTAATTTCAAATGGAAGGAAAAACATTATTTGTTATTCAAAATACATTTTTCATCATAATTTTTGCTTGAATAAAATTCTTGATAGTTTTATCTGAAACATATTTTAAGATGTTACAGTTATTTTCGCATTTTAAAATTACATTCAGGAAAAACAAAGTACTAACTTACTAAAGATTCCAAGGAAAATAAATAAATAACAAATAATTATAATTTCTTTAGTTAGCTTCGTTATGATAGAAAATGTACAAATTAAGTTTTTTCTAATTAATATGTTCTGACATCTTTCATAATGCATGTTAAATTACACACATACACATATATATGTATATTTGTATATTTTATACGCAAATATATTCATACATATATAGAGATCTTTCATTATTATTATTATGACAGATTGTTCTTTAATGTAAAAATGCACATTAAAGCAAAATTTTAATTAAAAATTCTGTCTGATAAATGATTTCCTTTAAACATTTTAGCTATTTTTTTATATTTAAATTGAATATTATATTTCAACATTCTAGTAAATGTATTGATCTAACTTTGTTCAGATTTCAAGCTAAAATTTAAATAATTACAAATTCCTTCATCATTCAACATTATTCTATACATCAACAAAGTATGAGAAATAAATATGTATATAATGTTTGGCAGACCTGCATTACTACTGCTATTCCTTAATCTATTGCATAATTAAAAGAATTCTTAGTTAATTTACTAAGTTTGCGAATATACAACTCAAGCTTTGCATAATTATTCAAATATATTTTGTAATTAAAAATACAAATTTCTCAGTAATTGGTACCGATTAAAAAATGTTTGTTCTGCATTTCAGAGCTTCATAAAGGATTGTATTTGTATAATAAATAGGGAAGGCGAGTACACTGCAGCCAGGTGAGTAGTGTAAAAAGGACAGTTCACCGACACGGTGGAGGGACGGAGGGACGATGAGGGTCTATGGTGGAGGCGCGCCTCCACCATAGACCCACCGTCCCTCCACCCTGTCGGTCAACGTGTCCTTTTTACACTACTTAGTCATCATCTTGGACGAGGGGGTGTTGCCACCGGAAGAATAGAAACTGTGTGTTGCCACCGGAAGAATAGAAACTTTGACTATCATCTTGGACGAGGGGGTGTTGCCACCGGAAGAATAGAAACTTTACGTTGCCACCGGAAGAATAGAAACTTTGGGTATCATCTTGGATGAGGTTTGGTGGGGCCATCTATCGGGGAGAATGGGAATTTTTTTCATAAATTTCGGGACTTAGTACTTTTTTCACAATTTTGGGGACTTCAAAATTTTTTCGAAGTTAGATTTATTTTCTTAAATTTTGGACTTAGTAATTTTTTCGAATTTTTTGCAGAGGGATTAGATAACGTCACGATCTTTTGGGACTTTAATATTTAGGTGTTGCCACCGGAAGAATAGAAACTTTTGAAGAGTTGTCATTCGGGGATTATAAATTGATTACAGAATTAAATAGAAATTTTCCTATGTATTTCAGTGAATTTGACAAAATAAAACAAAGGGTTGGTGAGTACTATATAATTAAAAACAGGGTATAGACATTAAAATTTAGATGTTGCCATTGGAAGAGTATAAATAATTTCCGGTGGGACTTAACATTTTTGACTGACTGAAATTAATTAACATCAGTAACAATTTATGAGTATTTTAGAAACTTAGCATTTTTAGAGATTAAAAATATATTCTGTTAAGATAATAAATAAGGAATTTAAATAGGAGTTCATACTTTTAGTGTTGTCATTGTAAATTGATATTTGGAAATTTTTACAGAATTTATAGAAACAAGATGATTCTAATACTGCATTCTAATTGGTTAATGAGTATACTTAGTATTTTAGAGCTTGAAATTTAGAAATTTTTACAGAATTAAATAGAAATTATCGTATTTTGAGGATAAGTGTCATCAGTGGATTAACACACAGATTTAAAAACAAAACAATAATAAATAATTTAAAACACATATTTTTCAATAATGAATGTCATACAATTATATGTATAATTAATTATTTTAAAACAAAAACGATACGCATAAATTTAAAAACAATAATAAATAATTTAAAACACATATTTTTTAATAATGAATATCATGTAATTATACGTATAATTAGTTATTTTAAAACGACATTATAAGCAATAAAGTTGTTTAAACTAAACTTTATACACATCATGACTTTATGTTAACACTAAATAAGTTTCACTTTTAAAATTTCTTTAAACTCTAACTTATAAATACTATTAATACAATCGTTAAAATTGAACGCTGAAACAAAGGTAGATGAATTTAACGAATGGTATAGACTTTGATCTTAATATCTGCGCATTACCATTCGGAGATTATAAATTTATTACAGAATAAATAGAAATTTGCCTATGTATTTCATGGAAATTGACAAAATAAAACAAAGGGTTCGTGAGTATTATATAATTAAAAACATTGAATGTGAATGGTATAGACTTTGATATTAAAATTTGGGTGTTACCATTGGAAGAGTATAAATAATTTATATGTTATAAATTAAACTGAATACAATAAAAATTATTTAAATTAAACTAAATATAATAAAAATTATATAAATTAAACTTTATATTCTCACTAAATAAGTTTCACACTTATTTAAACTCTAACTTACAATCGTTAAAAATTGAACACATGCACTTTAAAAAATGACTATCATATAAATTTAAAAAAAAAAATACTATCATATAATAATATTAATTAAAAAAATGCATACAAAGATATATAGTAAAGTTATAAATTTTAAAAAAATACTGTCATATGATAATATTAATTAAAAAAAAAAAAAAAAAAAAAAAAATTACTATTATATAATAATATAAATTAAAAAAATTACTTTCATATAATAATATAAATTAAAAAAATTACTTTCATATAATAATATTAATTAAAAAAATGCATACAAAAATATACAGTAAAGTTATAAAATAAATAAATAAATAAAAAATAAAATAAATAAAAATAAAAATAAAATAAAAATGACTATCCTATAATAATATTAATTTAAAAATACATACAATGTTTAAAATCAACAATTAAATTTTATATACATTATAATTAACTAAACTTTATGCTGTTACTATTAAATAAATTTATCTTAACACGAAAACTTTACATAAATTTTATAAGCAAAAAAGTTATAAGTACATGAATATGTTATTTAAATTAAACATTATATTGATACTACACAAATATTATTTAACATTTATTCGAGTTTAACGCTGTAATATAATTTAAACTATCTTAGTTGATTTAAATGAAACAGGTAAATACTTTTAAACTTGAACTAATAAAAATAAGTTCTTTTTATAAAATAATTGATATAAACTATAATAATAAAAAGGATTAGTTATATTTAAAAACTATCAGTTACTAAAAGTTATTTTATATTAAACATTTCGAAATAAATTGCATAAAAATTCAATGCATCATTTTAAATGAAAATAAACAGTTTCCTTAAAAAACAGATAATACGGAATATTCCATGAGTCAGTTATCACCTGCAACGGAAAACCCCTACAGCTGATGAATCATATGTTATATACGCTGGCGAGCCATGCCTATTAGTAATCCACACTATCTCATATAAAGATTAAGTTAAAATCATTAAAACAATACAGCGAATAATTTGGAAAATGCAATAATTTTTTCACAAAGCATATCATACAATGAGTTTAAACGATTATCACCTATCTATCACTTAAACGGTATTGAAATAAATATAAAAGTAAGTTATAGTTAAAAAATAAAAATTTCGTTTGTGAAAGGAGTTTTATATATTGCAAAAATTAGTTTTACTCAAATAATTTCTAAACATACACAAGTTAAATGGAAACTTTTCTAGGTTTCATTTAAGCAATAATTTTCCATGTGTGAAAGTAGTTTTATTTATGCAAAATTTAGTTTTATATAAACAAAAAAAATTTATAGTGTAACAATAAAAATAGTTTATAGTATAACAATAAAAAATTCCTTATAAGTAAATACCAATAAAAAATATTTTTTAAATTAATTTCTCTCTCTTCAATAAAACAATAAAAATTTCTTATATAACTTTCGTAAAGTTTTAATAAAATTTCTATTATAAACAAATTTTTTATGATATAAACAAATAATTTTATTAGAATATACATATTAAGTTTATTAAATTATCAAATAGTAATAATAAATTATGAAACTTACTTAAAATTGATGAAATTTCCCTTGGCGAAATGCAACCTTCATTCACACACAAATGCGAGAAACTGTTTATCGCCACACGTTGACTCATACAGATAAGAATGTTGATTCATGCTTATCTTAGTAGAATGTTGTTAGAGTTCTGTGTTTTCAGAGTAATATAAAATAGTTTATAGAGATCATTTATTTAATATCAGTTGTAAACTACATTTAAATAATGCAATAAGAGTTGAACTCTGCAATTAACCTATTAAAATATTGAAATTTTTTAAATTTTTTTATTTAATTTTACTTTTTTAATTATGCTAAGAAAATAATGAGATCAAAACAGAATTATTTTACGATAAGACATCCTTTTTCATTCAATAAAATGTAACTATAATTTTTAATGAAAGGTTTTAAAATCACTTAATAGGATAAAATTAAAAACAGAAATCTTATTATTTTTTCTAGTTATAAAACTAAGTAATAAACTATCTATAAATAATCATATAGCAAGCGAGATTTTTGTATAATAACTATATATTATTTTAATATAAACATTACATCGCAGGGTAAAATTTTCAACTTATTTATACGGAGTGAAGTAATAAAACTTAATCATTTGCATAACCGCTAAATTTTATAAGTTGGATGTATGATTTAAAATACTAAACAATAATCCTTGTGAGAGAATTGGGATAACACTTTCACAGAAAGAAATTGTCCTTTACAATAAGATTTGCTTAGAATGTCTAAGTGAAAATAACTTACCGTGTGGTCAGTGAGTCATGCAGTTGTATTCGAATTTATTGTTTTTAGTTAATGAAACTTCTAATGAAACAATTATTTTTTACTAGCATATAAATGTACATTTTTATATTATTCCTGTATATATAAAATTTTAAATAATTCATTAAGTGTTAAACTTTGCATTTAATCGATTAAATAAAGTTTTCCTAAAATATAAGTGTAATTTTTTAATGAATCGTTTTGAAATCACTTTAACTTTATAAGAAAAAACTAAAAAGAGGTTTTTAAATTACTTAATAGGTTAAAATTAAAAATCTTATTGTTTTTAGCAATTATTTTATCTAGTTATAAACTATATATTATTTTAATATACGCCTTATACTTAAGTCAGTTTTAGAGAAAAAATCCCAACGCGCAGGTTGATGAGTTGGAATATTCTATTATACTTAAAGAATCCAGGTACGGAAAAACCGAAATACAATACGCGGAAAAACAGGCAGGATTTTCGGTTAAAACTTCAAAGCAGTGGACGGTAAACATAACACACCGTGAAACAACCTACTCCCACGACAACCAAACTAAGAATGAAGGGAAACGTTGAGTTGTAACACCTTATCTACTAGAGATAAGAGGGAATTCCCCATGACTCACCCCTCGTTCGTTCATGTACAACATCTTACGAGAAACTTCGTGAAGGATGACTCATCGGTGACGAGTTTGAATAATATGCATAACCGCTAAATTGTATAAATGAGAATCTTTTAATGTGAGTATTATAGTAATGTTAAATTTATTTTATAATCGATAACTCATCAGCTTCACACCTTATATAAAACAATGGTATATTCAAAAGTGTTACCAAATTTTACTACACAATAAACATTCACATATGGATATTCCTAAGGTTTAAGACTATGCGAGGATCCTATAAGCGAAATGCCTGTGAGTCTTTCTAAGGAATCCTAATCTGTATTTAAGCAGGTTTTAGAGAAAACCAAGAAATACTCCAGTCGACTAGGTTGATGAAATGGATTCGAATCCAACACTTCCCCTTTTACCATAGAATCGTTCACTAATCACAAGGTTAATGAGTCATGCAGTTGTATTAAAACTTATTGATTACATGTCTAAACTTATACCATTAAATATTTAACTGTTGGTTCTATAAGTGGATTGCTCTGTGTGTGAGTCTTTGTAACTTATAGTTAAGCGAGTTTTAGTGAAAACCAAGAAAAACTACAAACGGGTAGATTGTTAAGTGGAATTCGAACCTAACATTAAACATAGAATCGTTTGTTCTTCTAAAATCCTTGTAACAACATGTTTATGGACTTTATAAGAAAATGCTTAATATGGTTTGCATGCGTTAGCTATATTAAACACTTAATTTTTAACATACATTAAGGTTAGTGGATGAGTGACAGGTAATTCATTTAAAACAAAAATATAATAACGATCGATTGAAACAAAGGGTTTGCAGTTTTAGAGAAAACCAAGAAAAAATCCAAACGGTAGGTTGATGAGTTGGAATATTCTATTATACTTAAAGAATCCAGGTACGGAAAAACTGAAATACAATACGCGGAAAAACAGGCGAGATTTTCGGCTAAAACTTCAAAGCAGTGCACGGTAAACATAACACACCGTAAAACAACCTACTCACACGACGGCCAAACTAAGAATGAAGGGAAACGTTGAGTTGTAACACCTTATCTACTAGAGATAAGGGGGAATTCCCGGAAAAGCTGAGTCACCCCCCCGTGGATCTTACGAGAAAGTTCGTGAAGGATGACTCATCGGTGACGAGTTTGAATAATTTGCATAACCGCTAAATGGTATAAGCGAGAATCTTTTAATGTGAGTATTATAGTAATGATAAATTTATTTCATAATCGATAACTCATCAGGTTCACACCTTATATAAAACAATACTATATTTAAAAGTTTTACTGTACAATAAATATTCACATATAGATATTCATAAGGTTTAAGATCGATTAAATAAACGAGAATCCTATAATCGAAATGCACGAGAGTCTTTCTAAGAAATCCTATTGCATATTTAAGCAGGTTTTAGAGAAAACCAAGAAATACTCCAATCGACTAGGTTGATGAAATGGATTCGAACCCAACACTTCCCCTTTTACCATAGAATCGTTCACTAATCACAAGGTTAATGACTCATGCAGTTGTATTGAAACTTATTGATTACAAGTCTAAACTTATACCATTAAATATTTAACTGTTGGTTCTATAAGTGGATTGCTCTGTGTGCGAGTCTTTGTAACTTATAGTTAAGCGAGTTTTAGTGAAAACCAAGGAAAACTACAAACGGCTTGATTGTTAAGTTGAATTCAAACCTAGCATTAAACATAGAATCGTTTGATCTTCTAAAATACTTGTAACAACATGTTTATGAACTTTATAAGAAAATGCTTAATAGGGTTTTCATGCGTTAGCTATATTAAACACTTAATTTTTAACATACATTAAGGTTAGTGGATGAGTGTCAGGTAATTCATTTAAAACAAAACTATAATAAGGGTTGATTGAAACAAAGGGTTTGAAGGTTATAATTATAGGATAAAACGTTATGTGTTTCGAAAACCCTTCATCAAGATTGCAACAACCGTTTCGAATGATACTCTCCCTTCATCAGATAGACTTAAACTTTTATTTTATCAGAATGAAAGAAAACGATAGACGATTTACACTTATTGAAATCCCAACTTATAAATAATTCGACTTTCACTAAAAATGCAAGTCGCATATACACTTTGAAACAATCAATAAATTTTATATTATCACAATACATTAAATAAGTTTCCCATTTAACATTCAAGATGAATTTATTTTTACATTAATTAAGAATTGAACACATATTAATTTTTAAAATGACTATTTTTTAAAAAGTTTTGAAACAGTTACTAAATTTTATAAGCTTTTACAATTAAATAAATTTAGCATATTATGAAAGTTTTACATCACTCGGTAAAATTTTATATAAGCAATAAAAGTGATACACATTATAATTATAAACTCATAAAATAAATTTCACACTTAACATTTAAACTCTAACCAATCAATCTTAAAGTAATTTTTTATCTTTTGTACATAATCATAAACCTTTCGTTTCTATTGTAAAGTGAAGTATGACTCATGCTTTAATTAAAATCTCTAATCAAAATTATAAGAAAGTAAAGTTTAGGAAATACCTATGTATTATAGGTAAATTAATACAGTATAAATATTCATGTTTTTCTGTTAAGTAAAAAAGTTATATAATTAATTTTACAGACTACTTAAATAATGTATAATTAAGTTTCAGAATTATTATTATTATTATTTTTTTTTTTTTTTCTTCTATAGTATGTATATATAAATTTTTAGTTAGAATGTTTTTATTAAAATACAATAATCAAAGTTTTGTACGATATTAATTTACATTGCATCGAAAACTTTAAATATATAGAAACAATTGTACATTTGGTTTTGTCTGAAGCATATATATAAATAATAAAATCTTATTCAGTTTAGTTTTTAAAACACTATAAAGATTTCAGACACACATATTTTTATCTTGTTTAAATAAAATTTTTAAAATGAAACAATATTAATGTTATAAAATAATACACTCAGCATGACTCACGGAGTGTGCTATTCCATCAAATTATTCCGCATACGTGTAATAACATGTCTGACTTAACTATATACTGAATTACCATTATTTCAGAAAAAGTTGGGACTTACCTTAAAACACATCCTACACCCTTGGCAGACTTGAAGAAAATGAATGATACGAGACATTCTTATCAGAGACGCCAGGTCACGAGGTTAGTGACGTCACGAATGATGTGATTGGCTACGCTCAGTCACGTGATCATGACGTCATCCTCTCATCAATGACGTCACCGATTGCTTATCTGCTACCACAACGCGCGGAAATGTCCAGTACGCAGTGAAAAATATTCAAAGTCTACGGGACATTACTCGAAACGATTCCATTGTCTTATACGGTAAATTGAAATATAACACGCGGAAAAAAGATCGACATATACCGGAGAAACTATGCATACTGCCCGATGAAACTAAGCCGCACAGCTAAGTAGATGCTACCAGGATGAGAGTCAAAATCCAACTGAATTCAAACAATATGACAAGGTCTATAAATCTCCCGTGTTGATTAGATGGTTTTGATGAATGGGTTTTCCCCCACACTTAAGCAGAATGGAGAAGTCATAGGTTTTTCCTCACCTATCTCTTGATTAAGTTTCTTAATTAAAATTATGCAAATTATATGTAAGTCTTTCAAATATCTCTTAATTACGTTTTCTAATTAAAATTATGTAAATTTTATGTAAATCTTTCATGTTTATCATATGCCCTCCTAGTTAAAGATTTAATAAACCTATCTTTTATACAACATAAATAAATTTAATAAGTATAATCTGTTTAATGACTCATCAAACGATGACTGATCATAAACATGTCTGAACATGAATCTAGTTGAACACTAATATTTTACTGAATAAGCGATAATTACTATATGGATCACAAAATATACGTTGTTGGAAATTAAGTAAACAACACTACTTGATGAAAAATTAAGTTTCTCATAAGTAAACAACAATAATAAAAATAACTTTTGGTTTGAATAATATAAAAAGCAATAATACAAAATCATATACAATAAAATGTTAGTGTTCAACTAGATTCATGTTCAGACATGTTTATGATGAGTCATCGTTTGATGAGTCATTAAACAGATTATACTTATTAAATTTATTTATGTTGTATAAAAGATAGGTTTATTAAATCTTTAACTAGGAGGGCATATGATAAACATGAAAGATTTACATAAAATTTACATAATTTTAATTAGAAAACGTAATTAAGAGATATTTGAAAGACTTACATATAATTTGCATAATTTTAATTAAGAAACTTAATCAAGAGATAGGTGAGGAAAAACCTATGACTTCTCCATTCTGCTTAAGTGTGGGGGAAAACCCATTCATCAAAACCATCTAATCAACACGGGAGATTTATAGACCTTGTCATATTGTTTGAATTCAGTTGGATTTTGACTCTCATCCTGGTAGCATCTACTTAGCTGTGCGGCTTAGTTTCATCGGGCAGTATGCATAGTTTCTCCGGTATATGTCGATCTTTTTTCCGCGTGTTATATTTCAATTTACCGTATAAGACAATGGAATCGTTTCGAGTAATGTCCCGTAGACTTTGAATATTTTTCACTGCGTACTGGACATTTCCGCGCGTTGTGGTAGCAGATAAGCAATCGGTGACGTCATTGATGAGAGGATGACGTCATGATCACGTGACTGAGCGTAGCCAATCACATCATTCGTGACGTCACTAACCTCGTGACCTGGCGTCTCTGATAAGAATGTCTCGTATCATTCATTTTCTTCAAGTCTGCCAAGGGTGTAGGATGTGTTTTAAGGTAAGTCCCAACTTTTTCTGAAATAATGGTAATTCAGTATATAGTTAAGTCAGACATGTTATTACACGTATGCGGAATAATTTGATGGAATAGCACACTCCGTGAGTCATGCTGAGTGTATTATTTTATAACATTAATATTGTTTCATTTTAAAAATTTTATTTAAACAAGATAAAAATATGTGTGTCTGAAATCTTTATAGTGTTTTAAAAACTAAACTGAATAAGATTTTATTATTTATATATATGCTTCAGACAAAACCAAATGTACAATTGTTTCTATATATTTAAAGTTTTCGATGCAATGTAAATTAATATCGTACAAAACTTTGATTATTGTATTTTAATAAAAACATTCTAACTAAAAATTTATATATACATACTATAGAAGAAAAAAAAAAAATAATAATAATAATTCTGAAACTTAATTATACATTATTTAAGTAGTCTGTAAAATTAATTATATAACTTTTTTACTTAACAGAAAAACATGAATATTTATACTGTATTAATTTACCTATAATACATAGGTATTTCCTAAACTTTACTTTCTTATAATTTTGATTAGAGATTTTAATTAAAGCATGAGTCATACTTCACTTTACAATAGAAACGAAAGGTTTATGATTATGTACAAAAGATAAAAAATTACTTTAAGATTGATTGGTTAGAGTTTAAATGTTAAGTGTGAAATTTATTTTATGAGTTTATAATTATAATGTGTATCACTTTTATTGCTTATATAAAATTTTACCGAGTGATGTAAAACTTTCATAATATGCTAAATTTATTTAATTGTAAAAGCTTATAAAATTTAGTAACTGTTTCAAAACTTTTTAAAAAATAGTCATTTTAAAAATTAATATGTGTTCAATTCTTAATTAATGTAAAAATAAATTCATCTTGAATGTTAAATGGGAAACTTATTTAATGTATTGTGATAATATAAAATTTATTGATTGTTTCAAAGTGTATATGCGACTTGCATTTTTAGTGAAAGTCGAATTATTTATAAGTTGGGATTTCAATAAGTGTAAATCGTCTATCGTTTTCTTTCATTCTGATAAAATAAAAGTTTAAGTCTATCTGATGAAGGGAGAGTATCATTCGAAACGGTTGTTGCAATCTTGATGAAGGGTTTTCGAAACACATAACGTTTTATCCTATAATTATAACCTTCAAACCCTTTGTTTCAATCAACCCTTATTATAGTTTTGTTTTAAATGAATTACCTGACACTCATCCACTAACCTTAATGTATGTTAAAAATTAAGTGTTTAATATAGCTAACGCATGAAAACCCTATTAAGCATTTTCTTATAAAGTTCATAAACATGTTGTTACAAGTATTTTAGAAGATCAAACGATTCTATGTTTAATGCTAGGTTTGAATTCAACTTAACAATCAACCCGTTTGTAGTTTTCCTTGGTTTTCACTAAAACTCGCTTAACTATAAGTTACAAAGACTCGCACACAGAGCAATCCACTTATAGAACCAACAGTTAAATATTTAATGGTATAAGTTTAGACTTGTAATCAATAAGTTTCAATACAACTGCATGAGTCATTAACCTTGTGATTAGTGAACGATTCTATGGTAAAAGGGGAAGTGTTGGGTTCGAATCCATTTCATCAACCTAGTCGATTGGAGTATTTCTTGGTTTTCTCTAAAACCTGCTTAAATATGCAATAGGATTTCTTAGAAAGACTCTCGTGCATTTCGATTATAGGATTCTCGTTTATTTAATCGATCTTAAACCTTATGAATATCTATATGTGAATATTTATTGTACAGTAAAACTTTTAAATATAGTATTGTTTTATATAAGGTGTGAACCTGATGAGTTATCGATTATGAAATAAATTTATCATTACTATAATACTCACATTAAAAGATTCTCGCTTATACCATTTAGCGGTTATGCAAATTATTCAAACTCGTCACCGATGAGTCATCCTTCACGAACTTTCTCGTAAGATCCACGGGGGGGGTGACTCAGCTTTTCCGGGAATTCCCCCTTATCTCTAGTAGATAAGGTGTTACAACTCAACGTTTCCCTTCATTCTTAGTTTGGCCGTCGTGTGAGTAGGTTGTTTTACGGTGTGTTATGTTTACCGTGCACTGCTTTGAAGTTTTAGCCGAAAATCTCGCCTGTTTTTCCGCGTATTGTATTTCAGTTTTTCCGTACCTGGATTCTTTAAGTATAATAGAATATTCCAACTCATCAACCTACCGTTTGGATTTTTTCTTGGTTTTCTCTAAAACTGCAAACCCTTTGTTTCAATCGATCGTTATTATATTTTTGTTTTAAATGAATTACCTGTCACTCATCCACTAACCTTAATGTATGTTAAAAATTAAGTGTTTAATATAGCTAACGCATGCAAACCATATTAAGCATTTTCTTATAAAGTCCATAAACATGTTGTTACAAGGATTTTAGAAGAACAAACGATTCTATGTTTAATGTTAGGTTCGAATTCCACTTAACAATCTACCCGTTTGTAGTTTTTCTTGGTTTTCACTAAAACTCGCTTAACTATAAGTTACAAAGACTCACACACAGAGCAATCCACTTATAGAACCAACAGTTAAATATTTAATGGTATAAGTTTAGACATGTAATCAATAAGTTTTAATACAACTGCATGACTCATTAACCTTGTGATTAGTGAACGATTCTATGGTAAAAGGGGAAGTGTTGGATTCGAATCCATTTCATCAACCTAGTCGACTGGAGTATTTCTTGGTTTTCTCTAAAACCTGCTTAAATACAGATTAGGATTCCTTAGAAAGACTCACAGGCATTTCGCTTATAGGATCCTCGCATAGTCTTAAACCTTAGGAATATCCATATGTGAATGTTTATTGTGTAGTAAAATTTGGTAACACTTTTGAATATACCATTGTTTTATATAAGGTGTGAAGCTGATGAGTTATCGATTATAAAATAAATTTAACATTACTATAATACTCACATTAAAAGATTCTCATTTATACAATTTAGCGGTTATGCATATTATTCAAACTCGTCACCGATGAGTCATCCTTCACGAAGTTTCTCGTAAGATGTTGTACATGAACGAACGAGGGGTGAGTCATGGGGAATTCCCTCTTATCTCTAGTAGATAAGGTGTTACAACTCAACGTTTCCCTTCATTCTTAGTTTGGTTGTCGTGGGAGTAGGTTGTTTCACGGTGTGTTATGTTTACCGTCCACTGCTTTGAAGTTTTAACCGAAAATCCTGCCTGTTTTTCCGCGTATTGTATTTCGGTTTTTCCGTACCTGGATTCTTTAAGTATAATAGAATATTCCAACTCATCAACCTGCGCGTTGGGATTTTTTCTCTAAAACTGACTTAAGTATAAGGCGTATATTAAAATAATATATAGTTTATAACTAGATAAAATAATTGCTAAAAACAATAAGATTTTTAATTTTAACCTATTAAGTAATTTAAAAACCTCTTTTTAGTTTTTTCTTATAAAGTTAAAGTGATTTCAAAACGATTCATTAAAAAATTACACTTATATTTTAGGAAAACTTTATTTAATCGATTAAATGCAAAGTTTAACACTTAATGAATTATTTAAAATTTTATATATACAGGAATAATATAAAAATGTACATTTATATGCTAGTAAAAAATAATTGTTTCATTAGAAGTTTCATTAACTAAAAACAATAAATTCGAATACAACTGCATGACTCACTGACCACACGGTAAGTTATTTTCACTTAGACATTCTAAGCAAATCTTATTGTAAAGGACAATTTCTTTCTGTGAAAGTGTTATCCCAATTCTCTCACAAGGATTATTGTTTAGTATTTTAAATCATACATCCAACTTATAAAATTTAGCGGTTATGCAAATGATTAAGTTTTATTACTTCACTCCGTATAAATAAGTTGAAAATTTTACCCTGCGATGTAATGTTTATATTAAAATAATATATAGTTATTATACAAAAATCTCGCTTGCTATATGATTATTTATAGATAGTTTATTACTTAGTTTTATAACTAGAAAAAATAATAAGATTTCTGTTTTTAATTTTATCCTATTAAGTGATTTTAAAACCTTTCATTAAAAATTATAGTTACATTTTATTGAATGAAAAAGGATGTCTTATCGTAAAATAATTCTGTTTTGATCTCATTATTTTCTTAGCATAATTAAAAAAGTAAAATTAAATAAAAAAATTTAAAAAATTTCAATATTTTAATAGGTTAATTGCAGAGTTCAACTCTTATTGCATTATTTAAATGTAGTTTACAACTGATATTAAATAAATGATCTCTATAAACTATTTTATATTACTCTGAAAACACAGAACTCTAACAACATTCTACTAAGATAAGCATGAATCAACATTCTTATCTGTATGAGTCAACGTGTGGCGATAAACAGTTTCTCGCATTTGTGTGTGAATGAAGGTTGCATTTCGCCAAGGGAAATTTCATCAATTTTAAGTAAGTTTCATAATTTATTATTACTATTTGATAATTTAATAAACTTAATATGTATATTCTAATAAAATTATTTGTTTATATCATAAAAAATTTGTTTATAATAGAAATTTTATTAAAACTTTACGAAAGTTATATAAGAAATTTTTATTGTTTTATTGAAGAGAGAGAAATTAATTTAAAAAATATTTTTTATTGGTATTTACTTATAAGGAATTTTTTATTGTTATACTATAAACTATTTTTATTGTTACACTATAAATTTTTTTTGTTTATATAAAACTAAATTTTGCATAAATAAAACTACTTTCACACATGGAAAATTATTGCTTAAATGAAACCTAGAAAAGTTTCCATTTAACTTGTGTATGTTTAGAAATTATTTGAGTAAAACTAATTTTTGCAATATATAAAACTCCTTTCACAAACGAAATTTTTATTTTTTAACTATAACTTACTTTTATATTTATTTCAATACCGTTTAAGTGATAGATAGGTGATAATCGTTTAAACTCATTGTATGATATGCTTTGTGAAAAAATTATTGCATTTTCCAAATTATTCGCTGTATTGTTTTAATGATTTTAACTTAATCTTTATATGAGATAGTGTGGATTACTAATAGGCATGGCTCGCCAGCGTATATAACATATGATTCATCAGCTGTAGGGGTTTTCCGTTGCAGGTGATAACTGACTCATGGAATATTCCGTATTATCTGTTTTTTAAGGAAACTGTTTATTTTCATTTAAAATGATGCATTGAATTTTTATGCAATTTATTTCGAAATGTTTAATATAAAATAACTTTTAGTAACTGATAGTTTTTAAATATAACTAATCCTTTTTATTATTATAGTTTATATCAATTATTTTATAAAAAGAACTTATTTTTATTAGTTCAAGTTTAAAAGTATTTACCTGTTTCATTTAAATCAACTAAGATAGTTTAAATTATATTACAGCGTTAAACTCGAATAAATGTTAAATAATATTTGTGTAGTATCAATATAATGTTTAATTTAAATAACATATTCATGTACTTATAACTTTTTTGCTTATAAAATTTATGTAAAGTTTTCGTGTTAAGATAAATTTATTTAATAGTAACAGCATAAAGTTTAGTTAATTATAATGTATATAAAATTTAATTGTTGATTTTAAACATTGTATGTATTTTTAAATTAATATTATTATAGGATAGTCATTTTTATTTTATTTTTATTTTTATTTATTTTATTTTTTATTTATTTATTTATTTTATAACTTTACTGTATATTTTTGTATGCATTTTTTTAATTAATATTATTATATGAAAGTAATTTTTTTAATTTATATTATTATATGAAAGTAATTTTTTTAATTTATATTATTATATAATAGTAATTTTTTTTTTTTTTTTTTTTTTTTTTTTAATTAATATTATCATATGACAGTATTTTTTTAAAATTTATAACTTTACTATATATCTTTGTATGCATTTTTTTAATTAATATTATTATATGATAGTATTTTTTTTTTTAAATTTATATGATAGTCATTTTTTAAAGTGCATGTGTTCAATTTTTAACGATTGTAAGTTAGAGTTTAAATAAGTGTGAAACTTATTTAGTGAGAATATAAAGTTTAATTTATATAATTTTTATTATATTTAGTTTAATTTAAATAATTTTTATTGTATTCAGTTTAATTTATAACATATAAATTATTTATACTCTTCCAATGGTAACACCCAAATTTTAATATCAAAGTCTATACCATTCACATTCAATGTTTTTAATTATATAATACTCACGAACCCTTTGTTTTATTTTGTCAATTTCCATGAAATACATAGGCAAATTTCTATTTATTCTGTAATAAATTTATAATCTCCGAATGGTAATGCGCAGATATTAAGATCAAAGTCTATACCATTCGTTAAATTCATCTACCTTTGTTTCAGCGTTCAATTTTAACGATTGTATTAATAGTATTTATAAGTTAGAGTTTAAAGAAATTTTAAAAGTGAAACTTATTTAGTGTTAACATAAAGTCATGATGTGTATAAAGTTTAGTTTAAACAACTTTATTGCTTATAATGTCGTTTTAAAATAACTAATTATACGTATAATTACATGATATTCATTATTAAAAAATATGTGTTTTAAATTATTTATTATTGTTTTTAAATTTATGCGTATCGTTTTTGTTTTAAAATAATTAATTATACATATAATTGTATGACATTCATTATTGAAAAATATGTGTTTTAAATTATTTATTATTGTTTTGTTTTTAAATCTGTGTGTTAATCCACTGATGACACTTATCCTCAAAATACGATAATTTCTATTTAATTCTGTAAAAATTTCTAAATTTCAAGCTCTAAAATACTAAGTATACTCATTAACCAATTAGAATGCAGTATTAGAATCATCTTGTTTCTATAAATTCTGTAAAAATTTCCAAATATCAATTTACAATGACAACACTAAAAGTATGAACTCCTATTTAAATTCCTTATTTATTATCTTAACAGAATATATTTTTAATCTCTAAAAATGCTAAGTTTCTAAAATACTCATAAATTGTTACTGATGTTAATTAATTTCAGTCAGTCAAAAATGTTAAGTCCCACCGGAAATTATTTATACTCTTCCAATGGCAACATCTAAATTTTAATGTCTATACCCTGTTTTTAATTATATAGTACTCACCAACCCTTTGTTTTATTTTGTCAAATTCACTGAAATACATAGGAAAATTTCTATTTAATTCTGTAATCAATTTATAATCCCCGAATGACAACTCTTCAAAAGTTTCTATTCTTCCGGTGGCAACACCTAAATATTAAAGTCCCAAAAGATCGTGACGTTATCTAATCCCTCTGCAAAAAATTCGAAAAAATTACTAAGTCCAAAATTTAAGAAAATAAATCTAACTTCGAAAAAATTTTGAAGTCCCCAAAATTGTGAAAAAAGTACTAAGTCCCGAAATTTATGAAAAAAATTCCCATTCTCCCCGATAGATGGCCCCACCAAACCTCATCCAAGATGATACCCAAAGTTTCTATTCTTCCGGTGGCAACGTAAAGTTTCTATTCTTCCGGTGGCAACACCCCCTCGTCCAAGATGATAGTCAAAGTTTCTATTCTTCCGGTGGCAACACACAGTTTCTATTCTTCCGGTGGCAACACCCCCTCGTCCAAGATGATGACTAAGTAGTGTAAAAAGGACACGTTGACCGACAGGGTGGAGGGACGGTGGGTCTATGGTGGAGGCGCGCCTCCACCATAGACCCTCATCGTCCCTCCGTCCCTCCACCGTGTCGGTGAACTGTCCTTTTTACACTACTCAGGTGTAAGCTTAAAAGTTCCCCCCCACCCCCCACCCCGCTCACACACACAAATCTTTGCTTTTGATGTATTATTAAATCCTTCTGCAAGATTCTGTCATAAAATCATGAATGCACACACACCCTTATCTTGAATAATACTCCGGGTACATAAAAGGAAATTTGTAGGATTTCATCAAAATCTAACTTTTCTCAATTTTTTATGAGATTCTGTAATTTTTCTGTGAAACAGTAATCAGAATTTTGATTTAATATTTTAATTATAAATTGAAGCATTTTAAAACAGTAATAATATTTGAATTTTAATTGAAACATATTTTTTCTCATCATCCTTTCCCTATATAATATTTATTTTATTTATTTTGATTAGTGTAATTGTAGATTTATAATTAGGTAAATATATTAACTGCAGTAATATTCAAACTAAAAATTTACATAGACCTGTATTTGAGGCCTGTCCTGGACCTCAGGCTGGATTCGGATTGAATTTTTAAATTTGATCTCCGGTTTAATATTACTTTGCATTTTTGGGCCGTGCAGGACTCGGGCTTAACTTTTTGTGCATTACACAGGCCGAAAATATTAGATGCTTGTCTGGAAAAAGATACAGGTTATTTAAGCTCAAAATAGCAAGTTTTCTATTAAAAATCATATGCATTTAGTTACTAGTTTACGCACATGAACAAATAAAGGAAATTAGCTACATTATTGTCTGTAGGGCTTTATGTTCTATGATCTGTGTGAATCTAGGTTCTTGGCTTTAACCCGCACAAACATACCCATTGATTCAACTGCAGTAATTGCTACTAGAATCATATTAAATGAAATAAGTCTTTTTTCTTACTTTACATGAAAAAAATTCTGTCCACAAAAGCATCAAATGTAAAAATTAATAAAAGTTTTAAATAATAAAATTGAACTGTGATTTATAAAACTATTTTCTTTTATAATTATGAACAAAAGTGATATTTTAAATGACCCCCCCCCCTCCCCCTTAAAAAAGAAAAAAAAAATGCCAAAAGTAAATAAGTAAATACATTTCTTTTCACATCGAAAAAAGAAAGAAAGACATTGAATTTTTTTTTTTTATTATTATTTAAATAAAATTGAGGAAAATATAACTCCCCCCCCCCAAAAAAAAAAGGAACAGCTGCAGTACATAATTTTTTGGCAAAACTTTAAATTCAGCACCACACTAGCCCGGATGTTTCTCGCCAAATTTTTGCTTACGCAATTGCGACATCTGTTTTAATGTATTGCCACAACGACAACAAAAATTTAAAAGCTGCCAATGGGCACCTATGTTAAAGTTATATTAAAGAAATTTTAAGAAATGGTTATAGTAACCGATGCTAGGGAATGAAACAGATGCTGCATGTTTTCCTGTGGAAGAATAGATTAAAAAATTACTATCGCATTAAAATATATTCTCTTTTGCGTAGAATTTTATAACTATTAGTCAGGAAGCAAAAACTTTTTTTTTTTCAATGAAAAGCTGAAAATTTAATTACTTGAATACATTTTTTACTGCAAAATTCTGTTAATCTTTTTACAATTTGCACTTTTTTAAATGAATATATTTTCTTGAAAATTATGCATTTCATAATATTTATATATATTTGCTTTTTTGAAATTTATTTCAGAAAGTTCTCTTGTAATATAGGGGAATTTAAAGGTGAGAACATCTTTTATTGAGTAAAGTTTGTAATGCTCCAAATTAGTAAAAAGAGTTTAAATTTTGTGAAGAATTCAGAAAAAGCTTCTAATTTTTGCCTTGAAAAATCCTTACCGCATTAATATATTTTAATGTTTGTAATGCTTTGTAATATTTTTTAAAACTTTTTTGTAGCAGAAAAATATTTTTCATTTCCGTTTAAAAACTTGTCATGCTTAAATCTTAGGGGGAAAAAAAAAAAAAAAAAAAAAAAAATTCTTGTTTTAAGGAACTTATTTGAAGAAATAAATTATAAAATATTTACTTTTTTCTTTCTACAGATTTTGTAAATTCATGAAAAAAAAAAAATAAAAAACAGCTTTATATTTAATTTTTTAGCTAAATTTTGCACTTTTCACTATGCCCTTTTATTGTAAGAAGCAATTTATCTATTTAACGCTTCTGAATTAAGTTCAGGGATTTTTTTCGTTTTCATCAAAAGTAAATTCTGCTGATAAGAATCTTGAGGTTTCAAGTATCAAAATATTGAAAAGAAACTTTCAAACAATCTATTTTATCAAAACAAAACACTCCGTCAACAAAACAGATTCTCGGAGATAACCGAAACCTGATTATTTACCCGGTCATATTCAAACATTTTGATTGGTTGATGCTGAAACATTTCGACTAAAAATCGAATCTTTAAGCTACTAGTTTTCGCTTATCTATATACGACCGGTCCGTGACGTCATCAATAGCGGTACTAGAAACGCGTTTGAGAAGAATCGCTCTGGGAGTGCTTTCCCCTTGCCTCTCGTTATCCCCCACAACTAGTAGCGCTCGCTTGAGTGAGGTCTCGCTAGTTTGCGGCGTTTGACAAGAATACAGGCGCTAGTCTGGTCGGAGAATAGATGCCCTGGTATGTTACTCACGCGACCTTCTCTTACCCTACATTTCAATAATATAAACACATATTGCACATTAAGAATCAAGAAAGCAAGTACTGTATATAAACCTATGCTAAAAAGAATGTAAAATAGGTTTAAGAAAAGATTTATTTTGCAAATAATTCTGTGTTGGGGAAAAATGTCCCATCTCAACCTTCCTGATTAATTATAATATGCTACATTTATAAACAAAATATATTCAAGTCTGTTATTAAATTTTAAAGTTTATTCTAAATTATTCAGACAACTTTTACCTAAACCAATATTTACAACTTATCAAACTTTCCAAGTAGCAAACTGATATGCATTTAAATAAATAACATTTGACTTTCCTGCTTTTTATGGAGTTATGTAAGTTATTCTGATAATAGACATTCACAAGGAGTTTAGACATATACAAAGGCAACAGACATACACATTTGATATTCTAGGTGATCCAAACTAAATACAGTGGTTTTGTCCCTGCTATACAAAATTAAATGACTGGAACACAATCAGATTTGATACCACAATCTCTGAAGTCTCCGGTTTTGATTAATTTAAAGATGTCGTTTGTATTAAATACAAAATATATTCAAGTCTGTTATTAAATTTAAAAGTTTATTCTAAATTATTCAGATAACTTTTACCCAATCCAATCTTTAAAACGTATCAAACTTTCCGAGGAGCAAACTGATATCCACTTAAATAAATAACATTTGACTTTCCTGTAATTATGCAATTATTTAAGTTATTCTGATAATAGACATTCACAAGGAGTTTAGACATTTACAACATACACATTTGATATTCTAAGTGATCCAAACTAAAATACAGTGTTTTTGTCCCTGCTATACAAAATTAAATGACTGGAACACAATCACATTTGATAGCACAGTCTCTGAAGTCTTCGGTTTTGATTAATTAAAAAATGTCATTTGTATTCTGGCTAATGGCGCTGCCATACAAGCAAATGTATTATACTCCTGCTCAAAAAGTTAGCAAGATTTGCAAACGATCAGTTTTTTTTTTTTTTTTTCAATTTGAAAACTTATCTCTCAATGAAATGTTTTTAAACATTGGGTATTTAAAAAACTGGGTCTTACTCCTTTTTTTCAGTGAAAATTGGTTTAAGACAACATTTAGGGGCACAGTAACAAATTGAGCAAAAATAATAATGTTTGTGACCACCCTGTATCAGTAAATGAACGAAATGATCTCTAACAGTAGGATATGGTAATATAGACTTAGTACAATTTGTTGATGCATTTGTGTAAAGATATACTCTTAAATAAAGAACATATAAGCGGTTATTTTAAAATTTAGAAAAAAAAAAAAAAAAAAAAGCAGCATGTTTTTTATTGCAGATACAGAATTTTAAAGAAAAATTATTCCTTCTTTTAGATAAATTGAAGAAACTTTAAAAAGTAATATACCGCAATCAGAATACGAATGTCTTAAATATCTCATGAAATATGAGCATTTTTATGAAAAGTGTTTATACTGCGCATGTGCGAATGATTAAAAAAAACCTTTGTTTTCTTTTTTTGCATAATTTGACAGCAAAATATCTTGTTTATTTTGTATTACAAGCATTGTCAAATATCATTGAAATTCGTAAAATTGTATGCAAAAAATGCGAGCAGCTTTTCAGTTATTGACCAAAGTTGATTTTCTTTCAGAGGTCGTACACACATTAACGTTTTCTTTACAAATCAACAGATAATTACAGAAATTACATAAATACACTTAATGTTTTAAATATGCCTATATAATAAGAAATGATAAGAGATGCGTCGTGAATATTGTAACAAGTTTTATTTTATGGCTTAGTTCATAAAAATTTGCTTAATTTCTTCGTATAATAATTAGTAAGTAAATAATCATGGATTGCTTTTAACTATAACAAAATTTAATAAAAATGAAGATTTATTTTATCTCATTTGTATTGTTAAACTTTAAATGAAAATATATAAAATATTTAACTTTATGTTGATATACAAAACTAAAATAATTTGGTGTGGCGCATTCATACTACTTTCTCTTATCTGACATTTGTTACAATTTAATTCGTAAGATATGATGTACTGTACCTGAATAATTTCTACTGTATTTTAGAAAAACTTCAAATAATTTTTAGAAAATGCTTTATTTGACAAAATTTCTTCGTGAAAAATGTATATTAGAATTAATGTCTGCGTTTATGATGCGTATTTACAAAACAGTGTTTGAACTTCCTGCTGCTACATATTCTTGAGATATGCTGATAAGAAACACGCAAAGAAATATACAAAACACACAGACCAATCGCTAAAAATGTAATTTTTGAATTCAGATGAACTCAAAACGTGCCCATATACCAAAATCTCAATTTTGAAAATTCGATCCAACCGCAATATATTTTGTATATTTTATGGATAGGAGAAAGTAAAAAACATATGGATAAATAATTTTTATAAAACATTTTTTTCTTTTTACTTTCTCTTACCCATAAGGTAGAGAAGTATTGTTTTTGGGTCAAATTTTCAAAATTGCATTTTTGTTTTATTTACATGCTTTGAGGTCCCCTGAATTAAAAAATCATGTCAGGTTGGTCTGTCTCTGTGTGTGTGTGTCTGTCTGTTATCAGCATATCTGAAAAACAAACTATAGCAGAACGTCTTTACCCAACTTAAAATTATATCTATCAACCTTTCAGAAACTCCCCACGTTCCCCCTGGGGGTCAAAAGACAAAAACACGTTTGTCCGGGTATTACTTGAGAACAGCCGGGCGGAATTCAACGGCGCTTCGCAGAAATTTAGGTTTTTACAGAACCTAAAATTGTATTTATCAACTTTTCAGAAATTCCCTCATGTTTCCCCCTGGGGGGCCAAAAGACAAAAATTGTTTGTCAGGGTATCACTTGAGAACGGCTGGACGGAATTCAAGGGCGCAATTTAGGTCTTTACCCAACTTAAAATTATATCTATCAACTTTTTCAAAATTACTCACCTTTCCCCCTGGGGGGAGGCAAAAGGCAAAAACACGTTTGTAAGCATAACTCGGCTCATAATTACTTCACAGTTAAGAAATTGCACAAAGGGAGATTAGACATGAGTACAAATAATACATTATCTGTGATTTAGGAATAGTCGATTTTTAAGTGAAGGAAGTGGGAAAATCAATTTTTGGCGGCAAATATTGAAAATTCCTGATTTTTGAGTAGAATTCTACCAAAAATTGAACAAAGGTATTGAAAAAAGGTTATGAAACATCCTTAGGATATTTCCAAAAACGCATTTTTGTTTTTTTATGGTGAGCATCGAAAACTGCGAATGTTTCTGAAAGGTATAAGAGAGCATACTTAAATTTGTTACGTTTTTGAAAGATTGTAAGCTTTTTGCAACATAATTAAAAAATTTTGTGCTATATGGGTATAGTATTAAATTTCAGGGTAAAAGAAAGTCGTGTGAGTGGCACACCATATTATCTAATAACATATTGATTTTTAATTAATTAAAAATTCGAAAACATCCAATGTAGGTATATAAAACTTTGATTTTTTATTCTTCTAGAAGTTCTGTTTTTTAGAATATAATAAAATTAATATCTTGTAATATCGAAAGAAAAATAGATAATAAAAAAAGAATTTTTTTTTATTTATTTGTTTGTTTCATGTAAATAATATCTTCATTTAACAAATCATAGGCCATTCAATGTTTGTTGGGGTTATCTCAGGAACTTGCGTGAATATGGATTATGACCACCTAAAATTGATCACCATGGAGGGCACGCCAATCAGACCAAGGTCCCTAGTGTAGGCAGTTGGTGCGAAATTTTACACCCAAAACAACAAACACTGTCAAAAAAAAGTCCCGTTTGCTGCAGTTCGCTGCCAGAAATTTTCTGTAATTCAGAAAAATACGTTCTATCAACGGAAAAATTATGTTGATCGAACGAATTTTTCTGAATTACAGAAAATTTCTGGCAGCAAATTACAGTAAACAGTACATTTTTTTTTTTTTTTTTTGACAGTGATTCTTGAGAAAATTTGAACATTTTATTAAAGGCCAAATTTTCTATTTAGCTATAACTAAATAAAGTAAATCTTAAATATTTAATTATTAATTATTAATTTAGGAAATTAAGCTCTTTTGAGGTTTAATGAATGAAATAATTTTTTTTTTACAATATTCACGACGCATTTACTATGCGTTCTTAAAACATTAAACGGATATCGTACTTTAGCGCAATTCTCTACTGACTTCATAAAAAAAAAACGTCAAAGTGCTAACGATACGTGAAAGAAAATCAATTTTGGTCAATAACTGAAAAAAGGATTACTTTTTTGAGTACAATTTTATGTATTTTAATGATATTTGACAATGCTTGTGACATAAGGTGAACAAGACATTTGGCTATCAAGTTATGCAAAAAAAAAGTTTTTTTTTTTTTTTTTTTTTTTCGCTCGCACATGCGCAGTGAAAATACTTTTCATAAAAATTCTCATATTTCATATTTAAGATATTTGTATTCTGATTGCGACTATTTTTTCAAAAACTATTTTTCAATTTATATAAAGGTAGAAATAATTGTCATTTATAACTCTGCATGTTATAAATAGAAAACTTTTTTAAAATATTAAAATAAATGCTTATATCTTCTTTTTTCAACATGATATCTTTATACAAATGCATCCACAAATTTTACTAAATCTATACTAACATATCTTACAGATCATTTCGTTCATTTAATTATACAGGGTGGTCAAACGCAGTATTGGTTTTGCTCAATTTGTTACCGGTCCCCTAAATGTTGTCTTAAACCATTCTTCACTGAAAAATATGTGGAGGACCCAGTTCCTTAAATATCGAATGTTTTAAAACATTTCATAGAAAGATAAGTTATTAAATTGAAAAAACTTATCTCTTGCAAACCTTACTAAACTTTTGAGCAGCAGTGTGTTTTTAAAAAGTTTCAGCAACTGAACTGCCACTTACTCTTGTTTACAACGCCATTAACTCAGAAATTAGACTTGTCACTTCACAAAATCTATGGGTAAGTACTGTATAATCTGACATAATCTATGATGGAAAGTTCAAAGCAAATAATTTTTGAGTTTTTATCTCCGAAAAACAATTTCTGTATATGAAATATTTTAGAAAAGAAAAATTTTAAAACATTCCCCAAGAAACTCCAGTTGAATAAAATAATTTTCAAATTCCGAGGTATTTGTTGCACGCGTGCTATTTCTACCATATGCATCTTTTGTTGCTTCTTGAACAATCATAAAGTCAATTTGTTTAGCTGCCTATATTTCGTCTGACACTGTCCAAACTACAATTTCTAGAATAAACAGTGTGGCAATCGCCCATAACCGTGATGTTAAAATGATGCTACAAAAACTAAGCTTACCCACATGTCGCTGTGATCGAAGCTATTGCTCAAATCGAAGACCTGATTGGCTTTTCCCAGTTTCGTCAGTTTAATCACGTGATCTAAGCATATAATTAACCAATAGGGGGTCTCGGTTTTGTTCTCGTGACACTAGCTTCGATTACAATGACATCTGGTGACAGGCTTAATTTTTTTAGTGCAATTTTATTCGCCGCTTTCCACACAGTTTATTCTAGACGCTGTAGTCCAAACTTCATCACAAATGTTGCCAGCTTTTACCAAATGGCGATCGTTTGTATTTTCAATAACACCTAAAGCAAACATCTTATCAGACAACATGATTTGATAACGTATAAAGCGTTGTTTTTTCTTTAGTAAAATAAGTAAATAAATAATACTTTCCCTGGTAAAGTGAATGTCACGATCACTTGAAACCCTCAATCAAATGTCACTTTACTCATTATTTAAATCGGTAAAATATGCTAAATACTAACCTTTTTATGGAAATAATCGACCTGCTGCTTTTTTTGCCCCTTGACGCATATTCAGCATTTAGCTTTATGTTCCTTGCTGATTTTGAGATTTTCCCACAATTGATTGAAAATATTTATGTTTTTCCTATATTGGATATGCAAATGCAAATATTACTTTTAACAATATTAGGTCTTTTCAGATTTTAATTTCATATCGTTTGTGAAAGTTAGAAGTTTAAATAGATAATCAGATCTTTAAATAATCTACATTGCATTATTATTATTATTATTATTATCATTATTAATTTCTGAAATTTGGAAATAGTACTAGAAAATGATATTTGTGTTGGGAAGACTGGGTTACAGTAGACGTAAGGGACAGCTGAGTACCCACATTGGAAGATTGAAATCTATTAATATCAACATCTCTTAGTTCATATGACGACTCATAGAAGTGCTTGTTGTATAAAAACAAAAAAGCACACAGAGAAAAGCCGGAATAACCATTTTATGTAACTTTTAAGTTTTTAATCACTCGAAATCGTTTTCCCATCATGGAATTTTATTAATTTAATTAAAACTGGACGAGTGAATGAAACATGGCTGCTAACGCTTTCGAAATTTTAGCATCACTATTTTTTAAGAAAATTGCTTGCTTTATCTGAAGACTGAAATTCTGTAATTAAATTAATATATATTCTTAATAATCTTCTCAATGTATTAAGAAAAACATAATTTTATCTGTGATTTTAAAGAAATAAAATAAACCTGAGAGATTGTTGCATAAAATATCAACATATATAGTTACGCTCATCAGTGCCTGACGTTGTCACGCTTTAGGTTTCTGTTTTCTAATTTTCATACTTTAGTTAATTTAAAAAAAATCTAATTGCCTGATCGATAAGCTGTTTAATCCAACGGATTCAGAAAAATCGCCCCTTTCATTTGGTATCTTATTTGTAGCGAATTTTTGATTAGATTTTTTTTAATTAATTAAAATATGAAAATAACAGCTTTAAAAAAGACGTTTAAATTTTTAATTGTTGCCATTTTTTTTTAGCATATGAAAAAAATTACGAATATAAAATAATGATAGTAATAAATTTAAATTTTAAATTTAACGAAAAGATAAATAAAGTGCGAAAATTTCGCACGGGCTTGCTAACAAATGAATTGTTTAAAGTGAAAAATAATCAATGGGCGCCTTAGGCGCCCTACAACTTACTAATATTAAATATTTGGTTTTTGTGCGAAATATGTTAACCTTAAAGGTTTAATATGACTATTTCATTATTTTCATTGATAACAGGTATATAAAATAAAACAAACTACTAATACATTTTTAACTTTTTAAACCATAAATCCGCTTATTCACCGATCAATGCATTTTCAAAAGAATCTTACCTTGACATTTCATGTTGTACAGATACTTTCCTTCTTCACAATAACAAGACCCATCATCTTTTGAACATTTTGCATCTTTAAAACAAGGATTAGGATCACAATAGTTCGCTAAAAGAAAAAGAAAAATACAAGTTACCATTTAAATAAACAACGTTAGCGAACCAAAACAAAAAAAATCTGTAGTGACCCCACTTTACTTTCAGAATATTAAATAATATAAATAAATTAGGATAAGTCATTATATAAACAAAAGAGTAAACTACAGTAGTGTGTTTGAATATTTTTCTTCAAATATTATGTCATTTAATTTAACACTGTTGCACTTCAAATAATACTGCTCTGAACGAAAATCGGCCTCAATACCATTCATGCAAATTTTTATGTAAAATGACCTCCTGAATCTGAATATGACGTTCATTTTGCTCCGTTATCCCCCCCCTTTATTTTTTTTTTGGGGGGGGGTCCCTCTATTTCAATCCCTATTTGAAAATTTTATGGCTATGAATTTTATTTGGATGTGGGGAGAGAATTATCTTAACTGTTAAATATCTTCTGAGAGGCTACAGAGGAGAATAGATCTAAAACATGAACAATTGAAAGAAGAAGGAAATTTAGGGGAGAATTCGTCACTGAAATAAGAAATTACATTTATTTATTTTATTATTCTATTCTTATTACTTATTATATCTTAATTTTTTTTTTTTTGCTGTTTTTAAGTGTTAAAATAATGCTTTTTCACACACCAAATCAAATTCATGGCTATAAAATTACCGAGTATTAATAAAAATTGGAGGAAGTGGTGGCGTCCCACGAAAACGGTGAGTGATTGGGTGAAATGGGGGTAAAATTCGGATTCTGGAGGTCATTTTACAGTCGGCTGCAAAATTATTCGAGCACTAGCAATAATCCTTGCCAAAAAAAAAGTACATTTAATACAGCTTTGTTAAATAAATCCTTGTCGAGTTATGTTCTTAATCAGTCTAAGAACATGATTCGACAAGGATTTACTTAGCAAAACAGTCTTAAGTGTACTTTTTAAATATAGGAATTATTGGCTAGTGCTCGAATAATTTTGCAGCCGACTGTACATAAGAACCAGAAAAAGTGGTATCAGGGATCGGATTGTTTTTTCCCTTCACCGCAGTGTAGTTTGATTTTATAGGTTATAATGATAAAGAATTTTTTGTTGTGTTCCTGTAAAAGAGCTATAAGTGCTAGACAGTTCGTTACCTATAACATACGTACCAACATTCAGCTCAATAAATCAAAGCGTTTAGACGTAGTTGTATTCAAAAACATACATTCACACCCATACAACACCATAAAAATAGCTAAAATGAAATCAGGAGTCTTCAAGACGTATAGAGGGACTAAAATTTCAAAGATAATTTTTGTAATTATTTCGATACTTTCCTTGCTAGTATGTTCCAAAAATAAAAAGGATAAGTTATCTGTAATTGAATGAAATACGCTGCAAAAAACAGTTATTTTTTGAGCCCTTATAGCATTTTCGCTGATTCTTATATAAAATGACCTACTGAATGCGAATAACCCTCATTTTGCCCAATCACTCACCACCGTTTTCTCGGGACATCACCCCCTCCCCCAACTTTTATCACTGTTGAGTATTTTTATGGCTATGAATTGGATTTGGGAAAAAGAATAAAATTATTTTAACACTTAAAAACAATAATAATTGATAATATAAAATAATAAAATGATGTATAATAATTGATAATTAAAATTGATTACTAAAATATAATAAATGTAATATTTAATTTCAGTGGCAAATCCTCCCCCTCCCCCTCTAAATTTTTCCCTTGCTGCAAATCTTCATATTTTAGAATTTTCCAACTCTGTAGCCCCATAGAAGATATTTAACAGTTAAAATAATCCTTCCCCTCCCTCAAAATCAAATTCCTAGGCATAAATTTACCGAAAAATGAAAATAGAGGGGCGTCCGTGAAATTCGGTGGATGATAAGGCAAAATGCGCGTCATATTCGAATTCAGGAGGTCATTTTACATAAGAATTTGTAAAAATCATGTTTGGGCCAATTTCCATGAAGAGCAGTCTTTAACTAAGTTATCTTTATCCAAGATTTTTATTAGTTTTTTAAGTACAGTCGGTAATAAAAGTCTCAGAACACTAGAAAAAATTCCTATGTAAAAAAAGTAAACTTAATACAGTTTTGTTAAATAAATCGTTGTCGAATCCTGTTTTTAGACTGACTAAGAACAGGATTCGACAAGGATTTATTTAACAAAACTGTATTAAGTGTACTTTTTTTACATAGGAATTTTTGCTAGCGTTTGGAGACTTTTATTACCGACTATAATACACCACAATCTCAAGGACGAATTTTTTTATGATTACAGTTCTTTCCTTACGTACATATGTACGGAATGAAAAAATAAAGCGAGTCATGTGACACTCGCACTAATTTCTCTTGGTCTACATTAATATAGCTATATCAGTACAATTTAAAGAAAGAATAGAGGAGTTCAATATTTGAACATTTACAAAGTACTCTAAATAACAGTTCAAAATTGTTTTATAAACAATTTATGGTTCTCTATCATACTACTCATGTGGGAAACTTAGGTATTCGTGAAAATTTTCGACTTTCGTTTTCTTACTTTTTACACGTTTTGAGGTGCGAGAAATCAGAAAAAATCAGAAAATTGTCATGGTGTTCGTTTGTAAAGTGTCAGTTAGTTAGTTGATTTGTTAGTTTATTAGCTTATGTAGACGTTATCTCAAAAACAAATGGTCGTAAAGTGATCGGACAAGACTTAAAATATGTCTTATGACATTGACAAGAATCCTATCTAATTTCAGCATTCTAATTTGAAAATTTCGTTGATTATTGAGAATTTACTATTTTCTAAATATGAGAGAAAACAAAAAAAAATTCGCATAAATGTGCATTATGAAGATATTGAAATAGATTTAAAGTACATGAGAGGAGGGTATTATGAAATACCATTTACCTTTCTAAAAATAACTTTACTTGTTTTTTAAAAAAATCCACAAAATCATGATGAGTACATAGTGGAATTATCTGTAATGAATTGTCAATGAAAAAAAATCCAAAAAAAAAAAAAAAAAAAAAAAAAAAAAAATTTTGTTGTTATAAAAAGTTTACTTTAAAAAAAAAAAGCTACAAATGGAGGTTAATATGAAATAGTCGGGTAATATGTAATAGGTGGTTTAAACTGTTTAAACCATAGAAAAACTAATTAGACTTCATAAAATCATCTTCAGAGAATTTTCTGTGACAGAAGAAACATTCGGCATCTTTATTTTCTGTTTCTTTAGTTGAATAAATTAAGTCAGTTTCAGATGATACTATGAAATACCTAGTATTCCATAATACCCGACACGCCATCTTTAAAAATGAATTTTTAAATTGATGGACAAAATATTTTCAGCTAAAAACCGACCAATGTATAACAAAATACAATTCTTTGAGCCTACATTATGCTTAACATTAATGTTCAAATCACATATGTATTAGTAAGTTTAAATGCTTGAAAACTTACCTGAAAAAACTTTTAAAAATCACAAAACATATTTTGTTCTATAGAGAATGGTACGAAAGCAACAAGCGGTTGCTTCTTACTGCATTGCTTCAGGGGAATCCTTCTTGAGTAATTTATAGTATTTTGAAGAGATAGCAGCTCTAGTCAGAGCCGAAACCTCGGTATTCCATATTTCCCGACTATTCCATAATAACCTCCACTCCTCTATTATTTAATGTACTGTCGGGACCATCCTCAACTATGAACAATCTATTTTGAAAACTTCGTGAATTATTGAAAATTTACGATTATCTCTTAACAGGAAAGAATAGGCAAAATTTCGCATAATCGTGTTTTATGAGGATAGTTCTTATCCTAAAAATGTTGGAGAATTTTTAATGTGTCCTTTATGAGAATAGCATGAATATAATTGATTCAAATTTGCATTATAGGTATTTTTGGGTTGGAAATACTATGGGCTACGGAATTGCTTGAAAACTAAAATATCATTTTTTCAGTTGTCTTATGATATCCACGCCTCTATGGGAGTCTTTGTGAGATGTTATAACCAATGTTGTTTCCTGCCACTATAAGATTGCTTCTACCTCCGAGTGTAGAGGGGTGAGTGAAGATATTTGGAGTTGAGTTTAAAGACACATAAAAATAAAAATAGAAAACTGCGAAAATTTTGCATGGGTTTGCTATTGTTAATAAATTACTAAACTTTTCGGATTTTTTCCCCAAAAAAATAAATAATGAGAACTTATGTATATATTTCTTAGAGCATTTAAATTCTCATTATCAGTTTGAAAAAAAAAATCTTGATATTTGTTATAAAAAATGATAATAAATTTCTAAAGGAAAATTAATGAATTAGTTATTTCTAGCAATTCATACTATAAGGAGATCTTAAACGTTCTGTGTTTTTTTCAATTACTTTATATACCAATAGTTTATGTATTTTCATTTTATAAATAATCTCTAAGAAAAAAAGAGAGTTAAATTGAACACGTGTCATTTGTTAAATATTTTAAAAACACTTTTAACACACGTAAATTTAAATTTAAATTTAATTAATTTTTTATTTATTTTTTTTATTAAATAAATTATTTTATTTATATAATAATTATATTTAAAAAGACATTAAAAAAAAATTTTAAATTTTTATTTGTTATTAAATTATAATTAAATACAATATAATATTTATTTAATAAATATATTTTTATTTTAATATATAATTAATAATTTATATATTTATAATATTTTTATAACAATTATAAAATAGGACTAAGAGGGGAACCCATCGGGGCTCCAAAAGTTTATTTATATATTACTTTATTAAACAAAAAGATATTATTAGCATTAATGAGGTCAAATTTAAATTTACGTGTGTTAAGAGTGTTTTTAATATATTTTCATTTTGTTAATAAAATATTAAATAAAAAAAAAAAAAATCAAACATTTAAATCACAAATGAATTATTTAATATAATGATCAAAACACATACTATTAATATAAATAAAATCTTTGGAAAAATTATTTGCAATAGGACGCCACCCGGAATAATGAAAAGAAGAATCTGACACGTTCCAGAGAGGATTCCGGTTCATGGATTTATATGAACCTATTTATTTATACTTACCTGTTTATTTATGAACTGATTTAAATAATATCACAGACATTTAAGAAATATAAAAAGTTCTTTAAAAATATTTAAAAGATATAAAAAGTTCAGTAGTTAATCTATATACATAAAGTTAATCTATATATATAATTGTCGGAAGGACACATCCGGACGAAAAACTCCTAATTTTGATTCGTCTAGATTTAACTACTTTGGGGATGAAAGTCGGCTATTTTTTTTTTAAAGTAAAAACTGATGATTTTTTTTACACATACTCCATAGATGTTATAGGGTAAGTGCACCAGTGATTGACACTTTTAGAGCAATCTCTGATGTTTTAATGTTCTAGTCATCAGAAAATATTTTTAGAAATCTTAAGTTAGTACATATGGTATGAAAGACATTCAGAACCACATTTGTGTTAAAATATATACATTTGATAACAATTATTTTTTTTAATGAAATTTATTTGACAACCACTCAATGTTCCAGTAATTGACACTGCCGGTTTTTCATTTTATCTGCAATTAGCACCCTATGTTCCAGTGTTTGACACTGCTAGTTACTCATTTCACCAGTTATTAGCACCCTATGCTAAAGTGTTTGACATATGTTAAAATTTTTAAATGTAAAATGTATGATTTTATTATTTTTCTTATTTATTAATTTTTTCAGTATAGATGCCAATTACTAGAGCATGCCAATCACTAGAGCACCTACCCTACTTTTTTAAAAGAGCTCTAAAAACTGTTCTTTTTTTTGTGGGGATACTATATACATCAAGTTATTAGATTTAAAGATATCACATTACAATATTTCACATAGCAATATCATTCAGTTGCTTTCGATGAAGGTCGACCATTTTTTTTTTAGTAAAAACTGATGAATTTTTAAAAAAAATACTGCATAGATGTTATACTTTTATAAAAGAGCTATAAAAACTGTTCGTTTCTTGTGAGGGCATTATATACATCAAGTTATTAGATTTAATGATATTACGTTGCAAAGTTTCACAACACCATATCATTCGATTGCTTTTATCTTAAAACTAGCAGGCTATAATGACCAGGCTTCGCTGGTCATTATTTTTAAATGAATCACTATAGTTAATGAATTCTCAAAATTACATCAATTTTTATCATGCGAAAAAAAAAGTGATTTGAAAAAATGTCTCAACGGGTCTCCACTGCCCTTGGAAGCGCAGGCAATTGTGCGCTACGCGCGCACATTTATGTTCAACGCTCTTTATGAATCACTGTATTATCGAAATGGAAAAACATAAATAAAAAAACAAAATAAATTTCTCCCATCAGTGGCCACCACTGCCTGCGGCTGCGCATACAGGTGCACAAGGCTCGCATGCTCCTTCACCTACCGTTCCCGCCCCTCCTAATTATTTTAGACTTTAAAAAATACTCGCAGTCGTTCTCTCGAGCTTTTAAACCTAAGAATACTAATTTCCAACATTTTATCTTAATTTCTTTATTTTTACCCCTGCGCCCGATCCCTTCCCACCCTTTGTAATAATTCTGTACTTTCGAAAATATCCGCAATCGATTTATCGGGCCTCAAAACCAAACAACACTAATTTTCAGCGCTGTAACTCTTATTTATATATTTTTGCCCATTTACCTCCCCTTCCCGTCTGTCCTAATAATTTTACAAATTCGAAAATATACGCAATTGATTTGTAGGTATCATAAACCTCCATGTACCAATTTAATAACTTTACAAATTCAAAAATATCCGCAATCGATTTGTAAGTATCAAAAACCTCTATGTACCGATTTTGATTGACCTAACTCTATTTTTATTTTTTTCCCTCCCGCCCCTCCTAATAACTTTACAAATTTGAAAATATCCGCAATCGATTTGTAGGTATCAAAAAACTTTATGTACCAATTTTGAATGGTCTAACTCTATTTTTATTATATTTTTTGCCCCCCCCCCCACACACACACACGTTTCTGACCCTCCTAATAACTTTACACTTTCAAAAATATCCTCATTTGACTTGCAGATCTCTAAAACCAATCTGTACCAATTTTGAACGGTCTAACTATATTTCTATTTTTTTACACCATAGCCACCCTTTCCCGCCCCACCTGGGACGAATTTCTAAAATTAAAAAAATTAATTTTTATGTATTTATGGGAGCTATATTTTAGAGCAAAAATATCTTGCATATATATTTTTTTCTGTTTGCAATATAAAGGATTATTTCAAATCACGTTTTGCCCCCTCTCCTCTCCTCTTGGGGGCTGAATTTCGAAAATTCCAGAAATTAGTTTTTAGGTATTTGTATTAGCTACATATTAGAGCAAAAATTTCACATATATCTGATTTTCTGTTTGAGATATATAGGAGTATGTGAAACCACGTTTTGCGCATGTGAAATCACGTTTTGCCCCCTTTCGCCGCTTGGGGAACGAACTTCTAAAATTCAAGTAATTTGTTTTTAGATAATTAAATTAGCTATAATTTAAAGCAAAAATTTTATGGATATCTGTTTTTTTTTTTCCTATGAGAGATGAAGGTTTTTGTGAAATCACATTTTGCCCCCTATTTTGCTTGGGGGGGGGGGCGAATTTCGCAAAATCGCTTCTTAGGGGGTGCTTACACGATATGCTCTATAATCTGACCCAATTTCGAGTCAGTGGTTCCAGTAGATTTTGCTGTGCGTTGATGAGTCAGTGAGTGAGTGAGTGGAAGTACTCTTTTATATGTATAGATAAGAGTCTAATATTAAACAAAAGACGATCAAATATTAAAGAATAATGAATAACTTTTTTTAAATGATCAGTTTTGAAGTTCTAAGAGCTGCAATTTTTGTAATTACAATGAACTTATTCCCCATATATAATCTATTAAATTTGTAAACAGTTTTTGATTCATTCTTGAGAATCCTTCACATAAGACCGTAGAGCATTGTTGCAAAACGAGTGAAAAGCGGAAGAAATATTTAATTTAATTTGATTTGTAATATCTTATTTTGACTTTTTGAACTTAAAAGGAATTTATAATTATGTTACAAAGCCCAAAATATGATATAAAAAATAAATAGCGATTCAGTTCTTTTGAAAATTCATTTAAATTTAGTGAGCAGCGAAGCGGGTGTAGACAGCTACTATATAATATGATGCTAGTCTCAAAACGCTAAATATAAAGTAAGTTAAGCATTATTTCTTCTTAAGGCTGTCTTTCAATTCAATATAACTTTTCTTTAAAATCAATAATTTGCAACGAATTTAATCGAGTTTTTTAGCTGAAAATTCAATTCACTCTTTTTATATATTTTATTTTATCTTTGTCAAAATGGTAAAGATTACATGGTTTTTCTTTAAAGCTTTTATATATTTTAATAATAAATAAATAAATAAATAACATGATTTATCATCTTACATGTGTTGGAAAATTCACAGCTCTCAAATTTTAGAATATGAATGTTAAGTAACCTGAAAAAATCATGTTAAAAATAAATTTTTAAAATTTTTATTAAATCTCTGATTTTTATTTGAATTTAAACACTTTTGGACTAGGAACTTATAATTACGTGTATCTGTAATATGATTATAATTACATATTATAACTGCATGTATCTATAACAGATTTTGATAACAGAAATAATACATAGAAAGAGGATAATTTAACATTTCCGTTATCAAGTGGTCAACACTCTAAAATGGTGATTTACATATATACAAAAAATAATGTGCAAATTTACAACATATTTTAAAGTGTAAAATGAAAAAAAAAACAAAAAAAAAACATAAGGTATACGAACTTACGTTTGCATTCTTCGTCTTTTGCTACTTTATACTTGCATTTGCATTCTCCTTTGTCACATATCTCGTGTTCACCGCAATCTTTTAGAAGACATTTGTCCACAATACCTAAGGGGAAAAAAATTTATGAATATTTTTCGCTTTCTAATTAAAAACATCAATTTAACCTTAAAATTAGTAACTTAGAAATACAGGGTTGACCAAAAGTCATGAAGGTATTGTAACTATGATTAACGTTTTATATACATTATTAGTTTCCATTGATATTTCACAGACCTGAGGTTTTTTACACTTCTGTTGTGAAACGTAATATTAGTTAAGTGTCCATCATTATGTGTCACACAGATATGAGCTCTGTATAGTACATCATTCATGACATAAGTCGAAATTTCTAATCTGCATGCCCGTATTATGCATGATGGTGTTGGTGTTAGGGATTAAGGCCGATTGACAACACTGGGGTCCTAGGCCTGAGGGGGAGTGCCTTCCGTGGAGGTCTTTCTAAGGGGTCCTAGCCCGTATTTACGCAATATTATGCATGAATATTGTCTTTAATGTAGTATATTGGCAAACGCGGTAATGGTAAATGGTGATTGCTAGTGAAATAGGATTGCGATTACACACATAAACTAGCCCTCTCTGCTTGACTAATTTATTTTGGGCTGTCTAAAATACAGTGCGTATGTAAACAAACCAAAAAAATTACAACAGTTCAAGGACAATATTCGTGCAGAAATAGGGGCAGTCGGACCAGAAATATTACAAGAAACACAAACAAAAACATTTATCTTGAAAATTAAAAGTAACTAACTTGCCAAATGTGGTAGACGTTTAAGCTGAATGTCTTCTCTACTCGTAAGAGCGCTTTCACACTTGCCGACACGACACCGATAAAACGTATTCGATTGTCGTTATCCGACATCCGTGCAGGCAAAATACAGTGCTATATACTACGTGCTTTCACACCCACCGATTTGAGGACGTATTTGTCGTCCCGATAAGCCGACATCTTTTGGCTGTCGTCGAACAACCAAGCTCCCCATAAAATTGTTCAGACAATTTTCTCTCATTCTCCGCCATGTTGGTTTTATAATCAACGTGAGAGTTTTTATATTTTCAGTATTTATTGAAGGAATGATATTTCAGTGCTGTGAGTGTATATAAAATGAACATGTTGATGGAATTGATTAAAGAAAAAGAAGGATAACTAAAAAATATCTCATTGGAGTTGAATTATGGAAGCAGATTGTCAAGTTTTCAGATGATGAACTCGGAAAGTAAAATTTCCTCGGAAGTGAAAAAGAACAGGTAATAATATTTTTGGGACTTTCTTTGTTAGAGTATAAATTAAAAGTGTATAATATAACATGGCATTAAATAAAACTGTGCATTTTATGTGCATTATATACAGTGCTTAATAGATTGTGTGTTACTGACATAAAAAATAGCTGTGCTCAGTTATTTCCGAATAAAAACGCGTGCTGTTTTATAACTTTGATAAACAAATGGAATTTTATTTAAATGGTTTAATAAACGCTCGTGTACTCTAATTTTCTAGATAACTATTATATACTATTATTCTAGATACTCTATTTATAAATGTTGAACTAAATTAATAGTATCAAGTTTAAAACTAAATTAATGCTCTCATTTTTTGTATATTTGTACCCAATATTAATAATGGAGATGGTTAAATTTTGGGTTAAGTTAAATTTCTGAAAGATTTTCTTCAATTATTACCTTTTTTCACGTATATTTTGAAATCCTCGACCTCTTTTATTTCTCTCAAATAAGTACCCTAATTATTTTGTTTTGTGTGTTATTATTTTTCGCAGAGATATAATTATACACCTAGTAGTCTATATATATCATATATGTAATGTTTTCAAATATATAAGTATACAAATAATAAATAATTTAAAAATTGTACCGCTCAAGTAATTTTTATTGACATCATGCATATTTAAATTATATCATTAATTCAAGAATATGCTTCGTTTTTATTTTGTAACTGACTTGGTTTTAACACTGCATATAATGCACACAAAATTTATAGTTTTAATTAATACTCTATTATATTATATACTTTTGATTTATACTTTAATAAAGGAATTTTCAAAAATATTATTACCTATTCTTTTTCACTACTATATAAATTTTGTTTTTGAGTTTATCATCTCAAAACTTGAAAATCTCTTCTCTTGATTCATCTCCAATCATTATATATATATATATATATATATAAAAGAAAAAAAAAAAGAAACATTCGGAAAGAGATAGCTTGCATAACATTTTTAGAAACTTTTTCTATTTAAAAAAAAACATAACTACACTTGTAAATTATATTTTTATCCTTTGGTTTGTGATAAAAATAATAAAGTCGCTTTTTGTACTAATTTTGACAATTTATTTGTTATCCATTGGAACTCTTCTAAAAAATATATAAACAAACAGAAAAAGATGAAGTAACTAAAAACGTTAATTTCTTGTTATTGATCAATAATTATAAGCAAGTAAACTCCTTCCAAATATTTTTAATGGGGGAGGGGGGGGGGACTGATTTTTCACCAGCTGTAATTTTACAGCTTTTTCTTATTATTATTATTATTCATAAAAGTAATAAAATGATTGAATACTAATTAAATTGTGATAGACATTGAAATGTTTTGAAAACACAGCTGATAAATTTATTCATACCTCCTCTAAGGAATCTCTAATTATGGGATGCTACTAATAAAAGGCAATTTTTTTTAAGATTAAAATTTCCATATTCTTTTATTATCTGAAGAAGATAGTTTTAGAAACTTTTCGAGTTTAAAAAAGCTAGCCATTTTTTAAAGAATTCAGATTTGACATAAAGAATGAAGCAGATTTATATTAATCTCTTTGATGGGTGTCACTTAAACAATAGTGGGGGAGGAGGGGAGATAAAGGTTATTGAAAGGGCTAAAAGTATGAGATCATTTGTGAAAAGAATTGAGAATTGTATGTATAATAGACATTGGATATAAATCTTCTGAAATTCAAAGTTGCAGTGAAATACAAGAAGGGGGAGGGGGCGGCTTACAAGCAAATGCAAGTTTTGTCTCAAAATGAGAATTTTCAATTTTCAGAAGAGGTGAAATTTTAATTGATTAATCTTTTTTTTTAAAAAAAAAAAAAAAAAAAAAAAAAAAAAAGCTTTTTTAGCTGGCTTTAGTATTTTACCCATTTTCTCAATGCTACATTAAAAGTTCATTTGAAAATCATTACTATGGGGAAAGAAAAGAAAAAAGATTGAAAGAGAGAGAGAGACAAAAAAAAAAAAGATTTTTATTTACTGTTTGCTTCAAATAAAATAACTTCTAAAGATGTTATTCTATAACATGTCTGTATTTTTGGTAAGCATACTTAAAAGTATATAAATTATTATATAAATTGCCAATACAGCAGAGTTTGTTGTCAATTTTATGTTGATAAATTATAATATAATATCAAACACACTTTTTAAGGCACTAAATATTATGCAAAAACGATTGATTAGTAACAATTAAGCTTATTAAGAAATGCAACCTCTGAATAAGGGACACCTCTATATAAAGGAAAAGTACCTGGTCCCAAAGCTGTCCCTTATTTAGAGGTAAGTGTGTATATAAAGCTTTATCAGAATTATAAGAAACAACTAGAAAAAAAAGTAAATCAATTGTATTTATATTAAAAAAAAAAAAAAAAAAAAAATCTAAGTTTGACAATCATAAAAATGTAGGTTAATTATTAATGAAATGTTTTAAAATTTAATGTTTTACCTTGAAACACACAGTCACCCCACCCTTTTTTTAAAGTTACTTAAAATAAAGGAGCAATGCTTCTTAAAAAAAATAATAATAATATTAATAATATTAATAATAATAATAATTGCGATTTAATAAATAAATTTTATGTATTTGTTAACAATATGAAAATGTGCAAATATTTTTCTAATTAATTTATTTAACAAATATATTTTGTATTTAAAAATGAACAATTATATTCCTATAATTCAAATGCACCAAGTGTCAAATTGTTTTAAAATTATAAATCGATTAGGTTGATAAAATTGCGTGAATTTATCTCATTTTTGGGGTCTGATGTCTCATTTATTAAACATTACCATGAAATTAAAAAAAAAAAAGAAAAGAAAAGAAAAATAAAAGAAAAAATAAATAAAAAAATAAATAAAGTAAAATATTAATTTTCTGTTGTCTTTAATATATTCGTTTTGTTATATAAATTTGATAATTATTTTTGATTAAAAACTTAAATTATCAATAAAACTTCCTTCACTAATATAAAAATAATTAAAATATTTCGCAGGATCTTCTGTAGTTTTCCAAAAGGCATGTAAAAATCATTTTCCACGTATCTTGATTTTATATCATGCATACAGCCAGTGAATTTCGTCCACCACCCCTTTTATTTATTATTTTTCTACGGCGATGCGATATGATAAATATGACAACCGCAATTTGATATACGGAGGAGCTATATTTGAATGCGTGCTAGCACAGCGCAATCTCGGAATGGAATGAAAAGGAAAATCCCCGTTTTGAAGGAACGGTATCGGTGTAGTGTGAAAGCAGTGTACTATCCGACACGATATTGTTCCAATCGCAGGGATGGAACACGGGCGCAGAATTCACACCGGAATTTGTTTAAGACATTTCTCTGCCTACAATATCGTTGATTTAACTAGTAGAAAATTTTGTTACGTTTATAGTGGTATGAGTTTTGCGCCCGTGTTTCATCCCTGCAATCGTTGCATTATTTATCAGCCGATTTAGTCGCTGTCGTGTCGGTCAGTGTGAAAGCGCTCTAATCCTTTCCGACATTTGTTTTTCTTTGACGCAAGACCGCTGGATGCAAAGGGTTTTGCAAATGAAGGCATTATTTTGTATTGCGCTGAGCCGCTTAATATTTTATTCGCTTCGGTCTCAATATTGGAAAAAAAGAAAAAAATAGTTCTAAATTCGAACACCAATATCTCTGCTCTGAAGTAACGTTTGCAGATATAAATTGGTAGGATTATCTATCTTCTTACAATTAACTACCTCTAAAGTTTGTTTGCGATCAGTGCGTTACAGTTCGTGAGTGTCCCAAGTTATTTTTCTAATTATAATTAACATTGATTAATTAAGTATTTGTAAATACCTTGACAGGCAGATGTTTGATAATTATAATATTGTTCATCTGGACACTTGCAATATCCGGCATTTGTAGCTTCATCGAGAGTGCAGTTGGCAGGTTTTTTGCAGGGATTGTTTGGATAACAGAAGGCGTCTGAAAGAAAAAAAAAAATACAAGCATTTAAATACTCTAAATACTGTAAATTTGTCAAAAAGTTCACAAGAAATGTAAAGCATGTTTTGTTGACTTGAAAACTTCATTTCAGATGGAGTGAAAAAAACATATTTTACAACATATTATGTTCTACTGTCATATCAAACTTCGTTTTATTTAAGAAAAAATAATTTGGTGTGTCACTCACACGATTTTCTCTTACCCTGAAATTTAATACTATAATCTAGACTGGGGATTGACGGTTAAAATAAAGAGTACTGTTATGTAAACCTATTTTAGAATAATTCAAATTAGGCTTCGGAACAGCTTTATTTGACAAATAATTCTGGGGGAGAGGGGGCTACCGCCCCCCTCAACCACTCACTTCTGTTCTACCTACATTTAACTAGAATTCAATTTTGTTGTTAAATTAAAAACTCCATTTTAAATTATTCAGACAACTTTCGCTCGCAACATTTCTGGAAACTTATCAATCTTGATCGAACTTTTCTTATTTGGATCAAAATTTGGATCGCCTGGAATTATTTGTTTTAAATTTACTCTAAGTAACACAGACAAAGATCAAGCATTACAAACTTGACTTCGGTATTCAGGAAGGCGCAAAACTTGTAAATATGTAAAAAAAACAAGCAATGAATATTTAGCTTAAAAAAATATGGTATTAATCATATAACCATGAGGAATTAATTACAATTCCTGAGCAGCTTTCCTGGACATGGTAAAATGTTATAGAAAAGCACTTCCACTAACAATAAAAAAGAATTTTATGGCTTAAGCATTGACAGCCCTGTATATCTTTTGAAGATTATGTACACAACACATGGTGCACATAAATATAATCCTATATTAATAATGCACGGCACAGCTTGAAATACACTTCCATCAATTTTCAAGTATTGTCGCACTATAATCTATTTCTTTTGAGTAGCCCTGTAAACGAACAGTGAATGATTCTCATAGTATATTCTACATGAGACATGTTTTTACGCATATAAAAAATATATATTCGTTTTATTTGGTTAAATTTTATTTTGTGCTTTTTAGTTACAAAAAAAGAAAAACTTCTTAAAAAAGAAAAAAAAAAAAAAAAAAAAAAAAAACTAATTAAAATTTCTTAGGATATTGTGCAGACAAAGGAAGGTTTCCTTTTATCAAATGAAATTTCTTTCTATTAATAATCTGCAAAAAAGTACTATATGGGCTTTCGAGGACCGAATCCGGGACCATTGCGTTATCAGCATGACGCTCTAATCAAAAGTCTAAGAACTGTTAAGAAAAATTATAGAACGTTCTAAAAAAATCTAACAAATACTTATACAAAAAGAATATTGCTCTCGAATGCTTTTTAAAATAGTCGGAATATTTAAAATTTTTCATCTTTTGCAAAAGTGAAATATTTAGTTTTTCTTTAAAATTTTCTTGTTGTTGAAATTTTTATGATTTTATAGTCTGTCTCTGCAAGAATAAATTTTTATTTTAGGCTATTTAGAGCTCCAATAAAAAACTTTCAGTGTTATTTTTATTTCTTTTCTTTTCTTTCTTTCTTTCTTTATATTTATATTTATATTTTCATTTTTACTGAAATTTTTATTTTGTGCGTTTTAGTAACTCAAAAAAAATTTCTTAAAAATCTATCAAAATTCCTTAGGATACTAGGTAGACAATGAAAGATTTTCTTTTATCAATTGACATCGTTTCTATTAATTATCAGTAAAAAAGTAACACATCGGCTTGCGAGGATCGAGGCCAAGGGCATCGTGTTATCACCATGAAGCTCTAACCAAATGTGCTAACGAGCGACGAAAAAAGTTGTTTAAATTTACATTAAAGTGGAGCCACCTACTTTTTCAGAGTGACACAAAGACACGATAATGAAAATCCAATTTCAATAAAAAGCTTCTATAAAAATATTTATTTATTTAACTTATATTTATTTTTTACTTATATTTATACGTTTATTGAAAACTTATATTTATTTTTTACTTAACTTTTTACTTTGTGCTGTTTAGTATCTAAAAAAAAAAAAAAAAAAAAAAAAAAAAAAACTTCTTAAAAAAACTCTTCAAATTTCTTAAAATACTGTGTTGACAGTGAAAATTTTTCTGTTTTCAACTGACACATTTACTATTAATTAACTGCAAAATTTAACGCATCGATCCTTCGGGGATGGAAATCACCATTATCGCATTAGCATCTTGACGCTCTAACCAACTGTACCAACAAACGACGATAAGAATCGCTGACATTTACTTTAACAGGGGTCGTACTCCCCTCCCTTTTTTCAGAACACTCTCAGGAAATAAAAAAAAATTAATTTATTGCTACCACTATTTTTATGTAATAATCTCTACCCTATATAACCATGCCACATTACTACAAATATATCCAGAAGTATTTCTTCATACAATTAGTGGTGGCAAAAGAGGTGGAAAATTCTTATCTTTGAGTGTGTCCTGAAAAAATGGCGAAGAGTACGATCCCTGTTTTAAAGTTGAGGTGCCTTGTTTATTAGCGTGACACGAAGACGCGATAATGAAGTCCAATTTCTATAAAAAGCTTCTAAAAAGCTTCTAAAACATTTATTTAATTATTTATTTTTACTTAAATTTTTGTTTTGTCCTTTTTAGTAACTAGATAAAAAGCTATTTAAAAAACTCTTCAAAAATTATTAGGATACTGTATACACAGCGAAATATTTCCTTTTATCAATTGACACCTTTTCTATTAATTGTTTGCAAACATTAACATGACGCTTTAAATAACTGAGCTATTCAGTGGCGGATCCAGAACTTGACTATTTTTTTTGGGGGGGGGGGCTGAGAATTTTCAAAATGTTATTTTAGACAAGTAAAAAATTTACAATTGCAATATTCAATGGTGAATGTCAGTGTTTTTTTTTTTTTTTTTTTTTTTTTTTGGGGGGGGGGGGGCTTCAGCCCCCTAGACCCCCCCCCCCCTGAAATCCGCCACTGGAGCTATTAACATTTTCGCGACCGCAAGTTTTTTGTCTTTTTGACGGTAAGGTCCGCCTGTAGGCGTTATTCTTCCAAGTTACAATATTTAAGAAGAACATTTTCTGTATTCACATTTATATTACAAATGGATAAAATTTATAATTATATTCTTTCTATTCAGAGTATTTGTATCCACATTATAGTTGATTGTACAAATATGTATACAGAGTATATTTTTAAGAAATAAATAACATACAAATTGCGAATGAAACGCCCACTGGTGAAGTTACAGATTTTCAAATGACGTGAGTCTACGTCAGCGGTCGAGAAAGTGTTGAAAAATACAATGAATTGCTTACTTTTTTTTTTTTTTTTTTTTTTTTTTAAGTGGAAGCGTCTTGTTTTTTAACGTGACAGAAAACGCGATGACAAATTCAATTTCATGTAATAATATATAATATGTATCTAAAGCTTCTAAAAACATTTATTTATGTATTTTATACTTGAAACTTTTTATTTTGAGGTTTTTTTTTTATTTTTTTTTTTTAATCTAAAATATTTTTTGTTCTAATAGCTTAAATATATATATATATTCATAAAACTCTTTAAAAATTCTTAAGATACTGTGTAGTCAACGTAAAATTTTCTTTTATGAACTGACACCTTTTCTACTATTTTTTTTTTTTTTTCCTTCAAATTATAACATCGCTTTCATATTATTCAATTATATTTTCGATAATTTTTAGATTTCGATAAATGTCTAACTATCAAAAAATGACACCGTAAAAATCCCAGATTGAGACTAATAGTCCTCAGACCTAAAAAAAAAAAAAAAAAAAAAAAAAAAAATTCCAAATTATTTAGAAAACTTTCACCCACATTACTCTTTTAAATATCTTAAACAAAAATTTAAAGTGGCATCCTCATATGATTTAAAAAATGCCAAATTTGAAGTTCCAGTAACTATTTGTTTTAAGTTATGCTCATAACAGTCCGCTACAAAAGCATACAGACCAACCGCTAAAAACTTGATTTTCGTTTCAGAGGACCCCAAAAATTATACTTGTAACAAAAGTTCAGCTAAATTCTACTCCAATTTTTAGGAGTTTGATTCAATAGAAAATAAGGCATTTTATTTATTTTGAATAGATTAGTATAAAATGTACACACACCACATAGTTTACTTAGGTTTAGCACACTAAGGAATAGTCATGGCATAGCTTAAGATGCACTCAGAGTTACTTTTATGTATGGCTATAATATATTCGAATCCTTTTGCCCAGAATATTTTTTATTCTAAAAGATTAGTAAATATTCAATATAAATTCAAGACCTTTATTTTTCTTCGATCATGGCAGAAAGCTTTTTCGCGAGAGGATCCCCTGCGTCAACGGTGCCTACTGCTTGTCGTGGATGGCGGCTGTTGATGTCTTGATCTTCACTTTTATTTTCGAACAGGTGACGCCACATTTTGCCAATCTCTGCCGATTCGTGTTCGTTAATGACGTATTTATTATGCTCGATTTCGATGCTGTCTCTAAAAAATGCATAGTTTTGGTTATTGTAGTTTGCGATTTTTGTAACTCTATTGAAATCTATGGGAGTCATAATATTGTAACAATCGCAGCTATCGTAGATCACAAGTCGAATCGTACACTCCGCAGCAAAAGTATCCGAGCACTAGTATCCGTATTAAAAAAGTACACTTAATACTGCTTTGTTAAATAAATCCTTATTGAGTCATGTTCTTAGTCTGTCTAAGAACATGATTGAACATGATCTAAGACAATGATCAATTACACATTTTTTAGAGAGAGCATCGAAATCGCGCATCATAAATACGTCATTAACGACCACGAAGCGGCAGAGATTGACAAAGTGTGGCGTCACCTGTTCGAAAATAAAAGTGAAGATCAAGACATCAATAGCCGCCATTCACGACAAGCAGTAGGCACCGTTGACGCAGGGGATCCCCTCGCAAAAAAGCTTTCTGCCATGAACAAAGAAAAATAAAGGTATTGAATTTATATTGAATATGAATTATAACTTCTTTTAAATAAGTTTTTATAAGATTAGTAAATGTTTCATGTCATATTCTATACGAAATATGCATTTGAACAGATAAAGAATCTATATAATATTTCTCTAACGTGTCCAGTTACGATTATATTTTGTAGAACCGATATGATAGTGACAATAAAATATGCGAGGGAAAAAAATAATACATAAGCAATATTTAAGCATGCGGAGTCAGTTCAGTAATCTAATTAAAAAAAAAAAAAAAAAAAAAGACGACATTTGTATAATGACATCATTTTTTATGGAAAAATTTATTTTTAAAAGTTGTATTTTTACAATTTTTGCAATCGTCATTTTAAACCTAGCAATACTTAAAGATATAAACAAAATATGAACTTTTGTCATAAATTGAAATAATAATAATAATAATAAAATGTATAATAATAATTAAAAAAAATTGTACCTGTTTTCAACAAAAAAATATGCCAAAATGAATAATTAAAAAAATATTAAAAAGCATCGCCAGAATGGCGTCAAAAACTTAAAAGTCGCCATACGGGATCTACAGTCGGCTGCAAAATTATTCGAGCACTAGCCAATAATTCCTATATTAAAAAAGTACACTTAAGACTGTTTTGTTAAATAAATCCTTGTCGAATCATGTTCTTAGACTGACTAAGAACATGACTCGGTAAGGATTTATTTAACAAAGCAGTATTAAGTGTACTTTTTTTATACAGGGATTAGTGCTAGTGCTCGAATAATTTTGCAGCCGACTGTATACTAAAGCTCTGTCCTGCCTGGGGAAATATAAAAACTGGTTCGTAAAACATGAATTTTATTTTGAAACTTCTCTTTGGGTAATTTTGGTTTTACTATCATTAGCAGCGTTTCATCCTACAAAAACTAATAATAATTTGTTTTCTGATGAATTAAAATTTATATTGTGTAATGGAATCTGTATAAGACTTACAAATTTCAAATTTTAAAGGTAAATCTATACATATAATGAAATAAAATGTTTGTGGGTGTGTCATTGTGTGTGTATGTCCAGAGCTTTTTAGGGAAACGGCTGATCGCAGAGCTACACACATTTGCATGGAGGTTCGTAATTATCTCTCCTGATGCACCTCGAAACCCGATTTTTGAATTTTTAATTAGTTTTCTTTTAATTAATTAAAATGTGAAATAATAAACTCCTAATTTTTGATAAATTAACCACTTAAATTTTATCCATAATTTACTTGTTGCCAAAAAAAAAAAAAAAAAAAAACGAGCTCATTTTTTTTTTTCGATAGAGAAAAAAAGTACATTTACTTAAACGTGAACAATAAAAAATTATATCATGCATCTCCCAAAAATTGACGTCATTATCACTTTAAAAATTTTACCCACATTGATAAAGTGCTAACATATTTTATAATGCTAATATGTTCTTCTTCTTCTTTTTCACTTTTATTTTTAAAGTACTGTTTGGGTTTTTTTTATATTTTTATTTTTAATGTCAAGTTGTTATTAAAAAAAAAAAAAACTGCCTATAACGTTACATTCAACTGCGTAGCGTTTTTTTTTTTTTTTTTTTTTAAACTCTATGAACCATATTTTTATTTTATCAGTTTCATTAATAGATCCTGCTGGGCGATTTTTTAAATTTTGGTGTTGAAGTACACCGAACGTTTTTCGACAAGAAATTTAATATAGCAACAGCAATTTTATTCTAAGTAGCGCATCAAAAAGAAAAAAAGATATTAAACCTAAATAGTAGTTACATAAATGATTTATTTTTATAGAAAGTTTATAGAAAAAATGCAGTTTTAAAAATAACAAATTTATTTCAGCAAGCACTATTTTAAACCTAAAAACCATTAAAAATATAAACAGAATATAAAGGATTCTTATATATAAACGAAAAGGTGTCTGATAAAAGTGTTAGCAAAATAGTCTTCCCTTTTTCATACAAAAGAAAAAAAATCCATTGCTAATATGGAGACAAAAATTCAAAAGCCGCCAATGGAGCGACATAATAAAGTTGTGTAGCGCGATAATGTTTACGTATTTATTTTTTTTTATATGTATACTAATCACTATGCTAATTTATCATCATACAAATAAATGAGCCTCTGTGTGTGACTGCACTTGCACGCTGTCGAACAGAAATATTTGAACAATTAAAATTAATATTAATATTTAAATAAATAAATAAAAAATATGTTTAATGAGAAATGTACATAACCATAAAAAGATTAGTTGTCTAAAATACGGCAGAAATAGCGCTTATAGCATATTGTTACAAGGGATTAAGACTTATTGTTACAAGGATTAAGTCTAAAATGTTCACAAAAATTCAAAACTCGCCAAGGAGAACTACATTAAGGCTGTACTATGATCAGATTTACAAACCATAAATTATAGTATGTAACCAAAAAAAAAAAAAAAAAATCGCATGCGACAGACGTAGCCGGTCATGGCATATTGTATTATTTTGGCGTGAAATTGCTGTCATTTTATGGTTGATCGGATAAACAAAATAAACATAGGAAAAAACGTAAAAGCAAATATTATGTGCACCACGTATAGTGTTATTCATATGTAACTGGGATTCAAATGTAAATGGGATGCTTCAATTTTTTGATACTATCTATTTCGAAACTGTCATTTAATAAGCACCTAAATGGAAACCCATTGGTAAACTATTGTCGCAGATAATAGGGAGAGGCGCCCGAGTTTCAGCGGATGACCAAAAAGCTGCCGAAGGCAGCAGGGACCTGAAGCGAGCCTTTGAGCAATTTCAGTATTTTATTTTATTTTATTATTATAAAGCTATATAGAAAAGAGTTTCTTTTAAATATAGTGACCAGCGTAGACGGCAAAGCTTGCTAGTAATAAAAAAGAAACAGCTAAAAATTCGCATGGGTTTGCTAGTAGATGTTTATTTCACTTTTATTTTTCTTTATTTTTCTTTTTTTTTTTTTCTTTTTTTTTTTTCTTTTTTTTTTTTGTTAATTTTAAAATTTTTATAACGTACTAATGAAAAATCATGGCTGTATATCGTATTTTAATATTTGAATGTTTTATATTAGAGCCATTTGCTTGATATAAAACGTATTACACAATATCCTCATATGATATAAGTTTAGAATACCATATTTAGATTCCCTGCTAATATCGATCACTTTTCATGCTAATAGCAGATAAGGAGACAAACATAGGCAGAAAGCCTTGTTTTTGGTAATTTAGGGGCCTCAAAATATGTATTTATGACAAATGAATCTATTTTCGAAAATTTGACCCCAAAACAATACTTTCTTTACCATATGCAAATAAGAGAAAGCAAAAATTTAGCAAACACAAAAGGGACCTATTATTATAGTATCAAAAATACATCATGATCCGATAAAAAAATTGTCATTTCGATGCCAGCGAATCGTAAACTTGCTGTGTCGAGTGTGTCCGCTGAATAGATATCCTTACTGAAACGTAAATTAATTATCGATCTGGTGACAGATACTTCGGACAATTTTAAGTATCAGCGATATTTCGATACATAATCGATGAAAATATATGCGAGTTTCGACATCGTCGACACGGAAGTAATATAAAAATGACGCTTAACAGATTTTTACCGATATCGTAAGGTTATCGTTTCAGATTTAATTTTCGATACATATAGTTGTAACTTGAGGAATCCCTTCAATTAAAAGGGTAGCCTTTAACTTTTGTAGTGATAAATGGCGGTATACAAATTGCTATGATATTTTACTACTGCATCAGCATATATAGTTACCCTCATCCGTGGCTGATTCTGTCCAACAAGATAGATAAATTAGAGTGCTGATTCAATGGATGAAGGATTAGCTTTCCGTGGTTCAAGATGAATCACGTGACATAAACCAATGGTTGCTATGTCTGGCTGTTTATCTCTTTTTTGCCGACTGTCCTCGAAAGACTTTAATTTATCTAACTACAGAATTATTTGAAATTGATATGATGATTTTAATAAATATGTGATATAACTTCAACACACAATTAAAAAACAACATACGATAAGGACACAAGTGACTTGAAAATAAAACTAAAAGCATGCGTATAAATCATTGAACGTAAACAAACAAAAGCTTTGGCAAGAACGGTTGGCTGGGTTTGCCCAGCGGCACCATTTACAATATTATCTCGAATTTTACGAAATATACTACCATGAATGCAAATAGTAAAAAAAAAATTGCAAATAGTAAAAAAAAAAATCAGCACATGATTTACTTCCATAGTCTTCGTCGAATAGTTAAAAGAAAAATAACAAATATTATGTATTAAAACATACAACATAAAACAATATTATAATTTACCTGTGAAAATTTACTGGTCAGCGCCTACCCATTTATTTTTATAACAAAATAAATTATTTTCGAAAGAGTTTCACAACTTTAAAAACTGCGTCCTTCCATAGAATGTTTGGAAATAAACTAGCTGTAACCAAGGAAACCACCGAATACGCAGGTGCAAGGGGAGCATGTCACATGACTCATCTTGAATCTTCTCAAGGGTTACTATTTATCACTCTACTTTATACAATGTATATCTCGTTGATTCTGTCACACTTTAGGCTGAAGAGTAGGCTAAAGCGATTTCCTTGGACTCTGTCTCCTAATTTTCTTACTTTAGTCAATTTTAAAAAATCTAATTGTCCAATCGATAAGCTGTTTAAACCAACGGATTCAGAAAAATTACGCCTTTCATTTAGTACCTTATTTGTAACGAATATATAATTAGATTTTTAAAATTAATTAAAATATGAAAATAAAAGATTTAAAATACATTTTAAAATTTCGATTGTTGCCATTTTTTTCAGCATAAAATGAAATATGCTTTTCCGTAAAAAAATAAAATAAAACAAAAATAAAAATAAATTTGCTCATGAATATGAAAAAAATGACGTCTGCAAAATAATAATTTTAAAGGTAACGAAGAGATAAACAAAGTGAGAAAACTTCGCACGGGCTTGATCCGCGTTTGTAATGATCGATAAATGGCGCTTTTTCAGTTTTTGTTGTTAGTAAATATTATAGCCATGTGTATTTATTATTGTTCTTTTTGTTATTCTACTTAATATTCGTACTATAATTTCTCCGCCATTACATCATGGAAAATTGATTGCTTTTGGAAAAAAATATTTCAGTTTATTCAAAGTTCGATCGGAAGTAGATTTTTAACTGAAGTTGAACAAATACTAGCTTCAAATCATCTGATTAATTCTTTACTTCCATTAGCCGAAGCAACTGAAATTTTAAATTTGTCATTTGGAAATAAATGGAAGCTTAATTCTGGATTTCTTGGTCCTTTGGAGTTACACTGGAGCACACAACAGTATGTGTTATCTTTTTTACCGGATTTATTCATTTTTATTCAATAAATATATGTGAAACTAAACATCGGCATGCAATGGCGGCTTAATCAAAGCCGAATTAAAGCATGTTTATTGTAATTTCCCCTTAGCCCACCAGAGGGCGAGCATTTCATTACAATCGCGGATAGCAAATGAATTAATTAAAGTAAGAGTGAGAAATGAATAATATAAAACGATTATTTTTCAACGGGCGCCTTAGTCGCCCTACAACAAATTAGTGTATTAATAGTTTCCTAGCTTAAAAACAAGTTTATTTACAAATATTTAGCGGTGACAACGGACAAAACCAAAGAAGAATAACGATACAATGCCGGTAACATTTCGATTTTTTAAATCTTATGTTAAAAACTTATATTATCTTTGATGTCAGAGTAATATCTTGCATCCGATGCGTTAGTGGTGCCTCGTAAATCAATCTGTCGGATACGTATCTGATAACATCCATTTGATACTTCGGTTGCACTGCGTAAAAAATATCATGTTTTTGATAAAGAACAGATATCACGTATGTGATATAACTTTATTTTTCATGAAACAGATATCTGAACATCTCATACAAATCTGATAACAAATCTGGTACATCTGATACCGGAATGAAATGCTTCTCAATATTCTGTGTTTGCTGGAAAGTAGAATACAATGTTTTTTGCATTTTTTGCGTGTTCGATGATAGGTGTATAATGGAAATTATGTATGTATTTTTCATTACTGACTTAGCCATTAATATAGAAATGTAATACTTACGTTTGCACTCATTTGCCTTTTCATCGTAATTCTGGCCATCTTTGCAATCACACGTAGCTTTTATAGAAGAAGTTTTGTCAAATATGCATTTTGCTCCTATTTTCTCACATTTCTCTTCAAGCTCCTTGCATCCAATTACGACACTGCAATCTTCACCTTCTAATCCGTCTTCACATTCGCATAATTTACTTTTACACGTTCTACGACCTTTGCCTGCGCAATCGCTGTCTTTATTACAAATAACTGGAAGAAAAAAAAAAGGAGAAAATACTATGATAAATAATCTAGTCACAAAGTTGAAAATTGTGCAGTTTTTATCGTTAATTTAATTTTTTAAATTGTCTTTTATTTTTAATTTTAATTTTAATTTTAATTTTATTTATTTATTTTTATTTATTTATTTATTTATTTATTTTTTTTTTTTGCATTTCCGATGCTACACACATGTATAAATATATTGATTAGGTACAGTTCAAATTTTGATTTAAATTAAATTACAGTTTTAGAACATTATTTTTCTCTTTTCAAAATATATTACGAAGATACAGAATATATACGATACAGTGTCATACAGAGAAATTTAGCTTAAAAAATATTTTTATTTATTTATTTTTCAATTTTCTCGATAGATTCTCTGGCACTTGTATTCCTTTTACAGGATAAACCCGAGTATACAAAATAAATTTAGTACCCAAACGATTCTTTAGCTTTGATGCTTGACTGTAATATTAAGTGCATGCAATTCTTAAATAAAAAATATATGTACATACATTTTTTATTTAGAAATAAAGAATAAGAGAAGGAAATTAAGCGAAAAAAAAAAATCATTAAATCAATGTGCCTAAATGAGCTAAAAAATAAATACGACAAAGTTCTTATGCTGACAATTTTAGTGCCAGAATATTACTTAAGTGCGACATAACGAAACTCTTAAATCTTGAGAACTTTTCACTAAACTTTTCACAGCATTTTAAAAGTTTCCTCCAGGAGAATGTTCTATTTCTATACACATTGTACATTATCTCTCTCCTCCAATTCTACCTAAATGCAACAAAAAATAGTGAAATAGCGATTGTAATTTTTTTAAACCTTTTAACATCAACTAACCAGTTTTTTCACGATCTTAAATATCTTTTACATACGTCCTAAGCTTAATTTGGAAAAGACGACATATTTTGATATATAGGTGTTTAAAAATATTTATCGCATTTAGACGTTCTTTTACTTCATAGACCTAACTGAATCAAATTATTTCTCATAAGGGCCCTCTTCACTCACCGCCGCCGGAAGCTGAAGCTAATGTTATTCTATGGGAAATTTTTCTTTACAAATAACTTATTGATTAATATATATTTTTAAATTCTGTTTTCACATTCTGAAAATTCTCAGCTATAAAACCGACGGACATTTTTTTTTTTTTTAAATTATTTTTTTAATTTTTTATATTTTATTTTGAAGCTGGAAAATACGAATTTTCAATATGTGAAATTTTTTCATTTCGCAATTTCAAAATAAAATATTAAAAATTGAAAAAATATATTTTTAAAAAAGGTCCGTCAATTTAACAGTTGGAAATTTTCTGAATGTGGAAAGAGAATTAAAAAATAAGTATTAGTTAATAAGTTATTTGTAAAGAAAATTTCCCCATAGAATAACATTGGCTCGGGCTTCCGGCGACGGTGAGTGAAGAGGGCCGTTAAATCTGGAGTTTATTTCACTAGATATATAAAGGTACGTTTACCCAATATTTATTTTCTTATGTTTAAAAGCAGATATTGTTTAAGACCGAAAATCGTTTAAAGGCAGAAATTGTGAATAACTGAATTTTATAGAATTTACTAGCAGACCCGGCCACGCGTTGCTGTGGCTAAGTTATACGTTGAATTATATGGCAGTAAACTGTTTAATACAGTCAAATTATTATTTACGAATAAAGACGAAAACGTTGTAGCCGATGTAAAAACCCACAGGATTAAGATTTGAACCTTAGGTCAAAATTTGGAAGCGATTGATAAAAATTTTCGTAGTGTTGATATTAAGCATAAATTAATTTTATTGTAGGGTCCTGTAAATTTTAACGGAGAAGTGATATATATTATTTCTAATGCTACTTAGGCTAAAATTGCTAAAATGACTAATATATAAATTAAATTCTATTAAAATAAAAGTATAAAAGAAGCAGACGATTTTAAAAATCAGTTTTTATGAATGAGTGAAATATAATATGTCTAACGCTATTTTGGATTAAAATGCTAAAAAGACTAATATGTAATTTTATTTTTATTAAAATTCTATTAAAATAAAAGTATTAAAGAAGCAGACGATTTTAAAATCAATTTTTATGGAGGAGTGAAATATAATATATGCTATAATGGATAATTTTACTATAAAATGACCTCATCATTTTAAATATTTTAAAGAGGGCAACAGCTGTAGTTATAAATAACAGCTGTAGTTATAGTAGTTAAAAAGGAAAACAATATGGCTAAACCAGAAAAATAAGTAAATTTGATAAATATTTTAAAACTTTAAAATAAGACATCTTATCAAATATTGGACATTTAAAGTAAATACATGTATCATTTCAGATAGAAAAAGATTTTGGAAAAGTTTAGTGTATTTTAACGAAGTGATGAGAAGGTTTTGAGTATGTTAAAATTTTAATAGTAAATTCAAGTTAATAAAGATGAGAAACATTGAGGATTAAGATAAGAATAATTATAAGATTAAAAAAAAAAAAAAAAAAAAAAACTTTTTATATACCATGCTTTTAAATTTTAATATACTAATAATATACTAATTAAAAGGAAAATGATAAATATTCTATCATAGTTTGAAGTCAAATTTGTTTCCAAATGTCTAAATAAAATATTTGATGTAAGATACTAATATGTTGCAGCGGAATAGATTTCATTTCTGGCATCCTTGGCGAAAAAAAAAAAGAATATCGCCAAATTATCTGGCGAAAATATTTAATTCCTTTCAAAAATCATGGTTATTGTAACAACTTATATTAAAAGAGTAATGAATAATATGAAACACTATTTCGTACAATACATACATCTGGCATGTATATTTTCGTGTTACGTTTTTGATCGCCAAATAAGAAAAAAAAAAAAAAAAAAAAGCCAAGGGCGACAGAGTTTTGAAATTTAAAATTAAAATTTTGTCAATTTGACAGCAAAATAACTCAATCTAACGCACGCAATAACTAATATATATCTATACCCAAACATAAGGATTAAAATCGGGAAATAAATTTCCTGATTTTTAATAATTTTTTACAAAAAATCCAATGGGCAATTGACATAGGAAATCTTTTTCTTGGCGGCACAGACAGTCAGTGAGTCACACTTCGCTTGCGTATAGAACTCATAGATATAGTATAGCATATATAGAATAGAGTGATCATTGGGGAGAAAAAAGTTATTCCTTTTCACTTGGGAAAAAACGACGTTTTTACCAAAATATGGTCGTCTTTCCCCGAGTGAATACATACTAATATTTTAGCAAATAAAATTTATGAATAATGTATTTGCTAAAGGTGAATGAAAAACTGCAGATACAGTTTCAAATTCATATTTCTTTCTTTCTTTTCTTTTCTTTTTTTTTCAATATCACTTAATGGCTGTTTCCAAAGCTTTTTTTTTTTTTTTTTTTTTTTTTTTTCGGCATCAAAAATCTTTGTACGATAACATGGGGATGAGAGATCTATATATATTACTATATCCATGATAGAACTACATTAGCACTTTAATAAAATCTTTAAATTGATTATGACGTCAATTTTCGTGAGATGCATAATTTAACTTTTTATAATTTTTTAACGCTCACGTTTGATTAAATGTATTTATTTTTATGTCGAAAGAAAATGAACTCGTATTTTTTTTTTTTTTTTTTGGCAACAATTAAATTAATGGAACTCCATAGAATAATAATAGAGAGCCTTTATTATTATTCTATGTGGAACTCACAGATATTTTGGAGCAACTTTAATAAAGGTCTATAATTAACAAATAATTGCAATAAAACAATATTGTGACAATAAATTGAGATAAAAACTATCCTATCTCTCAAGTTGGACCAAACTGCACACAGTGTGCAAAATTTCATTAAAATCGGTTCCTTAGTTTAGGAGTTTACCCCGGACAAACATCGTGACACGTAATTTATATATATATACAGATAGATCACCACGTAGAAAACAGAAATTTCCTCACTGTGACTATGAATTCGTTTCAGTTGGTGTTTATAGAAAGGTGGGAGGGGGGGGGGTTCAGAAATTACTCAGACGATTCAATTATGTGCATGCGCAAGTATAAAAATAATTGAATTTTTAATTCTAACAATATGTATTGTAGCACTATGCACAAAATATAACAGCATTATAATTATATTATCATGCTTATTAGATATTATTTATTATTTTTACTTACAAACTAGTAAAAATTGTGTATGACATTTGTTTTTTGTATCGAAGTCATAGATGGTAATGAAATGAAATGTTTATGTTTGAATTTTTAATGATTAAAACAAAAATAATATATATATATATATATATGTGTGTGTGTGTGTGTGTGTGTGTATTTAATTGCATTGGAAAATAGAAAATGTAAATTTGAAAATATTTTTGGCATTAATCAATCCAAGCGCATTATTATTATTATTATTTTCGATGAGATGGGGGAGGAAATTACCTGATTTTTTAACTCCAGTCACATTCATGTCTGATCTACGCAAACAGCGAAGAAACATGATCAATAAATTTTTTACATTTTTAATGTCTTAAATATTATTATTCTGTAAGCATCTAAATAGGTATTTTTTAAACATTGAAATCGAAATAATAATAAGTTAAGAAATACTACATTACTCTTTTAAGTAAAGATTATGCATAAGAAAGATTTTTCGTTTTGTTAAAGGATGAAAACTTATGTGCCACATTAGGAAAAAAAAAAAAAAAAAAAAAAAAAAAATTCAGTGTCTGTAAAGATAGAATGTCGCAATTAAATAACACTGCTAATAATTATGCCGGTACCAGGAAATAAGACTCAAATCGTGAAAAAGGGATAAATGTTTATACACTGTGAAAAAATATGTCCTATATGATGCCGGAAATTCTCTGTAATTTCAGAAAATACGTTCTGACAACGTAATTTTTGCGTAAATTTTTGGGTATTTTCTAAAATTACAGAGAATTTCTAGCAGCAAATAGGACATATTTTTTACAGTGTACAGTCGGTAACAAAAGTGTTCGAACACTAGCAAAAATTCCTATATAAAAAGTACACTTAATACTGTTTTGCTAAATAAATACTTGTCGAATCGTGTTCTTAGTCAGTCTAAAAACAGTGTTCGACAATGATTTATTTTGCAAAACTGTACTAAGCGTACTTTTTTTTACATAGGAATTTTTGCTAGTGTTCGGACACTTTTGTTACCGACTGTAGTTCAAAGGTATTCACCAGTTAGACCCATATAACTATTCAATAGAATATAGATATTCATTATGAGTTACGTAGGTAAATTCCTACCTGAAAACACGTCAACTAAAAATTATACTTTAATGAATGAAGAAAATATGTCCAAAATTTGAAATTAAAAAGATTTGATAATGACTAAAGACAACCATACCATTAGTCATGGTGATGGCCAATAATCTACCAAACATGATTTTCCGACTAATGATCAGTCAATAATGACCAACAAAAATTTATGCTAAATGCTAAATGTCCTTACAACACAAAATGTTAATGCGAGTGTAATGAAGGGCATAATACATAATATCCAGTATTGGAAATGTATCTGTGAAACTTCATCACAAGTTTTTAAATTTCAGAGTAAATTGGCTTAATTGGGAGATCCTAATGAATAGCACTATTACTGTCATAACGAGTTGTTTGAACAAACCTACGTTAAAGTTTAGTTTGGAATAATTGAATTTTTATTAATTGAGTTTTGGAAACCGATCTGTAGATCATACAGCCATAGGTGATGATCGGACGAATCATGGATTTGTACAACAATAATTTATTTTTGATAGACAGGCTGCTATTACAAACCAATAAAGAATGAAGGGCTTTTGAAAGGCAATAAAGAAGAAAGGATTATTACTTTTGTGGCATTGTCAGCTTTTTTCAGAGACTGAAATGTGACGAGACCACGTTAGTTTTTAATCTAAATAAACTCCTAAGTACTTATAGCATTGTTCGCAGGGTATTGCCTGATTATTTAAAAGGAAGTTAGTGGTGGTGTCGTTCTTTCTTTTTGTGAAAAATACGGCGACACTTTTTGAACTGTTCACCTTTATTCCTTATTTTCTTAAACCCGAGAGTAGTCGCGTCATTTCTTATAACGCTAGTAGTCGTGTGTCGGTCTTTTTGCCGCCGCCATTTAGTGTTGGGGGAAAGCCGAAAGAAAGCCAGTAGAGAAAGATGAAGTGCCTTTAATTCACGCGAAGTTTATCCCGCAAAACTCTAACCTGTCCGAAAAACCGGAAATGGGGAGAAATATGAATCAACGTTAGTGGTCGCGTCGCGGTCAAATAGACCGATTTCAGAAGTAAAATATTTTTAACTGCTCAAAAAATAACAGGAATGACTTGAAAACATACTATGTTAGAGGGCATCAACCCAAGGTCAGGTACACAGAGTTTTCCCACTTTATTTTTAAGGGGTGATTTGCTGGAGGCATTTATAAGCGATGGGCGGCAAAAAGACCGATATGCGACTACTAACTGTTTAACCAGATCGAATATTTATTTGAATAATTTTGGAGTACTTGAAACACAGCCTTTGGAGTGCGTTGTCTACAATAGATGGTATTGTCATCAGTGAAAGTCGCTGACTTCAGAAGTACGCGACAGGTCGTTGGTGTAAATGTTGAGGAGAAAAGGACCCATGAGCGATCCTTGAGGCACCGAACTTAGGATGGGTGGAGGAGTCAGAAAATGTATTTCCGACTTTAATGTAAAAAGTTCTATTGTTTGAATAATCGTAAATTATTTTGGTTAGTGGGTCAAGTAGACCACCGGAAATTAATATAAAGATAAAGCCAGCAAGTTAAACCTTGCCAAAAGCGTTTCGAAGAAGGCTTAACTGAACTGACTAATTGCTTTATCAATTTAGGCAATTTGAACATCTCATTTAGGTTTATATCATTCGAAGCATAAATTCCACAGGTACGTGTAAAAATATCTGTTAAACAGCATTTTATCAAAACGAGCATTTTTCAGATTTTCGTGTCTTTAAAATGTCTTTTAATTTTTAATTTCAGAATAAATGTTACAAAAAAAAAAAAAAAAAAAAAAAAAAGTTAAAATTCTATATAAAGATTCAAATAAATCTGTATCTCCATCTTAATTTCTGTTTTGAAACACAACAGATGTTTCGACATAGTACCAACCATTCTGATTTTTGGATAACAATATTTCTTTTTAGATATTTTTATCATACAAAAATTTTTACGTCTTCGGTAATTCCAGAACATGGATACGCAGCTATAGTGCGACGTTAAACCCATCCCATGTCTATCAATTTGAAACATGAAGGACATTGCAGTCACCGTTGATTTTATACCCACGAGCCCATAATTGCTAACTTTAGCACTTTTTGGTTGCTATAAAATTCCAATATTTCATTATTATTATTATTATTTAATCAGTGAAAACCCTCACAATTCACTAATTAAATAAAATAAATATTTCTATTAATTTTTTCCAGTAGCCAAAAGGTGGTGAGCTGGCAACTATGCACCAGCCACCATTAACATATACGACAATCCTCAGCCAGTTCGGGTATCGAATCCACAAGCTTCCAGTTATGAGATCGGTGTTCTGCTAACTAAGCAACCGCGAAATCAGAACAGAAAACACGATACCGAAATGAGTTACAAATCCTCGTTTGCGGGATAAATGAATAAATAAATAAAATTAGGAATTCTAACTTCTAAATTTTTAAATTATTTATTTTAATTTATAACTGTTTCCAAAAATATTTACGAGTTAATTTATTTTTCGACACGTAATAAAATATATTTTCACGCGAATAATAATATAAAAATTCTAGTACGGAGGACAGTTAGGATTTTTTTTTTTTTTTTAATTAAACATCGCTTTCAAATTATCCAATTATATTTTCAATAAATTTTCAATTTCGATAAATGTCCATCTATCATAAAACTGGTACCGTAAAAATCCGTAGATTGAGACTAATAGTCCTCTGTTTTAATAAAATAAGTATCTTTTTCTTTGCGCACCGGTGTTTAATAAAGCTGATGAGGTATTTACGAGAAATATTGTTGGAAAGTATTTGTAATGTTGCTTTTATATTAACTGACGACCACATTTGACACCGGCATGGTGATTATGTATTTAATTTTTTATATGTATGCTCCAACCTTGCTCGCTTAAAAATGTTCATCTGAAGCATAATCTTTCCTGTCGTATGTCAAGTAGCAACAAAGATGCATCTAAGTAACTATAAAATCAATTTTTTTATATTCTGACTTATTTCCAAATAATTTTGTCATCAGGAGCTCTAATGCGACATTAATCAATACATACCATTAATAAATTTCTTGCATTTTAAAATATACAAAATATGCTGGAAAACTGAAGTAGCCGCGGTAGCCCAGACGGTAGAGCGCCGGCCTCGTAATTGGAAGATTGCGGGTTCGGTACGCGAGCCGGCTAAAGACCTTCGTGTACACTTATGGTGGCTGGTGCACGTAAAATCTGTCGTGGCCGCAATGTCCTCCATGTTCCCTTCAAAAATTATACCTTTTGGGGTCACTGAAGCGGAAGAGCCATTCCTTCCGTGGAGGATCAAACTTGTGATGACATGTCTCCGGACCACCTCTAGGGGTGTGTCCCAGACCGTCGCCAATTGCCCATCTGCGCAGCACTAGTGAGACGTAAAACCCAACCAACCAACCGAAGTACCCGTGTTATCCACTCCGCATAGGATTAATAAAATTGTGATATATTTCTAGTCTACCTAAGAATGAATTTCAGGTCATTATCAGTAACCCAATAGATATCTCTAGGTGCAACGTTAATCAACCCAATGAACCCACAACATTTCCCAGCATTTTTGGTTGGTTGGTTAGTTGGCTTTAACGCCGCACCAACCAACTGCGCTGTGGGTAATTGGTGACGGTCCGGTACGCACCCCTAAGGATAGTCCAGAGACATGCGATCAAAATTTTGATCCTCCACAGAGGGGATCCCTGAATATTGAAATGTATATATCGAATAGTGTATCTATCGCATTTTAAAATGTATATATCGAATCATAATATATATATATATATATATATATATATTAATTTCTCAAGCCAAATATATTTTACACAGTTGTTTCAAATTAATCTTATTCGAAAATCAAAAAGAATAATTTTAACAAAAGATATTGAGTTTAAATTATTTTGCTAATTAAATTGCTCGGCATTAAAATTGCCTCTGACACCACTTCAGTATATTCTTATGTAAAATGACCTCCTGAATCCGAATATGAAGCCCATTTTGCCCTATCACCCACCGTTTTTTAGGAATGCCCCCCCCCCCTATTTTTATAATTTCTCTGTGATTTTTTTAGCTATAAATTTTATTACTTTCCGAACACTATAGTGAGGAAAGTATTGTAATCATGTCAAAAATCCGAATTCGAGATTTTGATGTTTCTATACGTTTTGAGGTCCCCTGAGTCCGTTTTCACTATTTTTACGATGATATATGTATGTGTGTGTGTATGTGTGTATGTGTGTATGTGTGTATGTCTGTGAACACGCTAGCGTCTAAAGGCTTTGTTCGATTAACCTGAAAGTTGGTACGTATATTGTAAGTCACCATAGCACGAACCCTATATATTTTGGTGAATCTAGCACTTATAGTTTTTTTACAGGGACACAAAGAAAAATTCTTTATCATTATGGCCTATGGGACCAAAATCTTAAAAGTGCGATAGCATCTAAACGCCTTATTCAATTGAGCAAAAATTTTATACCCATATTATAGGTCACAGATACTCAATCTGTATAGATTTTGGAGAATCTAGCACGTATAGTTTTTTTACAGGGACACAAAGAAAAATTCTTTATCATTAAGGCCAATGGGGCCAAATTTTTAAAAGTGTGATAGCGTCTAAACGCCTTATTAATCTGAGCAAAAAAATTGTACACATGTTATAGGTCGCATTTGCACCAACTGTATAGATTTTGGTGAATGTAGCACTACAGTTTTTTTACAGGGACACAAAGAAAAATTCTTTATCATTATGGCCTATGAGACCAAATTTTTAAAAGTGCGATAGCATCTAAACGCCTTATTCAATTGAGCTGAAAATTTGTATGAATATTATAAATCACTGTTGCACTAACTATAAGCATTTTGGTGAATCTAGCATCTATAGATTTTTACAGGGACAAAACGAAAAATTCTTTATCATTATGATCTAAGGGCTCAAAGTTCAGTAGCGTTAAATAAAACCTCGTGTGATATATGGAGAAAAAAACACTCTATTATGGTTTTCTCTCTTTTGTTTGTTTAGCAATTCCTCTTTCTTTATTTTATCTACAAAACTGTTAGTTACTCAATGTTCGGAAAGTCGAGTGGAGTCACTCCAGATTTTTTTTAGGAGGGGTGAGGAATATTTTAACCGTTAAATATCTTCTGAGGGGCTACAGAGTTGGAAAATTCTAAAACATGGACATTTGTGACAAGGGAAAAATTTTGGGGAGATTTGCCACTGAAATTATGCATTACATATATTATATTTTTTTAATATGTTATTAATGCTATTTTTTAAACTTCATACATATTTTTTGCTTTAGGTGTTAAAGGAATTATTTTTCATTTTTCAAATCAAATTCATGATCATAAAATTATCGAACAGGGAAAGGAATTGAGGGAAAGGGTGGTGTTTCTAGAAAATGGTGGTGATTGGACAAAATGGGAGTCATATTCGGATTCAGGAGGTCATTTTATATAAGAATCAGTAACAATGGTATCAGACCTCAATTTTTTTTTTTTTTTTTTTTTTTCGCAGAGCAGTGTTATTTTGCAATCTTTTGTGATAGAAAAAGTCCATCATTATTTTACATGATTAATGAAATAATATCCTGATATGAATCTTTCATTTAGTTTAAGGGGGAAAAGAATTAGAAATATCATAATTTTTGTTTTCTTTTTATTTCTTTTTAAAAATTGCTTCTCTTTTTCGCTTTCATATATATATAAAGTAAGTGCTTTTTCTTCCTTTTATCTTGAGAAGAAAAGAGAAAAAGAAACCGAAGCCTATATTAAGTAATAGACAGAATATTCTGCATAAAACAGAATTACATTTAGAATGACAAGTCTTTTGTTAAATATTTTCTACCATACAAAAACGTGTAGCAAATGTGGTACATTTCTTAGCAACAGTAACTACATTTATTTTAAAAATTTCTTTCACATATTTTAACTCAAATTTAATTTTTTTCACACTTTTTTTTTTTTTTTTTTTTTTTTTTTTTTTTTTTTTTAAATTTTAATTGTGTTTCTTAAACTCGTTCTAAATATATTTTAAACTTGCTGCCAAAAAAAAAAAAAAAAAAAAAAAAAATGTGCGGTTGAAGAGAGAAGATGTTTTTCTCCACTTCAAAAGAAATGTTAAATGTCCTTTGTCTTTTTTCGTGTAAATAAATGGTGTGATAGTATTATATGGCTTGCAATCTCTTTCCCCATACATGTACGAAATTTATTTTAAGTTAATGCTTACTCACTCATATTACTAAATGACAAACACCCCATACTTACGTTTACATTGGTTTGCATTTCTATCATACTTGTGGTTCTCAGGACAGTTGCATTTACCCTTTCCGATATTCTCTCCATCAAATACACACTCGAGTCTTATGCTTGTGCAATTTTCTTTTAGATCATTACATCCAATTACATCAGAGCATTCATCGCCTGTATATCCAGGTTCACACTCACATAATTTATTTCTACATTTTCTTTTTCCTTCGCATTCATCGTCTTTTGTGCAAGGAACTGAAAATGATAGAGAAAAAAAATATAATAATTCATTATGCTCAAAATTAACTACTCTAATTATTATAATTATTATTTTTACATTATATTTAAAAAGAAAATAGTGGATTCGTAAAAATTTTTGACTTCTAAATTTTTAATGAATTTACACATTTTCAGATGCCTTGAATACGATTTGTCCCATTTTTAGAAAATGACTATTTGCCCGTATATCTGTGTGTTGCCGAATTTTGTGGGCTCTATATCACAAGAAAAGATGCATGGAATTCTGCAAAATTTTATAGTATTCTGGTCATTGATATAAAATTAGATTTGGGCATATATCTTCCAACAAATGGCACTGCTGGGCTATAATTTCTGCCAATTACGGGAAGATTATATCTTAGCTTCTGCAGTGTTTAAATGAACAGAACGTAATACTTTATAAATAATCTATTTAAAAAAAAATTTAAACCCAAATTCTTAATACAGCGTATCACATAAATCTTTTCGAAGTTAAAATAAAATTTAATAAAAAAAAAAAAAAAAAGCTGTGTTAAGAAAAAAGAAATTATTTCTTAAAATTCACAAATTATGGCAGCATCACACGATTGCCTATACTTTTTGTGAATTCATTTTCTGATTAAGTGCCAATATCAGCAATTTAATTATTCGTTTGAGGCACCTTTTTATTATTATTTTAGTTTATTATTTCTTTTACATTATAACTTGATATTTTACTGACTTGGTTAATGTTTATATGTGTTTTACTTAATCGTTTTTATTTTGTATTGTTAATTGTTTCATTGACATTTTAGTGAATATTCCGCTAAATAGAGGGCGCTTTTAGTCCACAAAAACTCTTTTTTGCTTCTAAAAAGAGATGTAAGAAATATGCTTCTTAAAAAATCTCTTAAAAAATTCTTAGGATACTGTGTAGTCAACGAAAAATTTTCTTTTATCAATTGACTTCTTTTCTACTAATTGTTTGCAAAAATTAACATTCCGGAGTATCGAACGCTGGACCGCCAGATTAATAACACAGCGCGCTGACCACCTGAGCCACGGAGAGTCAACTTAAAAAGCTTGTATTTACCTTAAAATGGAGGCGCATTTTTTGTTATGTTGAGATTCACAAACATACCGTAGTGAATGACAGTAAGTACATAAGAATTTGGGAAAATCATTGTGAAAACTATTTTTTTTTCAGATGCACACTGGCCCGAAAGCTTGAGCTGCTATGCTGCATTTTTTTTTCTTTTGTTTACGGGATAGATATATTTTAGCTACTCTAACGGATAAGTACATAAAAATGTTTTGATTTAATTGAGGTGCATATAAAGAAATAGGTGCGGTGCAATCGAGAAATTTTTTTTTATTTTTTATTATTATTATTTTAGTGCATTTACGTGCAAAGCTCGGTTTTTGTGATATACAGATACATCAAACTTGATATGCGCAAGAGGTATATTATGAAAACCGAAGTTAATTTAATTTATCTATTACCCGAAATGTGGCGCTACAATGACTCGGTTTTTACGATTTTCGACTCTTTATTGGATCAAAACCTATTGATTAAATTCACACCAAACTGCATCTATAAAATATTTATTGTGCGAAGCTATCATGGTTATATATTGGATAATTGTAACAGGTAGAAGGCTTTTCTATATATAAAGATATAGAAGAACGTGTGTTTTGAGCTGGACATACAGGCTGTTTGCAGATTTTTTAGACGATTTTATTTCGCAGTAAGAAAAAATCGTTTGCATGGAGAATTTTATTTTCACAACAGTTATATTTTTGGAAGTTTTATTTATCTTCTGATATTTAGAATTTTTGTTTAGATGCAAAAATGCGCTTTTAAAATGGCAGTGGATGGAAGGATAGGCTTCCACTCTTTCCAAAGATAGTTTTTAGTGAAATCTTTATGAAAAGCATTTATCAGGAGAAAAATGGAAAAATTTTGCAACAACAGATGAATCTTGGGTCTATTTAAGTGGCTGCAATAAAAAAAGATCAATTTATTATCACAAAAGTGGAGAAAAAAAATTTGCTGCGTGGCTCAAAGCATCAAAAGAGAGTTTTTCTAAAGGATTTATGATTGCCACTGGTTTTTTCATACAAGCGCAAGGTAAAAGCAAAAAAATGTGACAAAATGTCAAAATCAACTCTAAATACTATCAAGAACATATTTTAATTCCAATTTTAAAAAATGAAAATCCAGATCTTTATCCACAATGCTATCAATCCGTTGAACTGCATCAAGACAAAACAAGCAGCCACACATCGCAATCCGCAATTGCTTTTCTAGAAAAAAATGGAACAAAAAACGGGAATTAAAACTATACCCTTCACTGACATTAATGCTAAATCTTCTGATGTATCACTGTTGGATTTTTGTGTTTTTCGACTCTTAAAATCAACATTATCCAAACACCGACCTACAACGCTTTGTGGACTCTGGAAAGCCGTTCAAGAGGAGTAGAAAAGTATACCTCTTCTGATATTATAAAAAGCATTATTATCATAGAAATTATGATGTAGAATGTTAGTTAATAACAAGGGCTATCAAGCTGAACAAATAAAACACGAAATATGAGGGAAATTGCTTCAGTGCACTCCATCAATATCGTCTAAAAAATGTGCGAACAGCCTCTGTATAATGCTAGATTTTATTCAGTAGCTTTTCCCTATCTTAGTCCTGTATTTCTCTGTTCTTAAAAATCTCGATTAAAGCACGTTTAAATGAAATATTAGTTGTTATTTTAAACACAATAGTTGAATATAAACACAAATTTAGCCCTTTGCAGGTTCTATTTAATTTCACTTCTCTGGTCAGTGTTATCAAATTTAGAGAATTTGTTATTCAATATTTACCACTGAATTTTAATTGTAACGATTGCTAAATCACTTTGAAGATTATTCATCCATTATGCATATCAAATATCACTTTTCAAAATTATTGGTGATAGTTGAATAAAAAGGTCTTTGAATTTGGCAACACTGTTTAGAGTGCTTTAGAGCTCTAGGACCGGCAAAGGGTTAAATAAAAAATTATATGTTAATGCCATTAAAAAAAAAAAAAAAAAAAATCTGCATTTTCTGATTCAACTTTACGCGGTAAAAAATGAACTTTTTAATTATTATTATAAAAAAAAATGTTTAATATTTGTATTTCTTTAATTAAAAAAAGAAAAAAAAATGCCTACTAACCCTGGACGATAGGTCTAATATATCGTATCATATTATCTATCGTATTTATCGTAATATAACTCAATACTTATTTCGCTTCCTTCTTCGACTCGTTTTAATACGCATTTTTTATATGCATGAGCAGCCCCCGAAAAAAAAAAAAAAAAAAAAAAAAACATTAAATCATTAAATTAATTTTTTTACTTACTTTTATTTCATATTATTTCACGCACACTTTTTATTTCCTAATTCAAAAAAAAAACTTTTTCGATATCGCTTGTAACGATACTGATTATTATTAATTTTCTTTTCTTTTTCTTTCAATAATGATAATAATAAAAAAAGATTTTGATGAAATTCTGGCAAAAGCAGAATTTTGTTTAGGACGGATGACTATTAGTTTTTTTTTTTTTTTTTTTTTTTCAAATTATAACATCGTTTTCAAATTATTCAGTTATATTTTCGATAAATTTTAGATTTCGACAAATGTCCAACTATCGAAATCGACAACGCAAAAATCCCAGATTGAGACTAATAGGCCCTCAGTCCTAAAAAGAAAAAGAAAAAGAAAATGATATATATATATATATATATATATATTTAATTATCACAGATCTATCGTTTAAACATTCGTTCTAAAAGTAATAAGTTCTTTAATAAAATCTTTTTGTAAAAAAATAGAACCGACTCCAAAAAGGAACTACTATTGAAACAACTAAAAGTGAAAGAAAATTTGCAGAAAATGGAACTGTAGATTGCGCCTAAAAGTATAAAATAATTTCCTTCGCCAAACAACCTATAACACTACAATTAATCATAACTTTTGAAGTCGGCGCAAAATTAAATAAAATTTAATTAGTTTTTAAAGGTTTGTCTTAAGATCGGTAGCAACAAATGCTGTTGTCTCGAATGACCCATTTTCATGTTTCCTTTACTATTTTATCACTGTATACAATTGGCCCATTTGCAGCATCTACATAGAACAGTAAACATTCTTCACAATGCGGTATTTATGTTTCTACGAAGTTAGATCATCCTTGATGGCTTTTGAATTTGGCGATAAAAACGTAAGGCAAAAATATACACGCAAGATGTATATTTTCATAATATATATTGTACGATGTGTTGTTTCATATTCTTGATTACTCTCTTGATATACCTTATTAAAATAATCATGATATCCCAAAGAAATTAAATATGTTTGCCAGATAATTTTGCGATTATTTGTTCACCAAGGATGTCAGATACCAGCATCTTCGCCAACTTTTGCTGCTTACGAAATCTTACTTGTTTTCTTGAATCAAAGTAGTTTTCGGCTGCGTTTTGCAGGTAACAATGTGAGACGTATATTTTGAATAGGATTTGATTTTTGTATTGAATAAAGGTATCAATTTTTATTTAATTTTGCGCCGACTTCAAAAGTTATGATTAATTGTAGTGTTATAGGTTGTTTGGCGAAGGAAATTATTTTATACTTTTAGGCGCAATCTACAGTTCCATTTTCTGCAAATTTTCTTTCACTTTTAGTTGTTTCAATAGTAGTTCCTTTTTGGAGTCGGTTCTATTTTTTTACAAAAAGATTTTATTTTTCTCTTTTCAGTGAAAACTTATTTATATAGCAGAGCATCAGAAGACGTTCGACGGAAGTTTCACAAATCACAACTTCCAAAAAAAGTGACATTACTCAAAAAATGGTTTATGTCAGTGAAAAATACATGAAATGCACCCAATGTGAACAACAAAGTTACATCTCCATCTAGAAAGTTATCCACTCGAGAGACAGCTGTGCCAGTTTTATTCTAGTCAAGTTATTTTTAAGTTGATTTTTTTCAAATGCTGCATTTTTAAATTGTGTCACTTTTCTAGCCTTTATCGGATATGACCAAAAAACTATCTATTGAACGAACATACATTAAATTAAAAAGTCTTTAGAAATGTAAAGAAAGGATACACTGTATTCGTAAGCGAAAATTCTGTTAGGCATAAATATTGAACTTTACAGTAAATACGTGTCACCCGCTGCGCTGGAAATTGCGCAGCGTAAAGTTCAAACAAAGAGCAAAATATGCATTGCAGCTGACGGACAGAAGTTTCAACATGGATACTTACACACTGCTTTTACCAGTGTAGCTGCTTGCGTTCAGCAGTTAGAGTGAGAACAGACTTTTGTGAGTATCCTGTAATTTGATTATATCTTAATGAAATCCTAATGAAACATATTTCAGGCCAAGATCATTACGACAACAAAAAATGTATTAAAATTAAATCATCTCTTACGAAGTTATAAGCTAACAAATTTCAACAACAACAACGAGAAACATGGTTTGTATTGAGAACCTCTTCCTTTGAGAAGTAGGCTTAAAACGCCTATGCGTTAATCGATGTGATCGCTTACAATAACCATACTTTGAATTTTACATAGCATAAATGTCACCCGCTACGCTACAACATATGCAATGTTTTTCAAGTGTGCACAAAATAGGAAATTGGGAACAAACAAATGCACGTTTTAAGCGTTTTGTTTTTAGCATTAATGTCTAAACTATCTTTGCGTACTACATCGATGATGGTGTGCAATTTTATAATTCACTTTTTTCCCCCTGTCTTGAAACGTTGTTGAGATAGGATCGCTAACTCCATTCTTTTCCACCAGGTGACGCTTTAGGTGGTTGAATCGCGTAGCACATGTCCACTTTACTGTACCTACATACCACTTTTATGACTATAGCTGCAGCTGTTCAGCAGTTAAAAGAGTCGGGACTGACTTTTTTGGGCACCGCGTATATTCTTTTGATCGTTAAGATCTTACAATGGGACCTATTTCAGACCAAGACCTTTACAATAAAACAAAAAGTATCAAAATCTTATCATCCGTTCAGAAGTTATGAGCTAACAAACAAAAACAAAAACAAAAAAACATACGCTTTGAATTGAGAACCTCCTCCTTTTTGAAGTCGGTTAATTAGAGCATTTCTTACGAAGTTATAAGCTTACAAACACCAACAACAACACATAGCAAGAATTAAGAACACCCTCCTTTCTGAAGTTGGTTGAAAACGACTTTGTGCTAATCGATGTGACCGCTTATAGTAACAGTACTTTGAACCACAGATTATACGTGTCATCGGCTACGCTGTTAGGCGTGCAACGTAGTTCAAGTGTGCACAGTGTAGGAAATTGCGAACAAACAATTGCACGTTTTAAGCGTTCTATTTTTAGCAATAATGTCTAAAAACTGTCTTTTCGTAGAAAATCGATGATACTCTACAACTTCGTAATTAACTTTTCTCCCATCTTGAACCGTTTTTGAGATAGGAGAGCTAATGCCGCTGTTTTTCACCAGATGGCGCTTTATTTTCTTTAGATTGTAAAGATGTTATAATGGGACCTACTTCAGACCAAGATTTCTACAACAAAGTAAAAAGTATCAAGTAACCGTATTTTGAACTATATAGCGTATGTCTCACCAGCTACGCTACTACGTGAGCAATGTAGCTCAAGTGTGTATAGTGTAAGAAATTGCGAACAAAAAAAGGCACATTTTTAGCTTTGTACTTTTAGCATCAATGTCAAAACTATCTTTTCGTACTAAATCTATGATGCTCTGCAATTTTATAATTCACTTTTTTCCCCTGTCTTGAACCGTTTCCGAGATAGAAACGCTAGCATGAATGTCTAAACTATTTTATTGTACTAAATCGATGATAATCTTCAACTTTCTAATTCACTTTTTTTCTCTTGAACCGTTTTCGAGATAGGAACACTAACTCCACTATTTTCCACCAGGTGGCGCAGCAAGCGGTTTAACCTTGTACTGCAGGGCCACTTTACTATACTTACATACCATTTTTAACACTATAGCTGCAGCCGTTTAGCAGTTAAAAGAGTTGAGACTGATTTTTTTGGGCACCCTGTATTTTCTTTAGATCGTAAAGATATTACAATGGGACCTATTGCAGACCAAGACCTTTTCAACAAAACAAAAAGCATCAAAATCGGAGCATCCGTTCAGAAGTTATGAGCTAACAAACATAAAAAAAACATACGGTTTGAATTGAGAACCTTCCTTCTTTTTTTGAAGTCGGTTAATAAAAATATACCCATATTGAAAAGTTACACGTCAAGAAGGTATATAGTACTTCCCCACAGGGAAGAGAAGCAAAGTCCCATTTTTTTTTTTTTTTTCTTTCTAGTTGATTATTACTAGTATAATTCAAAATCGTTTGTGAATTAATTTGTTAGAACTTCATTTTTTAAAAAATTATGGTAAATCTAAAATTAAACTTATTTTCATACATTTATTTTTAGTTAATTTTTTAAATAAAAAATACTAGCTAGTCTTAATAATAATTACTTATTTTTAAGAATATGAGACTGGATCGCGACTGACATTAAAGATGCGGGTCTTTTGTAATAATGTTGTTACATTAAGAATAAAAAATGCTATTAACTAAAGTTGTCTAGAGGGTTTGTGTAAAAATTTTGTTAGGTTGAGACGTTAGAACGTCACCACAGTTATTTCAATTAAGCTGGATCCAGCAAAGTAGGAAGTGGGTACGGTTAAAATCACTCCGTCGCCAGTGGCTCGGTGACGGTTGAGGTCGAGCTAGTTTTGTGTCGGCAGGGTGCTGCATTAAAAGACTTAGATTTTGAATATTAGTTAAATTAGAAGTGATTTTTAAAAGTACGGATTGAAATGTAGTGAAAGGAGGGTGTAGGAAGAAGTATAAAAATAGAGATGGTGATAGTAGATGGAGTGGATGTTGGAAGATCGTATGGTGGATGTTGGAGGATGGATAGTGGATGTTGGATGATATAGCAAATGTGATGATTCTTATTTTGGTGAATATCGAAAGTAGAGTAGAGGAGATTTAGCGGCGTGAAGTTAAGTAGCGTTGAGTGTTGGTGAGTGTCTACTAGTTTTCGGAAGGTTCAAGCTGGGATAGAAGGGAATCCTCTGTCCCATAGTGAAGCCGTATTAGTGAAGTACGAGTGCAATCGTCTCTACACGTTCGACTATCTGCTGTGGTGAGATATTTAAGATTATCTACTTAAATTGTTGATTCATATATTTTGATTAAGTAAAACGCTGGCTGAGCTATATAAATTTACCAGGCCGCCCTGCCATTAATCTGCTCAAATAAACTTTAGTTATTGTTATTTAAAGTCTTGTGTTCTCTTAGTAATCTAATTAAGTAAGTTAAGATGGAGTTTGCAGGAGCGCAAACTCCACAGTTTAAATTGTGCATTATTTTGAAAATAAATGTTGAACATTTTTTATCAATGTAATATTAGTCCTTTTTTTTTTTTTCTAACATTTTTGTAATTTGCATTGCCCTGTTATCTTAAATGCTAAAGAATTAAATGACGGATTGACCTTTTTTGGGGCAAATTGTTTGGATTACATGAAATGATTTCCCCTTTCTTCCATATTAAAACGAAAAAGGTTTAGATTCCTAAAAACGTTTGACTCCCGTTTTCAATAGATTTATGCGTTTTAAGTGTAACGTTTTTATTTTAATAAACAGCATTTTATACAAACTGATGCGTAGTTACACCTTGTCATAAATTAGTGTCTATCAGCTTTTGGTGAAAATCACCGGAAAGATTATGTTTCCATTCTGTTTCTTCATAACTTTTAATATTGTTGTACAGGTCAAAATATCATAAAAATGTACACAATAAGTATTATTTTTTAATGTTTATTGTGAAATTAAAAAAAAGTTATTTATAGTACTAGTAGTCAACTACGAAATGCTTTTTATGCATATAAAAGTATAGATTTCCTTCGTGGAAGGAAGGTGGTATAAATTAGGAATTGTTGAACCACATATCTGTGATAGTTCGAAACAAAATGATACATTTCTTTTCTTCACTTTTATAGTAAAAAAAAAAAAAAAAAAATAATAATAATAATAATAAATAAATCCTAAGGAATGTTTTTTTTTTTTTTTTTTTTTTTTTTTCAGATGTTGACGCAAAATTGTTTGTCTTCGGACACTAATAATTCCTGTTGCGTAATTTGTACAGGAAACTATAGAATAAAGTTTACTGAGGGCCACAATATACTAATTTGTTAATGTTATGAATTGAATAGAATGTACTTACGTTTGCATTCATTATCCTTCCTGATATATACATATTTTCCCTCACACTTGCAAATGGGATTTCCCGGATTTTTTTCATCAATTACACATGTCGATCCTATTTGTTCACATTTTTTTTTTAAGGCTTCGCATCCAGTAACCTCTTCACAGTTTTCGCCTTCGTATCCTTTTTTACACTCGCAAAATTTGCCAGTAGGATTACATTGTCTGTTTTCACCACAGTCTTCATGTTTCTGGCATTTTTCTGACAAACAAATTAGATATTGAGAAATAATTAATACTGAAACAGAAGAGTAAAATTTTACACACACACCTTTTATTCTATTTATATATTTATCTTAATAATTCATCATTTTCTAGTATATAAATTATTATATACTATAAAATTTATAAAAATATATCATCAAATAAAATGTGAAATTATTTTAAATTGGGTTATAACATTCAATGGGTAATACAATGTTTAATAAAAGTCATACATATTGAAAAAAAAAAAGTTATTAAAAAAATTAAAACAATTATGTACCAACCGAAAAGATTTCTAAATGTTTGAAACATTATTATTACTCTTTCGAATGGATCACCTTTTCAAATACTTAAGGGGCCGCTTCATTCACCGCCGCCGGAAGCCGAAGCCAATGTTATTCTAGGGGAAATTTTCTTTACAAATAACTTATTAACTAATACATATTTTTAAATTCTGTTTTCACATTTAAAAAATTCTCAACTGTTAAACTGATGGACCTTTTTTAATTTTTTTTTTTTTTTTTTCTTGAAGCTGCAAAATACGAATTTTCAATATGTGAAATTTTTCATTTTGCAATGTCAAAATAAAATATTAAAAATTTAAAAAAATACTTTTTTAAAGAAGGTCCGTCAATTTAACAGTTGGGAATTTTCTGAATGTGAAAACAGAATTTAAAAATATGTATTAGTTAATAAGTTATTTGTAAAGAAAATTTCCCATAGAATAACACTGGCTCGGGCTTCCGGCGACGGTAAGTGAAGAGGGCCGTTAATTGATTGAAAGTAATTCCAAAAATTATTATAAATTTTTTCAATGTAATACTCTTACCTTATATTAAATATTTATAAAATTTATAAATATAAGAAAACTTTTACTCAGGGCTCGACTAACAAACCTTTATGCCCAGGCACGAAACCCGTAGCCAAGTGTTTAAAAAAAAAAGAAAAAGAAACCTTCCTGAAATTTCAAGGTCTGTCGAAAATTTTTCAGTCATTCTTCATTTTTAACACTCAGTATTACGTATTAAAGTTTGAACTCTCTCCGAATTTTTTTTCTGGCTGTTGTTTTGTACAACAATTTCGATTTTTACTCTCTATTTAAAATGGCGAAATTTTTAAAAACTATCAGGGACATGACGTAACAAGAATGACATGGAAACAGGCTGTTCTATTCACAGATAGGAAATAGAGATAGGAAATACCCGTTTGCTCAATGGTAACCAAAATGCAACTACAGGCATCCTGTTCTCAACAGGTTGTGAGTTTCTTTAACTCACCACCTTACGCAGTCGCTCGCCTTATTACTTTCCCTTACCCATATAAATGGTAGAGAAAGTATTGTTTTTGGGTCAGATTTTCAAAATTGAGTTTTGTTATATTTACACGTTTTGAGGTCCCCTGAATCCAAAAATTATGTTTTTAGCGTTTGGTGTGTGTCTGCCTGTTGTCAGCATATCTCAAGAACAAACAACAGCAGAAAGGCCAAACTTAATATTCCAATTGTGTATCATATAGGGGATTCTACCCTAAACTTTTAATTGAGATTAAGCAAATGTTTTGTGTACACGGACATTCAAGAGAATTGAAATACATTATTTCTATGCGAAAATTGCTAGTAAGTACAGTGCAACATTTATAAGCTGACTTAAACAAAACGGAAAAAACAAAATTTATTCTATGCATAAAATGCCTGTTTTTTGTAGATTGTTGTATGGAAATCATCCTTTATTCATTTACAGGGCTACTCAAAGTATTTGGATTCATTGCGACTACACATAAAAAATTATGGAATTGTAATTGCGTTTATGTAAAATGTATTTACTTTCTCTTACCCACAAGGTAGAGAAAGTATTGTTTTTGGGTCAAATTTGCGAACGCGAGATTTTGTTATATTTACACGATTTGAGGTTCCCAGAATACGAAAATCATGTTTTTAGCAAATAGTCTGTGTGTATTTCTGTGTGTCTGTGTGTGTGTCTGTCTGTTATCAGCATATCTCAAAAAAAAAAAAAAAAAAAAAATTGTGGCAAAAGTTCAAACTTGGTATTCTAAATGTGTATCAAATACGGATGCTACAGTAAGCTTTTAGTTAAGATCAAGCAAATGGTTCATGTACAGGGACAATTAAGAGAATTCTAATACATTACGTCTATGAGGGAAATTGCAGGTAAGTAGAGTTTAACGTCTATGGATTGCACTAAACCAAATGAAACGAATATATATTTTTTAAAATAGAGATAGTTAACTGGGAAATTTTTTTTTTGTGTATGTAGGAGCCTCCTGGGGGGGGGGGGGAATCGCCCCTCGCAGGGAGTAAATTTTCATGATGGGTATCTTTCAAAAGAGCTCGCCAATACATTTCAAACGAATGGTTGAACCATCGATCTGTGATAATTTAAACAAAGTTATCGATTTTTTTTTTTACTTTTAACGAAAATAAACTTAGACAAAAAATTCTTCTTCTTATTTTTTTTTAATATTGAGAATAAAATGGAATTTTTTTTTAATATTTGGTGTTATACTACTTCTCTAATAAGGAAATCGTCTGCATTATCATAAAAGATAATTTTTTAAATAATAATTTTAATAAATTATTTCTTAAAAACAACCGAATTAAATTCTATATAAATGTAGGTGCATTAATGAAACGGGGGGTTGAGGGGGGCGGTAGCCCCCCTCACACAGAACTAATTATCATATAAAACTCTCCAGAAGCCTAATATGAATTGTTTAACACAAGTTTACATAACAGTACTCGTTATCTTACCTTTTAATGTGCAACCTGTATTTATAGTATTAAATTTCCGGTTAAGAAAAAGTCGTGTGAGTAACACACCAGATTATTCAAGTAAGATTAAATTAAAGCGCATAATATTGGTTATAGTACATATTGATTATAGACAATGTACAGGGCTGCCCAAAATTCAGCTAAAGGTTCTTTTCTATTGAATGTAATCGATGGAAGTGTTTTGCTACATTTTAACAAGTCAAGAACACTGTTATCTTTATAACATTGAAATGCAAGATAGGAGAAAGCCGTGTGAGTGGCACACCAGATTATTTTTATTTTATCAATGTTTTCGCTTGGAAACTTTGTTACTGTTTACAAACTTGATTTTCAAAAACAATCTATTTCAAGAAGCAAGTATATTAAAACAAATAAATTTTGAAAGCATACGACAATCAAAAATATTTCTTTTTCGTTTTAAAGCATTTTGTTTTATTTAAACCAAACAATGTTTAATATTTAACGATTTTAAGCTGTTATTTTAGAACCACAATTTGTGATTTTAATTTGTACTTGAATATGAATAAGTTTGGCAAAGTATAACTTTAAACATTGAAAAAAAATTATTTCTCAGACTAGTTGCTGTAAATGTTTTGAGCATGATTTTATGAATTCAAAAATAACAGGAAATGAAGAAAAAACTTCACATTCTATACTATATATATATAACCTGCTACTATATACACGCAAAAAACAAAAACAATTTTCGATAAAGATGCTATTCATATTCATATAGACCTAACTCATGTGGAATTTCTTAGTGACACTAGTGGTGCTACAATCGCACCAGTTTTGCTTCACTCTCCTATCTGTATGATAATCTGTGCATTTCCCGAAACTAAAGTGGAAGAAAAGTACTTGTTTAAAAAATATATATATAATATAAATATATATATCTGTAATTAACGCGGAAGTAAAATTAATCGACAAATTAGTACAAAGTAGGGGAAACTGGGAAGACTTTTCTATAAAGGAAGCTTAGCCCACCCTTCAATTTTAGTAGTTAAAAATATTTTAGTATTTTCTCACAAGGTGGTGCTCAAAGCTACTAGTGTCATCAGACATCTATTTTAATTTCATTAACTACTTAATAATCTCGAAATTTTCAAGAAATCGGTTAAAAAATGTTTTTTATTCAAGACAATTGTATAAAATAAAGTGTATGAACAATATATGAATTCATTTTTAATTTTTGGTATTTTTTTTAGCTTTAAATCAAGAAAATTTACTAAATGTTGGTTTTCCAATAAGTAGCAAAAATAGCAAATGTGTTTCAAGCATTAAAAAAGAATTTCATGAAAAGAATATTACGTATAATACAACACTATACGCATATACGCTATTCTCAGATTCGCTATCCGAACTTTCATAAATATCACTTATTTCCGAATCATTCTCTGATGCATTTGTACTAAAATTAGAAAACGAGTCACTTTGTGATTATGACTACATAATGTACACAGTATTAAAAAATATGTCTTACTACAGAGCACAAAACCACGTGCATTCAAAAGTCTAACTGAACTAAGATTACAAAATAACAAATATTAAAAAATGGACAGTGCTGATAGTTGAAAATAAGCCAACTATATCCAATTATATTTTAAATAGTCTGATACTTCCATCTAGAGTGTAAAATAAGAAATAAATAAAAACTAGTTGGCATAGGTGGACTCTGCTCAGTTCCCCATCATATTTATGGTCTCACAAATTTCGAGTGCGAGACATATTATAATCATGTTAAAAGAAATGAATTTGACCAAAGCTTGATACAGTGACAGAATCAAATACCCGCCTCATAGGCTATCCACCGTTCACTTCGATATATTTATCTTATTCTAATCGATTAATTTATTCTATCAGGGTCAATTCCGTTGTTTAGTTTCCATGCTTCTATTTCCAATGCAATAATCCTCAAAACTCAGATTTATATGAAAAATTTACAATTTCGCTATGTTGATAAAATCGTAAATTACGAATAATTTACGAAATTTTCCTATTAGAATATTTGTATTCAATCATGTTCAAACCAATATCATATATATAATTTTGAAGTTGTCGAATGTATTTATGATCCTCAAAATGGAAGTTTATACTCAATTTTGCCTTATTCTGACATGTTAAGTAAATCGTAAATTCCAAATAACTTACGAATTTTTTAAATTGGAAAAATCATAGTCTATGATATTCATGCCAGTATCCTAAATAATATTCAGAAAGTTGCTTGACATCTTTACGATGAAAATATCCCTCAAGATTGACGTTTATGTGAAATTTTGCTCTATTCTGAAATGTTAAGAAATTCGTAAATTTCCAATAACTTACGAAATTTTTATATTGGAAAATTCATTGTCATTAATATTCATGCCAGTGTCCTAAATAATATTTCAAAAGTAGTCTGACATCTTTACGATGAAAATATCTCTCAAAATTGACGTTTATGTGAAATTTTGCCCTATACTGCCATGTTAAGAAAATCGTAAATTTCTAATAACTTACGAAGTTTTTTAATTCGAATGTTGCAAATGAATAGGGTTCTTGCCAGTATCGAAAGTAATTTTTTAAAACTGATCTGACTTCTCTGCGATCATTTGTTCGTGAGATATCGTGTAAACAGACTAGCAAACGAACGGACTAATACACTAACAGACACCCTACGGACAGACACCATACAAATTTTGTCATTTTCGGATTCCTCACACCTGAAAACGTATAAAAAAACCAAAAAACCGAGGTCGAAATTTTTCACGATTACCTAAGTTCCCCATACCTATAGTATGATGGGGAACTAATAAGAAGAAGAATGGTGAGTATCTCGATGTATGCTCGCTTCCAGAGCATTAAAAATACAGATGAAATCCTGTCTAAGACAGAATTTAACTTCATACGACAGGACTATTTATATTTGTATTTTAACACTCTTTGAAAAAAAAAAAATCTGAAAACTTTAGTCTAAATGATCAGGAAATATTTATCCCAGGCCCGTTGGCTCTGTAGTCAGAGTACACAACCGCGAATCCGAAGGGTATGAGTTCGAACCTCACCGATGGGAATATAAAAAAAATACATAAGTAAAAGTTTTTATGGATTTCAGAAAATATTTTAAGGCACTGTAAGAAATTAAATGGTAAAATATTCAGCGACAAATCCCCACTCCGTGATTTTTTCTCTTCCTGCAAATGTTCATTTTTTAGAATTTTCAACTATATAGACCCTCAGAAGATATTTAACAGTTAAAATAATCCCCCCCCCCCCACAAATCAAATTTATACCCATAAAATTACTGAAAAGTGATACAAATAGGGAGCGTTCCCCCAAAAACGGTGGGCAGTAAAGCAAAATGGATGTCATATTCAGGAGTTCATTTTACATAAGAATAAGCAAAAAAGGTGTTGGTACCGATTTTCATGCAGAACATTGTAGTATGTTTCAGTTTTGGGCTACATTTTATTGTATTTTATATTTGCATTTATTACGTTACATATATATTGAGCAGTTTTGCGCTAATAAAATTAGCTACAAGGAATATGGCTGACTAATTGCATTAAAACAATGTCCTTTTTCTTTTCTATGAATAAGAATCATAAAATAAATTACGCTTTTAAAAGCCTTTTACTAAATATAAAATTAACAAGAGAAAAATAACAACAAAAAAAAAAAAATTATTTTATTACCTGCACAAAGTCCTAACTTTGTATTCAGCTTCCTCTCCTCAGGGCAAGTGCAAATAGCTTGTCCATTTTTGAATTCACAGTCACCCTTTTCTCCTCCTGTGCAGTTTTCGTACTTGCCAAGTTTTTCACAAGCTGTGATAACACCGCAGAAGTCACCGGTTGTGCCCTTTTTACAATCGCAAACCTTTTGATTTTCTTTTCCTTTGCACGTTCCTTCATTTTCACATGGTGAATCATCATCGCATTTTTCTATGAAAACAAATAAATAAACCAACATTTTAATATATATATATATATATATATTTACCTAATTCTATAGAGTTCGTAGAGCGACAGCTGATATCGCTCAGGTTCGTCTGCAATGTCACGCAACTAAGTGCATAATTTCGCATGGGTTTAACATAAAATATTTTATTTAATTTCCAATATTCTTCAATAGGCACTTCACATTAGTTTTTAATGGTTAATTCTGTCTGTCTGTCCATCTGAGTATGCGTCCACGATTTAACTCCCGTAAACATTCATGGAATTTCTTGAAACTGATATGTATTATTCAAGTACACTAAGGGATGTTCCCTATCGAAAATTAAGTAAATTTCACGTATAATTTATGTACAGGGACACTCAAAAGAATTCCAGAGCATTACGTTCTGTGAGAGGTATTTCTATAAACCGTATTTTAATACCTTTATTTTGTAAAAATCACAATGAAGTTTATATCTACCATTCATATGCACAAAAATAGTTTTTTATAGCATTGATGATTAGATTATCTATGATTAGCATTAAGATTTACAGAGCCACACAAAAATATTCAGATACCTTAAGGGCTATAATAAGACATTTCAGCAATGGCATTTTCATTTGTATTGAGCGTTTTTAAAACTTTCAAATAATACTTAAGAATGATTATGATTTCAGTTAATCTATCTCTCTAACTGCATGCCAGTCTATTTGTCGTCTGACTGCTTCTAGCGTCCATAAAAATTTTCAGAATGTCTTCGATTTTACTATGACATATTTCCTATTTAAAATTATATAACTAGCATAATTAACTTGTGTTCAGGTTTATCTAAAAAGATGCCAATGCACTGTGTATTTTTCAGAATCGAGTTTAATTAACTTTGTACTTTAAAACCTTATTTAAATCGACATTTATTATTTATATGCTAAAAAAAAGTTTTCTGTGGTATATGATATGTTCCAAATGAAAATTTATTAGGCTACACTAAAACAATCAGAAATTGTCAGGGATACGATAATTGCTAGAAACGATGATTTGATAACTGTTTGTAATCGAGGAAAACTGCTGCCGCATTACTCTGATCGTATGGTATAATTTCATTATAAATTTAAATAACGAAAAAATAACATTGCGCTTGAAAAAAAAAAAAAAAAGACCTCTGATACCATTTTTGCTGATTCTTATGTATAATGACCTCCTTAATACGAATATGACTACCATTTTGTTCAGTCACCCACCATTTTCTCGGGACATCTCACTCTCCCCCAATTTTCATCACTGTTCGGTAAATTTATAGCCATGAATTTGATTTGGAGAATGAAAAGTAATTAATTTAACACTCAAAAACAAAAAAACTATGATGCTTAATAACATTGATAATAGATTAAACAAATATAAGAAATGTAATATATAATTTCAGTGGCAAATCACCCTCTAAAATTTCCCATCTTCGCAAATGTTCATGTTTCAGAATTTTTCAACTCTGTAGCTCCCCAGAAGATATTTAACAGTTAAAACAATCCTTCCCCTAAAAAACAAATTATAAAATTACCAAAAAGGGATAAAAATAGGGGACCGTCCATAAAATACGGTGGGTGATAGAGCAAAATGGACGTCATATTCGGATTCAGGAGGTCATTTTACATAAGAATTTGCCAAAATGGTGTTGGGAGGGCAATTTTCAGGCCAAGCAGTGATAATCAATTTTACGAAAAAAAGTGTACCTTGAAAAGTTCTCCACTCATAATCAGCGTGGCTGAATCTGAATGGTAAAGAACTCATTATGGTCAAAATTCTGCAAAAACTCCTCAATAATTTTTATTTGAAAACTTATTTGAACATCGGATCTCATCTACAGAGTGTAATATGGCTTTTATAGATAAAACTAAGTTTATAGTATCTAAAAAGTGCTTAGAATTATATATATATATATACATATATATATATAATTCTAAGCACTTTTTTTATAATATATATAATTCTAAGCACTTTTTTCAAGTCATATGGGGCATTTTTGACAGTTTAAATCATTTATTTCATGTTTTTGTAGTGAGTTTTACTTATGAATTGTTTCACATTAATTAATTTTCTCGTAAATTTTTCTTTAGTTATTTTTGTTACTTATTTACAACTATTATGACTGAAAACACACACACACACACATATATATATATATATATATATATACAGTTCCCGCGGTTTATTAAAATCACATTCGTTCTCAGCCAAAGTGATTTTATTAAGCGGCTGATTTTTATATCAGGCGAACGTTCCTGCCCTTAAGGAAAAGGTATTACTTCCCTGAATTTCAAAAGAAACTTCAAAAGGTAAAGAATAATGGAATTAATAAAGAATAATAATTAATTTTTGGTAGATAATTAACTAATTGTTTCTTCGATATAAGTAAATAACACATTCTAAGTTCCCGTGCACTTTTGTTACAGGAAAATCATCATTACTTTACCAAAAGTTCACGCTTTTCTTATAAATTAAAATCTTTTCGTTTAAACCTCATGAATGATATTAATTTCAAAATAAGAACTAGAAATTGCCTTCTAATAGTTAGAAAAAATAAAACATTTCAAACCAAATTTCTATTTTATTACTGCGCTTTGCTGAATACGTTCCTTCAAATTGTTACGGAGATAAGTTATAGGGCGTGTTTAATTTGTAAATGTGTTGCAAGTGTAAAATCTTCAACAATGAGCGATAACGGAAGGTTTGTTGTGCTTTAATTTCTTTTTCTAATTAAAAAAATAAAAATAAAAATTGTATATCTAATATATAAAATTCTCATGTCACAGTGTTTGTTACCACACTCCTCCAAAACGGCTTAACATAATTTAATGAAATTTTGTATGTACATTCGGTAGGTCTGCGAATAGGTTTTTATCTATTAATGAAAGTTGTAACTTAATTAGTTCTTTCTTAATTAATTTTTAACCAACTCTTTCAACAACTTTTCCACCTAGATGGCGTGAGTTGTCCGTTGGATGTATGGATGTATGGATGTATGGATGTTTGTTACTCAATCACGTCACAACGGTTAAACGGATCTGGATAAAATTTGGTACCGAGATAGATAATAATCTGGAATAGGACATATGCTACTATTTTATTAGATTTTTTAAAATTAATTAAAATATGAAAATAAAAGCCATTTAAATTTTTTATTGTTGCCAAAAATGTGTACGAGGTATTTTTATTTATTTATTATTATTTTTATTTTTTTTTCAACATAAAATAAAATATACTTTCACGCGAAAAATAAAAATTTACTAAATGTTAAATTGGTGAATGAGAAATGACGTCTTTATAAATTTAAAATAAAATAGTAATAATACAAATTTAGCATGTTTCTTCTGAATTTTATTTCATAGCATTTTTTTTATATACCTCAACTTTATATATATATATATTGCACGGATGAATCACGCTAGGCATAAAAGATAATTCAGCATTATATTAAAGGTATTTACTTATTGATAATACTAGACAAATTTTTAAATTTTGATGCTGAAGTAGATCGGATATATTTCGCCAAGGACAGCCACTTAAAGCCAAGTAGCTCTTCAAAAATATAACTAAATTATAAAGTATTGAAAAAGAGAAAGAAATAGGAACAATAATCGCATAAATTATATTTTGGTCTAAAACGGCGACAAAAATTCAAATGTCGTCACGGGGAGCTATATTCAGTTTGTACCATGATGAGGTTTACATTTTAATTAATTTATTTATTTTTCAATATACCAACTACTATTAACTAAGAATGAAGTATATATAACCACAAAATAATAATAATAATAATAATAATGACAATTGTCTCATGCAATAGACGTAGCTGATCATAGCATATTGTAATATTAAATTTGGCTTGAAATTGCTGTCATTTTATGGTTGATGGATTAAATCAAATAAATATAGGAAATAACTTGAAAGCAAATATTATGTACATCACGCATAATGTTGTTCTTATGTAACTGGTATTCAAATATAAAAAAGCTACTTCAAATTTTTCGATACTGTCTGTATCGAAACTGTCATATATGATAAGCACCCAAACGGAAGCCCACGGGTAAGCTATTGTTGCAAGCAATAGGGACAGGCACCGGAGACTGCGAGGACGAACAATTCCATGCCAAAGGCAGCGGAAACTCAAAGCGAGCTTTTGAGCAATTTCAGTGTTTTTTTTTTTTTTTTTTTTTTTTTTTTTTTTTTTTTCATAAAGTTATATAGAAAAGAGTTTCCTTTAAATATAAGGACCAGCGAAGCGGGCAAAACCTGCTAGTATATGTGTGTGTATATATATATATATATATATTGTATGCATAAATGATATTTTTGACTGCTGAGGAGATATTTTTGAGTTTATTAACCGGCGATGCTGATTTTATTAAGCGGCGGCTTTAAAAGTTGTTTGTATTGATTTGATTCCGGTCCTAGCGATTTGATCAGATTAAGTGGCTGATTTTAGTAACCAGTGATTTTTTTAAGCGGCGGTTACTATATCTATATCTATATCTATATCTTCTATATCATTATATAAAGCGCAAAAAATTGTTTGTTTGTGGAGGGTAATCTCTGAAACTTCTGAACCGATTTAAAAACTTCTTTCACTGACCGAAAGCTACAGTATGCCATATTGTTATAGGCTACATTTAATTTTGATAAAATAAATTTTAGTTTAAAATCTGAGCATTTTAATTAAAATCCCCATAGAAGCCGTAATAGAAATGGAAATAATGAAATATTAAAAAAATTAGCTGCTGCCAACATAAAAGAAACATTTACATATTCATTTCGTTTTTAAAATATCTTGACGTGAAAAGAAAAGAAATATATTTGCACGTGCATTAAATTGAAATTCATATAAAGCTTTTTTAATTGTTAAACTTACACGTTAAATCTGACGTCATTATAGAATTAAAAGTGTTTATTTTTCTAATAATTTAATTTGATATGATATGATATAATATCTAAGCATCAATGTTTAAACCACGGAGTCTTTATTACTCCGTGGTTTAAACTGATGTGTGTAAACGAAATTGGAATTTAAAAATAAATATATAAATAAAATAAAATAAAATAAGAAATTCTATTTTATAATATTATTTATTTTAATTTATAATTGTTGCCAAAAAGATTTACGAATCAATTTATTTTTAGACATATAATAAAATATATTTTCACGCGAACAATAATATAAAAAGTGAACTGGATTTTTTGTAAAAAAATAATAAAGATCGAGGAAAATTATTTCCCCATTTTAATCCCCATATTTGGATATAGATATGTATTAGTTATCATGTGCATCCGTTATATTAAATTGTTTTTGTTGTAAAATTGATAAAATTGGAATTTTAAATTTCAAAACTCTAGAAAAAAAAATGGCAAATTTCCATATTCGATTGAAAACATAAACATTTCATTTCAAAGGATGATATTTACACAATAAACATCCAACTAATAAACTAATTAAAAGGGAAAGGATAAATATTCTATCATAATTTGAAGTCAGATTTGTTTTCAGATGTCGAAATAAAGTATCTGATATAATATACTAATATGTTGCAGCGGAATAGATTTAATATCCGTCATCCTTGGCAGAAAAAAAAAATATCGCCAAATTATCAGGCGAATATAATTTAATTCCTTTCAAAAATCATGGTTATTTTAAAAACTTACATTAAGAGTGTAGCGAATAATATGAAACAATATTTCGTACAATACATATTACGAAAATATACATCTGGCATGTATATTTTCGTATTACGTTTTTGATCGCCAAATACAAAAAACGCCAAGGGTGACAGTTTTGAAATTTAAAATTAAAATTTTGTCAATTTGACAGCAAAATAACTCAATCTAACGCATGCATACAATAACTAATACATATCTATACCCAAATATGAGGATTAAAATCGGGAAATAATTCTTCTAGAATTTTAATTAAAAAAAAAAAAAAAAAAAATCCAATGAGCGATTACATGGAAAATCTTTTTCTTGCATCCACGGGCGGTCAGTGATGTCATACTTCGCTTGCGTATTGAGATGTTTAAATTTATTTGGCGACTATTTTTAGCAACTAACAGTTATGGCAAGTAGCTCAATATACATAGCGCATACAGCCATTACTGAAATGTAAATAGCATTTAATTATTTGAGTTACATTATGTTGACTGGAAACCTATTTAATATACCTATGCTCTATAGCTATACTAATATAAAAAAAAGAAAGGTTTATATGCATATGTAGAGAACGATCGCTAGAACTAAAAAGCCGATTGCTTTTTTTTTTTTTTTTTTTTTTCTTTCAATAATCAAAAGTTACACTGTCTCTCTCTAAGTGCTAGAAGCTATAATAAATTTTGGTAAAATAAATTTTTCATTAAAATTTTCAATATTTTAATTGAAAACAAAGCATAGATTTGATATCTATCGTCATTCGCGATTTTTGTATTTGGCGATCGAAAACGTAATACGAAAATCTGTATATTATCGTAGTAAATACGAGATGTATGTGTTTACTTCAATTACCCTACTACCGTAGGTAGTGGAAGTATTGTATAGGTTTTGGCAATTGGTCAGTGTGTGTGTATATGTGCACGTGTGTGTGTAATCTTCTGGCTGTCATATCTCCAAAACTAATAAAAATAGAACTACTAAACTTCACAAGTGATTCAGGTCTGGTGTACAGATAAATTTTCCAAATTTTTGTGAAAATTGAAAAACCGGAATTGGGTCATCGAAAACCAGAAATGGGACCCTAAGCCCATATTCAAAAACACCTCTAATGATTTTCTTCAGAGTTGCTATATAAATAATATATTAGATGCCCTTTCGATTGAAAAGTTGCTTAGTTCAGGAAAATTGATAGGCGTCCTCTATAAACAGCTCAATTTCAGACTTCGCAAGTGCGTTCCTTTAAAAACGCCTGTACGGATTTTTTTCAAACTCGCCATGTTAACTTCCTATTAAATATCCTTTTGTATGTAATTATTGTTTTTAGGTCAATAATTGAGTATGTTAAGTTTTGGTAAAAGTTGGTATCTCAAAAACGGCTCTAACGTATTCTTGAAAATTTTTTCTTTAATCCAATTTAGATAACCTTTCTCAAGTATTACGTGCTTATTACAGGAATATTAACGGTCATCCTGATTAGGTAGTTCAGTTTTAGATCTCGGAAATTCATGTTTAAAAAAATAACTATCTATTTTTTTCCCCTTATTTTTTAACTCGCTATGCAAACTCTGTTGTATGTGTCTTTATACGTGTATCAAGTTTCTCTTACTCGAAAATCTCAAAAAATGCAAGTAATATCTCCAAAAAATTGTATATATTACGTGTAATAGTGGGTAATGGAAGTCGTGTGGTTGTTTCACACCAGATTCTGTAATAGTATATATTGTAGGAATATTGTTTCATATTATTGATTTCTCCTTTAATATACATTATTAAAATAATAATCAATTATGGAAAAAATTAAATATATTTGCGAAATGAAAAAATAAATAATAATTAAAGCTATTATGACGTCAATTTTATCAAAAACATTTTCATGTCATAGGTTTATTTTTCAATATTTTTTATTCATGAGTAAAGAAATGTTTCTTTTTATGAAATAAATAAATAAATAAATAAATAGCATTAAGTAAAAATTGCCAACATTTAACAACTAATTAAAAAAAATAATTGTAAAATTATATTTTGACTTTCCAGTTAATAATATTGCCTGACTATAACATATAAACTGATATATTTCATGATTTTTTACATATCAATCCATCTTTAACTAAAATTTGTTCATCAGTGCGAAGCCGGACGGGTCAGCTAGTCATTATATAAAGCGCAAAAAATTGTTTGTTTGTGGAGGGTAATCTCTGAAACTTCTGAACCGATTAAAAACTTCTTTCACTGACCGAAAGCTACAGTATGCCATATTGTTATAGGCTATATTTAATTTTGATAAAATAAATTTTAGTTTAAAATCTGAGCATTTTAATTAAAATCCCCATAGAAGCCGTAATAGAAATGGAAATAATGAAATATTAAAAAAATTAGCTGCTGCCAACATAAAAGAAACATTTACATATTCATTTCGTTTTTAAAATATCTTGACGTGAAAAGAAAAGAAATATATTTGCACGTGCATTAAATTGAAATTCATATAAAGCTTTTTTAATTGTTAAACTTACACATTAAATCTGACGTCATTATAGAATTAAAAGTGTTTATTTTTCTAATAATTTAATTTGATATGATATGATATAATATCTAAGCATCAATGTTTAAACCACGGAGTCTTTATTACTCCGTAGTTTAAACTGATGTGTGTAAACGAAATTGGAATTTAAAAATAAATAAATAAATAAAATAAAATAAAATAAGAAATTCTATTTTATAATATTATTTATTTTAATTTATAATTGTTGCCAAAAAGATTTACGAATTAATTTATTTTTAGACATATAATAAAATATATTTTCACGCGAACAATAATATAAAAAGTGAACTAGATTTTTTGTAAAAAAATAATAAAGATCGAGGAAAATTATTTCCCCATTTTAATCCCCATATTTGGATATAGATATGTACATAGAATAATAATAAAGGAAGAAGGAGCATAAGTGTTTCTAATAAGCTGTTGTGTTGCCACAACAAACAGCGATATTATTATTATTCTATGGCCCTTCTTTAAGGTTTTGAGTAGCAAAAGTAGCTTTCGCTGGCATTTCACTAGAAGGGGTTTGTAAGCATTAAGAGTATTAGCATGCTCCTTCTGCCTAATTATTATTCTATGGATATGTATTAGTTATCATGTGCATCCGTTAGATTAAATTGTTTTTGTTGTAAAATTGATAAAATTGGAATTTTAAATTTCAAAACTCTAGAAAAAAAATGGCAAATTTCCATATTCGATTGAAAACATAAACATTTCATTTCAAAGGATGATATTTACACAATAAACATCCAACTAATAAACTAATTAAAAGGGAAAGGATAAATATTCTATCATAATTTGAAGTCAAATTTCTTTTCAAATGTCTAAATAAAGTATCTGATACAATATACTAATATGTTGCAGAGGAATAGATTTGATATCCGTCATCCTTGGCAGAAAAAAAAAATATCGCCAAATTATCTGGCGAATATAATTTAATTCCTTTCAAAAATCATGGTTATTTTAAAAACTTACATTAAGAGTGTAACGAATAATATGAAACAATATTTCGTACAATACATATTACGAAAATATACATCTGGCATGTATATTTTCGTATTACGTTTTTGATCGCCAAATACAAAAAACGTAAAGGGTGACAGTTTTGAAATTTAAAATTAAAATTTTGTCAATTTGACAGCAAAATAACTCAATCTAACGCATGCATACAATAACTAATACATATCTATACCCAAATATGAGGATTAAAATCGGGAAATAATTCTTCTAGAATTTTAATTAAAAAAAAAAAAAAAAAAAAAAAAAAAATCCAATGAGCGATTAACATGGAAAATCATTTTCTTGCATCCACGGGCGGTCAGTGATGTCATACTTCGCTTGCGTATTGAGATGTTTAAATTTATTTGGCGACTATTTTTAGCAACTAACAGTTATGGCAAGTAGCTCAATATACATAGCGCATACAGCCATTACTGAAATGTAAATAGCATTTAATTACTTGAGTTACATTATGTTGACTGGAAACCTATTTAATATACCTATGCTCTATAGCTATACTAATATAATAAAAAGAAAGGTTTATATGCATATGTAGAGAACGATCGCTAGAACTAAAAAGCCGATTGTTTTTTTTTTTTTTTCTTTCAATAATCAAAAGTTACACTGTCTCTCTCTAAGTGCTAGAAGCTATAATAAATTTTGGTAAAATAAATTTTTAATTAAAATTTTTAATATTTTAATTGAAAACAAAGCATAGATTTGATATCTATCGTCATTGGCGATTTTTGTATTTGGCGATCGAAAACGTAATACGAAAATCTGTATATTATCGTAGTAAATACGAGATGTATGTGTTTACTTCAATTACCCTACTACCGTAGGTAGTGGAAGTATTGTATAGGTTTTGGCAATTGGTCAGTGTGTGTGTATATGTGCACGTGTGTGTGTAATCTTCTGGCTGTCATATCTCCAAAACTAATAAAAATAGAACTACTAAACTTCACAAGTGATTCAGGTCTGGTGTACAGATAAATTTTCCAAATTTTTGTGAAAATTGAAAAACCGGAATTGGGTCATCGAAAACCAGAAATGGGACCCTAAGCCCATATTCAAAAACACCTCTAATGATTTTTTTCAAAGTTGCTATATAAATAATATAATAGATGCCCTTTCGATTGAAAAGTTGCTTAGTTCAGGAAAATTGATAGGCGTCCTCTATAAACAGCTCAATTTCAGACTTCGCAAGTGCGTTCCTTTAAAAACGCCTGTACGGATTTTTTTTAAACTCGCCATGTTAACTTCCTATTAAATATCCTTTTGTATGTAATTATTGTTTTTAGGTCAATAATTGATTATGTTAAGTTTTGGTAAAAGTTGGTATCTCAAAAACGGCTCTAACGTATTCTTGAAAATTTGTTCTTTAATCCAATTTAGATAACCTTTCTCAAGTATTACGTGCTTATTACAGGAATATTAACGGTCACCCTGATTAGGTAGTTCAGTTTTAGATCTCGGAAATTCGTGTTTAAAAAAATAACTATCTATTTTTTCCCCTTATTTTTTAACTCGCTATGCAAACTCTGTTGTATGTGTCGTTATACGTGTATCAAGTTTCTCTTACTCAAAATCTCAAAAAATGCAAGTAATATCTCCAAAAAATTGTATATATTACGTGTAATAGTGGGTAATGGAAGTCGTGTGGTTGTTTCACACCAGATTCTGTAATAGTATATATTGTAGGAATATTGTTTCATATTATTGATTTCTCCTTTAATATACATTATTAAAATAATAATCAATTATGGAAAAAATTAAATATATTTTCGAAATGAAAAAATAAATAATAATTAAAGCTATTATGACGTCAATTTTATCAAAAACATTTTCATGTCATAGGTTTATTTTTCAATATTTTTTATTCATGAGTAAAGAAATGTTTCTTTTTATGAAATAAATAAATAAATAAATAAATAGCATTAAGTAAAAATTGCCAACATTTAACAACTAATTAAAAAAAATAATTGTAAAATTATATTTTGACTTTCCAGTTAATAATATTGCCTGACTATAACATATAAACTGATATATTTCTTGATTTTTTACATATCAATCCATCTTTAACTAAAATTTGTTCATCAGTGCGAAGCCGGACGGGTCAGCTAGTATATTATAGTAGAATCGAAACAACTCAGTTTATACGTTATTGCCATAAATATTTTCAGAAATTGATAATTTCTGGCCTATTTCCTGACATATATTTCGGAAAAAGAACACTATATAAATAATATACATAGTCTTGAACGTGAGAAATGAAAAACTTGTCGTTATTTAATATGCAATGAAAATAAATAAATATATAAATAAATATATAAATAAAGAAATAAGCAGAAATCGGCAATATTGATGATGATAATTGTTTTAAAAAATCAGATACAAAGTATACAGTGCATAGAAAAAGAAGTAAAGTATCACCGAATTTTGTATTTAAATTATGTATCTGTATTGAAAATATGCTATAAGGAAGTTGTTTATGGTACTTCTCATGTATTATATAAATTATTTTGTGAAATATTATTCAACGCAAAATTATTAACTCTACATAAATATTCAATATTAACAAACTATTGAAGCTTTTCAAAAAAGAAAAATGAAAGAAACACAAATATTTTTAATAATGATAATCGTCAGTTAAAACACTGCCTTTTTCGAGTTATTATGTAACTTATATATGTTAAACTAAGGTAGCATAATCAATCAGAACATATTTTTTACTATTTGCTGTCACATCAACAGAAACAGAGAGTAAAGTAGATGCAATTTATATAAAGTGAAGCGTAAGGTTTATTTTTATACGAACTATGTGCAAAATGAGAGAGGCAGGAATCGAACTCAAAAACTTCGTTTAACGTTCGGTTGCTCTACCACTGAGCTACCTTGGCTGATAACCAGCTCGGCGTTTCTCACGTGCCGAGCTGGTGGTCATGGTGATGCTCGGCATTTATGTGAGAAATGTCAAACTGGTTATCAGCCAGGGTAGCTCAGTGGTAGAGCAATCATACGTTAAGCGGGATGGCTAAATTCGATTCTGGGCTCCGACATTTTTCATATAGGTAGTATAAAAATCAATCTTACACTCCATTTTATCTATATTGAATTTTCATGTTTGATGAATTAATAAATTAAATCTCTAAAGTGAAGTAGATGATTTCAGTCCTTCAGAGCTCTTAGTGATCTGAAAAAATTGCAAAATGTGCATTAGTCAACTATGGATTTAAAATAAGTAATTGATGAATCGCCATTATTGGAATGTATATGGCACTATACTTAAAAAAAAAAAAAAAAAAAAAAAAAAAAAGAAAGAAAATTCTCAGTTTACAGTTTTAGTTATGATACCAAATCTACTCTTTTCCTTGCATGACGTTTAGAAATAATAAATGAAGTAGAATTTCTAAAAAAAAAAAAAATATATTATTCCAAAAAGAAATCTGCAGATTTTTTTTTTTTTTTTTTTTTTAGGTATTATATATTTTTCTTCTAAAAGTTAGAAACAAATACCCAAGAACCTATAGTTACTAATGGCAGTAAAACAATTAACCAGATCGGCAAAACTAATTAATCTGTTAAATAGATTACGATACTCTCTTAATCATACTGCAGCTTTAAAATATGACACAGTACTTGCTATAATCCAATTAGTTTCAATAAATCTGCTTTTTTGAAAAAAAAAAAAAAAAAAAAAAAAAAAAAAAAGTATATTAAACATTTTGTTTTGAGCAGTATTGATTTTACTAAAGAAATTTATATGGTAGAAAATACCGCTTACAATGCTGATGCTAAATTTATTTAATTGTGGCGTGAATATATCTTTATAAATGAAAAATTTTTGTACATACAAAGGCATGGCAAGCCTTTCTCTAATAATTAGGTTTTGGAATTTGATATGTAACTATGAGATTTGGCTATGTATGACCCCACCATATCAGCAAATGTAAAAATGGAACATAAATAGGAAATATAGTAAATAATATTATTTTTAATGTTTATATTAATGTTCCATTTAAAAAAAAAAAAAAAAAAAAAAAAAACAGTCATTAATTTACTCTTAACAGTTCGAACTTTGTAACGTGTAGTAATAATAGGTTGGTCGAAAGAAATTTCTTGTCTAAAAAATCTCTAAGGTATTTACGGTAATCCAACCACAGTAGAAAGGAGCAACAAATTTGATTTTTATATTTATTCCTAACTTCTTATGTTATAGAAAATGTTCCTCAGCATAATATAATGACTTTAGTTTTGCTAATATTTAGTGAAAATCCTCATTTAGGAAATCAATGGAATAGAATTTTAAAATTGTGGGAAATTGTCAAAATTGCATAACGTTTCTCCTTGCTATTGATGAGAATATATGCATCACTTGCAAAAATAACGAAAAAGATACCGGGGGAGGGCAATAAAGCGTAAATGTATAAATGTATAATTGTATGAATTAAAAAATTTATAGCTGATATTAAACCTTTGTCGGATGGCAAATAAAGCAGAATATTTTTTTAAAGCTTGAAATTTTCAATTTGACGTGAAAGTTCTTCTACTTTCGATAACTGTAGGTTAATTTAACAAGAAAGGGGTGAAATTATTTCAAATAAGTTAAAAATTAAGCTAGAGTTCTAAATTTTGTCGAATCCCTTTTAATTAAAAAAAAAAATATATATATATATATATATATATATATATCACTGCCACATGAGACATGAGAATCTATATGTTAAATAATAAAAGCTTCTACAAGTTTATTTAAGAAGATTAAAAGAAAACTGGGCTACAGCTTAAGATTTAGAAATTTTGAGAATAGTTGTTATGATAGCAGCTTTATAGCAAAAGGGAAGATCATTAAAATTAAAAATACCATAAAATTGCCATACAAATGGGAAATTTTTGCCATACAAACGGCAAATTTCTGAAACCTAAGAAAATGATACATTCTTACACGTGTCACCTGTAATGTCATTTGCATTACAGGTGAAACTTGTAAGGAACAATTTTCTTAGGTTTCATTTAATTTTACTTTTATTAGGTTAAGCACCTAATTTCACAAATGAAATCATCGTTGGTGACTAAAAAATTAAAAGGTTATGATTCTCTTTTAACAATCTCCTAACAGTGGAATTTATTTTTTTATTTGTATAATAATTATTAATATGAATTACCTGAAATATTGCATTTCAAGGTTCATAGCAATAGCACAAGCTTTTTATTCTTCTATATATTAACAAACATGAAATTTGTCGTAACTTTTAACATATTAATTATGGAAGTAGAGGATTAAAAGATGTATCATTTGAAAGATATGATTTGCCAGATTTGCAGAATACAAAAATTATTTTCTGACGATGTCAATAAAGTAATTTAAAATATTTTTATTTTTTATACACATATTTTGTATTAAAAAATTCTTAAAGAAGAAAGTTGTTAAATCTGGCAATCACTTGAAATTCAAATAAAACCATGGCTACAGTATCTTTGGACTACAGATTTTTCATTCTAAGAGGCAACGGCCACATTAGAATGGTAAAAATGGTTATAAGTGAACGAGTGGTAGATCGAAGTTTTATACAATTGAACTACACAAATTAAAATAGAATTTAATTTATGAAAGTTCTTTTTTTTTTTTTTTTTTTTTTTTTTCTCCTTCCTTTTTCTTTTTTTACTTTCTTCTATATGTAATATAGAGAAAGTATTGGATTCGCGAAAATTTTCGAAGTCCACTTTTTGATGGATTTACAAGTTTTGGGATATGGAGAACACGAATTAATAGTTTTTAGAAAATGTCTGTCTGTCTGTCTGTCTGTCTGTATCATTTTTTTGTGGACGCTGTATCTCACGAACCAATGAATGAAATTTAACCAAACTTGGTATTTAGTTGCACCCTGACATAAACTGGTGCTGATTAGATTTTGGGATCAATCGCTCAATAGGTGGCGTTGTGATCGCATTTTATGCAAATTTTTAACATGGCAGCATAGGACAAAATTCCGTATAAATGGGCATAAAGAGAGTTATTTTACACTTGTGATTGTAAAATTAATATGAATTATTGATAATAGTAGTAGTTAGCTAGGAAAAACCGGGGAAGTAAATTTTCAAGATGGGTATCTTTCGAAAGGTCTCGTTGATAATAGTAATAGTTAACTTGGAAAAAAATTTTGTGCATGTGGGGGCATCGGTTCCCCCCCCCCACCGGGGGGGGAAGTTCCCACCCGGGGGGCAAAGTTTCAAGATGGGTATCTTTCGAAAGATCTCGTCAATACCTTTAAAACGAATGGTTGAACGATAAATCTGTGATAATTTAAACCAAAGTTATCGATTTTTTTTACTTTTAACAAAAAAAAAACTTAGAAAAATATCGCAATTTTTTTTTTTTTTTTTTTTTTTTTAACGAAATTTAACCAAACTTGGTATTTAGTTGGTCCCCGACATAAACTGGTGCTGATTATGTTTGGGGATCAATAGCTCAACAGGTGGCGCTGTGATAGCATTTTATCTAAATTTTTAACATGGCAGCATAGGACAAAAATTCGTATAAATGTGCATAATTAGAGTTGTTTTAAACTTGTGATTGTAAAATTAATATGAATTATTGATAATAGTAGTATGTAACTAGGAAAAAAATTTTCTGCATGGGGGGCATCGCTTCCCCCCCTAGGGGGGAAATACCCCCCCAGGGGGTAAATTTTCACATTGGGTATCTTTCGAAAGATCAGGTTGATAATAGTAGTAGTTAACTAGGAAAAAATTTTTGTGCATGTGGGGGCATCGGTTCCCCCCCCCCCCCCACCGGGAGGGGAAGTTCCCACCCGGGGGGGCAATGTTTCAAGATGGGTATCTTTCGAAAGATCTTGTCAATACCTTTAAAACGAATGGTTGAATGATAAATCTGTGATAATTTAAACCAAAGTTATCGATTTTGTTTACTTTTAAGAAAAAAAAAAACTTAGAAAAATATCGCAATTTTTTTTTTTTTTTTTTTTTTTTTTTTTTAACGAAATTTAACCAAACTTGGTATTTAGTTTGTCCCCGACATTAACTGGTGCTGATTATGTTTGGGGATCAATAGCTCAACAGCTGGCGCTGTGATAGCATTTTACCTAAATTTTTAACATGGCAGCATAGGACAAAAATTCGTATAAATGTGCATAATAAGAGTTGTTTTAAACTTGTGATTGTAAAATTAATATGAATTATTGATAATAGTAGTATGTAACTAGGAAAAAAATTTTCTGCATGGGGGGGCATCGCTTCCCCCCCTGGGGGGGAAGTACCCCCCCGGGGGGGGATAAATTTTCAAGATGGGTATCTTTCGAAAGGTCTCGTCAATACCTTTAAAACGAATGGTTGAACTATAAATCTGTGATAATTTAAAACAAAGTTATCGATTTTTTTCACTTTTAACAAAAAAAAAAAAAATCGTACTTTTTTTTTTTTTTTTTTTTTATTGTTACTGATTGAATATGTATAGGTAAATATAGAAGAAAGTCTTGTGGTGGCCACAACATACTAGTTTTTTTTTTTTTTTTTTTTGAGGGATTTACGTCAGCTCTAATTTAAAGACACAATTTTTAGCTAAAACATAATGCATTTCAACTGACTACTTATTTTTAAATAAGCGAGTTTATTACTATATCTTCTGAATATAAATCTTCTTTGAAAATGTAAAGCACAAGATACTCTTCCATCTTTTTCACTGAAGTTTGGGTAATGACAGTCATTAGAAAGATCGACAAAAATCGTGTAAAAAAAAAAAAAAAAAAAAAAAAGTTGAATATTAAACAACAGATTTACGTGAACGGGAAAAAAAAAAAAAAAAAAAAAAAAAAAAAAGAACCATTCAGAGAGCTTTTCTTTGTTCGGTTCGTTGAAATAGGTGGTAAATGAAAAAAACTGAATCTGAAATGAAATTTACTTCCTATTTGTTTTTTCCCGTTCGTTACAAGACTAATCCCTAAATATCTCAAAAGAACGGGAAAACGAGTTGGTTCTTTCTTGGATGGATAGTTGTCGGCTTTTTTTTTTTTTTTTTTTTTTTTTTTTTTAAGCTTTAGATGCTAAATACGTTCCTTCACTAAAAACTTTTGATTTTGTGATTGCGTTTAAAGTAAAAAAGTAAATAAATTAAAAAAATAATCAATTAACTGTGAGAGAATTCCGATTCCTGATTATTTTTTACTTTCCGAACACTATAGTGAGGAAAGTATTGTAATCATGTCAAAAATCCGAATTCGAGATTTTGATGTTTCTATACGTTTTGAGGTCCCCTGAGTCCGTTTTCACTATTTTTACGATGATGTATGTATGTGTGTGTGTATGTGTGTATGTGTGTGTGTGTGTATGTGTGTATGTCTGTGGGTGAACACGCTAGCGTCTAAACGCTTCGTTCGATTAACCTGAAAGTTGGTACGCATATTGTAAGTCACCATAGTACGAACCCTATAGATTTTGGTGAATCTAGCACTTATAGTTTTTTTACAGGGACACAAAGAAAAATTCTTTATCATTATGGCCTATGGGAGCAAAATCTTAAAAGTGCGATAGCATCTAAACGCCTTATTCAATTGAGCAAAAATTTTATACACATATTATAGATCACAAATACTCAATCTGTATAGATTTTGGAGAATCTAGCACTTATAGTTTTTTTACAGGGACACAAAGAAAAATTCTTTATCATTATGCCTATGGGGCCAAATTTTTAAAAATGTGATAGTGTCTAAACGCCTTATTAATCCGAGCAAAAAAATTGTACACATGTTATAGATCACGGTTGAACTAACTGTATAGATTTTGGTGAATCTAGCACTTACAGTTTTTTTACAGGGACACAAAGAAAAATTCTTTATTATTATGACCTATGGGACTAAATTTTTAAAAGTACGATAGCATCTAAACGCCTTATTGAATTCAGCTGAAAATTTATATGAGTATTATAAATCACTGTTGCACTAACTATAAGCATTTTGGTGAATCTAGCATTTATAGGTTTTTACAGGGACACAACGAAAATTTCTTTGTCATTATGATCTATGGGCTCAAAGTTCAGTAGCGTTAAATAAAACAACGTGTAATAGATGGAGAAAAATACTCAAACACTCTATTATGGTTTTCTCTCTTTTGTTTGTTTAACAACTACTCTTTCTTTACTTTATCTACAAAACTGTTAATTACTCAATGTTCAGAAAGTCGAGTGGAGTCACTCCAGATTTTTTTTGTTTAACAACTTAAGGACTAATATTTCCAGTTTCCTACTGCTACTTGTAGATACTACAGTGATTATGTACCTGTTGGTAGATACCGCATTTAATTCCGTGCTTTTTATTTTATTTTTTTTTTAAATAATAATAATTATAAATAGGATTTGAAATTTTGGTAGTCATTTTAAAAGTAAAGATCGCCAATCGGCGACTGGCGACCACTAATTTAGAACTTTACGGTCAAAGTACGTGAAATATACTTTTAATATCTAACTTCCGGTATTTCTTTGTCTATTTTGTCTTATGGATCTTTCCGGTTATTATCCTTTTACATTTTCCTGTTTGTAAGATTACTTTTTTTTTTTTTTGAGTAGCAGGAAATCAGGATTAAAGATATACTTTTCTTTTCTTTTCTTTCTTTCTTTAAAAAAAAAAACCTTTAAACTTTACATTTGTTTAAGTTACTGTGGTAAGTTACTGGTTACTGTTCTTGAGTAAAATATATTTCTTTTACGATGATACATTTCATAATTTCCATCGCTTTTATGACCATTAAAATTTTGCTAATGTTTGAACTTGCTCAAACACATCAAAAAAGGTCATTTAATAACATTTTGATTACAATGATGTTTTCTGTCCGGTACTAAAACCGACAATAAGTAATGAAATAAAAAAAAGTATGGTGTGTAATAGTCATACCACTTCCATTACCAACAATTATGTGTGTACAACTCTGTTGTACCAACAATTATTATGCACTTTTTGGATGTAATATGGTCAGAAAACATAAAATTAACCTAAAATTAAACAACTAGCAATTTTTCGGCAAGGGAAATGCGACGCATGTGTAAAGACTTATAAAACAGACTTTACATAGCGAGTGAAAAAAAAAAAAAAAAAAAAAAAAAAAAAATGCAGAGCCATTTTTTAAATACCCATTTCTAACATCTGAAATTGATCTACCTAACTAGGGTGCTGTCAATTTCCCGTACTAACCACGTTATACATAAATAGGGATATCTAAAAAGGAATTTATGTAGCAATTTTTAAACAAATCGTTAGAGCCGTTTTTTAGATACCGACTCTTGTCGAAACGTGGCAATCTCAATTGTTGAACGAAAAACAACAAATACAAACAAAAGGATATCTAAAAAATAGAGTTAATATGACAAGTTTGAAAAAAAAAAAAAAAAAAAAAAAAAAAAATCCGTACTGCCGTTTTTTAAAGGAACGCGCTTGCGAGACTTCAAATTAACCTATTTATACAGGACACCTATCAATTTTCACGAATTAACTAACTTCTATATACGAAAGGACATCTAGTAAGGTGTTTATATAGCAATTTTGAAGAAAATTGTTAGAGCTGCTTTTGAAATACGGACTTAAGGTCGTACTTCTTTTTCATATATCCTACTTTCGGTTTTCCAGTTTTCACCGAAAGTAAAATAAAAATACATCTGTACCCCGGAACTAACTCGATTCTGGAGTTTTGTCGTTCTAACTGTGTTCGATTACAAGATATTGTAGCCGGAAGATTCGCTACAAACATATGCATACACACACACACACACACCGACCAATTGCTAAAACACACTTTTTTGGACTCAGGAGAACTTAACCCTTTTATTCCCAACTTTTTCCCTCCATAAATCTTATATTTAGTCATAAATTTATTTCAAAGGTAATATATATATATATTTTTTTTAAATAGGAGTAATAGCAGAGTACGAATTAATATAGCTAACAAAGCAACTGATAGATGTTTATTTATGTTTAATATAACCACTGATGCCATTAAAAATCATAACTTTTCAATAATTAAAAATATCAAAATTTCGGAAGAAATACATATTGCAATTAATTAAAATACGTATTATAAACATTAAAGAATAAAATAAAAAATATTTCAAACAGTTAATTTACTTAAATTGCCCAAAATAGGAAACTGATTCCGATATTATTATCAGAATAGCGTAAAATATACTTTCAATTATCAACAAGTATAGTGAAATCATCTAAAATAGGTATTTTTCGGTGGGAAAATGTATATAGATTTTAATATTGTTCATTTTGAATCAGCGGGAGTGTTAGATGGTAAGAAACAAAATCTGAAATGTTATGACTCCAATTGGAATTACGGGGAAGGAAAGGGTTAAAACATATAAATCACTTGAAAACTCGGTATCTAATTTTTTGACCGAGTACAATACTTCCATTAACTATCGTAGTAGGGTAATGGAAGCAATAGAAACAAAATTAAATCTATGCTTTTATTTGCTATACTTACTTTGACACTGCTTGTTTATAAATACAGAGTCCTCATCACACGTACAATTTCTATTTTTCAAGATTTCATATGGCTTGTCTTCAACGCATTCCGCAGTTCCACAAACTTTCCTACAGTAATTAGCTGAAATAATAATAAAAGAATAATGTTTTGTTATATCAAAAAACACATTTCAATGATAGAAAATGGAAATAAAAAAGAAAAGAAAATGCGTCAACAAAATTAAACATTAACAACAAAAAAAAAAAATTATCTATTATATAGCATAAAAAATTTGTAAAGGTTTTCAATTTAAGTCAAAGAATGATTTATTTATTTATTTATTTTTTAATTGGTGTACATGTTTTTAAGGTATATATTTAATTTTCTAGGAATTTAGTTTTGTATATCGATTGCGGTTTTCAAAAAAAACCATTTTTTTTTTTTTTTTTTTTTTTTTTTTTTTTTTTTACTTTTTCTTACCCATATATTTGGAAGAGAAAGTATTGCATTGATATGAAATTTTCGAAATTGAGTATTTGTTATAATTAGACGTTTTGGGGTCCCCTGAATTTGAATGTCATATAGTTAGCGATTGGCCTGTGTGTATGTCTGTGTATGTGTCTGTTATCAGCAGATCTCGAGAACAAATAATGGTAGCAAAAAAGCTTAAACTCGGTATTCTGAATGTGTCTCAGATAGAAAAGCTATACGCTAATTTTTTCAATGAGATCAAGAAAACGATTTGTGTTCAGGGACATTCAAGATAATTTAAATGCATTACAGCTATGGAGAAATTTCTGGTAAGTACAGTATAATATTTATAGGCTGCGTTAAAAAAAGAAAAAAAAAAAAAAATGAAAATTTTTTTTAAATGCATAAAAGTATGTTTTGTGTAAATTATGGTATAAAAATCATTTATCGTCCGTTTACAGGGCAATTCATACTATTTGGATATATTGGGGCTATACTTGGAAATTGCTGGAATCATTTTGTAACAAATGATTTTCGTTTAACCCTACAAGGCACCAGTTCCATATGTGGAACACAGACTTTAATCGTTCCTATAGCTATAAAACTAATAGTAGCGACATCTCTTGACATCTTGATAGAAGCTACTGACATTTAGCAATGTAGTAATACGAATCTTTACCTAAAGATGTCGTTCGTGTTTTTGTTATAGTGCACTCAGTGCTAAATTTGAATGAAAGTGATACGTTAGTCGTTTGTCTGAATTAAAAAAAAAAAAAAAAATAGTTATTGAACAGTATTGACTCGAAAAAAATACTGTGTTGTTCTATGTATGTGTGTCCAATATACAATACTATTTCCAAAACAATTCAATTGTACTAGTTTAATACCAAAAAGTATAGTTAAGGCTCAGTGTACCGTATGTGGAATTGAAATAAAAAGTTGATTTTTCCGTAAAATATGGTTTTATTTTTATTTTTATAAGTTTTCCCTATCTTCTGATCACTAATTGCAACCTATATATTTTTGTCGCGCATTAAAAAAAAAAAAAAATAAAAATAAAAAAAATAAAAAAAAATGAGCCTTGTAGGTTTAAGATTAAATTTAAGTTTACTATATGATGTGTATATAGTTTAAAGACAATGTACAGGACTACCAAAATTAAGCTAATTTTTTTTTTTCTATTGACTATAGTTGATGAAAGTAAATTTACTTGATTTTTCTACGTGGACAAACACTGAAAAATAAATTTTTCATGCCCATATTGTAAACAAAGATGTTATCTTTGGAAGTTATATTTGGAACTCTGTTTCTTTTTATAATGAGGTTTCCTGAATATGAAAGACAAAAAACTTCAAAACAAATAAATGCAATAAATTTAAATTTGGTACTTTATAGTTCGTATAAGTTTCCAATTCAAAAATTTGATTAAGATTGGAATATTTGATGGCAAATTAATAACAGCCTTCATTTTTTTTTTTTTTTTTTTTTTTTTTTTTTTTAATGTAGGCATTTTTATTCAACGGGGGGTTATGGAGGGGACGGCAGCACCCCTAACACAGAACTATATATCAAATAAATCTGTTCCTTAACCTAGTTTAGATTATTTTAAGAACTTTGAACTTTATTATCTTACCCCTTTTTATCATACTACTGAATATTCCGTCTATCTTCACTGTATTGAAATGCAGGATAAGTAAAATTCGGGTGAGTAATACACCAGATTACTTTCTTAAAAAAAAAAAAAAAAAAAAAAAAAAAAAGAAAAAAAAAAAAAGAAAAAAAAGAAAAGAAAATGCAAACAAGCAGTGTAACAACAAGTTGGACCACTTGTTCATTTATAAGGGTTACATTGGTTTTGAAAGGATAAAAAAACATATTTTCTCTATTTCTCTTTGCTTTTCTTTTAACTGTAATATTTTTTTTTCTTTTTTTAATTCAAAATGCTGAGCATGTAGAAAAAAACATTTAAACAATATTTTATAAAATTTTCCTTAAAATTTCGGAAAATTCAACCGCTGAGTCGTGCTTTCCGGAAACGCTGGTCCGAAGTTCCTGGCCGCTGGGTCTTGGTTTCCGATGGCCACGATTTTTCAAAAACTAATGCAACGATATAATTGAAATTTTGCATATTTCTTCAAAATAGAATTAGCTAGTGCTTGAACCAAATATTTATTTTATTTTTATTTTATTTATTTTATTTTTAGGCATAGATATATGCAAAAACAATACAATTTTCTGTACATTTAGCCCAAGTTTAGCTGTATAAAATTAGTTGTAATCGGGGAAAAAAGAAAGAAAGAAAATAGCTTCTTTTTTATAAAAGATTTTTTTAGGACTGAGGGCCTATTAGTCTCAATCTGGGATTTTTGCGTTGTCATTTTCGATAGTTGGACATTTGTCGAAATCTAAAATTTATCGAAAATATAATTGAATAACTTGAAAGCGATGTTATAATTTGAAAAAAAAAAAAAAAAAAAAACTAATAGTCCTCCGTCCTAAACTAAATTCTGCTTTTGCCAGAATTTCATCAAAATATTTTTTTTTTTTTATTATTATTATTGAAAGAAAAAGAAAAGAAAATTAATAATAATCAGTATCGTTACAAACGATATCGAAAAAGTTTTTTTCAATAATTTTGAATTAGGAAATAAAAAGTTCGCGTGAGACAATATGAAATAAAAATAATTAAAAAAATGAATTTAATGGTTTAATTTTTATATAAAACAAGATCGCATGCTATCTTAGAAAGTAGATGTAAAATTTAAAGTTTAATTTTTATTCAGTTTATTTTCTCTCTCATAAACCTTCTGCCGAATCTGGATTAAAAATGGAAAAGGAAGAAAATAAATTAGAAATATCAGACCTATCGTTACGCATTTGGTATCAAATGAAAGGGGCAGCATTTTTTAATTCAGAAGTGCAAAAAGTTTTTCGATGAGATAATTAGATTTTTTAAAAATAACTAAAGTATGAAATCTAGGTGCCAACAACTTTTGTGCAACACATAAAATAAATTAGAAATATCAGGCTATCATTACAAATTCGGTGCCAAATGAAAGGGGCGATTTTTCTAAATTCAGGGGTGAAAACAGTTTTTCGAGACGAACATTAGATTTTTTTAAATTAACTAAAGCATAAAATTTAGGTCGCAACACTTCATTTTAATTAATTTCATTCATTTTAAAAAGTACTTGACTCGTTACAAATTTGGTACCAAGTGAAAGGGACGATTTTTCTGATTCCAAGGTGCAAACAGCTTTTCGACACGACAATTATATATATATATATATATATATATATATATATATATATATATTTTTAATTAACTTAAGTATGAAATTTAGGTGGAAACACTTCATTTAAATTTTTTTTCATACCTTATAGAGCGCAACCTAATGTAAAAAGTTTTTTTTTATTTTTTATTTTTTTTTTATTATGCTTTTTTTAGTTTTCAAAACCCATGTAATTCCTTAAATTATAATTTAAAATCTATATTACTTTAACATCGGAAATAATTCGTAAACTAGTATTAATTCTTTATGATTGATTTTTCTACGAAACTAATTTTTGGAGAAAAGGAAAAAAGAATGATTTAAAAAAAGAAGACTAAATGAAAAACTGTAGAATAAATACGTATTATATTTAGGAAAAAATAACGCTTGCCTTCAAATGTTAAATTTCAAATAGATTTTTTTTTCTTTTTTTTATTTGCTTTTACTTGTTAAATGGACTTTTTCTAAAACAACAATTACTAATCTGTAAACTTTGAATATCGTAAAAAAAAAAAAAAAAAATTAATAAATAAATTAAAAAAATTAAACAAGATACAAATTTTATGTTCGCACATGTAATTTTAAAACTTTATTCAAATAACAGCCCACAGCCACAACACAGTCCCTCTTTGGACCTTTCCTCATTATATGAAGTTTTCCGTTTAATCTGATTTCAGAAATTGAAGTAGAAACTCTTGTTCTCTCCTGACGAAATTCTCTACCAGTTGATCGACTAAAATTTTTCGATACTGTAAATGCGTCAGTGCTTTCTCATTTTTATTGTGCTGTACAGTTTTATGCAGAATGTATGAATTGATTATTGATGTCTCCATTCCCCGAAAAAACAGTTTCCGTCACCACTTAAGTGATTTCCTCAAAAAGCAATTACTGGAGGCATATTGATCAGTCCGATGAACAACAACCATCGACTTTGTATACCCGACAATTACACTTGGCTTTTCAATTACTTTGTTGTATCACCTGGTATCAGTCTATTAGTGCTTATCATTCCAGCATTATGCCAGTTACTCAATAGTGGTCATCATAATAATTATTTTTCTCCATGTTGCTAATGATAAGAAAGGTCAACAAATGGTTTAATCATAACAGTGCAGAGACTGAGCACGTTTTAATTACAGATAACAATTGCCAATGCCGACGATACCAGAGTTGCCAACTTTTATAATTTATTCCGGAGCATTGTTAGCCCCGCCCTTTTCTCTCACCGGATATTTTAAAGAATGATTTTTCCCTTATTTAACCGTTGTCACATATTAAAGAAAAGTATTCTATAAAATTTCTGGTGCGAAAAGAAGGCGGGGCTAAAATTGCTCCGGAATAAATTATAAAAGTTGGCAACTCTGCGATACCGCAACATCTTAAGTGTAATCATGCTGAAAACACTTGGCTCTGGAGCATGAGCCTACGGAGCTGTGAAACAAATGCTGGATGGCCCCGTAGCTAACGGAGTGCTAAGGGTTAAAAAAGCATTCGAGACCAATATTCTTAATTATTACTTTTTGTATAAGTATTCGTTAAGCGATAAATTTCAAAGGTGTCCAAAGCTTTTTAAAATATTTTGAATACTAAAAAATTTTCATCTCTTCCAAAAGTGAAATATCGATATTTTTCTCTAAAATTTTCATAGTTTTGAAACTTTCACTTCTTTATAGCATGTCTTTACAAACATAAATTTTTATTTTATGTTTTTTTTAGAATCCATAGTAAAAAGCTTCTACTATTAATTATTTTTATTTTTTACTTATTCTTATTTTATTTTTTATTTCTTATTTATTTATTTTATTTTTTCGATTATCATAATGAGATTGTTAAAAATCTGTCACACAGCAAAACTTGACAAATAAGTTACAAGTTAATATTAAAATAATACTTATTGGATGTGCTGAAAAGTTCCGTTAATTTGTATTAAAGAAACTGACACTGGAAATTCTTAACTGAACAGCATTTACGTATATATTAATATATATATATATATATATATATATATATATATATATATTCGTAAATTATATATATTTTTAAATACAAATTTCCAGTATCATTTCGCTAATCCAAATCGACTAAACTTTCCGGTACACATAAGAGCAGTAAAATAATAATAATAATAATTAAATTAAAAAATCTTAATTACTTTTGCATTTTTTTTCATCTTTGATAAAATCTTGATCTTCATTTGTACAAAAACATTCGACTTCTTCAGTAAAGTTATCCCCTCTACATTTGGCAGTTCCACATTTTACCTTACAATAATCCACTGGAAACATAAAAGAAAAGATGAGAGATAAGTTAGAGAAATGTTTAAAATTATACAAAAATAATTATTCTAATAACATTTTACATTCACAAAGCAAAAACATATTGCCGCAACGTTAGTGATGCCACCTTGTTTAGATTAAAAAGTTTTCCGGGGTCTATATCCCTGTCTTTGTGTCACACTAAAAAGTCGAAGAATTCGACGCGTCCTTATATTTTAACGTGTGTTTTCTGTTTTGTCAACATTATTTTAAAAAAGAACTTTTGTTGTAGGTTTTAATGCTACAATATTATTTATAAAATTTATGCTCTGAAATAGTAGTGACGAGATAATAAAACACGCGTAACTTCTATAGAAACGAAAATGCGAACAAATATGCGAACCCTGATTATCACAGAGTTCATAAAAATCATCCCAAAGGCTTGAAATTTAATATCGATAGTTGACAAAAAATAGAAAATTAAAAAAAGCCCCAACTTAAAAAAAAAAAAGTATGATTTTTAAAGAGTTTTTATAAATAATCTGAATATTTTTTATCACAGTAATCACCAGAAAAAATCGCGGAAACTTCGCAAAGGATCTACCAGCAACTTGACTTAAAATTTTATATTTCAGATTTACTGTAGATCGGAAGTTTAAACACCAACAAGACCCTAAATACACGTCTAGTTATTCAAGTACATCGGTTATTTTTTGTAGACCCATAAATTTTAAAATAAAAGTTACATTATTAGTTATAATAGAAAGATCCTTAAAAAATTATAAAAAAAATAATAAAAATATTTAATTTTGAATAGTAAGAATGCATTGCACATATCATATGTAAAAAAAAAAAAAAAAAAAAAAAAAAAGTAGAGAATAGTTGAGGTTAGAAAATTATTTGATAATCTTTCGAGGAATTCGCCCGTTCATGTATGATATCTCACGAACAATTAGTCGCAGAAAGGTCAGATCAGTTTTAAAATATTACTTTCGATACTGGCAAGAACCTTATACATTTACAGCATTCGAATCAAAAAACTTCAGCAGTTATTCGAAATTTAAGATTTTCTTAACATGGGAAAATAGGACAAAAATTCTCTTAAACGTGCATTAAAAGGAAACTTCTTACTGTAAATATGTCAGACCAGTTTTAAAATATCTGTTTTGATGCCGAAATGACCATCAGCAATTATAAATATGCTACTTTGAAAATTTCGTAAGTTATTGGATATTTACGAATTTTTTAACATGGCAGAATAGAGCAAAATTTCACATAAACGTCAATTGTGTGGGATATTTTCATCGTGCAGATGTCAAACTATTTTCGAATTATTATTTAGGATACTGGCATGAATATCATAGACTATGATTTTTCCAATTAAAAAAATTCGTAAGTTATTTGGAATTTACGATTTACTTAACATGTCAGAATAAGGCAAAATTGAGCATAAAGTTTCATTTTCAGGATCATAAATACATTAGACTACTTCAAAATTACATTTATGATATTTGTTTGAACATTATTGAATATAAATATTCTAATAGGAAAATTTCGTAAATTATTCGTAATTTACGATTTTATCAACATAGCGAAATTGTAAATTTTTCATATAAATCTGAATTTCGAGGATTATTGCATTGGAAAGAGTAGCACGAAAACTAAACAACAGAACTGACCCTGATAAAATAAATTAATAGATTAGAATAAGATAAATATATCGAAGTGAACGGTGGATAGCCTATTAGGCGGGGATTTCATTCTGTCACTGTATCGAGCTTTGGTCAAATTCATTTCTTTTAACATGATTATAATATGTCTCGCACTAGAAATTCATGAGAGCATAAATATGATGGGGAACTGAGCAGAGTCCACCTATGCCAACGAGTTTTTTTTTTTTTTTTTTTTTTTTTTTTTTTTTTTGTCAGTCATTTTCATAACATATTTTTCAATTGAATTTGTACTATAAATTATCCGAGTAAGTATGTAGTCCACAATTTGGTCAAATTACAAAAGAATGTCGGTGGAAAGTACGTGGAGGGATTCGTATTAAATATATCCGAAAATACAGTAGACTCTCGTATAACGCGGGGGATACGTTCCGCGTAATAGGAGACATACGCGTTATAGGAGACATCGCGTTATAGGAGACATACATTTAGCAGAGGATTTTATTCCGCAAGGAGACCAAAAGCGTCGGGTGTTGGCATGGTAACGGAGCTATTCTTCCGTGAGAAGGTTGGGAGTAGAAAAGATGTCGTCACGTGCAACTTTCTTTTACGCGTTATACGAGACTCTTTATCACGTTGTGTGAATAATAGTCGCAGATTTTTCGTCGCGTTATACGAAATCGCGTTTTGTGGGAGCGTGTTGTACGAGATTCTTCTATATTATTATTAGTTCCCCATCATACTATAGGTATGGGGAACTTAGGTAATGGTGAAAATTTTCGACATCGGTTTTTTGACAATTTTACACGTTTTAAGGTGGGAGGAATCCGAAAATGACAAAATTTGTATGGTGTCTGTCTGTAGGGTGTCGGTTAGTCCGTTAGTCTGTTAGTGTGTTAGTCCGTTAATTTGTTAGTCTGTTTACACAATACCTCACGAACAAATGATCGCAGAGAGGTCAGACCAGTTTTAAAATATTACTTTCGATACTCGCAAGAACTCTATTCATTTACAACATTCGAATTAAAAAACTTCGTAAGTAATTAGAAATTTACGATTTTCTTAACATGAGAGAATAGGACAAAATTTCACTTAAACCTGCATTAAATGGAAGCTTTTTACTGTAAAAATGTCAGACTAGTTTTAAAATATCAGTTTTGATGCCGGAATGAACATCAGAAACTGTAAATGTGCTACTTTGAAAATTTTTTAAGTTATTGGAAATTTACGAGTTTCTTAACATGGCAGTATAGGGCAAAATTTCACATAAACGTCGATTTTGAGAGATATTTTCATCGTAAGGATGTCAGACTACTTTTGAAATATTATTTAGGATACTGGCATGAATATCACTGACTATGAATTTTCCAATATAATAATTTCTTAATTTATTAGAAATTTACGAATTTCTTAACATGGCAGAAGAGGTCAAAATTTCACACAATCGTCAATCTTGAGGGATATTTTCATCGTAAAGGTGCCAGACCACTTTTGAAATATTATTTAGGATACTGACATGAATACCATAGAGAATGAATTTTCAAATTTAAGAAATTCGTAAGTTATTTGGAATTTACGATCCTCTTAAAATGGCAGAAGAATACAAAATGATCATAAACGGCCATTTTGAGTATCATAAATATATCAGACAAATTCAAAATAAAATTTATGATACTTGTAGGAACATGACTGATCACAAATATTCTAATAAGAAAGTTTCGTAAGCTGTTCGTTATTTAAGATTTTATCAACATAACAAAATTGAAAATTTTCCGTATAAATATGCATTTTGAGGATTGTTGCATTGGAAATAGTAGCATGAAAACTAATCAACGGAATTTACCCTAATACAATAAATTAATAGATTAGAATAAGATAAATATATCGAAGTGAACGGTGGATAGCCTATTAGGCGGGGATTTCATTCTGTCACTGTGTCAAGCGTTTTTTCAAATTCATTTCTCTTAACATGACAACTATGTTATGAGAATGTCCTATTCTAAAAATTTATGAATATACATATATATATATATGATGGAGAACTGAGCAGAGTCCGCCTATGCCAACTAGTTTTTACATATTATGTGTTTGTGCAATTTTTAAACTTCTTTTGAAACATTTTTTTTTTTTTTTCGAACATATTCATATATTGAATATTTACGGAATCTGTAAAAAATATTCTGAGAAAAATGTTGTACGTCAAATTAATATTACACTAGTATGCTATATTCAGAGATTCCACGCGTGCGTGTAGTCAAATCTCAACTCGTGTATATATTATCAGAATCGAAGCTGTGTACACAGTGATACTCTTATACATTTTGAGTAATCAAATGATAAAGTTGTAAAATAGGTGCGATATATTTTTTAAAAGTTACTATATGAACAGATGTAGATAATGTTAATTCAATGTTTTATTCTCTGTATGGTATCTTAATAAAAGGAAAGTAACTTAAACATTACATAACAGATATAATATTGAAGTAGTACTTTATTTTAGGATTAAGAAAAAATATATATATATATATTTTAAGTTAATGTAAAATTTTTTTTCCATGAAATAATAACAAATTCTGGAAAATTTCTTACTTTTACAGCCTTCTTTCTCAACAAATATGGTATTTTTAGGACAACTGCATTTAAATTCGTTCAGGTTGATTGATGTACAATTTCCTTCAGTTTCAGCACATTTTTCTATTTTCGTTTTGCATACATCTTTAGGAACTAGAAAAAAAAAAAAAAATAATAGAAATAGGGAAAGTCTAAACAAAAGCATTTATGAGATTTTTACAAGTATTTAGAAAATTAAAAAAAATATAAATAAATTAAAGTAGTTTTTTATAAAAATGTTCTTATCGTTAAAATTTTAAAAAGATAAAAAATAAATAGATTTAAGGAAAAAAAATATATAATTATTTTCTTTTCTTTCCTTTTTGAAATCAATTTATGGAAATATGAAGAATGTCCATTAGTTTTAATCATTATATTTATGAGATCACAGCAATACATACACAAATATAATTACAATTATTCGAATGTAACTACAAATACATAAACAAATGGATTTTTGTAAGTCCAGATCAAAATTAATATTTTCATAAATATTTAGATTTTTTGTGTATGCACAGTGCCCATTAAAATATCACCCTACTGTTTATGTTGTTGAATGAATGAAGCTATAGTCATGAAACTGGTGGCTAGGTGTAGTAAAATGACCATGTGGTCCTAGAAGCGACCGCTTACAGCACCAGCTGGATAAAAACGATGAAATCAGCTTTCCTATCCACAAAATGGCACAAAATAAGGGGAAAAAGGGAAATACAAAGTTGTAGAGTATCATGGATTTAGCTCGAAAACACACCTTGTAGACGTGAATGCTAAAAACAGATTGCTTAAAACATGCATTTGTTTGTCTCATCTGTACACCAAATCTGTCTGAATTCTGAAGTTTCGTAGTTCTATCTTTATTAGTTTTGGAGATATAATAGTCAGCAGAACCCCCCACATACAGATACACATACACTGAGCAATTGCCAAAAGCCCCTTTTTTTTTGACTCAGAAGACCTTAAAACATGTAAATCAAGGTGGAAACTTGATATCGAATTTTTGGACCAAATACAATAGTTCCATTACCTACGGTAGCCGAATAATGAAAATAAAAAATTTATTATTCTTTTGTACAATAGTTCCATTACCTACGGTAGCCGGGTAATGAAAATAAAAAAATTACTATTCTTTTGTTTTATAATAAAATATTGAAAAATTGTATTAAAAAAAATGGAATTTGTTTTGGATGTGGGTTATGTGCAATTATAAAACTAAATATAGATGATTATGAGTAAAACATTAAAAGAAAAAAAAATTGAAGGAAAATGAGAGGAAGAGTTTTATCAATTCTTAGAAAGATTAACGTGTTCTCTGACAAAATAAAAATTGAATATATAACTTTTTTTTTTTTTTTTTTTTTTTTTTTAATTTTTTTGAAACATTTGTCCTAAAATCAGTTTTTTTTTTTTTTCCTTTTCCCTCTTTCCTTGCCCAAAATAGATGAATAAAACTGAAAAATAAGTGGTATATTGGTACTGGGTATAAAACTAAGTACACAACAGAAATATGTAATTAAAATATTAGAAATCTTTTTAGTTTGGCACTTTTTATATTTTCTAAAAAAATACTAGACAAAATGGAACTACACACGTGCAAAGAACATTTCAAAACTCATTGTTTCCACTATCGATTTAGTCCAGACTGTAATAAGGGGGCCAACAACAATTTAAATAATAGCAAAATTACTTTGGATCACCCTGTATCATAAAAACCTAAAGATAACTTGCAGCTTTAATACATTACTGCACATACCATGTACAAAAATTGTGTATTTTGTCGGGGGAATTGCGCGATTATTTAGGCAGTTATAATTTTTTTTTTTTTTTTTTTTTTTTTAATTACTAATTTTTTTGATAGACTTTTTGCTTATAACTTGAACGGATTTCCATAAAATTTTACAAAATTGCAGAAAAACCAACAAAGCATTAGAGAAATACTATTCTGAAACATAAAATTCACACGTGTAATATTCGTTGAGATAGGAGCATTTTCAGTAAATATGTTTTTATTGCGCATGCGTGAAAGATAGAAAAAGTTGTATTGCATAGGTTGAATGCTAAATATATTGAGTAACTTTTGACAACAACTCATTTGAGTACAGTGAAAATTAAGCAAATCGTCGACAAAAGAACAAGTTAGATTTTAGATATTTTCCCGAGTTGAAATTTCCTAAGGGGTATTACACATGCCGCATATTTAATTTAAAGATCCAATTATTTCAACCACATTACAAAAGTTATTTTTTATGAAAAACCCCTCCTTATAGGCTTGTAATTTTATTTATTTATTATTTATTTAATAAGATTTGCGAGTTCGTAAGGGGTTTTCACAAAAAGAACTTTTGCTACGTGATTGAAATAATTGGATCTTCAAATTAAATACGCGGCATGTGTAACCCCTTATGCAATTTACACTCTGGAAAATACCTAAAACCTACGACGTTCTTTTGCAGACAATTTACTTAATTTTCCCTTTTTCAAATGAACTTTTGATGAAAGTTGCTCAACTTATAACATAGCTTTCAAGCTATGTTATAAGTTTATTCGTACTTTCGTGCATGCGCAGTAAAGTAATATTTACTAATAGCCTAAGAGCCCACGACGGCCAGACCTTCGTTATTTAATAAAAGCTGAAAATTCTTCTGTGCGTGTCCCCTATACAGGTAAGAACGACCAGGGACTATAGAGTTTGGGTAGTGGTTACTTGGGCAGGTAACAGGTAGTAAAGATGTATAAAATAGTACCTTAAATTCGTTAAAGTATAAAGCTCAATTTTTTTATATTTTATTAGGGATAACTTTAGAAATCTCGTCATCCATTGCCGGACACTTATGACAGTTGCTACCCCCTGCCAGACACCCCTAAATTTTAATAAATTATAATTATACTTTCGTTACAGTATAAAAGCTAAATTTTATATATGTTACTTGGGAACCTATAAAAAAATGTTACCTCAATAGCCGGACAGTTTTAATGGTTTTTACACCTTGCCAGACACATCGAAAGTCCGCTGTAGGTGCGAGCGCGAGGTAACGACTGTTCTAGCGGGTGCGAGTGAGATAGGGCGCTTAGTCGACTGCGATCTTTCACTGCGCATCATCTGTCTTTTAGTGATGTATTGAAGAATTATGTGTAGCTACAACCACGTTTTACCATTGATATTTGTGTCGTTTTTTTGTGAAATAAAAGTGTAATTTTAGTAAAAAGTGTTATCATGGGAGACACATTAATTTGTTTTGTGTGTAATAAAAGTGATGGTAAGATAATTTTGTTCTCGGAGGAAACTTTAAAAAAATGTCAAACTGTTTTGAAAATCAGAAAGAACATAACCTTAAATATAAAGACATTATTCTGCCTGATGAGTATACAGAAAATGGTTATCACCGGGGATGTTATAAAGAATTTACAGGACTTATGAAAAAATACTTAACTTCTGAACCTGAAAATTGGACAAAAAACAGTGAAAAACAAAAATCAGCCAGTGTTTCTACAGACAATACCTCAACAACCTCGTCGTTGATACCTAAGTTGACCACAGAACCATCTCATTTACAGTCATCCTCTACAGAATCTTCAGTAAGAATGCAATCAAGTTTAACTTCTGAATCAATAGGACTTCAATCTACAACTTCTCAAGAAAATATTGAAGTTTTTGAACCAGATCTTAGTGAAGATAATGATTTAACTCAGGATGGAAATATTCTAACCGAGAAGGAAGCTAATAATATCGACTACCTAATTGTTTGTGTGTTTTGTGACAGGAAACATAAAAAAAAACGTTCACGAATGCTTCCACTTCATAAAGCTGATACCAACCAATTTAAATCTAGCGTACTACCCAACATCGAAGGTCAAGAGAAGTATGCAGAATTATTGAATAAATTAAAAAAATTTTCTGGTCCAAAAATATCATATCATACAGAATGTAGAATTAGTTTCAATAATGAAATATCATCTTCTAAAAAACCATCCAGTAAAAGTGATTGGCATTTTCATCGGGAATATCAACAATTAGCTTTTAATGAAATAAGTGGCATCATCGAGGAAGACGTAATTAAAAAAGGGCGCTGTTATTTATTAGTATATTTGCATGAAATGTACACCGATGTATTGGAAAGAATATTTGAAGAAAATTCTGTTGAAGTGAATTCTGTTTTTACTGCACATCATCTCGAAGAAAAAATGTTGAAAAAATTTTCTAAAGATATTAAATTTTTTACTATTTGTAATAAAAAAATTATAGCACCCAAATATTTACAAACAATAGACGATACAATATTTGAAAACTTACAAACCGAAAATACTTTACAAAAAGTTGCATTAATTTTAAGAAAATTAATACTACAAATGGAAAAAAATAAGTTACCGATAAAAAATCTAACAACAGAGCATTTAATGTCAGGAGAAGTTTCGATACCACCGCAATTACTGGACTTTTACTTTACTCTTCTAGGTGGATGTAATAACAAACGGAAAAAAAGCCTGAAATGTGCGCGTCAAGTGCGTTCTTATTCTCAAGACGTAATCTATGCTGTCCATAATGGCCGTGTAAAAACATCAAAGCACATCATGTTAGGTATAACTTTAAAGAGCTTAATAAGCAGCAGGAAAATTATCGATATTATTAATCGATATGGGCATTGTATTAGCTATCAGGGTATCGAGGAACTAGAGACTGAGACAACGTATACTTCTTTTGAACAATCCAGTTTATACCCAGAAACGATTAAAAGAAATCCTGACCTTTTTACTGGTGTGGCATATGATAATTTCGATCGTTTTGTGGAAACTACAAACGGAAAGGATACTCTACATGACACCGTAGGAATTATATACCAGAACATTGAGGCCAATATAACCGAAGAATCTGAGATGCCCGAAAAACTTAACATGTCTGAAGCGCCGATTACAGATAATGAAATTAATTTACCACATACAACGGTAAAAAGAAGAAGAAGAACTTTTGAAGCCATTTGTACAGAAGAGATTCCGTACCTAAAAAACCGAAAATGACAAGTGAACTACAATAAACAATTGATAATACAGAAATTATACGCCCTACAAACTCGCAGCTATACACCGAAATCGACAATATATGGATGATCAGTCACGTTTTGCAGTTACCTGACGTTCCTATGTGGGTAGGTTTCAATAGTCGGATTTGTAATAATGCTGTCTCACAACAACTTATTTCTTATTTAACCCCAATTTATGCATCACAAACTAGTACATCTATAGTGCTAGAAACTATGGAACAGAGTAAAAAAATTGCTGAAGATTTACATCAACGTTCCATCCAGGTAACCTACGATCTTGCTATAGCTAAAGTAGCATTTCAAATACAGTCTACGGAAAAACCCAAAATTGATAATTTATTCATACACCTCGGACCGTTTCACATTATGATGGCTTATTTTAAAGCAGTCGGTAAAGTAATTAGTGACTGTGGGTTAACAAATGTTATGGTTGAGAGTAGTTTGCTGGCAAGTGGTTCTGTGGATGGGTTTCTCGATGGAAAGCACTTCAACCACTGCAAAAGATTGCATCCTTTGGTAGCATTGGGATTGGAGGTCCTACATTTTGAATCATTTTTACAACATGACAACTCAACACTAACAGATGATATGATAGAGGAAGTGAAAAGACTACAAAACTGCGAAATATCGTCTTTCAACATTGAAAATGATGAACTGAAAGAATTGATGAATAATTACAATATTTTCAAGCAACAATGTCTCAACGGTGAGCATGGTAAAACTTCACAATTTTACTTAATTTACATAAATCTCATACATCATTACTTGGACTTGTCACGGAACATTCGTACGGGGGATTTTGAGCTTTTTATATCAACATTGCTTAAGACTACAAATATATTTTTTATATGCAACCAACAAAATTATGCACGGTGGACCGTAAAATATTATGATAATTTGCAGAAAGTTGCAGAAACTCATCCTGACTTATACGAAGGATTTAAACAAGGTTGCTTTGGTATCAAACGGACCACCAAACCATTTTCTAGACAACCAATTGACCTGGTGTTAGAGCAAACTATAAATGCAGACGCTGCTAGAAGGCTCACAGGTGTTATACACTTTACCAATTCAATTTCGGCTCGTCAACGGTGGGATCGTAATCATGATGTTAGGTCCTCAATAATAAGTCAAGTTTATCTAGAACTAGGACTGCGAACTCATCAAGATGTTTCAACAGACTTAAATCTTCATAATATCCAGAAGAATTCCAAACAATTGAGACAATTTATCGCTACTTTTGATCGATTTATTAATCCCTTCAGTTCAGAAGTACCGAAAGACCAACTATTAAATATTTCATCTTGAAAATCCGCATCGCTATCAGTAGAGACATTCCTACTAAATATTGAAAAAAAATGGAGATAATCTTCGTAAAACATTTGTTTCCGAATGTTTTTCAGATATTACCAGATTTGAAAAAGCTATTAAAAAAAATTCCCTTGACAATTTTTCTATCGATTATAAGAAGAAGACAAAAGTTCAAGTAGGTGGTAAAATTCAAGAAATTAAAATCCAAAGAGATTTATTTGGACGCATGCTGGGTATCTCAATGGATTTTAAGGTAGACATTTCAAAGATTTTGTCTTACCCAATTTCCTCAGTGCCATTGTCCATGTGCCATTTGGATGGCGCTATTGGTAAGACAGATAAATCTGCTCTGATGAAATGTCTAGAGAAAGAGGTCCAGCATGAGCAACCACATCATATAGATATTATGATAATTGACGGTTTCTTCCTGTTGCATACAATGAAGAATGTTCCGAAAACATTTGGAAATATTTCAAAAAAATTGTTGCAAATGGTTACTCAATTTCAAGCATCGAGAATTGATGTGATCTTTGATCAATACTTTACTCCATCGATCAAAGATTACGAGCATTCCCAACGGCTAGAATCCGCGCAATTGGAGTACTCTATAACTGGGCCTGAACAAATTCGATCAAGTGATTTCGAGAAAGAGTTAAAAAATTTAAATTTTAAAGAGGCTCTGGTTAATTTTTTTATTTCACATTGGGCTACTGATGAAGTGGTGCCATTTATTGGCAACAAAACGATAAACATCAATTTCAGAAAATGTCATTCTTTCACTGTTGATAATTCCAACAAAGTTATCTCAAGGGTTGATGAAGAGTTGTCATGCCCATCACACGAGGAAGCAGATACGAAAATAGTATACCATGCATGTAACATCAACTATCCAGCAGAAATAGTAATAAGAAGTGCTTATACTGATATTGCGGCTATAATGCTTGGTAACATGCATCATCTTAAAAGTGATTCCGTTGTTCGGATGCTTTCGGGTACTGGCAATAACTTAAGATATGTGGACCTAACTAAAATACATGCAGAGTTGGGACAGTTAATTTGTCAGAGTTTACCTGGATTTCATGCCATCACAGGTTGTGATTTTAACCCTGCATTTTTCAGAAAAGGAAAATCACTACCATACAAGAAATTAAAAAAAAATCCCGAGTACCAGGAAGCTTTTAAGAACTTCGGCAACAGCGAATTAATTGAAAATTTAGATTTTCAACGAAACATCTTCGATATTATTCAGAGATTTATATGCAATGTTTACAATGTCCCTAATGTTATTGGTGTTGATGACGCTAGACTGCAATTATTCATCGACTCGTATACAGTCTCTGATGTAAACGAAGCTTTTGACCGGAAAAAGTTTCGAAATTTTGACGCTAGCAATCTACCACCTTGCAAAAGCGAGCTATTGCAACAATTTCTGCGAGCAAATTATATATGTACCATTTGGAATAATGCTCATCTGAAAAATCCAACTACATATCAACCAGACAATAACGGCTGGGTATTGAAAAATGACAAATACCAATTCATCAAATGGTTTTCAGGAGATCAACTACCAAGTTATGTTAGTGATTCGCTTAAAACTCAATCAGGTATGTAATTATTATGACAAATTATTGTACATAATTTTTTAATTATTCATAATTGTATAATCTTGTTTATTTTTATTTTTTTCAGAAACTGACGAAAAAGGCGATATTGAAGACGATCATGACATCGACTGGGCGAGTAGTGACGAAGAAAATGAAAATATCGACGACAACGAATAAATATTTTTTTTTACATGTAATAATGCTTTTTTTTGTATATTATAATAATAAAATTACATTTTTTACTTTATATAACCTGACTATGAACGTAATAAAATAATTTTTTTATTGGATATCTTTGAAAATCGCAATCGACTAAGTGCTCGCGCTCGCACCTACAGCGGACTTTCGATGTGTCTGGCAAGGTGTAAAAACCATTAAAACTGTCCGGCTATTGAGGTAACATTTTTTTATAGGTTGCCAAGTAACATATATAAAATTTAGCTTTTATACTGTAACGAAAGTATAATTATAATTTATTAAAATTTAGGGGTGTCTGGCAGGGGGTAGCAACTGTCATAAGTGTCCGGCAATGGATGACGAGATTTCTAAAGTTATCCCTAGTAAAATATAAAAAAATTGAGCTTTATACTTTAACGAATTTAAGGTACTATTTTATACACCTTTACTACCTGTTACCTGCCCAAGTAACGACTACCCAAACTCTATAGTCCCTGGTCGTTCTTACCTGTATAGGGGACACGCACAGAAGAATTCTCAGCTTTTATTAAATAACGAAGTTCTGGCCGTCGTGGGCTCTTGCTCTATAAAATTGATCACATCTCAACGAATTTTACACGTGTGAATTTTATGTTTCAGAACACCATTTCTCTAATATTTGTCAGTTTTCAGCAAGTTTTGTAAGATTTTATGGAAATCTATTCTAGTTTTAAGAAAAAAACTTGTAAAAAAAAAAAAAAAAAATTGGTAATTTTTGGAAAAAAAAAAATTATATCTGTCGAAATATACTCTACAACAAAAAAAGTGACGCACCAAGAAGGAGTAATGCAAACTAGACACAAACTGACATACATACAGGTTTTGATGGAATCAAGCACCAATTCATGATTATCGTCAAACCTACGTGCAACTGGTGCTTCAGTGACTTCAAATACCCTTAATAGGCGGATCAGTGGGGTTGAGTTCAGTCCCCGAATCTCTCTTCCACTGAGGACGTTTGGAGCATCATAAAAAGGGTCCTACAACCAGCTCGGGATTTTACCAATCTAACGCAACAATTGGACAGAATTTGGCACGATACTTCACAGGAGCACATCTGCCAACTCTATCAATTAATACCAAGCCGAATAACTGCGTACATAAGGGCCAGAAGTGGACCAACGCGTTATTGACTTGTTTAATTTGTGAGGCCCTTTCTCTTGATTAAATCATTCAAATTTTCTGAAACAGTAATCAATTGTTTTTCTGCACATGTACATCGCATCTACCAATTTTTGTTCCATTCGGACCACCCATTTCAGCCCATCTACCAATTTTTGTCCCCATTTCTTCTTGGTGTGTCTTTTTTATTTTATTTTATTTTATTTTATTTTATTTTTTTTTGTTTGTTATAGAGTGTAATTGCGCAATTCCTGCACCAAAACATACAAAAATTGTATATTATGGGCGCAACAATGTATTAAAATTACAAGTCAATTTTAACTTTTTGTGATAGAGGGTGATCCGAAATATTTTCGCCTTTCTTCAATTTGCTGTTGGTCTCATAATTGCACTCTGGACTAAATTGGTAGTGGACAATATGAGTTTTTAAACATTCTTTGCATGTATGAAGTTTGGGTCTATGTCGGCTAGAATTGTTTTTAGATAATTGAAAAAATATTTTAAAAAATCTAATAATTTGATCATCCACTATACATAACCACAATTTACATTCTAGAAATACAGAATTTTCTGTTGGGGATGAAGTTGCTATTTTGTCTAGACTAAACCCAGACTAAACTAATAAATTTTGGTTGAAATGGAAGGTATCAGGTGAGATAATAGAAAAGAAATTACGACATTCTTTTAAAGTAAATTTGCCCGATAGATGCATTTAACATCATTACAATTATAAATTACGGAAATATGTACAGCCGAATAGAGTTATTTCTGTTATTTATGAAACAGATGAAAAATTCGGAGAAATATAGCATGTTCCAGTCAAACAACAAAGCCTTACTGATCGAGTATTGAAAGAAAAGATCAAATCAGATGCTTTAACATAAAAAAAACTTAGATAACTGTTGAGTTTAATTAAAGAATACAGAAGTGAGGTTGATAGCGAACTGAAGAGAGCAAGGGTGGTATCGTATTTTCATCTAAAACCAGGTGTAGAATGGAAACAACTATATTTATTTTAAGTGCCAGTAACTTCGCAATCTAATGTTCAAAAACAATTGATGGAATTATTGAAAGTGGATTTGATAAAACTCTCTTTAGCTGAGATAGCCTATCTTTGTTATGTGTTTCCAAAAAAGTAGAAAATTAGATTATGTGAAGATTATCGAGGATTAAATTCCGCTATCAAAATCTCAGTTTCCTAGCAGAACTCCAGTCCTGAGATTTAAAGCAGGAAACTCAAACTATCCGACAACTCTCGATATCTAGAACAGTTATTGTGGGAGATACCTCTTGAGAAGAACAGCCGTGAATTAACAAGTTTCGTATTACCAAATGATCAATATCAATGGAAGATTATGCCATTTGGTTTATCTGGAGCACCCAGTACCTTTCAAAAAACCATGAATCAAGCTTTAGGATCGCATAGTGAATATGTAGAAAATTTATTTGAGGACATAATTTTATCTTTGAATTGGGAAGACCATCTTATGCATATTAGAATGATTTTAGAAACCCCGAAGTCTTTTTATCATCAGATTTAAAGACTGGCTATTTTGCAATGTCTAAAGTGATATATTTGGGACATACTGTGGTTTCAGAACATGGTACTGAACTAGAAAAAAAAGCAGCCATCAAAAACTGGGAAGCTCCATAAATAAAGACAAGATTAAGGTCTTTTCTTGGTTTATATAACTATTCCCGAGAATATGTTCTTTAGTGTGCTATCATTGCAAAACCTTTGACAAACTTAACGACTAAGCCTGCGATAAAGGACATCCCATGGACAGAAGAAGCGTAATCTTTGTTCTAGAAAGAGAAATATTGCTTATTTTTATAACAGCATTCGCTACTCCGGATACTTCTAAACCATTTGAAATCCACATAATTGACTGGTATGCATAATTGATATGCATAATTGACTGGTATTGGTGCTTGCTCGTAGCAACGAAATGTAGAGTTCATACTTAACTAATAACTTTTGCCAGTCACAATCTTATCCCAACTTAATCGAAGGTGAGTAAAATTGAGTGGGAAACATATGCAGTAATCTGAACTCTCGAAAAATTCGAAATGCGGAACTATGGAGCTCATATCCCCTTGCATATGGACTACAATCATCTGAAGCGCTTAACAGAAGGAATCCCTATTGGAACGCTGGTCTCCAATTCAATCTTAGTACCGGAAAACCCATTAAGCATAAACCGAGGAGGGCTAACTTACTTATAAGGACTTTTCTAAGCTTATATGAATAACTAGAATAAATTATAATATTTATATGTATATATGAATATATGTAAAAATATGTAAATATATGAGTGTAGTGTAATGCACCTTCGTAATTTCGACTTATTAAAGTAATTTTATGTACATGGAGATTCCGCATCACTTCTCTAGATCTCCAAGATGTCTCAACAAAACGGCCGCCAAAGATGAGGTGTCGAGATCTATACCATTATAAACTAGACGTTAATTCAAAACGATCAGCAACAGCTGCATATTTATACAATGACTTGTCAAAGAATTAGTCGGGGGATTTTTTTTTCCCTTACTTTGTATTTGGATTCTTATTTGAACTTTACACTGTACACGCTTTAACGTGTTGGGTGAAACGTATGTTTTGAATAGTTCAAACAAGGGATCAGATGTGCATTGCAGCTGAAGGAAAAAAGTTTGAACGTTGAAAATAAAGGTTGTGCATTGATAATAAGGGTGAACACTGATAATAAAGATTATAACTAGTTGTTTTTATTTCTAAGATCGTTTCCTTACGTTGAATGTAGTAAAATATAAACAAACAAATGCATGCTTTAAGTGTTTTGTTTTTTGGTATTCTTGTCTATGATGTTTTTTTTTTTTTTTTTTTTTTTTTTTTTTACGAAATCGATAAAGCTCTACAACTTTGTAATTTACGGTTCCAGATGCCATTTTCGAGATAGAAAAACTAACTCCGCCAGTTTTCCCTAAGTAACGCTATAAACTGTCAAATCTAGTAGCGCATAGCCACTATACTGTATTCAGGAACACATTTTGACGTTATATGCAGATGCTCAGCAGTTAAAAGTAGGGAAACGGACTTTAGTGGGCACCCTGCATAATATATTGGGTTGTTCGGAAGGTAATTTTAACCCTCGCTTTCCCAAGATCAAGGCGTTACTGCAGAAAAATTGCTTTCAGGTGCCGCTTAGCACGTTTGGCGAAAATCACCAGTAACGCACCCTTTTTTTATCGTTTAGAACAAATCGTCATGCAACATTCCACTGGTTACGTTTGCTATCTCTGGCGAATTAGCGCATTTTTTGAATGAGGTGGGCTTAACTAAATTTCAACTACAAAATGGGGTCAAAATGACCTCATCTTGGGAAAGCGAGGGTTAAACATTTTGGTAAAAATAAAAAGATGATTTTCTTATAGTGTATAAATATTTTATACATTATCTATTTTGCCCAAATACCCTTTGTCCTTTTCTTTTCTTTTCTTCTATTTTTCTTTTATTTCTTTCTTTCTTTCCTTCTTTTCTTTTCTTTTTTTTTCTTTTTTTTTTTTTTTTTTTTTTTTTTGCATGATTTTATGCTTATGAAAATTTTTATCATTGCTTGCTGAAAAAAAAATTATCTAAGTCATCTTAGACGTCTTCATTTGAAATAAATATTTTATCACTTAAAACATATTCTTGAGACTGTAACAAGTATTAATTGGAATGTGCCAGATATGGAGACTGTGATAGGTGTAGTGCATTCCACCCAAGCTACAAAAGATTTTGAAAATTATCAATCTTCCATTATCTTAGTGGAACACTACATTTTTTTATTGATCAATTCTGGCGTATCTGTTTGATTAAATCATTTAGTTTGTCCAGTTGGTAACATTATGTACTTCAGAACTGATCGTGAAATTGTCCGATAGAAGCTAAAAATAGCAATTCACTTAAAATTCTACCAAACAGACAGTACCATATTCTTGTGAATATGGAGTTTCGAAGTTCTCAGAGCCTTTTCCACTGTATTCTCCATAAACATCGGATAACATTTTTTCTTGCTTAAACAGCATTTCTGACTTTTCGATCGTAAAAAAGTAAAATATACTCCTTTTGATTTTCTGTATTTGGTAGGGAACCAATAAAAAAAGAATTGTGTTTAATCAAACTTTTTGAAAAACAAGTCTTGCTGTTTCATCTGTCAAAGTATATAACGAAAATGATGCTTAATTATAAAGTTGGTGTACAAAATACAATTATATCCTACCTCATTTGAGAAACGTGATTTCATAATTTTTATGATTTTCCAGCTTTGACATTAAGATTGTTATTTAAATATATTCATTTGATAAAAAATTCATTTAATGAAATTTATTTCATAAAATTTCAAAATTTGTGCAAATTTTAAAACTGATATTTATTTTAATGCTGTCTTATTTGAAAAAACATTTAGATGGAAGATCTTTCAGCATAAATTATATATATATATATATATATATATATACTTACGAATTTCGCAATTTCTTCCTTCATACCCACTAACACAGTTACAAACAGCTGTACCGTCTTTGTTTTCGCATGTGCCTCCATTGTAACAAACGAAAACTTTGCATACATCTGAAATATGTGTAAATACATATTTTAATATATTATTCATTTATCATGAAATAACAACAAATAATTTTCAGAAAAAATAATCTCTGTTGGAATTCACATAAATACACCATCTACTAATAAGTATTTGAATACTTAAGAATTTAGACGTTTTGTCAAATATATAGAAAAGTTCATTAGGAATCATCTTGAAGCTTTGGTTGTCTAAAGAACATGTAATACCTCATATACTTCAACAAAAATTGTGTCTGATGAGGAAAAAGGGACCAGTAAAAAATTAAACCGAAATCAAATTGTTTTGGATCACCCTGTAAAATGTAATGCATTTAATGCGTTTTGGCTGTAGCATGTGATTATTTAGACTTTTTTCATTACGAGAATAAATTTTTATGAGGATACCACATATATTCATTAAGATACAAATTTAAAAAAATGGGGAAAAAAATTCCACTTTTTTAATTATAACACGTAGGGTATTATCCCAGTGCAAAGCCATTTTTAGGAAACTTGACATACTGTATTAGACACAGCACATAGCAATCAGAATACAAAAATGTTAAATATCTTGCGAAATATGAGCATTTTTACTAAATAAATTTTAACTACGCATGCGCTAGTTTTAAAAAAATTTCATTTGCATAATTTAATAACGAAAAGTGTTGAGCAATTTATATGAAATTCCTAAGCAAATATCGTGTAAATTCAAAAAGTTAAGAGAGATTGAACGAACAGAATTTCATATTTTTCTCAAAAAAAAAAAAAAAAAAAAAAAAAGGGAAGATGATACGAGTTTTTATCAATATTTATTTACAATCAGCGAACGTTGTATTACCATTAAGCATTGATTGAATCAAAATAAAAATGTGAGTAAACCCCCTTATAGCTTAGCTTTTATTTTGAGAGAAGTGAAATTCTTTTCATTCTATCTCACATAAATTTTTGAAATTACACGATATTTGTTAAAGGTTTTCATATAAGTTGCTCAATATTTTTGACTATCAAATTATACAAATGAATTTTCATTAAAACTATTTAGTATTATTAAAACATTAAATATTATTTAGTAAAATTGCTCATATTTCGTAAGATATTGAACATTTTTGCATTCTGATTGCAGTATTCTGTGTCTAATGTAGTATGGGAAATTTTCTAAAGACATTTCTGTGCCCTAGGTCTAATACCCTATGTGTTATAATTAAAAAGGCAATTTTTTTTTTCAATTTTCTTAAAAAAAAAAAAAAAGTTATATCTCTATGAATATATATGATAGCCTCATAGACATTCATACAGATAATGAGTAAAATTCTCATAATTACATGCTGCAGAGACAAAACACACTTTAACCCTTTCAGGACCATAAGATTTCCAAGACTAAATATGCCAATACAACACAATATTTTAGCTATTGTGGGTGTAAAGTAAGAGAATATCACCAGAAAAACATAGCAGGGTGTATAGGTTTCCTATAATTTCATGGGAAATATTTTCCCTATGGACCATAAAAGTAAATAAACGAAGAGTTAGGTTTATTATATCGGTATTTTATTTATTGCTTTGTAATACAAATTTATTGCTTTGTAATATAAAAATTATCAGAAAAGTAAAATAAATAGCTAGTTATGGTATTCTACGAAACAATTTTGTTTACTTGTGAAGCACAAGTGGACATTGCACATAACACATTTATTATGTGTCCAATTTTCTATACGTTTTTATTATTATTATTATTATTATTATTATTCTTTCAGAAACACATTTGCTGCCTTGAACATACGTTTTATTTTGACATTCAGTAAAAAAAATATCGATTCAATAATAATTGAACAATCAATAACGATTTTTGTAGAAGGGAAAAATATTTCCCTTGGGCGTGAAAGGGTTAAGCATTATCTTTTACAGGATGATTCAAAACATTTTGTTTTTTATTTAATTTTTTAATGCTCCTCTTTTTCTCTTTAGGACACAGCTTTTGCTGAAATACATATGAATACAAAGACATGAGATACAAAGAAATGTTCTTTAAAGAAGCAATGTTTCAAGGGGATTCCTAGGGAATTTTTCCAAATATTTGACATAATGTAAGTGTTCGAATACTCATTGGTAGATAGTGTATATCTTATACTGTTAAGGGGACTTGGCACCTTTGACACTATCACTGAAATAGGTTTCATGTAAAAGCTTATATTTCTATTTATTATTTATACATTGAACTACATTTGGTTTGTTCAATTAATTATAACTCAGGCAGCAATTCTTATGTTTTTTGGTTTATTTCTCACTCATTTTATATCTTTAAACTGCGCTTTCTGAGTTTGCATTTTTTCATGAATTCTTGATCTTCAAAATGCTTAAACTGCTACAGTTATTGAAAAAAAAGACTTAATATATTACTTTCTCTTACCCATAAGGTAGAGAAAGTATTGTTTTTGGCTCAAATTTTCGAACGCGAGATTTTGTTATATTTACACGTTTTGAGGTCCCCTGAATACGAAAATCATGTTTTTAGCAAATGGTCTGTGTGTCTGTGTGTGTGTGTGTCTGTGTGTGTGTCTGTCTGTTATCAACATATCTCAAAAACAAATTATGGCAGAAAGTTCAAACTTGGTATTCTAAATGTGTATCATATAGGGATGCTACAGTAAGCTTTTCGTTAAGATCAAGCAAATGGTTCGTGTACAGGGACAATCAAGAGAATTCTAATACATTACGTCTATGGGGGAAATTGCAGGAAAATAGAGTTTAACGTCTATAGACTGCACTAAACCAAATGAAACGAATATATATTTTTTGTAATAGAGACAATTAACTGGGAAAAAAATTTTGTGTATGTAGGAGCCTCGCCTCCCCCCCCCCCTGGAGGGGGGAAGTCCCCCCTCGAGGGGAGTAAATTTTCATGATGGGTATCTTTCAAAAGAGCTCGAAAATACTTTTTAAACGAATGGTTGAACCATTGATCTGCGATAATTTAAAACAAAGTTATCGATTTATTTTTACTTTTAACGAAAAAAAAACTTAGAAAAAAATCGTACTTTTTTTTTTTAATCTTGAGAATAAAATGGACTTCTTTTGGATATTTGGTGTTAAACTACTTCTCTAATATGGAAATCGTCTGCCTTATCATAAAAGATAATTTTCTTAAATAATAATTTTAATAAATAATTTTTTAAAAAGTGAAATATTTTTTAATAACCGAATTAAATTCTATATAAATGTAGGTGCATTAATGAAACGGGGGGTTGAGGGGGGCGGTAGCCCCCCTCACACAGAACTAATTATCATATAAAACTCTTCAGAAGCCTAATATGAATTGTTTAAAATAGGTTTACATAACAGTACTCGTTATCTTATCTCTTAATCTCCAACCTGTATTTATAGTATTAAATTTCAGGGTAAGAGAAAGCCGTGTGAGTGACACACCAGATTATTTTTTAGATGTTTAATAGAACCTACTTAAAAGAATTGCGAATGGATTTTGAAATATCCTTAAAAGACAAAATATTAAAAATAAAAATATATTAAAATTCTTGTTTTTTTAATTTCTCTTACCCATAGGGACGAAAAGTATTGTTTAAGGGTCAAATTTTCGAACGTGAGTTTTTGTTATATTTACACGTTCTGAGGTCCCCTGAATACGAAAATCATGTTTTTAGCGAATGGTCTGTGTGTGTGTCTGTCTGTCTGTGTGTCTGTTATCAACATATCTCAAGAAAAAATAGTAGCAGAAACTCCAAACTCGGTATTCTAAATGTGTATCATATACGGATGCTACAGTAAGCTTTTCGTTGAGATGAAGCCAATGGTTCGTGTACAGGGACACTCAAGAGTATTCAGATACATTACGTCTATGGGGGAAATTGCAGGTAAGTAGAGTTTAAAATCTATAGACTGCACTAAACCAAATGAAACGAATATATGTATTTTGTGTAATAGAGATAGTTAACAGGGAAAAAAAATTTGTATATGTAGGAGCCTCGCCTCCCCCCCCCCTGGGGAGAAGTCCTCCCTCGAGGTGAGTAAATTTTCATAATGGGTATCCTTCAAAAGAGCTCGCCAATACCTTTAAAACGAATAGTTGAGCCATCGATCTGTGATAATTTAAAACAAAGTTATCGATTTTTTTCCTTTTTAACAATATATATATATATATATATATGTAATATTGAGAATAAATTCAACTTATTTTTGGACATTTAGTGTTATTGTACTTCTCTAATATGGAAATCATGTGCATTATCATGGAAGATAATTTTTTTAAATAAGAATTTTAATAAATTATTTTTAGCGAGTGAATTTGTATGGGAAAATATAGAAGAAAATCGTGTGGTGGCCACAACACACTAGTTATTTGTTGTTAGTGGATGTGCTTTACTAATAATATTTTACCATTTTCAGGAAAGCTGTTCGGGAATTGAAATAAATTCCTCATAGAGATATGGTAATTAATGTACGTTTTAAGCTAAATATTTTTCGCTTCTTTTTTGTACAATAATGAAACGGGGGGTTGAGGGGGGCTATCGCCCCCCTCACACAGAACATTATGCAGCACCCTGCGAATGGTTCTCCTTGAACAATTCAGTTTCAAAGCATTTTTAATGCCTGTAGTGGTCATGTTATTCTGTGTAGCGAGCGAAAGCACATGGCGTCTGTCTCTCGAGGACAAGCAAGGAGTACGTCCAGATCTTTTAATCACCGATCCATTAATTCCTCTTTTCAAAACATTTCTAATTGCACATCTAGAGCGTTTAATAACTTTTGAAACATTATTAATTGAAGCACACGTTCCATTTAATATTCAAATTTCGCGAATTTCACTTTTTTTTTAATTATGTACCTCGTGGCATGTTTGTAAATGCGTGAAGTCAGTTATCGGCTGCTTTAGTTAACTGCTGACGTCAAAACAGCGTGCAGAAAATTTTCATATTGCACATTATATTCGAAAAAAAGCAGGTGTTTTAATTAAAATGTTAGGGTGTCTTATAATTTTGTCTATGGTATTTTTAATTTTTTTTTTTATTAAACTCTATAAAAATATCATTTCTCTCAAACGATTACGTGTGATAACAGAATAAATTTATGTTTTTGACGTATTTGATAAAACATTTTTAAGCTCTGAATCTTTTCTTTCACTATTTGTCAAATTAGATAGGTGTCTTATAATTATGTCCACCACTGTATGCATTCTATGACTTAGAATTTTTTTTTTTTTTTTTTAACTTTTGTCAATTTTTTTGTTAGTTTTGTAAAGTTTTTTTGAAACCATTTCTTGTTACGAGAAAAATAATTAAATTTAATAATTAAAAATATATATATTATATATCTTTCAAGAAAACTGTGCTTCGTATGAAAAAAAGTATACAAATATTGTAGATAGTGAAGTCATGTAATTAATTTAGATGTTGCCTACAACATTTTAAGATACAGGGTAATCCAAAAAATACTTTTTTTTTGTTATTAGAAAAAAAATACAGTAATTGGTAGTGCAGGAATGTATAAAATTCGTGGTAAGTAATAATATAGCGTCGTGTGGGTAAATAATTAAATGATTAAAGTTTTTTAAATCTAATCGATGTACAAATGTAAAATTTTCTTTGTTTCTTCGTTTCACAAATCCACACCATATAATAATTTCGAAAGAAAATTTGTTCATATGTTCATTAGCAATTGTAATGAGTCACCTCGATCGCGTCTTTCTTTAGAGTCAAAGAAAGGAGAAAAAGCGGGCATACGTAGTGAAATTTCGTGTTCGTTTTGTAAGGATAGACCTCACATAATTTAAGATTTCAGGTATTCGAAATCGTCCTGAGTTCGGAATCGCCCAGGAAGAGATAAAGTTACCAGTTGAACCTAGTGTTCAGGTGGTCCTGGAGAGAGTGTAAAGTTGTCCATGGAAGAATTCGGTTAGTGTAGGAGAAGGTTGTCAGTCGGTTTAGTTTAGCTTGTCGTTTGGCCTTAGTGGAAAGGAAAGTAATAGAAGTTGGAAGGTTTTGATATTCAGTTGGATTTAGGTATTTCTTAATTAAAAGTTTTAAGGTAATTGAAATGAAGTTTTCTCCAGTTTATGGGGAAAAAAAAAAATAGAAATAACGGAAACATGCTTTTTAGATTGAGCCTTTGAACCGTCTTATTTGATCATGATTTCTAAATTGTGAGTTCAACTATAATAGATAAAACGTTAGATGTTTAATCATTGCTAAAAGTGAAGCTCCTCTTTGCAAAATAGAGATTAAAGTTATCATCTTGTATAGCAAAATTTGGTAAGAGATAAATTATAGGATCTTTAAGATTAAGATCTGTTTTAATTGTAATTAAGTAAATGTTAATTATATGTGTGTGTAATATAGGTTCACCATGATTTCCTGTTGAGTAAGTAGTAGCTATACAGTGATCTACGTAATTCGCCTGCGTGGACGGCCTCAAACTCGTTAGACTTGGTCTTGCCCAGGTAGTTAGGGGCCGACCGAAGGTTTCTGAGTCCACCATGCTCCTCAGTTTAAAGTTCTAAATGAAGAAGTTTGTATCTCACGTCTTCATTTGCATCATAAAGAAGGTATTTTCTAGTAATTAAAATGGGAGATAATCAGGAAGCTATAAACTAGGCCTAACAGATTGAAATTGAAAATTTACATTTGGTATGCAACCTTTCAAGTCAAGTTTAAAAATGCTACGATTTTAGAACTTTACTATCATTTTAAAGGAGTGTGAATGGGAATAAAATGAAAAAGTATGCTGTCAATATGGAAGACGCGTTTTTATTAAAAACTTGATATTTGAAATTAAAATTCTTTATGTACTTTCATATACAATTTGACATTAAAACATATTCAACTCTTTTAAAGGGATAACATCGGAGATAAAAATAGGAAGCCTATTTCAGAATTTGGACTCCACTTGAAATAGAAATAGGATAATCAGTACTAAAATTATTTATTTAAGGTTATAATTACTAACCTGCTAAAAATATCTTTCTTTTTTCTTTTTCATTTTTCTTTTCAGATGAACTCAGAAAGTACCGACTATTGCATAGTATTAATAAAACATATAAAAAAAAAAAAAAAACTGCAAAATAAATCTTTTCTGATAACAAATAATCTGGTGTGTGTGTCACACGACTCTCCATACTATAAAGATAGATTGCAGATTACATCGTAAAATCAATATCGTAAGTTAATAAAGTTCAATCTACTTAAAAATAAATAAATAAATATATATATATATATATATATATATAACATAGGTTATCGAGCCGTTCTATTTGACATATAATTCTGTGGGAGGGTGTACTAACACTTAACATTCTGTTGAATTGTAGTGTATACATTTATTTTTAAGAAATCAAGATGTTATTCATTTGACTTCAAAATTAACAATCTTTAAAGTCAAATGTAAAGGATCAAATGTTTAAAGTGGCAACATCATACAAATTTAAAAATACCAAATTTAATTTTTTTGCAGTTATTTTGTTTTTTAGTTATGCCGATAATAAATATACATACCGAACAACCGCTAGAAATTTGATTTTCATATTCAGGGCACCTAAATCGTGATATTATTCTAAATAACAAAGTGGATAATAGAACTTCATAAAATACTTTGTACACAGTATGGGAAGGAAACATTAATTTTCTTTCTTGAATAGTGTTCGTCGATATAATAATATGTAGCAATGCACTTCTCTGAGTCACATTTAATAGAAAGAAACGTTTAGCTAAATTTTAGGTAGCCATGTATATTGTTTAAAAACTATATCACCGTTTATAATTTTGTAAAAAAAAAAATTAAAATAAAAAAAGTGCATAAATTGTTCAAGTAGCTTTTAACACTTTCTAAGTTGAAAAATGTTTATGGCTTCGATTTGTCTGTTAAACCGCGTTTCAATGTCCATAAATATTTTTAAAAACATTTTCAAACTAATATATGTTTTAAAAGTTCGTTATGGTATATTCTCTATTGAAAGTGGTATAAATACGACGATTGGTTTGTGTAAAGGGAAAAATAAAGAACGATACTGCATTGTGTTGTTATTCCAATTTCGGTCAACAATGCCTTTAAACTTGAGAGATGATTATGCAATATAACACTGATGTCAAATCGATTTAGTCTACATTTAAGACGTTCTAAGAAACCAGGATAATATTTAAAAAAAATGTTTTTTTTTTTTTTTTTTTTAAGGAATTTAGGTTTAATGTTCCTTTCTATTTATTGTTTTTGTTAAGTGTGTTCTCAATTAAATTATTTATAATGTTTATATTACTACCATTCTCATTTCCTGTACCTATTTTATCAATTTCGTTCATTAATCCATCGGCGGTAAGAAGTCTGAAGTTTCTTTTGAAACGAAATCTGAAAACAGAAATTAATTTCCCCATAATACTATAGGTATCGGAAATTTAGATAATTGTGGAAATTTCCGCCCTCGGTATTTTGAGCTTTTTACAAAATTTCAAGTGTGAGGAATCCAAAAACAACAAAATTGATATGATGTTCGTCTGTAGGGAATCTAGTGTGTTAGTGTTTTAATTTGTTAGGGGGTTATATTATTAGTGTACTAGTTTGTTAGTATTTGCACACGATAACTGAAGAACGAGTGGTCGTAAAGAGATAAGACTAGTTTTAAAATATCCCCTACAACACAGACAAAAATCTGATTGATTTGCAACAGTCTACTTTAAAAACTTCGTAAGTTGTTCGAAATTTACGATTTTTTTAACATGGCAGAATAGGGCAAAAATATCGGCAAATTACAGGGCAAAATGTTTTATCAGAAATATAGAAGAAATTTAAAATTATTATTCCTTTTCTTTATTTAATTCTTGAATTCCAATGTTATAAAAATATATATATATATTTTTTTTAACATTTTTTAGTTTACTTTTTACTTTTTAATTTTTTTGTTAGGAAATACCGGATTTTTTCGAAATTTTAATGTTAAAATTAACTTTATGGATTTTACTCTAAATGTAGAGTAACAAAACTATTTAAATGCATTATATTGGGTTGATGTTATTGCAGTTAAAATTCTAAATACAAAAAACAGAATAACAAGGACGAATTTTATATACAAAGAAAAAAATGCATTTATAAATGATTATATATATATATTATTATTATTGTTATTTTAACAAAATGTCTCACATTTTTTATACTTTTTATTACAAAGAAGTGACAAATATTGCTCTTCCACTCATTCTTACCTACACATCCTACTGATTGATCGTACGTTTTACCAGGTTGACAAGTACATACATCGATTTTACATGTTCCTCCAGTTTTTTCGCAATTTGCATCGCAGGTGTTATCTTTATAAAAAACAAAGAAAATAATTAAGTAAACTTATTAGGTTTTTTGATAAAATAAACAAAAATATCTACTTACATTTTCAATAACTGGATTAAATAGAAGTTAACTAATTTCATAAACTATTCAAAAAAAAAAAAAAAAAAAAAAAAAAAAAAAACTTAAAATTTTAAAATTCAACTCTATATAAAAGTAGTATGTGTGCATTGAAATCTTAAATGTATCATAACTAAGGAACAAATGTAATTTCAAAATTAAAAAAAAAAAAAATTATTAGAAGATGAGTTATAATTTCTAAATTTAACACTGTTTATAATAGAACAAAAATATGCAATGCGATTACCACACAATAATGTAACGTATCTTAAACGTATTCCAACTCCTACCAATTTATGCGATATCTAAAGCTCTTTCTGTTTCTTTTGCTAAACAAATATACAAAAAAAAAAAATTATTTGATAAACCATATGTATTTTAAAATCTGTCAATGTCATTTAAAAACTGTTGTTATGTAAATTACCTTAAAAACGTTTATAAAAAAAAAAAAAAAAAAAAAAAAAAAGAAAAAAAAATTCTCGAAAAAATGATAAGTTCATGCGATTACAAATTATCATGTTTATCTTCCTGTAAAACTGCATATAAATTAGATCAAAAATAAATTTTTACTTGAAATGACATAAATCGATAACTTTTCTTACATTTATCTGGCTTATGGAGTACAAACACTTAACAAAACCATATTTAAGAGATCATATAATAAAAAATTTTTAATTTGAATATGTAGAGGATATTTAACCAGACGTGACGAAATTGTAATCATACATATAAAAAATTTATATCGGTTTAATTTTTCTTTTACAAGATTAACCTTCATTCACAATGATTGGTTAAAAAAAAAAAAAAAAAAATCCAGTTTGTGTACATTAATACAATCTTTTAAACTATACCAGGGATATTTGTGTTTTGCAGTTTTTGTACCTGTACCTGTGTATTGTATTTTAGTAGAAGAAATTTCTTTAATATATTTTCATATTTCTACGATTTAAGAAAAAAACTTTTTTAAAAATTGTGTTATTAAAAAAAGAATTTTTGATATCTAATTAAATTTCCATACTCAAAATATAGTAAATGTGGGATCAACACAACATTTTCAGTTGTATTGACAAAAATTTGTTGGATAACCATTTATGTGAAATATAAATTTAATATACCCTTTCATGAATTTCAGTGCAATATTTATTTGAACTATTGTTCGCACAAATTTTTATCACGCGAGGATGAAAAGAAAAAGGTACAAACAGAAAGATGTCACTACAAATTTGTCCAATGCATTCGGGAAATTTTGACGTGTACAAAATTGTAAAAAGCTGAAGTATAATGTTTTTATCTCGTAAATAATTAAAATTTAAATGTAGAAGGAAATTAAAAAATGTACTTAATATGATTTATTTAATTCTTTGAAATATTTTTATTTATTTATTTTTTAATACTTTCTAATATATTTTTTTTATTTTTTATTTTTTCTAATTAGAAAATCACATTTTTTTCAGACATGGTTATGTTAAAATTAATTCTGTACATTTTACTTTAAATGTTGTGTATAAAAATATTTAAATGCATAGTATTATATTGATCATACTGCAGTTGAAAATTAAAAAATAATAATAATATTAATAATAATTTTTTCTGAAAATTTCTCATATTTTATTTTTATTTTTATTATTATTATTATGAAAAAGTGACAAACATTGTTTTTCCACTCATCCTTACCTACGCATCCTTTTGACTGATCGTACGTTTGGCCAGTTTTACAAGTACATACATCGATTTTACATGTTCCTCCAGTTTCTTCGCAATTTGCATCGCAGGTGTTATCTTCATCAAAAAACAAGAAAATATTAAATAAACTTATTAAGTTATAGCTAAAAAATACAAAGATATAGGCTTAAATTTATTTCCAATTATTTTAAATCCTGGATTAAATAGGAGTTAACCAGGTTGGCGTTCTTTTAAATAAAAATCTGGTGTGTAACAGCCACACGACTTCCATTACCCAGTACTACACACATTATAAACAAAAAATCCGTACAGCTGGTTTTAAAGGAACGTACTTACAAGACCTGAAATTGAGCTATTTATACAGGACACCTATCAATTTTCCTGAACTAACCAACTCTATCATTCGAAAGGACATCTAATAGAGTGTTTATATAGCAAGTTTGAAGAAAATCGTTTGAGCCGTTTTTGAGATACGGACTTACGGTCCCACTTCCGGTTTCCGATGTCCCACTTCCGGTTAAACTCAATTATTGACAGGAAAACAATAATTACACACAAAAGCATATTTAAACGTGAGTTAAAATGGCGAGTTTGAAAAAAATCCGTACAACCGTTTTTAAAGGAACGCCCTTGGGAGACCTGAAATTGAGCTATTTATACAGGACGCCTATCAATTTTCCTGAACTAACCAACTATATCATTCGAAAGGACATCTAATAGAGTGTTTATATAGCAAGTTTGAAGAAAATCGTTAGAGCCGTTTTTGAGATACGGATTTACGGTCCCACATCCGGTTTCCGATATCCCACTTCCGGTTTTTCAATTTTCACCAATATTTGGAAATTTCATCTGTACACCAGACGTATTTCTATTCTAAAGTTTCGTAGCTCTATCTTTATTAGTTTCTGAGCTATAATAGCCAGAAGATTCTCCACATACATGCACACACACACACACACACACACACACACACACACACACACACACATACATACACACTGACCAATTGCCAAAAAACACTATTTTGGACTCAGGGGACCTTAAAACGTGTAAATCAGGTGAAAACCCGATATCGAATTTTCAGACCGAATACAATACTTCCATTACCTACAGTAGTAGGGTAATGGAAGTAAAAATATTTTCAGTCTTAAAATTTCAAAATTCGTCTTTATTATAAAGGAAGTCTGTGTATGCTGGAATTTGAAATATATCATTTTGAAGAATAAATGTACTTTCTTCATCAAAAAAATGTTCGAAATTAAATTATACATTTAAAATTTAACATTGAGTATGTTAAACAAAAATATGCAATGTGATTACTACATAATATAATTTACTAAATTTTAAGTGGTCAGGTACTTTTGAAAGAAAACATCAAAAATACTCGTAATTTATTTATTTATTTATTTATTTATTTATTTATTTATTTTGCAATAACTTAAAAAATCACACAGGCCTGCAAAATCGTACTTTTATTTATTTATTTATTTATTTATTTTTCACTGCGTTGGGTGTTTCTAATGTATCTTAATGCGCAGAATTCAGAAATGATTGCCTTTTTTTCCTATCACGCGAAGAATTTTCAAAAAATAAAGATGAAAATCGGAAGAATTCCCCTAGAATAACAAATTCGAACCAATTTATGTATAAAATACATTAAAATCGGCTATTATTTACACATTATCGATTAAATGTGTTTCTTTACACGATAGCTTAATTTTGGGAACATTTTATCTTTTGCAGCGTTAGAAGGCCGTGTGGAGGGGGGAGCAATTCTCTGTGCAGCATCCAACAATAACCTGCTAACATATTAACACCCCACCGTCCCTGATACCTTCTCTACATTCCTTTGATATCTTAATGAAATAACTCACCGTTTTTTTTTTTTTTTTTTTACACGCATCACCCAGGTTTTCCGGAAAACAGTTTAGATGAGAGTTGTAACGGAGGAGCTTTAGGCTCATACAATCCCATTTTCTTTCTTTTTTTTTTTTTTTTTTTTTTAATTGTACGAGATGAAATTTTTTGAATAGTTCTTCCATAATCACCATCCAAAAATACATCAAAAAAACATATTATCTTGAACAAAAAATTTACTCGTCGACCTGTGCAATTACTTTCGAAACTTGTAATTCTTAAGAGATATTAAGAAGGAATTTATCTGTCTACTGCGGTTGTTAAAATAACTGCACAATTTTAATTTAATTTATTTTTTATTGAAAGTGTAAGAACTAAATTTTTCGCGACATGAACTTTGTGCGCGATGATTACATGCAAAAAATACATCACGTTAAAAAAAAAAAAAAAAAAAAAAAATGTGCATATGGAAAAATACCCTAAAATCAGGGTCATCACACGTCTCCAAATTCCGAGGATAGTCTCAAAAGTTACATTCGTCCACAAAAAATTCGAACACATTTAGGGACGTCAGTGTCAAAAATTTATTAATATTTTATAATAATAATTTATTATATTTATAATGAATAGACTGAAATAAGTTCTTTGAGTTACAATGTTTATATAAATTACTAAAATTTTACAATTTAAGGTGATTTATTTGTTTTGTTCTCGAATCTAGAGGACGCAACCATATTTGCCCTTTAATTCAATTTAGAAAGTCTCATCGCCTTACTATAATTAAGATAACGAAAAATATTTTTGCTGAAAACCTTCATTCTTTTGAAAAAAAAAAAAACAGTATTATAAATATTATTTAAAAGTAATAATACTACTACTTTTGGAGTAATTATACATAACCCTGCAGTGCTTTTAACATTAAAAAGTTTATTGTTCATCAATTTATATAATTATATGTCACGTAAAAGCTGTTAAACTTCCATTAAATTCTATCTAACAACCACAGAGATTTGTATGCGCAAGATTATTGTACATCGACGAAAAGTTTGCTCGGACATTTTTATAAAAAATATTCTAAATAATCTCGCGTGTCACTCATACTATTTTCTCTTACCCTAAAATTTAATACCATTAATAGAGATATCAGATTAAGGGGTAATATAACGAGTAACTGTTACGTAAACTTATATTAAAACAATTCAAATTAGGCTTCGGAACAGTTTTATTTTACAAATAATTCGGTTTGAGGGGACTACTGCCCCCCTCAACACCCCGTTTCATTATTGTGCCTACATTTATGTAGAATTCCCATCAGTTATTCAATTCAAAAGTTCATTTCAAATTATCCAGACAGTTTTCACACGCAACTTTCCTTGAAACTTATTAATCTTGATCCAACTTTCCTAGTAACAAACGGAATAACTTCAAAATACAACATTTGGATCGCCTGAAATTATATATTTTCCCCAAATTCTTATGTACTTTCTGTCATTCACTACGGTATGTTTGTGAATCTCAAGCTAAAAAAAAATGCATCTCCATTTTAAGATAAATATAAGCTTTTTCATTTGTCACTCCGTGGCTGATGTAGTTAGAGCGCCATGTTAGTAACTCGATGGTTCAGCGTTCGATATCCCGAAGGTCCGGAGAGTTAATTTTTGCAGCTAATTAGTAGAAAAGATGTCAATTGATAAAAGAAATTTTTTCGTTGACTACACAGTATCCTAAGAATTTTTTAAGAAGCTTTTTTAAGAAGCCTTTTTTTTTAATGTTCGAATGCTGAAATTTAAGGCAAAAATTTAGTATTCAAATATAAAAATGTTTTATAAAAATTAACTCATCGATAAATTCACAAAGTAGTACACAAACATATTTGAAATATTTTTTAAAACTCAAAATTAAAAAATTGTTTGCAGGGAGCAACATTGTATGCATATTTTTATAATTCTAAAACAATTATGCAATTATTTTTCAAAAATAAATAAATAAATAAATAAAAAGAAAGATTTTATGTATATTTACGTTTGAGATGACCGATAGATGTCACAACCAGAGCAGTAACTAGTGGCCAATCATAGCAATGCATCGGTAAATGGATAAAATGCCTCAGAATTTTTTTTTTTTTTTTGAAACTCTGTCAGGCATGCATCGAATCTTCGACTGCCTTACCGCCTAGTCTTTTGTGGTTTAAAAAAGAGTACAAATTCTTTTCCACTGAAATTTATCGTTTCACTTTAATACAAAAAAATTTGGAAAATCATAACTTCGAAAAGATTTATGTGATATGATACATTAAAAATTTGGGTTTTAAAAGTCTTTTTAAATAGATTATTTTTATTTACTCTAAAGGACACACATAAAGATCAAATGTTAAAAATTTAATTCAGTATTCAGGAAACCTCAAAATGTGTAAATATACAAAAAATTAAGTGATGGATGTTTAGCTTTAAAAAGTAAATTAGTTACCATATGGCTATGAGGAATTATGTTCAATTCCTAAGCAGTTTCCCTGGACGTGGTCAAATATTATAGTAAAGCATCTAAAGGTTCTTCTGAAGCCTATGTACACACCACATGGTGCACATAAATATAATCCTATGTTAATAACACACGGCACAACCTGAAATACACTTTCGTAATTTTCAAGCATTGTCGCACTATAATCTAGTTCTTTTGTGTAGCCCTGTAAACAAAAAGTAATTGATTTCCATACCATATTCTACACGAAACATGTTTTTAAGTGCATACAAAATATATATTCCTTTCATTTGGTTTAGTACAGTCTATAGATGTTAAACTCTACTTATCTTCGATTCCCTCTGTAAACTTAATGTATTTGAATTATCTTGGTTGTCCCTGTACGTGAACCATATGCTTTATTTCAACAAAAAGTTTTGTATAGCAACCCTATATGATGCACATTAAGAATACCATGTTTGGAATTTCCGCTACTATCTGTACTTGGGATATGCTGTTAACAAACAAGCACACATAGAGACCAACCGCTAAAACCATGATTTTCATATTAAAGGGACTTCAAAACTTGTAAATATATCAAAAACTATCTTTCGAAAATTTGATCCAAAAACAATACTTCTCCGTCATATATATGGGTAAGAGAAAGGAATAAAAAATATACTATTATTTTCAAAGTTATAACAGAGAGATAAAATTTTTCTTAACACCGGTTAGAATTTATAACTTTTAAAAATAATTACTTTTTGATATAAATATTTTAAATAAATTTTTACTCATTTATTTCTGATATTTTTTCATTTAAAAAGACCTGACTGCTTAAATTTATTTCGATTTATTTTTTATTTTTTATTTTTTATTTTTTTTTATCTATTTTTAAAATTGCGTTTTTATGTAATAAACAATACTTAGAATTTTAAATTTAGAAAAAGGTAAATAAGTATAAAATTTAATTTTTTGAGTGTTTAAATTATTTCTCTATTTTTCTAAAATATATACATACACACACACACACACATATATATATATATATATACATTCATTCGTTTATTTATTTACTTATTTTTATATTTACCAATTTAAATCTTTATTCATTTTCAAAAACAAAAATTATAATATAAAATTACTCAAAATCAGGAATATCAAAAACATTTAAATGCATAATATTGTAGTTAGAAAAAAAATTGAATGTATAATAATTTTTTCCTCAAACATTTTTCAGGGTCTTTACATTTTTATTATAAAGAAATGACAAATATTTTTATAAATAGTAACAAATTTCACTCATACTTACCTACACATCCTTTTGACTGATCATACGTTTTGCCAGATTCACAAGTACATACATCAATTTTACATGTTCCTCCAGTTTCTTCGCAATTTGAATCGCATTTCTTGTCATCTTCAAATAAATAAATGCATAAATGCATAAATAAATAAATAAATAAATAAAAAATAAAATAAAAAAAAGAAATAAACTTATTAGTTTTCGTAACGAAAAAATAAATCAGTAAAATAAAATAAATAACACGCAGGTATAAGTTTAAATTTATCATAGCCCTTTTTTTTTTTTTTTTTTGGTAAAATAAATGTACTTTTTCATCCAAAATATTATCTGAAATTAGATTATACTCATAAAATTCAGAGTTGCATATATTAAAAGGAAAAATGGCGATACGATTATAATACAATAAAGTCTCGATTATTACAAATATGTCGAAATTAAATTTATTAAAACTACATTTTATGCATCTTCAATTCTTATATACAATAAATCATTATGTTTACGAATTTCAAAGAAAATTAAAAACATTTAGTTATTATTATTATTATTATTATTACCTAATGTTGAAAACTAACTTTAATATTTATATATATATTATTACATAATACTCAGTGTTCTCAAAATATTAATAATAAAATGTATGCATTTTACTCCAAATGTAGACTATCAAAAATATATAAATGCATAATATTGTATTGATCATATTGAAGTTCAGATATTAAATACAACAATCAAGCGGAAATTCAATTTATAAATGATATAATTAATATATATATATATATATATATGTATTATAATGCTTTCATATTGTTATTACAAAGAAGTGATAAATATTGTTCTTTTTCATACTTACCTACAAATCGTTTTGGTTGATGACATGTGTTGCTACTTTCACAAGTACATACATCAATTTTACACGTAAAATAATATATACATCTTACATAAATAATATGTACGTCAAAATGTTAAAAATGTGCTTTTTACAGAATAAATGTAATTTATTGATATAAAATATCATTTGAAAATAAATTATACCCATAAAATTTAACATTATATATATAAAAATTAAAAAGCAATACGATTAATACACAATAAACCTGCGATTTTTACATTATATTTAAACATTAATTCATTCGGAATGCTATCATTTTATACCTTACTTATTCGTGTATGTAATAAATAAATTAAATTGTGATTTTGAAAATATGTTTAAGAAGACCTCTCTCTCTCTCTTATAAATAAATAAATTTTGTACTCCAATTAAAAAAATAATAATAAGATAAATAAATAAATAATAATAACAAATTTTTATTGTTAAATTTTCTAATAAATTTAATTTTTTTATTACTAAATACTCATTGTTTCCAAAATATCAATATTGAAATTAAACTTATGCATTTTACTTACAATATTGAGTATTAAAAATATATAAATGCATAAAATCGGATTGATGATATTGAAATTAAAACTTTTTTTAAACACTATAAGAAAACATTCAATTTATAAATGATACAAAAATTTCATCTAAAAAAATTCTTATTGTTTTTATATTTTCATTTTAAAGAAGTGACAAATATAGTTCTTCCATTCATACTTACCTACACATCCTTTTGACTGATCATACGTTTTGCCAGATTCACAAGTACATACATCAATTTTACATGTTCCTCCAGTTTCTTCGCAATTTGAATCGCATTTCTTGTCATCTTCAAAAAAATAAAATAACAAAATAAATAAATAAACGTATTAATTTCCGTAAAGAAAAAATAAATAACACAAAGATATAAGTTTAAATTCATTTTTTTTTTTTTTTTTTTTTTTTTTTTGTAAAATAAATGCACATTTTTCATCCAAAGTATTGTATAAGATTACAATTACATTGAAACGTAAATTTATTCCAACTGCTATCATATTATGCCTTATTTATTTTTATGCATAATATATAATTAAAATTATGATTTTGGAAGAAAGTTAAAAATGTTCTTATTTTATTTATCTCTTAAACATATCTAATTTTTTACTCCAATTTAAATAAATATACATAGATTATTTTTAAGTATTACAAAATGCACAATATTTCAAAAATATTACTATTAAAATTAACTTTATGCATTTTGCTTACAATATAGAGTATTAAAAACATTTAAGTGCATAGTATTGCATCAATATAATTGAAATTAATATTTTAAATACAACAAACAGACAAACATTCAACTTGTAATTGTTATAAAAATTTCTTCTAAAAAATGTCTCATGTTTTTTATATTTTTATTACAAAGAAATGAAAAATATTGTTCATTTACTCATACTTACCTACACATCCTTTCGATTGATCGTACGTTTTACCAGGTTGACAAGTACATACATCAATTTTACATGTTCCTCCAGTTTCTTCGCAATTTGAATCGCAGTTCTTTTCCTCTTCAAAATAAAATTAAATAAATAAATAAATAAACTTATTAGTTTTCGTAAAGAAAAAAAAATTAAATAAAAGTAAAATAAAATAAATAACACGAAGATATATGTTTAAATTTTTAACAGACTTTTTTTTTTTTTTTTTGGTAAAATAAATGAACTTCTTTCATCCGAAATATTATCTGAGATTGAATTATACTCATAAAATTCAGCGTTGCATATATTAAAAGGAAAAAAAGGCGATACGATTATGACATAATAAACTCTCGATTATTACAAGTATGTCGAATTTAAATTTATTAAAACTGCATTTTATGTATTTTCAATTGTTATATACAATAAATCGTTACGATTACGAATTTCAAAGAAAATAAAAAAACATTTTAGTTATTATTATTATTATTATTATTATTATAACCTAATGTTGGACACTAACTTTAATATATATATATATATATTATTACATAATACTCAGTGTTCTCAAAATATTAATATTAAAATGTATGCATTTTACTTCAAATGTAGACTATCAAAAATATATAAATGCATATTATTGTATTGATGATATTGAAGTTAAAATATTAAATACAACAAGCAAGCAAAAATTCAATTTATAAATGACAATATATATATATATATAGAGAGAGAGAGAGAGAGAGAGAAACAGACCGTTCAGTAGTAATATAATATAATCAGTGCAAACATTTTAAATTTAAAGATGATTTAATTTTAATATTCAAACAATTATTGTGATCAAAAACGAAGACCACCCAAATCAAACCAAAAAAGAAATAAAGTAAAATCTAAATGAATTACAGCAAACTGGAATGAGGACAAAGCATTGTTTGCATTCTAACGTTATCAAGGGCCTGCTAGAATGCAAATATGCTAAAAAATGGATGTTTTTCTGTCACAAAGAAAGCAAAAGCTAAGGATTTCTTTGTTCTCAGGCCCGAAACAATCATTGTAAATAAAACCAAAAAAACGAAGATCAAAATAAAATTTATCATTACAAATGATAATCCAATAACCATTTAAAAACGTATATCAAAATAAACTCACCACTGCAAATATTAATCCAAAAATTACATAAAAAAATTATTATTGAAAATGAGTCAATTAATAGTTTATGAAAAACGAGATACATGTGAAATTTAACAAGCAGATATTAGTTAAAAGCTCAGTTAGTCAGCTGAAAGTTAGCAGTGAACATGGAGTAAAAATAGAGAATTCACAAACCTATACAGGTTAAATCCTTTCGTAAATTAGGATTCATATTAATTATAGTAACAAGAATAGTGCTGCCATCTACAGTATTATTATGAAAATAATGGAAAAAAATTAAATAAATAAATAAATAAAAGAAAATGAATAAATAATAAAAGAAAAAGAAATAAAATAAATATAATGTCTGTACAAAATGGCCAGTAAGCATGGAGCAAAGGTAAAGAAGACATAAACCTATTCAAGCTAAAAAGAAAATTTTTTGTCTTGGATTCAAATATTCAGTATAGATATTCGAATAGTGCTACCATCTACGGTAGTAATTTGCCACGAAGATTGAAAGATAATGGGAATAAAAACTAACCAATTAATAATACATAATTTAAAATCAAGTATCATAATCTCTAGCCTTAAAATACAGTTTATTGGAATAAAATTTTTTTAGACCTAAATTCCAATTTAAATTGGAATAAAAATTGAGAGAATAAAAAAAAATCCCTTTTCGGCAAGCTTAAAGGCAAAGGTAGATTTCCTTTACGTTAATGTTACAAATGTAAAGAAATTTTACATATGGATTAATACTTAACCAATGGCTTTGTTCTCACACATTGTATTATTTAAGTCGTTATTCTGTTTTCAAGAAATTTAATTTTCTATTACAAAAGTGTTTTGTTTAATATACTTAAAACTTTAGGCTAGATTTATTTGTCTGTAAATGTTTCAATTTTTTAGAATTCAAGCTCATAATCATTCAACAAATAGAAGTCTTAAAGATATACAATCCCAGCAATGGTGAATTCCAGAGGGGGCTATTGGGCTACACCCCCTTCCCTACCCAAGCTTAATCAAAATTACAATTTTTATTTAAAATCCATACAACTATTGTTCAATATATTTCTTTTAAAGAAAAAATAATAGAAAGGTGAAAATGCACTTGTAACCTTACTATGGTTAAGCACTGGTAAGCCTGGCGTTGCTATGGTCAAGTCAAATACATTTAAGTTGTAGCGGTTTTTGGATAGTTATTTCATTGTAATTTTTATTGAAGTATTGAGAGTTTTGTATTGTGTTTTTGTGATCCTTATTGTCAGATGAATAAAAATTGTAAAATGAAACTGTTTTGGTTGATATGAGCTGGAACATTAACATTAACATTAGTTAACATTGGATCATTTGGCACCGCTGAATTTCAATGTTAATTGTTATGAATTTAGTAAATTGTATGATTTGGCAAGATTTTGGTGACAAAACTTGCAACTTAACAATGACATTTGTTATTTGGCGGCAAAATTTGATAGTTGACGACGAAAGTTTTGACTTGGCGACAAAATTCGTTGTCTGATGACAAAATTTGGCGAGCTTGGCGATGGAGAAAGGCAGCTTTGGCGTCATTATATTTTTTTTCCACGCGAAAACCTCATATCTCTTCACAGACCAATATCTGGTTTCGACAAAGTCAAAGGAAGCTGTAACGTATTACTCTCTATCGTAAATTTTAAATTCTTGCCTAAACCGACATTATAAACTATTCACCACAAACGATATTTGTATTAAGATTGACGTATTACTGTAATTTTATTTTTTTAACGATTAATTAAAGCGTTTAAGATGGTTTTTAATTAACACACTTTTATTAACTTTATATGATGCAACTATTAATGTATGTAACGGAATTTTGCAATTCAATTTTCGGCAACTTCTTGTCGTCCGAAGGACCTGAAATTTTGCACACGACTTCATAATCAATGACAATACTAGATACAAGTGTTTCCAGGCACTTTTCCCATCAAAGGCAGGTTCCAGGGGCAAACAAAAAATCTATACTTATACAAAACTATCGTATGTGACACAGGATTTGGATGTATTTGTATAATGTCGAGTGGCAACAATTAATTTTTTTAAATAAAGGTTTAAAAGTATGTAATAGTTTTATAAAACCTTTATTAGTTCACTTTTCAATAAAAGAGTGTTCTTTATTTTTTTTAAATGGTATGATTTTATTTATCAAAATAAGGGAATTTGAGTACTTTAATTTAAATTTAAGTTTTTATGAAAATAAACTTCAACGGAAAATTCATTAAAATCGACCCTGGTTCATTTGTCAAAGGGATAATAGCTAATAAATGTCCCCAAATTTATTACTTTTTCTATCATGCCAGTTTAATTCGTTTAGCATCGATTTACAAGATATTTTTTTTTTTTTTTTTAAACGATGACATTTATCTTTTACATTATAACATCTATGTCATAAAGCTAAGTCTAAATCTGCTTAGCCCTAAGATATGTTGATTTTATTTACATATTTATTTATTTATTTATTAACTTTTATTTTATTTGTTTAAAATCACGGATAAAATTTTATTTCATTTTTCTCAGTACATTGTTGTAATAGCGACGTCATAATTTCTGTTAAATTAAATTTTTTTTTTTTTTTTTTAAATCGGATTATTATATTGCTTAAAAACATGATTAAAATTTTATTATATTTTCAGTGATCTTTTTTATTATCGTTTGCACGTGACATAAGCATAAGATTATAAATTTTTGCAATGAAAGCTATGGAAAATGTCGGCTTAAACATAATTCACGAAAAATCACTTTTTAGCTTATAACTTCTAAGCAATTGAAGCTATTGAAAAAGTTTAAGTGCAAAAAAATTGTTCTTTAGGGTAAGGCGGTAATTCGACTGATTTGATTTTTTTTCCTATTTTCAATATTAAAGTAGTTATGGGCATATGAAAATTTCCACCCCCACCATTTCGTCCCCTTTGAGCTGGATGCCCCATCTACGAACTCGACCGAGATTTTTACTGTCCTGACAACATATCCTGAGCTGGTTAAATTTAAATAAAAATTACTCCAGTTATCGTGTTCACAACTTAACATGGGAAAAAGCGTTATACATATATATATATATACCTATATATATATATATATATATATATATATATATATATATATATACTTTTGAACGTTGGGTTCTAGGGGTCATGATCGGTGAAGATATGAAGAAATTTTCCAGAAGTCGTGTCATGAGAACCATTGCAATAGGTAGATCTCCTATAAGGAATCTACCTAAAAAAAAAATAATAATGAAAAAAAATTTAATTAAGTGTTTGGGATATCCATTAATTAATGCTAAATTTTTAAAGAATCGAAATTGTACGTTTTGATGTTTATCAAACACTAAATATTTTATCCGTAGATTAAAATTAAGAAGAATATTGACAAAAACAGATTTATGTAAACATGTTTTAAAATTAGTAAAAAAAAAATTACTTTAAAGGGGAAATCTTTCCGTTTATCATATAAGTCAAATTCCAATTGGCTATTACTATTAAGAATAATTTTTAAATCTAAGAAACTAATAACACTAGATTCCAAATCAATACTACTAAGAGACAGATTTTCAGGATAATTAACAGGTAAGTCTAGATTGGTGTTATGTTTATCTAAATATAATATAATTATATCATCTATGTATCTTAATAATTTAAAATTAGTACACTCAACGTCACGCTCATAATAATATAAGTATAGATCAGCTAACATACTAGAAGCAATGCCACCTTGTGGCAACACTAAACGTTGTTTATCTAAAGAATTATTGAATAAAATATAGTTATGGTATAGGATAGACCTAGTCAGAATTTTAAAGGCTGAAGGAGTTATGCTAACATTTAGATTTAAATACTGCAAATTTTCTACAAAAAGTTTATTTATAATATCAAACATATTTTTAATAACAATATTATTAAAAAGATAATTGAAATTAAATGTTTTTATACCAGTAATATCAGTAAAATTTTTTATTTTATTTTTGAGTTGAAAACTATTTTTTATAAAAAAAAAATTACTCTTGTTAGAAACAATATAACTATGTAATTTTTTAAGGATATTTTACAACATAATATTTGCATTAGAAGTTTAGGCATTATAGGCAATAGTAACAGTACGAAATTTCATAGGATCTTTATGAACTTTTGGAATTACTACTAAATAAGGATAATTATAAATATTATTTTTAGTATTTATTAACTTGTAATAATTAAATATATGCCTACTTTTAATTTCTAGATTGTCATTAATCTTAACAAAAATATTACTAGTATCCATGGCATCAAAAAGAAGTTGTTTATAATACATTTTGCAAATAATTGCATAGTTATTAGCCGCCTTGTCAACATAAGTAATAATGAATTTAGACTGTAAATCTAGAATTGCTGAATTAATTTCTTTGAAATTATAGTACTTGATATTAGAAAGATGGTGCATATTATAAACTAAATCAAGTTTAAATTTATCAAGTAACTTGAATTTCCACTCATTAAAAAATTCCACTGGTTTATTGTAATCAATAGCAATTTTGTATATAAAGAGAGAGATCCAAATCTAAATTAAATTGAGTAATGATATCAATAAATTTGAATTTTGAAGGCATACGAAATTTAGTACCATACTTCATCAAAGATCTTAAAGTAAGATTTTCCACAATATTGATATTGCCAGTAATAATATGACCATGATATGGATTGAAAAATATTTATATTTGGAATCAGAACAATAGCACGGAGGCTGTGCATTAGAAGTAAGAAATTTAACAAATTTATTGTACTTAAATATTTTTCTTCCTAAAGTAATATTGTATTTAAAAGTTTTTTGAATGACGAAGTTTTTTATAGGAAAAGGATTGGAAAGATCATTAAGGATATTGTGAATATGAAGTTTATTAAAAACAGGATGAGAAAAATGTATCACCAAGAGAGAGTTATTTATTTTTTGACCAGATTTTAAGTCAAGTTTAATATTAAAACAATCAGCCCTATACTGTAAAATATCAAAAAATACATCACTGAAATGTGAATCAAAAGAATGAGAATGGAAAACTTTAAAATATTTAAGAAACTTATTTTTTATTCCAAATATAAAATTATGTATATTTTTCCAATTATAAGACTGAAGGAAAATACTTACTAAGGATTTTAGATTTTGTAATGTAAATGAAATGTCCAGAAATTGGGAAGAAGACCTAGAAGAACCCCTAGAAGTTCTAGTAGTCTTTTTAAATAAAGAGTGATTTAATGTTGCATAAATATTACTGTAAAAATCAATTTTTGAAACCTTGGAATAAACAATATGTTGTTTATTATATACATTAGAATTTAAACCAAAAGCATAAATTGTATTCAATAATTTAATATATTGTGATAAAAGTAAGAGACGTGCATTCAAATTTTTTTAAAATTAAGAATTTTCACAGTAATATTATTAAAGTCATGTTGAATTTGTAGTATAATGACGTGATTTTTTAATATCAGATCGATGTAAGTTAATACACTTGTGTAATGGATTACTAATTTGACCAATTTATATCATATTGCATAAATTGAACTTGATAGAGTAAATGATATTAAAGCTTTACAAAATGTAACATGAGAAGAGCTATCTCTAAAATGAGAAGCATCAGCAAGAGGGCAAGTAAGCCATCTAGTAGAATTACATTTTTTGAAAAATAAATTGCGAAGAGGAGGATGATATAGGTAGCAGGATGACGATCCAAAGTAATCCCAACACATTACTCTGTACCGATAACAAGACAAACCATAAGATTTTATATATATTATAATGGTTTCTTATTGTTATTATAAAGAAGTGACAAATATGGTTCTTTCTCTCATACTTACCTACAAATCGTTTTGGTTGATCACATGTTTTGCCACTATCACAAGTACATACATCAATTTTACACGTAAAATAATTATACATCTTACATAAATAATATGTACGTCAAAATGTTAAAAATGTGCTTTTTATAGAATAAATTTAATTTATTCATCAAAAATACTATTTGAAAATAAATAATACCCATAAAATTTAGCATTATATATATATAAATTAAAAAGCAATACGATTAATACACAATAAACCTGCGGTTATTACAATTATATTTAAACATAAATTCATTCGGAATGCTATCATTTTATACCTTACTTATTCGTGTATGTAATAAATAAATTAAATTGTGATTTTGGAAAAAAGTTTTAAAAGGTCTCTCTCTCTCTCTTATAAATAACTAATTCTTGTACTCCAATTAAAAAAATAATATTAAGATAAATAAAAAAATAAAAATAATAAATTTTAATTGTTAAATTTTCTAATAAATTTAACTTTTTTATTACTAAATACCCATTGTTTCAAAAATATCAATAATAAAATTAATTTTATGGGTTTTACTTACAATATTGAGTATTAAAAATACATAAATGCATAAAATTGGATTAATGACATTGAAGTTAAAACTTTTTTTAAATACTATAAGCAAACAATTTATAAATGATATAAAAATTTCCTCTAAAAAAATTCTTATTGTTTTTATATTTTCATTTTAAAGAAGTGACAAATATAGTTCTTCCATTCACACTTACCTACACATCCTTTTGACTGATCATACGTTTTGCCAGATTCACAAGTACATACATCAATTTTACATGTTCCTCCAGTTTCTTCGCAATTTGCATCGCATTTCTTGTCATCTTCGAAAAAATAAAATAACATAATAAATAAATAAACGTATTAATTTCCGTAAAGAAAAAAATAATAATAGAAAGATATAAGTTTAAATTTTTATTTTTATTTATTTATTTATTTATTTTGTAAAATAAATGTACTTTTTTCATCCAAAGTATTAAATGAGATTACAATTACATTGAAACATAAATTTATTCCAACTGCTATCATATTATGCCTTATTTGTTTTTATGCATAATATATAATTCAAATTATGATTTTGGAAGAAAGTTAAAAAAGTTCTTTGTTTATTTATATCTTAAACATATCTAATGTTTTACTCCAATTTAAATATCCTATATATATTATTTTTTTAAGTTTAAGTTTTATAATAAATTTCATTTTTTTTTATTACTAAATGCACAATATTTCAAAAATATTACTATTAAAATTAATTTCATGCATTTTGCTTACAATATAGAGTATTAAAAACATTTAAGTGCGCAGTATTGCATCGATACAATTGAAACTAATATTTTAAATACAACAAACAGACAAACATTCAACTTATAATTGTTATAAAAATTCCGTCTCAGAAATTTCTCGTGTTTTTTATATTTTTATTACAAAGAAATGAAAAATATTGTTCTTTTGCTCATACTTACCTACACATCCTTTCGATTGATCGTACGTTTTGCCAGATTCACAAGTACATACATCAATTTTACATGTTCCTCCAGTTTCTTCGCAATTTGAATCGCAGTTCTTTTCCTCTTCAAAAATAAATAAATAAATAAATTTATTATTTCTCGTAAACAAAAAATAAATAAGTAAAATAAAATAAATAACATGCAGGTATAAGTTTAAATTTTTAATAGCCCTTTTTTTTTTTTTTTTTTGAGTGGGGGGGGGGGGGGTGTAAAATAAATGTACTTCTTTCATCCAAAATATTATCTGAGATTAGATTATACTCATAAAATTCAGCGTTGCATATATTAAAAGGAAAAAAGGCGATACGATTATAGCACAATAAAGTCTCGATTATTACAAATATGTCGAAATTAAATTTATTAAAACTACATTTTATGCCCTTTCAATTGTTATATACAATGAATCATTATGAATGCGAATTTCAAAGAAAATTAAAAACATTTAGTTATTATTATTATTAATACTATTATTATTATTACCTAATGTTGAACACTAACTTTAATATTTATATATATATTATTACATAATACTCAGTGTTCTCAAAATAATAATAATAAAATGTATGCATTTTACTCCAAATGTAGACTATCAAAAATATATAAATTCATATTATTGTATAGATGATATTGAATTTAAGATAATAAATACAACAATCAAGGAAAAATTCAATTTATAAATGGTATAATATATATATATATGTGTGTGTGTGTGTGTGTGTGTGTGTGTGTATTATAATGGTTTCAAATTGTTATTATAAAGAAGTGACTAATATTGTTCATTTTCATACTTACCTACAAATCGTTTTGGTTGATGACATGTTTTGCCATTTTCACAAGTACATACATCAATTTTACACGTAAAATAATGTATACATCTTACATAAATAATATGTACGTCAAAATGTTAAAAATGTTCCTTTTATAGAGTAAATGTAATTTATCGTTCTAAAGTACTATTTGAAAATATATTATACCCATAAAATTTAACATTATATATATAAAAATTAAAAAGCAATACGATTAATACACAATAAACCTGCGATTATTACAATTATATTCAAACATAAATTCATTCCAAATGCTATCATTTTATACCTTACTTATTCTTATATATAAGAAATAAATTAAATTATGATTTTCGAAAAAAGTTTTAAAAGGTCTCTCTCTCTCTTATAAATAACTAATTCTTGTACTCGAATTAAAAAAATAATATTAAGATAAATAAAAAAATAAAAATAATAAATTTTAATTCTTAAATTTTCTAATAAATTTAACTTTTTTATTACTAAATACCCATTGTTTCAAAAATATCAATATTAAAATTAATTTTATGGGTTTTACTTACAATATTGAGTATTAAAAATAGATAAATGCATAAAATTGGATTAATGACATTGAAGTTAAAACTTTTTTTAAATACTATAAGCAAACAATTTATAAATGATATACAAATTTCGTCTAAAAAAATTCTTATTGTTTTTATATTTTCATTTTAAAGAAGTGACAAATATAGTTCTTTCATTCATACTTACCTACACATCCTTTTGACAGATCATACGTTTTGCCAGATTCACAAGTACATACATCAATTTTACATGTTCCTCCAGTTTCTTCGCAATTTGCATCGCATATCTTGTCATCTTCGAAAAAATAAAATAACATAATAAATAAATAAACGTATTAATTTCCGTAAAGAAAAAAATAATAATAGAAAGATATAAGTTTAAATTTTTATTTTTATTTATTTATTTTGTAAAATAAATGTACTTTTTCATCCAAAGTATTAAATGAGATTACAATTACATTGAAACGTAAATTTATTCCAACTGCTATCATATTATGCCTTATTTATTTTTATGCATAATATATAATTCAAATTATGATTTTGGAAGAAAGTTAAAAAAGTTTTTTGTTTATTTATATCTTAAACATATCTAATGTTTTACTCCAATTTAAATATCCTATATATATTATTTTTTTAAGTTTAAGTTTTATAATAAATTTCATTTTTTTTTATTACTAAATGCACAATATTTCAAAAATATTACTATTAAAATTAATTTCATGCATTTTGCTTACAATATAGAGTATTAAAAACATTTAAGTGCGCAGTATTGCATCGATACAATTGAAACTAATATTTTAAATGCAACAAACAGACAAACATTCAACTTATAATTGTTATAAAAATTCCGTCTCAGAAATATCTCGTGTTTTTTATATTTTTATTACAAAGAATTGAAATATATTGTTCTTTTACTCATACTTACCTACACATCCTTTCGATTGATCGTACGTTTTGCCAGATTCACAAGTACATACATCAATTTTACATGTTCCTCCAGTTTCTTCGCAATTTGAATCGCAGTTCTTTTCATCTTCAAAAATAAATAAATAAATAAACTTATTATTTCTCGTAAACAAAAAATAAATAAGTAAAATAAAATAAATAACATGCAGGTATAAGTTTAAATTTTTAATAGCCTTTTTTTTTTTTTTTTTTTTTTGAGTGGGCGGGGGTGTAAAATAAATAAATGTACTTCTTTCATCCGAAATATTATCTGAGATTAGATTATACTTATAAAATTCAGCGTTGCATATATTAAAAAGAAAAAAGGCGGTACGATTATAGCACAATAAAGTCTCGATTATTACAAATATGTCGAAATTAAATTTATTAAAATTACATTTTATGCCCTTTCAATTGTTATATACAATAAATCATTATGAATGCGAATTTCAAAGAAAATTAAAAACATTTTATTATTATTATTATTATTATTATTATTATTATTATTATTACCTAATGTTGAACACTAACTTTAATATTTATATATATATTATTACATAATACTCAGTGTTCTCAAAATAATAATAATAAAATGTATGCATTTTACTCCAAATGTAGACTATCAAAAATATATAAATAAATATTACTGTATTGATGATATTGAATTTAAGATAATAAATACAACAATCAAGCAAAAATTCAATTTATAAATGATATAATATATATATATATGTGTGTGTGTGTGTGTGTGTGTGTGTGTGTGTGTGTGTGTGTTTGTGTGTGTGTATGTGTATTATAATGGTTTCATATTGTTATTATAAAGAAGTGACTAATATTGTTCTTTTTCATACTTACCTACAAATCGTTTTGGTTGATGACATGTTTTGCCACATTCACAAGTACATACATCAATTTTACACGTAAAATAATGTATACATCTTACATAAATAATATGTACGTCAAAATGTTAAAAATGTTCCTTTTATAGAGTAAATGTAATTTATCGTTCTAAAGTACTATTTGAAAATATATTATACACATAAAATTTAACATTATATATATAAAAATTAAAAAGCAATACGATTAATACACAATAAACCTGCGATTATTACAATTATATTCAAACATAAATTCATTCCAAATGCTATCATTTTATACCTTACTTATTCTTATATATAAGAAATAAATTAAATTATGATTTTCGAAAAAAGTTTTAAAAGGTCTCTCTCTCTCTTATAAATAACTAATTCTTGTACTCCAATTAAAAAAATAATATTAAGATAAATAAAAAAATAAAAATAATAAATTTTAATTCTTAAATTTTCTAATAAATTTAACTTTTTTATTACTAAATACCCATTGTTTCAAAAATATCAATATTAAAATTAATTTTATGGGTTTTACTTACAATATTGAGTATTAAAAATAGATAAATGCATAAAATTGGATTAATGACATTGAAGTTAAAACTTTTTTTAAATACTATAAGCAAACAATTTATAAATGATATACAAATTTCGTCTAAAAAAATTCTTATTGTTTTTATATTTTCATTTTAAAGAAGTGACAAATATAGTTCTTTCATTCATACTTACCTACACATCCTTTTGACAGATCATACGTTTTGCCAGATTCACAAGTACATACATCAATTTTACATGTTCCTCCAGTTTCTTCGCAATTTGCATCGCATTTCTTGTCATCTTCGAAAAAATAAAATAACATAATAAATAAATAAACGTATTAATTTCCGTAAAGAAAAAAATAATAATAGAAAGATATAAGTTTAAATTTTTATTTTTATTTATTTATTTTGTAAAATAAATGTACTTTTTTCATCCAAAGTATTAAATGAGATTACAATTACATTGAAACGTAAATTTATTCCAACTGCTATCATATTATGCCTTATTTATTTTTATGCATAATATATAATTCAAATTATGATTTTGGAAGAAAGTTAAAAAAGTTTTTTGTTTATTTATATCTTAAACATATCTAATGTTTTACTCCAATTTAAATATCCTATATATATTATTTTTTTAAGTTTAAGTTTTACAATAAATTTCATTTTTTTTTTATTACTAAATGCACAATATTTCAAAAATATTACTATTAAAATTAATTTCATGCATTTTGCTTACAATATAGAGTATTAAAAACATTTAAGTGCGCAGTATTGCATCGATACAATTGAAACTAATATTTTAAATGCAACAAACAGACAAACATTCAACTTATAATTGTTATAAAAATTCCGTCTCAGAAATTTCTCGTGTTTTTTATATTTTTATTACAAAGAATTGAAATATATTGTTCTTTTACTCATACTTACCTACACATCCTTTCGATTGATCGTACGTTTTGCCAGATTCACAAGTACATACATCAATTTTACATGTTCCTCCAGTTTCTTCGCAATTTGAATCGCAGTTCTTTTCATCTTCAAAAATAAATAAATAAATAAACTTATTATTTCTCGTAAACAAAAAATAAATAAGTAAAATAAAATAAATAACATGCAGGTATAAGTTTAAATTTTTAATAGCCTTTTTTTTTTTTTTTTTTTGAGTGGGGGGGGGTGTAAAATAAATAAATGTACTTCTTTCATCCGAAATATTATCTGAGATTAGATTATACTTATAAAATTCAGCGTTGCATATATTAAAAAGAAAAAAGGCGGTACGATTATAGCACAATAAAGTCTCGATTATTACAAATATGTCGAAATTAAATTTATTAAAATTACATTTTATGCCCTTTCAATTGTTATATACAATAAATCATTATGAATGCGAATTTCAAAGAAAATTAAAAACATTTAATTATTATTATTATTATTATTATTATTATTATTATTATTACCTAATGTTGAACACTAACTTTAATATTTATATATATATTATTACATAATACTCAGTGTTCTCAAAATAATAATAATAAAATGTATGCATTTTACTCCAAATGTAGACTATCAAAAATATATAAATAAATATTACTGTATTGATGATATTGAATTTAAGATAATAAATACAACAATCAAGCAAAAATTCAATTTATAAATGATATAATATATATATATGTGTGTGTGTGTGTGTGTGTGTGTGTGTGTGTGTGTGTGTGTGTGTGTGTGTGTGTGTATTATAATGGTTTCATATTGTTATTATAAAGAAGTGACTAATATTGTTCTTTTTCATACTTACCTACAAATCGTTTTGGTTGATGACATGTTTTGCCACTTTCACAAGTACATACATCAATTTTACACGTAAAATAATGTATACATCTTACATAAATAATATGTACGTCAAAATGTTAAAAATGTTCCTTTTATAGAGTAAATGTAATTTATCGTTCTAAAGTACTATTTGAAAATATATTATACCCATAAAATTTAATATTATATATATAAAAATTAAAAAGCAATACGATTAATACACAATAAACCTGCGGTTATTACAATTATATTTAAACATAAATTCATTCGGAATGCTATCATTTTATACCTTACTTATTCGTGTATGTAATAAATAAATTAAATTGTGATTTTGGAAAAAAGTTTTAAAAGGTCTCTCTCTCTCTCTTATAAATAACTAATTCTTGTACTCCAATTAAAAAAATAATATTAAGATAAATAAAAAAATAAAAAAAATAAATTTCTATTGTTAAATTTTCTAATAAATTTAACTTTTTTATTACAAAATACTCATTGTTTCCAAAATTTGAATATTAAAATTAAATTTATGCATTTTACTTACAATATTGATTATTAAAATTATATAAATGCATAAAATTGGTTTGATGATAGTGAAATAAAAACTTTTTTTTTTAATACTATAAGAAAACATTCAATTTATAAGTGATACAAAAATTTCGTCTAAAAAAATTCTTATTGATTTTATATTTTCATTTTAAAGAAGTGAGAAGTATAGTTTTTCCATTCATACTTACCTACACATCCTTTTGACTGATCATACGTTTTGCCAGATTCACAAGTACATACATCAATTTTACATGTTCCTCCAGTTTCTTCGCAATTTGCATCGCATTTCTTGTCATCTTCGGGAAAATAAAATAACAAAATAAATAAATAAAAGTATTAATTTCCGTAAATAAAAAATAAATAACACAAAGATATAAATTTTAATTTTTAATTTTTTGTAAAATAAATGCACTTTTTTCATCCAAAGTATTATATGAGATTACAATTACATTGAAACGTAAATCTATTCCAACTGCTATCATATTATGTCTTATTTATTTTTATGCATAAAGTATAATTAAAATTGTGATTTTGGAAGAAACTTAAAAATGTTCTTATTTTATTTATTTCTTAAACATTTTTTTTTTCTTTTTTAACTAGAATTTAAATATATATATCTATATATATATATATAGAGAGAGAGAGATATATTAATTTTTTATTTTTAAGTTTTCTAATAAATTTAATTTTTTTTAAATTACAAAATGCACAATATTTCAAAAATATTACTATTAAAATTAACATTATGCATTTTGCTTACAATATAGAGTATTAAAAACATTTATGTGCGCAGTATTTCATTGATATAATTGAAATTAATATTTTAAATACAACAAACAAATAAACATTCAAATTATAATTGTTATAAAAATTCCTTCTCAAAAATTTCTCATGTTTTTTTTATATTTTTATTACAAAGAAATGAAAAATATTGTTCTTTTACTCACACATACTTTACCTACACATCCTTTCGATTGATCGTACGTTTTACCAGGTTGACAAGTACAATGATAAATGATTCAAAAATTTCGTCTAAAAAAATTCTTATTGTTTTTATATTTTCATTTTAAAGAAGTGACAAATATAGTTCTTCCATTCATACTTACCTACACATCCTTTTGACTGATCATATGTTTTGCCAGATTCACAAGTACATACATCAACTTTACATGTTCCTCCAGTTTCTTCGCAATTTGGATCGCATTTCTTGTCATCTTGAAGAAATAAATAAATAAATAAATAAACTTATTAGTTTTCGTAAACAAAAAATAAATAAGTAAAATAAAAAATATAACACGGAGGGATAAGTTTAAATTTGTAATAGCCCTTTTTCAGTAGCCCTTGGACAGTTTTTTAAGCATCGCAAACAGGCTAGTGCTCAAAAACAACTATTTTTCAAATAAAATTGTGTTTTTAAAGTTTTTAATTCTTATTTTATGACCGAATGAATCATAACTGCAATTCATCAACCTAATCCTATTTAATGTTATTAAAATCTAGGCATATTTGAAAAAGGATATATCTTAATCTGACTTGAAAGTTAGTGCATCTTTGAGATTATGATTTGCGGAAAGTTTTCGTTTCTTTGTCCTTCATTTTTATCTTCTCTTTTCCATATGTTGTTATGGTAGGGAAATGATTGATTTTTGAACAACTTTTGAAGATTTGATCATGAAAAACAACAATTTTTCGAGTGACGCAAGCGAAAGGACAAACGGGATGCTGCGAACTGATATATACGGCTAGTGTGAAATCAAAGAGATTCGTAAAAGCCGACACTTAAAATCTGTGCAAATATTCGATATTTTGCTCTGATCTTTTCAAAATAAACTTTTATCTTCTGTTTTAATCTATCCTGAAAATTTTTACAATTCAACGTTCAGTATGTTTTGAGATCTGAAATCTCAATTTAAAGCCAAATGGGGAAAAACGATGGTGTAATGGAATAAAATCATGAAAAATATTTCTAAAACGACACGAACGATTTTATTTTAATTAATCTATGTTGTCAATGCGATCTTTTTGGATCTAGTAACGTCTTCGTTTTTTTTTTTTTTTTTTTTTTTTTTTTTTCAGGAAATCTCTTATTTTTTATAAAAGTTGTTTTAAAATAGAACTATATTGCTCCGCCAATTGCATGCTTTTCTTCGGTCAAAATGCCGCGATGCGGTTCTTACTTCCTACTTGCAAGGCTTGAGTTGCTCACGTTGGTTCGCTGACCAACGTGAATACAGCCTATAAAGTTTTGTTTCGAAGAAAATATTTTTAATTTTAAAATTTCCCATTTCGTCAAAAAAGTATTTAGATAATATTTCAAATAAAAGAAGTATTTTGTAATTATAGATATTCTATTTCATCGTTATTCATAATAAATTAAAAATTTTTAAAAGCAAAAAAGTTTAAATCCCTCATGCACACGAGTTTATACGATGGTCTATCGTCTTTGAAGTGAATGCGTACATCATCCTGATCCAAACGTTTCGGCGCTCGCCAGACGCTAGTTGTTTACACTGTATCCCTCCTCTTGTGTTTATTTTTTCAAAGCCTCGGTCGAACGAGGATAGTAACCAAAATTTCTAAAATTTCCTTAACCCTGTGTATGTATTTGTATAACCCCACAGATTTTTTACAGAAATTGTTTGGTCAAATACTTATGTTTGCAGACAGTTTTCAATTTTATCTAGCTATGTGAACAACTAAATGATTTCGTATTTCAGCGATGAGCTGCAAAATTAGCGTGTAATTTGGTAAATAACCTTTAAAGAAAGCCATAAAATTGAATTAATTTATTTTGCGGAGAAATGATTTTGTATTATGGAAAATATTTTTTAAATATTTATAATTAGAAGTGAAATAATTTCATATTTCTATATTAGGCCGCAAAATGGCATATTTCAATGTAAATAACCTTGAAAAAATGGTTGTGTTTCATCGATTTGCAGCAAAATAAGCTTGTTTTCAAAATTTTGCTTCATCAAATATATATTTGGACTGTTAACGGCAAAATGCTTGTACATTTCAGTAACAGGTTACAAAATTATTGCATATTTTGGTAAACCTCTTTAAATAAAGCAAATTTTTTTGATTGGCAAAGAAATAATCATGAATTTTTGCAATTATTTGTGTTATTAAACATAAAATTTGCCAGTTTGGGGCGAATGGTTCTGCATTTCAATAATAAGCCACAAAATTATCATGGATTTAAGAAATAGATTAGGAATATATATATATTGATTAGAGCGATAAAATAAACTCTTATTTCTGAAATTAATTATCATTAAGCATAAAGTTTCTCAATCACTGGCAATGTGATTCCATGTTCAAAAATGCTCAGAACACCGTGACAATGCACATTTTTAATATTTTTACTTCCTTATACAAAGTATAAGGAAGTAGTCCTCAAGGCAGCAGAATGGGGCAACACAATGGGTATCACATACAGTATCCACTCGGACTGCATGTCGGCCATCCAAGCAATATCCAAACAATTTTCCACCGATAAATTGATCCATAAAATCCACAATGAAATAGTTCGATCTCATAACAGCTTCAAAATTGAATAGGTTAAGGCCCATGTAGGCATACTAGGGAATGAAGAGGCTGATAAATTAGCAAAACTGGCAGCCGATAATGCAAAATAATAAAGAACATTACTCCTTAGAAAACACGGGCAGGCTAACTTACAGATACTACCCAACAGTAAACTCAAAGACCCTAGTTATCTGCAAGCTTCTATCACAAATATACACGGGCCATGGGGGCATTTTCGGCCTATCTTCCTCGGTTTAAGAGGAAGAAGAGCCCGGATTGCGCCTGTGGCGAGCTAGGAACATCCTCACATTACTTACTAGCCTGTCCGCTAACGGAAAACCTCCATCTGACCCAAATCCCACAGGCCAATGAACAACTCTGGTATAAACAACTAGCCAACGACAAACACGTACAGAACAAGGCAAAACACATAGTCAGTTGGATCACAAACAACATAGACGACATTTCATAGTGATCAAAAGCCAACAACCCTCGAGAAGCAGGAACCTGCCAAGTACTGTTAAATCCGAAGAAGAGAACCTGGCAGATTGTTATTTACTACATCAAGGGACTTTTTGTTTATTTTTGTCATGATTGTGGTCCATGAAGTTAAAGCGGCGGGTACCTATACAGTCTGAGTCCCGGTAAAAATAAAATTGTAAAAACAGAAAACCTTGAAATAAAAAGTTTTTTTTTTTTTTTTTTTTTTTTAAGTATAAAAATGGAAAAAAAAAAACTATTATAAAAAATAAAATGTAAAAGAAAAAAAAATTGTTAAAAAAAAATGTAAAAAAAAAAAAAAAAGAAATAAAATAAAAATGAAAAAAAAAAAAAAAATAATAATAATATAAACGGTTCCAGAATTATAAGCCCGTAAGTCCGCGCCACGCCCATGACTGTGCATGAATGTTTTTTTTTTTTTCTTTTTTTAATTACTACTTCCATTAGTGTATGAATGGCGTGGTCAAAAAGCAACCATATTGACTTTTACCTTTGCAGAATAGTTCTTTTATAAAATGTAGGATGGCTAACAAGTTCCTTGACGCAGTCGATCCGTTTCCTTGATCAGAAAGCAACCATAATGACAATTTCTTCAGCAGGTTTATTCTCAAAACTTTCAGGTCCGATGGACCTAACTATTGTTAGTCCATACTTAGTGATTCCATCCCAAAGAATAATTCCTAGCTAACCTATTCTTTTTGGTACTCATCTAGTTCTGATCACAATCAATACCTTCTCTTAATGTTACAGGTTTGAATGCGTGTCAAAAAGCAACTATAATGCTAAATACCTTTACCGGATTTGTACAATATTATCAAGAGTGCAGTACATAACAGGTCGCACAGCATACGAATCCCGGCAACTTAGTCTATTTGGTACTCATCTAGTTTTGACACGCACTTCTTTTCTCAATTGTAGGGATAATACTTTCCTTGTTAAGCCTTGAACTACTTCCTGTCACTTTTCTTTTTGGTACTCATCAAGTTTTGACCCGCACCATTTTAATTTAATTACTAACTTACTTTAATTAATTTTATTATTATTTAATTTTATTTAAAAATTAATTTTATTATCTTTAATTTAATTTATTTAATTTATTTATTTTTAATATTATTATTATTTAATTTTATTATTTTTAATTTATTTTTTTTTAATTATTTATTTATTTATTTATTTTTTACGAGGGTGTGGCGGTGTCTGGTCCTCGTTAATCTGTGCTACACCGTCAAGTGCTCGATAGGGTCGTTTAGCAGTCATCAGGCTACCAACGCAGGGTAACATTCCCCCGTGGTGGATCAAAATTGCGATGGTCCCTCTTTCTTTTCTCCATTCGGCCTCCCTGTGCATAGTAGTATCCCTCCCAATTAGGAGTGTTTAGGCCTTGCAACTTCAAAAACTTCTAAATTTTCGCTATGCGCCCAAAAACTATCTTCCATCCCCCAGTGGCTTCACGTAATCGATTTTTTTTTTTTTAATCTCATTATTCCTTACTCGTTCATCTTGTCTTTCTTATATCTTAAGTGTTGTACCCTTCCCCTTTTGAAATGGCCTCCTCTTTCGGTTTTAATTATTTTGTACACTACTAACTTTAGCGGCTCCCCCAGCGGTTTTTTCTCCCTCCCTGCCTAAATTCAAAATCGTTTTAATTTTGTTGAATTCCGGTTATTTCGACTCTCAGCTAGTAAGTGCACTTATTTAGTTCCTGGAGATAATGGATGATGGCTGAACGAAGAATCTTCGGACACAGCTCGCTCTAATTAGCTACTTGATTACTGTCTGGTGTAGGCAGCTTCCATGCGGTGTTCTGACGATTTACTCGCTCCGGCGGACGGCATCCAACCCGTTAAGCTTGGCCGGGCCCAGGCAGGCAGGGGCCGTCAAAAGGATTCTAAGGAAGTATAGTAATGCCGATTTTCGAAATGCATTTTGTATTTCCCATTGCTCGAAATCGAATGTTCGCAGAATATTGTAAATTTATACGCATGACTGTCATGATGTCTAATTGTAAACCTGCAAGTTTCGTTTTAACACGAGCTCTCGTTTTAGAGATGCCAGCGACTTTACACGATTTTTCGTGACGTCTGTAGTATGTGTGTGTGTGTGTGAGTGTGTTTGTATCTCACATAACTCAAAAACGGTTGGACGTAGAACATTTCAAATTGGTATATAGGTTTGTTATAGCATCTAGTTGTACACCTCCCTTTTTGGTATTTCTGTAATTATCCGTTTTGGAGATATTTATGAAAATTATATTCATAATGGCAAATATACAAAGGTTTTGGCCATTATATATGACCTACCAACATAGAGATTTCAAAATAAGCTAATGGCCCGTAATGATATTATTATGGAAGTTGTCGACATTTATGTGTGTAGAAAGTTATTTGTAAAGACATAAGCAGGTTCTAGTCGACGAATGCTTTTTATTTTTATATAGTTTTGTAACTCATTTATAAAACTTTCGAAGAATTTAATTCTGTGCAATAAACCAATGAATTTTTCCAGAATATTCCAGAACTCTCTTATTATTGAAGTTAGAGCTTCCAAACTTTGGCGACCCTAAATTACAAGTTTTCGCCAAATTTGTTCACCAACTCGCCAAATTCGATGCCAAGACCAAAAATCTACGCTGGAGACTAATTTGCAGTATGGCGAGATTAGCCATAAAATTTTGCGATAAATTTGTTTTAGGATAGCCAGAAACCCTTTCTCTGTTTTAACTAAGTTAATTTTTTTGGTAAAATTTATCTTTTCTGGTACTACTTTTTGCTCGAGAAGAAAACTGGGCCATATATACTCGAATTATTTTCATTGAACTCCAAGTTGCGATTCTGTAACAAGCCGTGGTGTACGTGTTCCTGAAAAAACTACTGTATTTGTCTCGGTGATATATATAATCGTATTATCGTGCCTTTTGCGGTTGGAGTAGCAGTTTTTTTTCTTGTTATTATTTTTATTTTTTATTTTAAGGAATGTTCGTGGAATGCAACCTGCCACCTGCCTGTTTATATAGGAATCAGTTACCTCACACAAAACTATCAATGTTTTCATAAAAATATGTATATTCCTATGGTTATATAAGGAAGTCATGTGGTGACCACATCAGTTTTTTTTCTACTGCATTACCGTTTTATTGTCAATAAATATAATAATAATAAAAAAGAAAAATAATAATAATAATAAAAAATATTTCGCCTTTAAATGAATGTGTTAAATAAAAAATAAATAGCACAACAGCCTTTGCTAAGATTCGCAGACGATTACAATGGAAAAATAAATTTGTGGAAAATGAAACATAGAAACCAATATTTAAAATCGAAAAAAAAAAAAATAATAATTAAAAAAATTCTTATTACAAATTCAAAAAAATCCCGATGAGATGCACATCTGCAGGGTCCCAGATACCAATATACCAGGTTTTGTAGCTCTGCGATCGGTAGTGTGAGTACCAGAGCGCAACTTGTTTTTAATATATATATTTTTTAACTTATTACCAAAAGCAAAACCACTTTGATGTGATCTATTTTTTCTTAAAGCAATAATCTTATCGTACTTAAGATGAATAAATAAAATGCACCTGGAAAAGATATCAATATTGTCTATGTGAGAAATATACAGAAATTACATAACAATTTATAACATCTTCAGAAAACTGTATTTATTATTATATATAAAATTCTTGTGCCTTTGGGGTGTTTGTGTAAAAATTACATACTGTATTCTGTATGTAATCTTTTTTAATTCCATACCCTACTGCCGTAAGTAATGGAAGTATTATATTCCGTCAAAAATTCTATATCGAATTTTTTCCTGATTTACACGTGTTAAGGCCTCTTGAGTAAAAAAAAAAAATCTGTTGTGAAACAATTACACAAATTCTATTACCCACTATTACACCTATTATATATATATATATATATATATATATATATATATATATATATATGTGTGTTTTTTTTTTTTCGAGTTAATATGATCAAAAGACAATAAATTGGCATAATGAAGTAGAAACCTAAAATTTTTTCAGCATGAGAAACTTAATACACGTGTTAAGATTTGTAAAAGTCTACAATTCAAAGAATGGTAGAGTTATTTTTTAAAACACTTTTCAAGATCTAAAATTAATCTACCTAAGCAGGATGGGTGTTAGTTTTCTTCTAATAATCACGTAGTACATGAGAAAGGATATCTAAAATTCATTTATGTAAAAATTTTCAATAAAATCGTTAGAGCCGTTTTTGAAATACCAACTTTTACCAAAACTTAGCATACTCAATTATTGACCGGAAAACGATAATGACATACAAAAGGATATTTAAGAGGGAGTTAAAATGACGAGTGTGAAAAAAATTCCATGCAACCGTTTTTAAAGGAACGCACTTGCGAGACCTGAAATTTAGCTATTTATAGAAAACGCCTATCAATTTTCCTGAACTAACCAACTATATCATTCGTAAGGATATTCAATCGAATGTATACATAGCTGTTTTGAAGAAGACCGTTTGAGCCGTTTATGAGATACGGACTTACAGTCCTATTTCCAGAATCCGGTAAGCCCCTTCCGGTTTTCTAATGTTCACCAAAACATGGAAAACTCATCTGTGCACTAGACCTGTCTCAATTCTGAAGTTTTGTACATCTATCTTTATTAGTTTCGGAGATATGATAGTCAGAAGATTACACACATACACTAAGCGACAAAAAAAGCCGCACTGCAGAAAAAATGACTTATTCCATTTTTATTCGTAATAACTTTAAAATTAATGTTTGAAACACATAAAACTCTCTTATTTGCGTAATACCAAAGGGATGAAATGATACCTATGTACATTTTCGATTTAATAAATTGCATTATTGCACACTACGAAGTAATTTTTAAAAATGTGCATAAAACTTTCTTTTTGAACATAATGCAATAACCACACACTTTGTATTCTGTTATGATTTATTAAATGAAATAAACAAGTTATATTTTAATATATGAAATAAAACTATTTTTTTTGTTAGATCTAAGCAATTTTTTATTAAAAATATGTATTCTGCATGGGTTAATTCCACCTTTATATGGAATTACTGCTTTAATGCGCAATGGCATAGTATTATACAGCGTTTTAATATAAATCTCCGAAATTTCAACGTGCAAAATATCACAAATAATTTTTTCTAGTTCAGGCAGAGTTATAGACTGCAATTTTCGAATCCTCTCCCCTCTCCCCCGCTTTTTTATTGACGAAACATTTTCGAGAGGATCGCGATTAGGACTATTCTCATGTCTGGTAACGAAAAAATTTTACTACATCTTTTGTGGGATTTAACTTAAAGTGAAAAAAGATATGATTACTTACAGAATTATAGGTTCTCATTGGAATGGATAGGAAATTTTGACAATTTGAAGTAATAAACTGACCACAGACGCCGCGTAGTAAGGTGCATTTTCAGCGTAAAATGCTGTTTACAGAAATGTCCAAGATACTTCCAAAATAGTCGGTCAGGCAACACTTTTATGAAGATTGTGTTTTATTTCGAGTTAATTGATCCCTTGAGCATAATAATTTGTCCGACTGTTTGAAAAGTTATGCACCTCCGTACCATAATGTACGGAGATTGTGTCACTGTTTTAAAAGTGCGATTTTCATTAAGTCGGTCATATTTTCGTTGTCAGTCCCGCCTGTTTTCTTTAGCTCGAAATAAGTTAAACTTGACTCATCAAAGAGAAACAGTTCAGCCCAATAATTAACTAATCATTTTTTATTTTTTTAGCCATCTGAGGTCATGGTTTCCTATTTTTCTTCACTAAGTTTGGAATTTTTTCAAATTTTCCGTCATTTAAACCTGCTATGTTTAATAGTTGCTGTACTGTAGTTAAAGAAATTATGCTGCTAAACACTTTTTCTGAATCTCTTTTATGTTCTAAATGTAATACAAACCGATTTTATAAGAAATGGCTTTTTAACTTACGGTCATCTCGCTTGGATGAGCAACATGGCCGCCATAAACCAAATTTCCAGTTTAAACGACCAAAAAACGTTATAACTTGCTAAAAACCGTTTTACCAATATTTCGTAAGCATTTAATTATTTTACCATCTCACGTATTAAAATATTTTTTGATTTTCATTTAAAAATTAATACTTTTTGTGGCATCGTTAACTGCCTTATTCTTATCATTTTTGAAATAATTTCTAAAATTACAATTTTCCTGACTATTGTATTTTGTTTTTAACACTGGACTGAGTACTAATGTGTATGTGGTGGACAACATAATAAAATCTGTTCGAAAATTTGCTTTTTAAACGATAAATTTGGCGGTTGTAGAAAGCGAAAAGGAAAATATCCAAGTGCGGCTTTTTTTTTGTCGCTTAGTGTACATACACACACTGACCAATTGCAAAAAACTACTAGTATAATTCTAATACTATGCAGAATAGTTCTACAGACTTAAATACTTTAAAGTTCATTTTAACTTATGTGTTTAAAACAAATCAGACTTAAAAGAAATAAATAAATGAAAAAAAATGAAAAAAAAAAAAATGCTATAATTTACGATTCGATATTTTAAAACAGTCTATTTATTTATTTATTTTAAGAACATAAATGCATGTAATTTACTGACATTACTATAAAAAATAAAGAAAATTCGAATACAGATTGTGTAGTAAAAGGAAAGGATTATTTCCTGAGAAAGAATAAATTGCCTTCTGAAGTTGATTATTTCTCTGCATATAATATTGCTAAAATAAATAAACTGGTGTGTCACTCGCACGACTTTCTCTTACCCTGAAATTTAATACTATAAATACAGGTTGGAGATTAAGAGGTAAGATAACGATTACTGTTATGAAAACCTATGTTAAAACAATTCAAATTAGGCTTCGGAAAAGTTTGATATGATAATTAGTTCTGTGTGAAGGGGGCTATCGCCCCCCTTAACCCCCCGTTTCATTACTGCACCAACATTTATATAGAATTTAAATCTGTTATTAAAATTAAAAGTTCGCTTAAAATTATTCAGACATTTTTTACACGCAACATTCCTGGGAATATTTCAATCTTGATCAAACTTTTCCAGCAACAAACTTATATTAATTTGAAAATACAACTTTTGGATCTCCTGAAATTATTCGTCTTTAATTTTCTCTAAGAGGCACAGACAAAAATCAAACTTTAAAAAACTTGACTTTGGTAATCAGGAAACCTCAAAACGTGTAAATACACAAAAAACAAGCGATGAATATTTAGCTTAAAAATATACATTATTTACAATATGTCTATGAAGAATGCATTTCCATTCCTGAGCAGATTTCCTGGACATGGTAGAATATTATAATAAAGCACTTCTACTAACAATAAAAAAGAGTGTTATCACTTAAATATTTGCAGCCCTGTATATCTTTTGAAGATTATGTACAAACCAAATGGTGAACCTAAACACAATCCTATAGTAATATTACGCACGGCACAACCTGAATTACGCTTCCACCAATTTTCAACTATTGTCACACTACAATATAGTTCTTTGTGTAGCCCTGTAAACGAACAGTGAATGATATCCCTACCATATTCTGCATGAGGCATGTTTTTACGCATATAAAAAATACAGGGTGTTTATAAAGTCCCGGACCCATTTTGATGTTTAATAACTCATAAAATAATGAAGATTTAAACAAACTTATGGCATTTATTGATGGAATAACTCATATATTTTCTTTTCAGGTTTGAATATCTTTACTTTTGTAAATATCGTCTGCGCGTGTGGTTAATTTCAGATAATTTCATTTTCCAGTCTAAATATCTGTACTTTTCTAAATATCGTCTGCTTATTAATTGCATTTTTCTCTCTTTTGACTTTTTTTGACTCTTTGACTCTTTTGAAAACCGCCGCCATGAATAGCGTGAGGCACAAAGGGTTAATGTGTGGTGTGGTTAACAAATTAATTAACACATTAATTAACAAATAATTAACAAATTAATTAACAAATTAATTAACAAATTAATTAATTGGTGTGGTTAACAAATTAACCCCAAAGGTTAATGTGTGGTGTGGACTAATGAACGACCGAGTCATTGAGCGTTTCTTTATTACAGAAAAGACGGTCTCATCAGTCGTATACTTAGACATGTTGGAAAACTTCGTATTTTCACAACTAGAAGAGCTTCAGCCACATTTTCTGCAACAAGATGGTGCACCACCTCATTGGGGTACCATCGTTCGTAGTTCTTTGAATGACCATTTTCCAGGAAGATGGATTGGGCGAGGAGGTCCAATTCCTTGGCCACCCAGATCACCTGATATAACGCTGCTGGACTTTTTCCTTTGAGGATTTGTAAAGGACAATGTTTACAGGAGGAGAGTGTCGAACATTGATGACCTAAAAGTCAGAATTACAACCGCAATAGCCTCTGTGGATGCCGACATGCTTGCCGCTACCTTGCGTGAAATTGACTATCGACTTGATATTCTCCGTGAGACGAAGGGGGCACACGTGGGAGTTCATTGACAAGGGTCATGAAACTTTTTGAGTCTATCTAACCATTTATGTTATTAATTTTAATCTATCTTTATTATTTTATGAGTTATTAAACATCAAAATGGGTCCCGGACTTTATAAACACCCTGTATATATTAATTTCATTCGGTTTAGTGTGGACTATAGACATTAAACTGTACTTACCTGCAGTTTCCCTATGTGATACACATTTAAAATACCAAGTTTGGACTTTCTGCTACGTTTTGTTCTTGAGATATGCTGATAGCAGACACTCAGACAGACCAACCACTAGAAACATGATTTTCGGATTCAGGGGGCCTCAATACGTGAAAATATAACAAAAACTCATGTTCCAAAATTTTACCCTAAAACAATACTTTCTGTACCTTATGGGTAAGAAAAAGTAAAAGTAAATCGCACATTTAGCACCATTTTTCTGAACAAATAAATAATTAAATAAAAATAAAACACATTCAAAATTTTTTATTTTACTACGGAAATCTCTTAATTTCATGCATTAAGAAATAAATACTGGTTCAGATATGTGTTACAAAAGTACCTACTTTTGATTCAAATACGGAAACTAATGTCCTTTTTTTTTCAGAAAAACTCATTTCCATATGTCAGACATATATTAAAGAATACAAATTTTGTTTTAAAAAGCAAGAAATTAGAAGAGTAATATTTTCATTTTATTTATTTATTTATATTTATTTTTTTTGCATTTTGAATAAAAAAGTAAAGTATTATTTAAAATTCATTTTGAAAAATAATCAAATAGAATTACGTATTCAGCATTATTTTTATTATTTTTTAATCCGTCCTCTTTCTTATTAAAAAAAAAATCTGTAAACAAGCGAAATACCGAGAAATAAGTCATTGGAGTCACCTATTGGGAAGACGTACCTGTCGGGAAAGTGAGCTGTCGGGAAAGTGAGCTGTCGAGTAAGTGAGCTGTCGGGAAACTGGACCTGTCGGGAAAGTCAGTTGTCGGGAAAATGAGTTGTCGGGAAGACGTACCTGTCGGGAAAGTGAGTTGTCAGGAAATTGAGTTGTCGGGAAAGTGAGCTGTCGGGAAAGTGAGCTGTCGGGAAATCGTACCAGACCCATTTGAATATGTGTTTAAGAATTTTACTGAACACCCTTCAATAACGATCAGTTATTGTAGCAACGTAATACATAGGGTAAAATATTTAAACACCTCATTATAATTTTTACTTTCTCTTACCTGCATATGTGGTAGAGAAAACATTGTTTAGGTGTCAAATTTTCAAGAATGAATTTTTGTTACATTTAAACATTTTAAGTTCCTCTGAATCGTAAAAACGTGTTTTTAGCGGTTGGTCTGTTTACCTCTGTATCTGTGTGTGTGCGTGTTTATCAGTTATCAGCATATCTCAAGAACAAACAATAGCAGAATACCAATTTAGAATACCAAGTCCAAACTTGGTATCCTAAAAATCATATAGGAATGCTACGCTAAACGTTTCGTTGAAATCAAGCAAATAGTTCGTGTACAGGGACATCGAAGAGAATTCAAATACAATATGTCTAAGGGGAAATTGCTGGTAAGTGCAGTGCCCATAGAAGTTTTCCCCACAGATATTACACAAGACCGGTTGTCCCATGAATCTGTACACATTTTAAAAATTCATAAAATTTGAAGGAATTAGTAGAATTGAACGTCAAAAAACATTATTCTCGTGAAAGGAGAAGTTTTTTTTTTTTTTTTTTTTTTTTTTTTTGGAGGGGGGGGGGGGTTAAAGAAAAAAAAAGTTAAATATTTCGGCGGTAGAAGACGCTGCATGGATTCATAACGAGAAATATGTAAATCAGAGTCTTATAAATTGCACGGTTTTACGTTTAACAAAGTTTACTTATTATTATGTATCCTACTTGCGCCTAAACTAAGTTTTAATTGCGATGCTGGCTTGGTGGATAAATCGTTATATTGGTGAAGATGTTTTCCTTCAAGTAAGAACCGCCGATTGTAACTGCAGTGTTGTAACTCATTTACAAACTGTAATTTGTGGCGATTAGCAGACACATGAAATAGAATTTATTTGCTTATAAATGTTTACATGCAAGTAAATATAGTGTTTCACAGAAATATGTGAATTGCTTACGTACAGCGCCTCTATCAACGAAAATTTTAACTAGTATTTTTTTTTTTTCTTTACTATATAAAATCCCCTTTCATAAGAATAACTTTTTCGCAAATCGCGTTCTAATCTACTAATTCTTTCAATTTTTAGGAATTTTTAAAATATCTACAGACTTATGGAACACCCGGTATATTTGAATTTTCTTGGATGTCCCTGTACACGAATTATTTACTTGATCTCTACGAAAATTTTAAAGTAGCATCCCCATGCTATATGATACAGATTTAGAATACCGAATGTGTACTTCCTTCTGCTATTTGGACTTGAGATATGTTGATAACAGACGCACACACAAGCAAATACACAGACACATAGACCAACCGCTAAAAACATAATTTTTAGACTCAGACTTGATTTTTCAATAAACCCCTTCCTCTGTTAAATGTTTTTTCCTTTTATTTAAGATTAAAGTTTACCTGTGAAGAACCCCTTATAAGCTTGTAACTCTAACATATTTTTGTTTATTTACTTAGATTTGTAAGATAATAAGGGTTTTTTCACAAATAAGAACTTTTGCTAAGGGGTTAAAGTAATTGGATCTTTAAATTAATTACGCGGCATGTGAAAAAACCCTTAAGAAATTCCAACTCTTGGAAAATTTCTAAAACCTCACTCGTTCTTTTTCGTATAATTTGCTTAAATTTTATTATATTCAAATGTGCGTTTGACAAACGTTGTCCAATATATCTAGCTTTCTACCTATGTAATAAAAAAAATGTCTGTCTTTTGCGCATGCGCAGTAAAAACGTTTTTCAAAAAAATGTTCATACTTTATGATATATTTCAGATATTTGTGTTTCGATTGCAGTATGTTGTTTCAATCGTTCAAAACTTTATATATTATAAATAAAATAAATGTTAATTTAGTTAGAGTTTTAAAATAAATGCTTATATCTCCGTTATATAACATGCTATCGTTACACAAATTCATCCACAAATTAAACTAGGTATGTATTAACATATCCTAATGTTACAGTTCATTTCGTTAACTTAAAGATACAGGGTGATCACAAACATTATTCATATTGTTTAATTTCTTACTGGCTCCCTAAATGCTGTCTTTGACCAGTCTTTACTGAAAAACATGAGGAAACCCAATTCTTTAAATGCTCAATGTTTGAAAACATTTCATCGAGATATGTTTAAAAAAAAAATAATAATAATAATAACTGATTGTTTGCAAATCTCGCTAAACTTTTGAGCAGGAGTGTATATGGTTAACATTTTAATAAAAATTATAGCTGCATTGAAGAATTATTTAGATTTTTATAAATCATTTTAAAACACATGAGATTACTATTATATTTTTTAATTCTAAAATATTGAATTAAACAGAAAAGCATATTTTGTTTTAGTGTACAAAAATACTAAAAAAAGAAAAAAAAAAAGATACACAGTGAAATAAACAGAAATAGTATACATTTTTTTTTCCTGTAGATATAAAAAATAATCTGGTGTGTCACTCGCACGACTTTTCTTACCCTGAAATTTAGTGCTATAAATATTGGTTGGAGAATGTGGGGTAAGATAGCAAGTACTGTTATGTAAACCTATGTTAAGACAAATCGAATTAGGCTTCGGAAGAGTTTTATATGATAATTTGTTCTGTGTGAGAGGGTCTACCGCCCCCCTCAACCCCCCGTTTCATTACATTTATATAGAATTTAAATCTGTTATTAAAATTAAGAGTTCAATTCAAATTATTCATACAATTTTCACACACAACATTCTATGAAACTTATCAGTCTTGATCAAACTTTTCCAGCAACAAACCTATGTTAACTTCAAATTATAACATTTGGATTTCCTGAAATTATTCGTTTTTAAGTTACTCTGAGAGACACAGACAAAAATCAAACATTAAAAAACTTGATTTCGAAAATCAGGAAGCCTTACAATGTGTAAATATGCAAAAAAAGAGTGATGAATATTTAGCTTAAATCATACATTATTTACCGTATGTCCATGAGGAATTCATTTCAATTCCTGAACAGCTTTCCAGGACATGGTAAAATATTATAATAAAGCACTTCCATTAAAAATAAAAAAGAATGTTATTGCTTAAATATTTGCAGCCCTGTATATATTTTGAATATTATGTGCAGATTACAAGGTACGCCTAAATATAATTCTATAGTAATAATACTCATCACTACCTGAAATACACTTCCATTAACTTTCAACTATTGTCGCACTATAATCTGGTTCTTCTGTGTAGCCCGTTAAACGAAAAGTTGATTTCCCTACCATTTCCTACATGAGACATGTTTTTACGCATATGACATATATATATATATATATATTCATTTTATTTGGTTTAGTGCAGTCTTTAGATGTTAAACTCTACTTACCTGCAATTTCCCCCATAGACGTAATGTATTTGAATTCTCCTGGATGTCCCTGTACACGAACCATTTGCTAGATCTCAACGACAAGTTTAGTGTAACATCCTTATATGATACACATTTAAAATACTAAGTTTAGACTTTTTGCTACTATTTGTTCTTGAAATATGCTGATAAAAGACACACAGGCCACTAAAAACATGCTTTTCGGATTCAGGGTACCTCAAAAGTCTAGATATAACAAAAACTCACTTTCGAAATTTCGATCTCAAAACAGTACTTTCTCTACTTTATGGCCAAGAGAAAGTAAAGAAAGAAAGAAAAAAGAACCGTATTGGATTCATGGAAATTTTTGTCTTAGGGTTTTAATACATCTTGAGGCATCTTTAACGGGTAATGCCAATTTTTAGAAATTGTTTGCACACCTTAATAAAATTTTATGGAAACTGTGTCTCAGGAATCAATGAGAAGAATTCAACCTAGATTGATAATTAGTTTTACCCTGATTTAAACTGGCGCTTATTAATTTTTGGAATATATGACCCTATATTTGCGCTGCTAGTCTGTAATTTCGCTCATGTAACGGAGGGCTGTAACTCAGTTTGTATTGAATATAACTGCGCCAAACTGGATACACGATGCAGATATTACGTTAAAATATGGTTATCTAATTTGAGTACATACGACTTAGAGGTCTGAAATTCTGTGCTGAAATTCAATCCCGTTTAGGGGAAGGCAATCTCTCATATTCTTTTGTTATAGATTTAGTAAAATGTGTATGTGAAATATATAATATGAAATACTATGCTGATTTAGTTTGGTCAGATATCGACCAGTAGGGTGCTCTTTATTATGCGATTTTCAAGATAGCTATATCTCAGCATATGTTAGTGATATTTGTGACAAAATTAATACATCAAATTTTTGTTTTAATATAAAGTTCTTATTAAATTTTCGTGCATGTTATCTTTTTAAGTGGCGCTATTATATAGAATGCTATAGAAGAAAGTAGTGCGACGGCTAGAACTTTTTTTTTTTTTTTTTTTTTTTTATAATTTAAAAAAAGAAGAAAGAAAAGAAAAAGAAAAAGAAGAAGAAGAAGAAGAAGAATGTATATACGTAAAATTTTCATAGGGACATAAAATTTCCATCTATTAGTAAAATAACTTTTGAAATATAAATTAAATTATTTTATTTTATTGAATTTTTTGAATAAAAATTTGGAGGGAAAAAATTCGGAGTAATGATTTACCAACAACATTATCAACATTGATGATTTATCAGTAACATTAAAACTTAAATAAAGTCGTAAACAAAAGATAAATTTTAAAATTTTGCCTTAAAAACTTCATTTGTATTACTTCCCAATTAGTATTAGTGACCGCTAGGTTCTACTCTCGAAGCTAATAGACGTGAATTGTAGGTTCAATTCCTGGTCGCGTTCGTCGACCTAGCCTTTCGGAGTTTTCAGCGATTTTCTTCAAAACTCGCGTAAATATGAGCTAGTCATTTTTAGAAAGATCCCCACGGAGGGTACATCATCCGTACCTAGGACCTTCATTTAGTTAGTTTGCTTTAAACATAACAACAATATTCAATTAATATTATTTATAGATGTGTCAACAAAATCAAAACTAAATCTAGTCATTTTGTCATATTCGTAATAATCACACTGAGACAGAAAATTTTATGACGGTGTTACATGTAAATGTTTTGCATAGAACTGAATTTGTACGTTTTATGGAAGGTACAAAGTACACCTTTTTCAGAACATTATAAATACTACTATTTTTGAACGTCTAATTGAACTTTCTTATGATACGAAACACGGTGTTTGAACTACTATAACCGTCATTAGACGTTCAAAGAACATTCCAGTACTACTTGGGTAGTTTGAGACTTATACTATCCGTTAATTGAAATAATTTAAAAATGTCAAATTTCAATAAATAGCCCGTGAAAATAATTTAATTATTACTATTTAATTAAGTATGCCACCTATTCGTGTGTAAGAATAATGCTTAAAATAATAAAATAAATTACGAAAATTACGTTATTTTAAAAACTTTATTTACTAGTTCGTTGTAGGGCGACTAAGGCACCCATTGAAAAATAATCGTTTCATTTTATTTATTTCTCACTTTAAATAATTCATTTGGTAGCAAGCCCCTGCGAAATTTTCTCACTTTGTTTATCTCTGCGTTACCTTTAAAATTATTATTTTATAGACGACATTTTTTTCATATGCATGAGCAAATTTATTTTTATTTTTATTTTATTTTATTTTATTTTTTTACGGGGAAGCATATTTCATTTTATGCTGAAAAAAAAATGGCAGCACTTAAAATTTTAAAATGTATTTTAAAGCTTTTATTTTCATATTTTAATTAATTTTAAAAAAATCTAATTACATATTCGTTACAAATATGGTACCAAATGAAAGGCGTAATTTTTCTGAATTCGTTGGTTTAAACAGCTTATCGATCGGACAATTAGATTTTTTAAAATTGACTAAAGTATGAAAATTAGGAGGCAGAGGCCAAGGAAATCTCTTAAGCTTACTCTTAAGCCTAAAGTGTGACAGAATCAGTCACGGATGAGGGTAACTATATATGCTGATGACATTTCAATAACCTAATTAGAAAAATTTTAGATTTAAGATAAAAGATATGCATAAATTGTAAATGATGTTATCTTATTTACGTGGAATTATGTTTGAAATACTTAATAAAAAAGACTTTTACATGCAAAACTTATTTGGTTAAAAAAAAAGAAGTTATTTTTTTCTTTAAAGCTCGCTTATTAGTTAAATGAAAAAATATTAATATGAATATGAAACTAAGAATAACTTTTAGCTAAGAAAGCGAATTTCTAACTAATCTTCAACAATTTGTGAATGGTTTCGGTCTTTTTTTTTTTTCCTCTTTTCTTTTCTTTCTTTCTTTTTTCTGTTTTCTTTCTTTTTTTTTATTTAAAATTTTTTTCTTTCACGTTTTTACCTGCACTTAACTGTAAAACAACATTTTTTTTAGATTTAATCTCGATAATTTTAAGGCCAAAAATACCGATTAACACTACAATTCGTTTCGCGAATATTGCATTCATATTGCCGTGCAAATCAGACTGTCTGCGTGGCATCCTGGTGTGATCGGTAGAAGCATTCGTCGATGGTAGCGAAGATAGTGAGTTCGATTACAGGGGTTCGAAATGATTTATTATTATTTATATTATTATTATTATTATTATATTTTATTTATGCTCTAGAAAATTCTAAAATCTATTTTTAACAGAAAAACAGAGTAAAACGCCACTTTTACTCTTTTATTCATTTATTTATTAAAAAGCCTTAAAAATGATAGTGTTTTTAAGCCTAACATGACTTAAAAAAAAAAAAAAAAAAAAAAAAACCTGAAAAATATGGCGGTGTTGTAACACATTTGCAATGTCTTAATTTCTGATGCAAAAAGGTGTCTTAAAAAGTAATTTTTTTTTTTTTTTTCTCTTAGAATGTGACATCCGTTTTAGACAATTTTTTAACTGAATTTACGACGTTTGCGTTTACAGTGAAATAAAACTATTCTGAAGCCTAATGTGAATCGTTTTTAACGTAAGTTCATATATCAGCACACATTATCTTACCGCTTGAGCTACACTCTGTATTTATAGTACTGAATTTCAGGATGAAAGAGAGTCGTGTGAGTGCCAAACCAAATTATTTATTTTATGTTTATTAAAGTGAGTTAATATGTCTAAAGATAAATATATTTTCGTCACCTAACAATTTAAATTTAAGAATTAAATATATTTTTATGATTTATTAGACTGACTTCGCCCGTCTAACACGACAGCGTATCTTCAGAATACTTATGTGTATAGAACAAATCGACAAATGTTCGCCAAACAGTGTGATTTTCGCCAAATGTGGAAGTGTAAAGAGAAATACTGCGACACTTAACCCTTGTAAATAAACAACCTGCACTTTTTGTTTTTTGATTAATCATTAATGTTTGCTTTAATTCGCAAAATGAATTTTAACGATATAATTTTGAAACAAAAAATAGTTTTCCGAATACGAAAATAGATACTAATAATAGCAATATATTGGCATTAAGATCCGATTTCATATCTGAGGATAAAGTAGAAAAATTTGTAAAATTGTTCGGGCACATTACTAATAGATACTGTATTAGATAGAGAATGTTCAAAAGTCCAAAACGTTAAGAACACCAGGTTATATTTCAACTATTTCTATTAAACTATCATTTTGTATTGAAATTTTTAAAATGTATGGCTTAACTTTATAAAATATTTCTCTCATGATACAATGCTTGAATTTTTACTAAATACACATTTTAAAAAGTTCACTATTATGTGATTTTTAAGAATATCTTCAGTATAATAAAGATCGATATTTTGTTTTAAATTTCATAGTGGAAATTCTTAAAATCTTCTACTTATAATTTCCTCTCAAGCAAGTCCATTTCTCATCCTTAACGCATCCCAAACATACAAAATTAAAAAATAAAACATCAGAGCTTTTATTAATACTCTCCCATTTGTTCCTTTTGAGTATTCATAAATAATCTAATAGTGATATGTTATAAGAACAAAATAATAATGATGTGCATAATCTATTTCCCATATCTAAAAGAAACAAGTTGACATAGACATATTCTACTCAATTCCTCATCACTTGTTATTTTCTTGTTCTCACTTATTTCTATTAGAAGTGATCTGTGTTCATGTTAAAAGAAATGAATATGATAAAATACTGAACACAGACCGAAATGCCCCACCTCGTAGGGTACCCTTTATTTAAATCGACATATTTAACATATCCAAAAGTGTTGACAAGTTTTACTAGAATTGCTTTCGTACCTTAATTTCCAATGAGATACGATGATAGAATTTCTAATCCAATTGTCTCCATAATGTAAGTTTATGTGAAGTATTGCCCTATTTTGTATTATTAAGGAAAGATCAAATTTTAAATTACTTGTGAAGTTTTCAAATTAAAATGTTCGCACATAATGAGGTGTATCCTAAATGTTATTTTAAAAATAGTCTGACATCTTTACGATAAAAATATTCTTCATAATGAACATTAAAATGAAGTTTTGCCCTATTCTGACATATTAAGAAAATCGTAAATTTATAAAATAACTAACGAAGTTTCCAACTTAGAATGTTGCAAAACAATAGGTTTCTTGTCAGTGTCATAAGTGATAGTTAAAAACTGGTCCGTTAATTTTACAATCATTCGATCTTTAGAAATGTGCCCATAGACTAAATAACTAATAAACTGAATAACATAGAAACGGACATTTCATGTTGTGATTTTTGGATTCACCACTCAAAACATGTAAAAAGTTAAAAAACCGATGTCAAACATTTTCAGAATTACCCGAGTTTCCCATACCCGTTGTAGATAGGGGCACTAAATAATAACATATTTCACTCATTATTGAAACACATCAAAACTTTTAAATTGCTATCATACTAAATTTGGTCAGGGAACTTAAATATTAAATCCGATTTCAATTATGTACTTTTTAGGGGAATGTTCACAGTTAAGAGTATCCTGGTTTACAAAGATGTAAATTACTGTGGATCAAAAGTAAATCGTTTTTGTAGAAATAGTTGACTACATAATTTTTCAAATGGATAATATGCATTAAAATTATGTTTTATATTAAAAGAAAATCTTTGAAAATTTCGTAGAAATTTGCAAACAGTATGAAAAATACGTGACATAACTTCAATTGCACTTTCAGCTATTTTCTAGTATTGTTTTAATGTATCCAAATTCTTTTGAGTGGTCCTGTGTAAAATACTAATGAAAGATTCTCATTCCATATTCTATACAAAATAAATTTTCATGCATATCAAAATTTAAGCTCAATTTATTTGGTTTTCTGCAATGTAAAAACCGCAAATTGTACCTACCAGAAATTTCGCTCAGAGACGTAATGTGTTTGAATTATCTTAGAAATCCTGTATACGAAATGCTCATTCTTTTCTCCGAGTTTGGACTTCCAGTCAATAATTTTTCTTGCGTTATGACGATAACAGACAGACAAACAAAAACACACAGACCACCAGCTAAAAACATATTTTTTGGATTCAGAAAACGTGTAACTCAAACGTGTAACCTCATAACGTGTAAATACAGCAAAAATTTAGTTTAGAAAATTTTATAAGGATACAATATTTTCTCTACCTTTTATGAATAAGAGAAAGTAAAAAATAAATAAATGAAAAAAAAATGTTAATTAAAATTTTATTTTATTTATTACATTGGTTTTTATTCATAAAAAAAAAGATAATAAATAATAACGCTTTTGCTTAGTTTTGAGTAACTCTGTATATTGACAATATATTATACAAATAAAATAATACTTTACTTAAATTTAGCTCGGATTGAAAAACACATAGCGCGACTTGAAATGCACTTCCAGCAATTTCATTGCATAAATTATCTGAATTCTTTTGTGGGGCCCTATGTAAATTACTAATGAACGATTTTCCTTCCACATTGTTTACGGAACATACTTTTATGCATGTAAAAATATAAGTTCGATTTACTTTGTTTTGCACAATCTAAAGATATTAAATTGTATGTACAGTAGTTTTGTTCATTGATGTAATGTATTTGAATTATTTTGGAAGTTACTGTACACGAACTACTAATTCTTTATATTCTTATTGCGGACTTACTGCTGATATTTGTTCTTGATTTAAGATGACAAAAAACAAAATGAAAGACAGGGACACGCAGACCAACTGCTAAAAACCTGATTTTGGAATTCAGGAAACCTCAAAATGTGTAAAGTTAGCAAAATCTCAATTTTGGAAATTTGAGCGAACAACAAAATTTCTCTAGAATATATTGGTAAAAGAAAGAAAAATCTGTGTGTGTGTGTGTGCGGCTGAGAGAGAACAGCTCATTTCATAAAGCCAGTTTGTTCAATCCGAATAACAATTTTTAAAGAACCTTCCAATATAAAAAATATTTAAAATACTAAGTTTCGAATTCCTGCTAATATTTGTTTTAAAGTTTTATAGATAACAAGCTTACAGACAGAAAGACCAAATGCTGTAAATCGCGTTTTCAGATTCAGGGTACCTCTAAATGTTTAAGAATAGTAAAAACTAAATTTCGAAAATTTGAGCCTAAAGCAGTATAGGTAAGCGAATGCAAAATATGCGTGTGTGTGGTTTAGAGGGGAAAGCTCATTTCATAAAGACAGTTTGTTCGATCATAATAACAATTTTTAAATAACTTTTTCATATACAAAATATTTAGAATACAGGGCTCAAACTTTCTGTTAATACTTGTTTCTGAGTTATATAGAGAACTCAATTGCTAAAAATCTTATTTTCAGATTCAAGGACCTCTAAACGTTTAAATACGCAAAAATAAAAAAAAAGAAATAAAAGAAAAAATAAAACGAAAATTTGACCCGAAAATATTTTTTCTATAAGAAAGAAAAAATTAAATAAATAATTAAAAAAAGTTTTATTTTTATTAAATTTAAATTTATGATATTTATTTTTATTCAGAAAAATATTTTTTTTTTAATATATTGCAACTGAATTTTAAAAGCTTTAAATTTAGAATATTACAATTTTGTTTCTTTATTAGTCTTGCTAGATTAAATTTAAAGGATGGACGTTTCTTTATACATTTAGGCATTAAATACATTATTTAAAAATCCGGTGTGAAACACCCATACAACTTTCATTACCCACTATTACACGTAATACATACATATTTTGGAGATGTGGTCAGAAATTAAAATGTGATCACAAGACATAAAATTGATCTAAAGAAGTAGAAACCTAAAATATTTCCGGTAAGAGAAACTTAATAAACGCGTAAAGACATGTAAAACAAAGTTTATATAGCTAGTTAAAAAATATGAAGAAAAAATATATATATAGTAGAGTTATTTTTTTAAATATCAATTTTCGAGATCTAAAACTGACCTACCTAAGCAGGATGACTGTTAATTTTACTGTAATAAATACGTAATACATGAGAAAGGATATCTAAAAGGGATTTATGTAATAATTTTCAAGAAAATCGTTAGAGCCCTTTTTGAGATAAAAACTTTTACTAAAACTTTGTATTATCAATTATTAACCGGAAAATAATACTTACATGCAAAAGGATATTTAAAAGGGAGTTAATATGGCGAGTTTGAAAAAAAAACCATACGGCCGTTCGTAAAGGAACGCACTTGCGAGACCTGAAATTGAGCTATTTGTACAGGACGCCGATATATTTTTCTAAACTAACCAGCTATATCATTCGAAAGGACACCTGATACACTGCTTATACAGAAACTTTGAAAAAAAATGTTAGAGCTGTTTTTGAGAAACGGATTTACTGTCCCACTTGCGGTTTCCGATATCCCACTTCCGGTTTTCCAATTTTCACTAAAATTTGGATAAATTCTGTACATCAGACATGTTTCAATTCTGAAGTTTCGTTGTTATATCTTTATTAGTTTCGGAGATATAATAGCCAGAAGATTCCCCACGTACATACATACACACACACACACACACACACACACTAAACAATTGCCAAAATCTAACCTTTTGGACTCAGGAGACCTTAAAACGTGTAAATTACGTGAAAACTCTATATCGAATTTTTGGACCGTATACAATACTTCCATTACCTACGATGGTCGGGTAATGAAAGTAAAAATAACGATGTTAAAACTCCACTTATATATTTTTTATAATACAGGGTGATCAGTTTAAAAGAGTACCAGTGGGTTTTTCTTATTTCCCTTAAATATGACGGGTGTGGCAACTATTCTAGCACAAAAGTGTAATTTTTTTAACCTTGTTTAAGTGGGGAAGACAATTTCTAACACTGTTGAACTGTTACAACTTTATTTGTGAGGTAAACCAGAAATGGAGACGCACATTTTTTTTAATCCTGTAATAATTTTATTTTTAAAAAATATAATTTAATTCAATTTTTTTACATTATCATTCCTCATAGAAAATGTTGAAAATGTGCGCCACCATTCTGAATACAAACATGAACACGTCGAACCAGGATTTTACACACTTCGCAGCACTGTTGTTGTTACACTGTTAAAAATGTTTTCTTCAATATGAGCTAAATTGTCTCAAAATAGCTCCAAAACAATATATACTTAAATTTGAAAACCCATGTACTCAATTTTGAGTTTATTGACATGTCAAACATGGGGATATTGGGATTCTTATTGGTCAACCCCATTTTTGAGAATGTCAATATACTCAAAAATGAGTACGTGGGTTTTCAAATTTAAGTATATATTGTTTCGGAGCTATTTTGAGACAATTTAGCTCATTTTTAAGAAACCATTTTTAACAGTGTATTGACAGGATTTCTTCAAGTTATGATACGTTTTAATTCATCGATGTTTGCAGGACTTCTATGTCTATGAAATGATAATGTAAAAATGATAATGATAATGTAAAAAATTTTAATTGAATTATGTTTTTTATAAACAAAATTATCACAGGATTAAATAATATTGTGCGTTACAATTTCTGTTTTACCTCACAAATAAAGTTGTAACAATCCAACAGTGTTAGAAATTGTCTCCCACACTTAAAAAAGGGTTAAACAATTATAGTTCAGTGTTAGAATAGTTGCCACATCCGTCATATTTAAGGGTAAGAAAAAAAAAAGGCGGATACTCTTTTAAATTGATCACTCTGTATATTCTTTTGAAACAAAACTTAATTGTACGAAGTCTCTGTGAATCGCTGAGTTGCTTTGGGGCATATAGAGATTTTTGCGCTTGCTACGAAAATGCACCACGCTGCTCTGTATAGTAAGCATTATGGAGATAAGCAACCCGGCAGCCCCATTTAATAAATCAAATAGAGAAATAGGTTCCTTTGTCAGAAGTTTTAAAAGTGACAAACACGGCAATTCGAAAATTAACACAATAATTGAAGAGTTCGAGACGTGTGTATTTTTGTAATTCCATTAAAGGGAAGTGGAAAAAAGAGGATATTTAATGCCCAATTATTTCCTTTTAGGTATAAAATTTACCTTAAGTTTAAATCCTGGTTACAATCCTTGCTGCACCTTCCCTGACAAGGAAACATTTAAAAGGTGTCGTCATCAAAAAATATTGAAAAAAATATATGTGATTCCACTCTTCATAAAACACCAGAAAGGGAAAAGATCATCGGCTGAAATGAATTACAGCGACCACGAAAAATCATCAAAATTAAGCATATTTGGCGGTTTTACACTGTTAGACGATTTATTTTGAGAACTTGGCGGAGAAGGAAAACAAGGTTCTGTTCGTACACGGCAATCTCGGTACTAGTGAACTGATCGCCTAACAGCGATAAATCGCCAAAAATGCTTAATTTCGATAATTTTTTGTGGTGGTGGTAATTCATTTCAGCCGATAATTTTTTCACTGTCTATCGTTTTATGAAGAGTAGAATCATATATATATATATATATATATATATATATATATATATATATATATATATTCAATATTTTTTTAAGGCGACACCTTTTGAATGTTTCCTTGTGAGTTGCAAAAAAAGACATATGATGTTCATACTTTGCCAATTTCTTAATTTGCCAATTATTTATTTCTTTGTTTTCACCTTTTTTATCAGCAGAAAAATAAAAAGGCGTCGAAATTTCAAGCATTTTACATGCTTTTTGCTGAAAATTCCGCTAGATGTGACAATTGATAAATTTTGGTACATATATTATATACATATTTACATTAGAAAGTATTGGAATAATGAAAATTTGCTACCACTGTTTTTCGATGTTTTTACGCATTTTGAGATGTCCTGAACAAGATTTGACTATTTTTAAGAAATGTCTGTCTATATAACTCTCTGTCTTGGTGGCCCCACTCCACGGGATGAACATTTTACATATGGATATCCTTCAAAAGTCAGTATCATTAAAACGAATGGTTGAATTATAGTAATAACTTAATTTTCTTTTTATTTCTTTCTTTTCTTTGGCGACATTTTATGTTATTTTTCTTATGAGATAAAAATTGTCTGCAATCATCATTGAAAATAATTTTAACCCCTCGCCTACCGAGGAAAATACCCGAGATACGCTTCCTAGTGCCATCGTTGTCTCTGAACACTGAAATACGTTAATCCTTCGAAAACACTGTCAAGATTACTCTCAAAGTTTTTTTTTTTTTTTCTTAATTGCAATGTCAAATTGTGTCAGTAGTTTGACTGATAACAGTACAATACAAAAACTCGTTCTTTGGAAAAACGTATGTATACGCCTGGGGCAGTTAAGGGACTAATACATAATAATTTTAATATTTAGAAATTTCAATAAATAATTTGAACTGCTTGAATTTGAATAAGAAAATACAGAAGAAAATATTAGAGTGAAAACTACATAGTAATTTTAAATAAGGTGAGAAATAACATCTCTATTTTTTGTATTTTTCGTCTGTTTAAAAATAACGTATCAAAAAAGGAGAAAAAAAAAGTTAGAATGTACGAAAGATGATATAAATGACGACAATTATCAAAATATCTGTTGCTAAATGGTCTTTTCTAAAATGAAAAAAAAAAAAATAAATAAATAAATAATATATAAGTCCTCACATCTTCTTTTTTTTCTTTTTTACGTTTTCTGAAATGAAATAGCGAATTCGTATTCGTATGATAACAAGAAGTAACAGTTTCGGAGTGGCTCAAAAATTTTTGCGCATGCTCAAATTTAACTGCTCCTATTTCGGTCTTAAAAAAAAAGAAACACATGTTTTAACATATTAATGATTATTGTAGATTATACTCAAGGTTATCTCAAAAAAAAAAAAAAAAAAAAAAACTGTATATTCACTTTTTTTGTAGAATAAGATTTATTTTATGTTTTATGAAATGGAAGTCCATTATCAATCTCTAAAAGTCCAAATTTTTCACCCTCCAGTGCTCACTGTGCATGCTTAAGTCACAAAAATTATTTTCATTAATATATTTTATAAATATATATTAATATTTAAATAACTATCGTTTTTTTTTTTTCTTTTTTTCGTTTTATTGTGCATCGTAGTGATTTGATTTGATTCTTAGTTCAAACCATTAGGCATATATCTAATTTTACACATTTTTCAGTTAAAATTGTCTTCTTTTTTGATATTTTCTTCATCTCTATCTCCCGATTTATCCAAGAAATTTCCATCATCGCCCCAAAAGTATCCCAATATCTAATAAATCTCACATTTCCAAAACAAGCCAGATTAACGGTACTAAGCATCCTAATTATTACAAATTATGTAATATATGTATATATATATATATAATCCTTATCATATATATATATATATATATATATATATATATATATATATATATATATAATCCTTATCTATTGTCACATGAGCCTTTTTTCTTTCTTCTATATTCAATAGAACGAAATATTGATTTCTAAAAAAATTTCGACTAATAATTTTAAATTAACACGTTTTGAGAAATTCCGTACACTATATGACTCTTTTTAGAAAAAAAATCTAACTGTTTTAGAGTATGTGTGTAAAACAATTTGTGGCAACTCTAGCTGAAGAATTCATGTACATGATTTCTTACAAATTTATAAGTATTTTCATGTTGACATAATTTTTTTCCAACTTTTGGTGAAAATCGCCCAAACAAATGACGTTGGCATTTCGTTTTTCTTAAATTTTAATATAGAATTATAGGGAAAAAGATTATATAAATGTGCACAACGAGAACCACTCTTAGAATTATTCTAGAAATAAAAATTGTTGATAATAGTAATAGTCAACTAGGAAACATTTTTTGTAAATGTATGAGCATCGCATACCCAGAGGGTGTAAAAATTCAATGGGATTATTTTAAAAAAGAACTCGTGAGTACATTTAAGACAAATGGTTAACCATAGTTGTATAATATTTAAAAAGAAATTTATCGATTTTTTTCATTTTTAACAAAAATTAAAAAATCGCTTTTTTTTCGTTGTTTTTAACTTTTTAAAAGTTATATTTAGTTGAACGAAAAGTTGTAGTAGGTTGTATTTAGACATAAATTTCTGCCTATCAAATTTTGGTTCATTTCGCTCAACAGGTGGCGCTGCCGGTTTTTTTTTTTTTTTTTTTTTCTCTTTCATAACTTTTAAGAACGCATAACACGAAAAAAATTAATGAAAATGTACACAATTTTTTTTTAACCAATCATTGTCAAGTTGTAAAATTTTATTATTTAAAGTAATAATACATTAGGATAAAAATTTTTGCATGTATATGAGAATGACTTTCTCCACATACCCCACTTTATTACTCTTAAAATAATAATAATAATAATAAATAATATGACTCATTCGAAAAGGAGTTATCGGGAAATTAAAAAATATTATTTGTAGTAGCAAAAGTCAACTTTAAAATATAGTACATGATAAAGTCCCCCTCGCCCCGTTTGAGGAAGTAAATTTTCAATCTAAGTATCTTTCAAAAGAACTCATATAAAAGATCGCAAAAGACCTTTAAAAGAATGGTGGAACTCTGTAAAAAGTTCATTTTATATTCAATTTGGACAAAGAAGAAAAAGTAAAAAAAAAAAAAAAAAAAAAAAAAAACACCTTTTTCATTTCGTACCGAATTTGTAGCGACAGGACTGATATTTCTAATTTATTTTGATGTTACACAAAACTAGTCTATAAAAACTGGCGACGACATTTTTACCCAGTTTGGAACAAATATTCCTCCTAGTCCTAAAAAGTAAAAATTCTGACAAAGAAAGAATTTAGTATAGTAAGAAGGACTATTAATTTTTATTTGCAAAATTTTTATTTTTTATTTATTTTTTTATCTCATTTTTTTTTTTTTTTTTGTTTTTTTGTTTTTACCGTAGAACTGGGCCATGTACTTTTCAAAATGACTGAAATGAGTTAAAATAAAGTGTTGACACCTAAATTTCATACTTTAGTTAATTTTAAAATATCTAATTGTCGTGCCGAAAATCTGTTTGCAGCCCCTGGATTAAGAAAAATTGTCCCTTTCATTTGGTACTGAATTTGTAAAGATTGGACTGATATTTCTAATTTATTTTGATGTTACACAAAACTGGTCTGCAAAACTCCAGATTGAAACTAATAGTCATACGTCCTTTCGCTTTTTTTTTCTTTTCTTTTTTTTTTTTAAATAATAATGTAAAATTCAGTGGAGACTGTTTAATCTAAATGTCGTAAATTTCTATAAAAAAATGTAAAAAAAAAAAAAAATATTGTGAACCTCAACATAGCAATTTTCCTTTAAAATAATATGAATTTTATTTATTTATTTATTTTTATTTTTATTTATTTATTTTATTTTTTTTTTTTTTTTTTTGGAAAAATTAAGTATTTAAAGCTTTTTATTTATTTATTTATTTTGGAGAATTTATGAAAGTTTGAATTCACCCCCTCCCCCCACCCACCCCGAAATCCTATTCAATTGTCTATAAGGCATCCACATAGCCCATTACAATAATTTTCATTAATATTTTGTTCACACCTTAGTGATAAAAAAGAACAACCAAAGTTTTTACCTTTAGTGTCACTCTCCATTGGGGAGAGTTGGTTTAATACTTCCGTCAGCTCATTCCACACATTTCTAGTTTTATATAGTTCCCATTCAGAATCGTCCTCTTTCTGAGTCCTTTCAACATCTCTGTCTCTTGATTTATCCAAGAAATTTTCATCATCGCCCGTAAAAAATCTACCACATCTCACATTTCCAAAACAAAGCAGTACAACACCACAAAGCACCCAAAATCTGGACTTCATGGTCAATTAAAAACTGTTAAAAATCATGCACTGTACCTCTCCCCAAAAAAAGTGAAGCGCAAATGGAAGGGACACTTGAAAGATTTTATCAACACCTACCTGGGATAGAAATAAGATATGAAATCGAACCTTGCCATTGCACAATACCTCCCCAACCTTTGTGCAAATTTTATCGGGAAAATAAAGCGCATCCTTGATGGATTTTATCGCTTATTGATAATTCTTTAGAAAATTTCTTATTATGTATGTATTTTGCGGTTTAGGAGGCATATTTGTAATATTTATATTATTGAAAGGAAAATGAAATGAATAATTATAGGATGGTATTCTAAATTCGATAGAGATAATATTTACTATCTGGATTATAAATCTGTATTGCAATCATGAAAAGGGAACTTGATAAGTAGTATGCAAGGTAATTATAATTAAAATACTGATATTTATACTACTTCAAACTGAAATAAAACTAGTTGGCATAGGTGGACTCTGCTCAGTTCCCCATCATATTTATGTTCTCACAAATTTCTAGTGCGAGACATATTATAATCATGTTAAAAGAAATGAATTTGACACGCTAACTGACTAACACACCAACAGACACCCTATAGACAGACACCATACAAATTTTGTCATTTTCGGATTCCTGACACCTGAAAACGTATAAAAAAGTAAAGAAAAAAAAAAACGAGGTCGAATTTTTTCACGATTACCTAAGTTCCCCATACCTATGATGGGGAATTAATATAATATAGGAAGATACTCTAAAAAATGTAGAGGTAACTCTTAAAAGCAATCTGGATTATAAACCTAATTTCATTTTCTTCTGTACGTATAACAGAAAGTATTAGATTCTTAGAACTTTACAACCTCCGTTTTTTGTTTGATTTACACGTTTTAAGATGTCCTGAACTTCGTCTGATCATTTTTATTCTGTGCTTGGATAGTGCGTCTATCTGTCTGTAGGTGTTTGTTTGTGTATCAAAAATATTGTGAACTCTGTATTTGTCAAACCAATTGACAAAATTTAATCAAACTTCATATTTAGTTGGACCTTCACTTAAATTAGGGGGTGGTTACAATTAGAGACCAATCATTCAACAGGTGGCGCTGTCATCCATTTTTTGATAATTTTTAGTATGGCAATACAGGACAAAATTTCATATGAATGTACGTAATGAGAATTATTTTAAACTTTTTACTGTAAAACTAATATGTATATATAAATATAATTTATAACACTAAAAGTTAACCAGGATTTTTTTTTTTTTTTTTTTGGGGGGGGGGGGGTCGGAAGGTGAGATGCAAGGGCATTCCTTCTCCCCTTGGGTAGGAAGGTCTGTAAATATACAATATGAGTATCTTTCAAGAGAACTCGCCAATATCTTTAAAACGAACGTTTGGACAATATGTCTGTGATAAATTAAAGCAAATTCATCATTCAAAAAAAAAAAAAAAAAAAAAAAAAAAAACTAGTATGTTGTGGCCATTAAAAGATTTTCTTCTACATTTTTCTATACAAATTCACTCAGTTCAAATAATTTACAAAAACTATTATTTATTAAAATTATGTAACATGATGAATGCAGACGATTTCCATCTCAGAGAAAACTAACACTAAATGTCCAAAGAAAGACAGTTTAACTAACATCTTCAAAAATGGGTTTTCCTAATGGTTATCTCATATATCACGTTTCGTACAATTAAAGTCCATAGAAGTTGAAATATTGCATTCCCGTTCTCGAAAAAATTTTCACTATGTTAGCGCAACGTATTGGTAGATAGACATACATCCAAATTGAGTCGCCAAAATGGCTTTCTCACATATCAAGTGTTGTTGATTATACCCATTAGAACCTGAAATATAGTCTTTCCTTAAACTGTGGAAATCTCTGTATAACAGGATCAACTGTTGAGCAATTAGTACCAAATGTTGATTCCCATTAACGTATGTCAAGGCGCATCCACATATAAATTTTTATGCAATTTTGCACCGTAGTTCCAGAGATATAGCCCTCCTTTAAATTGTGAAAATCGCTGCATAATAGCGCCATCTGTTGAGCAGTTGACAGAAATTGACAGGCGCTAACATATGTGAATATGCATCTACGTATAAATTTGTATTCATTTTTATAAAGTAATTCCTGAGATATATTCTTTTATTAAATTGGAAAAATTGTTGCAAAGCAGCGCGCCCTGTTCAGCGATTGACACCAAAAGTTGATAGGCACTAACTTATATAAAGTTACATCTATATATGAATTTATATGTATTTTTGTGCAGTAGTTCCTGTGCCTTACCTTATGTTGTGGAAATCGCTGCATAGCAGCACCACCTGTTGAGCGGTTGTCACCAAAAGTTGAAAGACACTAATTTATATCAAGTGTCACCCAGACATGAATTTATATACATATATTGTGTAGTAATTCTTGAAAAGTAGCCTTTCCTTCTAATTTACGTCAATGTGCATCTACATATAAAATCATATGCAATCCTGTGCTGTAGTACCTGAGATACAGTCGCCACAAATTTTTGTCGCACAAACATACAGACATAGTCAAATTGTGTTCTGAACCTCTCAAAACGTGTACGTTCACGGAAAATAGGAAGTCGAACATTTTTACTAATCCAATACTTTCTTCTATTGAACATAGATTTAAAAAAAAAAAAAAAAAAACTTACAAGAAAACATTCAAAAAAACATTCAAAAGGTGTCGTCTTCAAAAAATATCGAAAAAAATGTATGCTATTCTACTCATCATGAAACACCAGAAAGTGAAAAAATTATCAGCTGAAATGAATTACAGCGACCACAAAAAACTATCAAAATTAAGCATTTTTAGCGATTTCGCGCTGTTAAACGATAAGTTCGCTGGCACCAAGATTGCCGTGTACGAACAGAACCGTGTTTTGCTTCTCCGCCAAGTACTCAAAATTAATCGCTTAATAATATAAAATCGCCAAGTATGCTTAATTTTGATAATTTTTTGTGGTCGCTGTAATTCAATTCCGTCGATAATTTTTCACTTTCCGGTGTTTTATGAAGAGTAGAATCACATATATTTTTTTCAATATTTTTTTAAGACAACAACTTTTGAATGTTTCCTTGTTAGCGATAAGAAACAGTACTTCCTCAGATTTCGGCACAAAATAGACTTTCTTTCAACATTTCTGTACTGGTAAGTATAAAGGATTTAAGTGCAAAAGTGTCGATTTTGAGTTAAGTACATAGTCAGACCCAGAAAAAAATTCTCTATCGATTGGTATAAAGGATTTAAATCCATGTCATTTAGTCTTTGAGAAAATCCATTGATAAAAAAAGATTCAAGTCAGAAATTTAGCATTAATTTTTGTATAAAATATTTAATTCAAATTTTTCCCTTTATTAAATGAAGATTGACAATCACTGAACGGAATAAAGGGTATAAATCAACATAATCCCTTTTTCCTAATCGATTCTTCTCATTAGTTTTTAGTTAGTTTAATTTTATTTTTCGTCTACTGAAAAATTAAGAATATGGACTTAAATCCTTTATACTTATCAGTATAGATTTATTATTGTATTTCTCTGTGATAAAAATCGTCTTCATTTAAAAGGAAATAATTTTAATGAACAATAATTTTAATAAATACTTTGTACTGCGTGAACTAGTTTAACAAATTATAGGAAAAGGTTTTATGGTGACTATAAATTAAACTAGTTTAGTCATGCAATGGAAATTTGTTGAAGGGTATGCAGGTTGGTTATAATTAGAGTATTAATATTTTTATTATTGCAAATAGAAGTAAAATGAAATATAGGAAGTACTACAAAGGGACACAGTTTACAATCGGCTATATAAACATTTATTATTATTATTATTATTATTATTATTATATTCTGTTGAAAATGTAATTTGATGAATTGTACATAGATTGATTATAATAAAAAAATATTAATATTTACATTATTGCAAATGGAAATAAAGTGATATAATATAATCGGTAACACTTTCGATGTATTGTTTTTTATCCAAAATAACAATCTGACCACCTTTATCAGCTTTAGTAATGATGATATTTTCATTAGATTTTAATTCCTTCAAGGCGTTTTTTTCTGCAGGGCTGAGATTTGATTTAAAATTTTTGGAATTGAATTTGGCATTATTAAGAATTAAATGACGAAGATTTTCTTTCTGTTGGTCAGTCAGTCGAGAATTTTTGAAAGCTTTTTCAACCGGTGCAATTAACTGAGAAAAAGAAGGAGGTTTAGAAATGGCAAATTTTGAATTGAGTTTGAGAACAGAATATTGATTATTGGTAATTTCAGCATTGGAAAGATTAACGATTGCATTTTTATTGACAACAGGAAAGTCGTTCGAATGAATAGAACTCTGTGAATTACGAAGCCGGGTGAATTTATCTTGTAATTTAATTGAGTGTTTACGAGAGCGGTTGTCACAATGAATCCAGGAATTGTGATCTATTAACATAAAATTAGGACGTTCAAAAGCTAACTTTAAGTGGAGAGAAAATAAATCTTTTTCAACCCTTCCATTATAGACAAAGCTATCCAAAAATTACAACTCCCTCGTATTTCTTCTACTAAGTCAGTCTCTTTTAATATCAGTATTGTCTTACCCTATTTTCCTAAATCCAGTCAAACCATAGCTAAAATTCTCAAACAATATGATTTTAAAATAATATTTTCGCCTTCCAATAAACTCACCTTTTCTCAGTTAAAATATCCCATTGATACGCAAAATTCTCGGGGTATTTATAGTATTTCCTGTCAGTGTGGTTTATCATACATTGGCCAAACTAAACGCAGTCTTAAATTTCGTCTAAAAGAACATATGAATTACGTCCGCAAACAAGAAACCAATAAATCGGCTATTTCTAAACATTGCTGGGAGGAAAATCATAATTTTAAATTTAATTCAGCTAAAATAATTTGCATACCTAAATCCATTCATGAACTCGATTTCTTTGAAGCTTTTCATATTTATAAAAATTTTAAAAACCTTGTAAATTGTGATTTCGCCATTCCCTATTTGTCTGACTGTTGGAAATTTTATATTCAGTCCACACTTTCTTAATTTTTTTACTGTTTACACAGCTAACTTTAATAAATTCCTATTGGCCACTCTCCCCACCTTTCCCGTAATTCTATTGGTTGAACTAAATTCGGCCCCTCTCCTATATATACGAGCACTTCTGCAGATTCAGAATCCTTTTTGCACTGATGACGGCACGCTTAAAGCTGCCGAAACAGCTGTATGCATTTCCAATATTTTTCTTTGGCGTTTCTGACGTATATATGGTATTATATAAGAAAGATGAATTTGGTTATCTAATTAGCATATATAAAAAATAAGTTAACAAATTAAAATTATTACAAGTGCCTCATTTTTATTTATTTAATTAATTTAGTGTTTGATGACAAAATATTTGTCTAGGTATTACTTTTACAAAAAAATAATATATAGCTTACATACATATATATATATACAGGGTGATCAATTTAAAAGAGTATCCGTTGGTTTTTCTGATTACCCTTAAATCTGACGGATGTGGCAACTATTCTAACACTGAAGTACAATTTTTTTTAACCTTGTTTATGTGTGGGAGGTAATTTCCAACACTGTTGAACTGTTACAACTTTATTTTTGAGGTAAAACATAAATGGAGACGCACAATGTTATTTAATCCTGTGATAATTTTATTTATGAAAAACAAAATTAAATTCAAACTTTTACATTATAATTCCTACATTTACATTTACATTATCATTATAATTTTTACATTATCATTTCATAGGGTTTTCTAGAGAAGTCCTGCAATCATCGATGAATCAAAACAGATTATAATTGAAGAAATCTGGTCAATAACACCAAGAATGCTGCGAACTTTGTCAAAAAACTTGGTTCGACGTGTTTATGTTCGCATTCAAAATGGTGGCGAACATTTTCAATATTTTTTGTAAAGAATGATAATTTAAAAAATTTGAATTAAATTATGTTTTTTCAAAAATAAAATTATCACAGGATTAAGTAACATTGTGCGTCTCTATGTCTGTTTTACCTCACAAATAAAATTGTCACAGTCTAACAGTGTTAGAAATTGTCTCCCACACTTAAACAAGGTTCAAATAATTATATTTCAGTGTTAGAATAGTTGCCACCTCCGTCAGATTTTAGGGTAATAAGAAAAACTCACGGGTACACTTTTAAACTGATCACCCTGTATATATATGTGTGTGTGTCATGCATGTATTTACGCTATTTCTCATAAATCTCTAATTGAAAACAATCCAACTGTCTTAAGTTTTTAAATACTACTACTTTTATATTTTTAACGCTTTTAATAAAACAGATTCTAGACCAATAATTCTCGACCAATGCAACAAGCAATGGCACCTTTGCCTTCAGCTAGAATAAAACAAACAAATCCTTTTGATGTTGTGGTACTGGATCATGCCGGTCCACTTTTTGTAAAAAATGAAGATACAAAGTATTACATTCTATTAATTACGTGTGCAGTGACTAGAGGAATTCATCTTGAGCTAACAAAAGATCTTACAACAAAAACCTTTTTACTAGCCTTCCGTAGATTTGTCTCAAGAAGAGGTCTTACGTCATCCTGAGGTGAAGGACTATTATGCAACTAAAGGTATTGAGTGGAGATATATTGTTGAACGCGGAGCCTGATGGGGCGGGTTTTATGAAAGACTTGTACGGACAGTAAAAACAACATTACGAAAAATTCTCGGCAGATCATCATGTATCCCTGATGAGTTAGAAACTATTCTGGGGATCTAGAACAAGCTCATCGAAATGCACTCGTTATCGGAATTTCTCCGATGTGACGTCACATTCCGATAGCCTTTCTTATTTCGCTAGAACGAACTCATCGAATTGCTTTCATTATCGGAATTGTCAGGCGGAATCGTTTTCTGAAATTTCGACTGGTCTTTTCCGAGTGAAATCGTCGTGAGATAAACAATTCACGGTTCCAATGGCGTCCATCTTGGCATTAGGTGTTATTCAAGAAAATGAATATATTTAAATCTTAAAAAATAATTAAGTTAAGTGAAAATTGTAGTATATATATATTGGTAACTAAACTTCTTATTTAAAAAGTATGAAGAATAACATGTCTTAATATTTAAAGTTATTGAAAATTAATTAAATATTATAAAAAAAAATATAAATACCCATATATATATTTTTTTTTGTAATTAAAATTCTTATTAATCATGTCTAATATTAATAGCATATCTATTAAGAATAACAAGTATTAATATTTAAAGTTATTAAAGATTAATTGAGTTTAATGAAAACTGCAATTATATATATATATATATATATATATATATATATATATATATATATATATATATATATATAAACTAAAAATCTTATTTAAAGTATGTTTATGAATGATACAAGTCCCTGTACATAAAACATTAATAAAGCTTAAAGGAAATTATGATAAATATTTATTTTCCCTGGAACTAAAATTTTTCCTTTTACATTTTATTATAATTGAATTAAGTAAGTTTGAGACACAGCACGTCAATTCTACATTCACTTGCAAAACTTCATTTGTAGCTATATAATAGTATCTATCTCTCATATCTTAGAAAGGGAAAAGTAAGTGAATGTAATTTTTTAAATTTAATAATTGATTTTTACAATCTAAATTAGACATATTATGTAAATTCACTTACAAAATGAAAATTAATTTTAAGACGGTTTTACTTTTTCTTACTTTGACGAAAGATAATTTTTTACTATGCTTAAAGATTTAAAATTACACAGCATATTTTATTGTATATTGTAAATTCTAAAAGAAATTTTAGAAACAGTACATACAAACATGCAAATTAAAAAAAATAATAATAATAAAATACTATTAGGTTTGCTTTAACACATGTAAATACAATAAATCAATTATACTAATATATGTACACAAAAATTTTAATTAAGGAAATTTAAACGAAAATGTTAATATTTGTGCATATATGTAATAAAGAAACATTACCATAACTATAAAGTTAATACAGATTTGACAGAAAAAAAAATATATATTACCTATATACATCCAAAGCTCTTACATCCATAGTAAATTCGTCGTTCACTAAATAACAAATGCTAGCAGCTAACACTTCAAGGCAAAAAATCATTTACATTTATTGCCTTAAAATGCTAGCAACTGGCAAAAGGTGAAGTTCGGTAGTAACACGGGTTTGATATTTAGAAAATACATACGGTATTTACAAAAAATAAATGGGGATAAATACTCTTTTCTTATTAAATAAAGCTAAAACGCACATTCACAACTACACAAGCAGAGGCAGCCATCTTTGTTTATCTAAAATATCCAAATGAAATCTCGCGGCGAGGGTGAAATTATCCTTGTCTGTGATTGGTCAACTTAATCCGATTTCGAAAACAGCCCTTTCTCTCTGGGAGAAGTTTCGACTCACCTTTACGAGGAGTTGGTGCTAGGGTATAACACGCATATCGATATGATTTTAGTGAAATCTGACGTTTCCGATAATGAAAAGTTTCCGCGTCGAGTTCATTCCGATGGGTTCGTTCTAGCAGCCCTGGTGGAGATTGAAGCGATGATAAATCATCGTCCCTTAACGTATATACAAGATGATGAGTCAAAAATCTTGACACCTGCACATTTTCTGCTGGGAAAAAAGGCAATGAATTTACCACCCACCAATTATCCTGATAATGTGAATAGTACTAAAGAAGTACTTTTTAAGTCATATACACTAAGCGACAAAAAAAAAGCCGCACTGCAGAAAAAATGACTTATACCTTTTTTATTTGTAATAACTTTAAAATTAATGTTTGAAACAAATAAAACTGTCTTGTTTGCATAATACCAAAGGTATGAAATGATACCTATGTATATTTTCGATTTAATAATTCGCTTTATTGCACTTTACGAAGTACTTTTTAAAAATCTGCATAAAACTTTCTTTTTGAACATAATGCAATAACTATACCCTTTGCATTCTATTATGATTTATTATATGAAATAAACAAGTTATATTTTAATATATGAAATAAAGCTATTTATTTGTTAGATCTAAGCAATTTTTTGTTAAAAATATGTATTCTGCATTGGGTTAATTCCACCTTTATATGAAATTACTGAATTAATGCGCAATGGCATAGTTTTATACAGTGTTTTAATATAAATCTCAGAAATTTCGATGTGCCAAATATCACAAATAAATTTTTCTAGTTCTGGCAGAGTTATAGGCTGCAAATTTCGAATCCTCTCCCCTCTCCCTCGCCTTTTTATAGACGAAACATTTTCGAGCGGATCGCGATTTTGACCATTTCCATGTCTGGTAAAGAAGAAATTCTACTATATCCTTTGTGGTATTTAACTTAAAGTGAAAAAAAAGTATGATTACTTACAGAATTATAAGTTCTCATGGGAATGTATAAGAAATTTTGACAATTTGAAGTGAATAAACTTACCACAGACGCCGTGTAGCAAGGTGCCTTATTATCTTCAAATGCTGTTTACGGAAATGTCTAAGATACCTCCAAAATAGTCGGTCAGGCACCACTTTTATGCAGATTGTGTTTTATTTCGAGTTAATTGATCCCTTGAGCATAATAATTTCCCCGAGTGTTTGAAAAGTTATGCACCTCCGTACCGTAATGTACGGAGAATGTGTCACTGTTTTAAAAGTGCGATTTTCATTAAGTCGGTCACATTTTCGTCTTCATTCTAGCTTTTTTCAACTGCACGAAATAAGGAAAACTTGATTCATCAGAGGAAACCAGTTCAGCCTAATAATTAACTTATAATGTTTTTAAATTTTGGCCATCTAAAGTATTGTTTTTTTCTAATTCTTTTCCTTAATAATGGCTTTTTTCGCAGATCTTCCGTTTTTTAACCCGCTTTGTTTAATTGTTCCCGCATTGTTTTTGAAGAAAGTAATTTACTATACACTTTTTTAAAATCTTTTTTAAGTTCTGAACATGATACGAATCGATTTTTTAAACATTCGCAATTTAACTTGCGGTTATCTTGTTGGATGAGCAACGTGACCGCCTAAAGCCAAATTCCCAGTTTAAACGGCCAAAAAAATTTATATTTTGCTAAAATTCATTTTACCAATATTTCGTTAGCCTTTAATTATTTTGCCATCTCACGTATTAAAATATTTTTTGATTTTCATTTAAAAATTAATACTTTTTGTGGCATCGTTAACTGCCTTATTCTTACCATTTTTGAAATAAATTCTAAAATTACAATTTTCCTGACAATTGCATTTTGTTTTTAACACTGGACTCAAAGCTAAAGTGTATGTGGAGGACAACATAGTAAAATCTGTTCGAAAATTTGCTTTTTAAACGATAAAATTGGCGGCTGCAGAAGGCGAAAAGGAAAACATCGAAGTGCGGCTTTTTTTTTTTTTTGTCGCTTAGTGTAGATATCGCGAAAAATTGTTGAATAGCTTTTGGAAAATATTTTTCAAGGATTATTTATTAAATCTAAAATCGCAAACTGCGTAAAAAATCATTCACAAAAACTGGACTTAAAAGTGAACACGGAGTAATATTAATAGGAGTTGAAGGTCCAATGGGAGAAAGCTACGAAACTGTGATCTAAATTTTTGGTAAATATTGAGGGCGCCACTTGTCATTCCTCCCTACCTCGGCGCGGATATACTGTTGTTTTCCATAGAATTTTGCTGGAGTACATTTAAAATTTTTTATTTTAAGCAACTTAATTTCTTTGTAAGTTCTTAAAACTGCATAATTCAGATGTTTCAAATAAATGTTTCGTTCCTAGTTGTAAAACAGGCTATGATAGTGATAAGAAAAACGAAAAAAAGCCCTAGGAGAAAAATAAAGTCCGAGTTCGTGTTTTCTGCACCTAAAGTAAGTTTATTTTTTTTCTTTACAAAATTTCACCCATTCTCCTTCCTCCCAATCATCTGTTTTAGCTAGCTTCGGTTCATAAGAATCGTCATTTTTTAAAAGCTTTCTTTCAAAGTAAAATTAGTATAAAATGGGTCTTAAAAAAAACATGTTGGTTAGAATACTCTATTTAATGAAATTTGCTTTCAATCGAAATTTTTTAAGCTTGATATTATTTAAAAAAAAATAATTAAAACGAGACATTTCCCCATTGAATAACATTGCGGAAGCTGGAGAGAAGGAAGGATTGCACGCTGGCGCCATCTGTAAACATTAGAAAACAACATCACAAAATTTCAGCATTACCTTCTTCTCCTGTCTTTTTACTCCGTGAAAGTGAATGATGTAGTAATAATACATGATGAACATTTACCCCGCAACATGTGGAAACTTGGAAAAGTTTTAAAAACTTTCACAGCAAGTGATGGTCTAATTCGAAGCTGTGAAGTGAAAACTGAAAAAGGCCTTATTAAAAGGCCTATATAGCTACTAGTGAAATTAGAGTGTTAATTAATATTTCTTCTTTTTTTTTATGTATAGTTAACATAAAATTAATTGCATAGTGTATATATTAATTTACATAGATAGAATAACTGTTTGTATATTCTTTAAATGTAGTATTATACGTTGTAGATATTTAAATATTATTTATAAGTTGTAAAAATGTACATATTTAAGAATTTTAATTTGTGTATAATGCTATAGAATTTTATTTAAATGTAAATATTTATACTTAAAGTTTAAAAAAAAAAAAAAAAAAAAAAAAAAAAAACAGGTTTCCGTGATAAAAATTAGTTCCTATTTAAATTAATTATTAAAATGTAAATTGTTTTTTGATTAATGTTTTTATAGAAGTATTCTTGAATTTAAAGTACCTGATATCTGAAAATGAAACTTGACAACAATTCTTGATATATTGTTGAAACTTGATGCACTTGATATACTTGAAGAACTTGGTAAGTTACTTGATATTTTTTTGTATGACACTTGATTTATATTTGAATTGGATTTACACCTGAATTACACTTGTATTTAAATTTTGATGCACTGGATAATTTATTTGTTCTGATCTTTGTTCAGCCGGGCCCAGTGTGTTATAAATATTTGTCGCAGACGATAATTAATTTTTCATATTGATTGTCTACATATGTAGCATCTATGTTTTCCTATGTTATGTTTGTAGAATGGCAACAGCTATTGTGTGTTCGAAAAGTTTGGATTAGAATTAATTAAGCATCATGACGCTTAAGTTGGTATCTTGAATAAAAATACTTGAATCCTGATAAATTGGAATTATTATTTAGAATCATGAAAACGTTCTTGTGTTATATCTACTTATTATTCTTAATTTTATTTCAGACCATGTTGGCAGCGGCTGTTAGTTTCTCGAGCTCTCCAGCTTACTCAATTGTTCATCTTATTTTTATTGTATCTATATATTTCCTTTAGGTAACTTTGTTAAAGTTTGCAAACTTGATAGTCAAAAGCAATTTATTTTTAAATGCAAGTACTAAGTATTAAGCAAAAATGTGGGCCCTCCATGGCCGAGTGGTTATGTCACCTCACTGCTAATCGCCTTCGAGCGTAGGAGTGCGGGTTCGATTCCTGTGCTGGCCCTGGGTGTTTTTCCAATTCTTAGTATTATAATTCTGTCATGTGCTATCTGACTTTATCTGGCGAAGATTTACAAGCGGACTTCGAGTCAAGCATACAAATCTTGTGTATATGTGTTATCAATAAACAAACAAACAAATCAAAAATCAAAAAAGTTTTGAAACACACACAAGAAACTAAAACATTTTTTCCTTAGAAAGCATTTTGTGTTATTTAAAACCAATCAATGTTAAATATTTTACGATTTCATAGTGCTGTTTCAGAAATAAAGTTTGTAATTTTAATTTGTATTTGAATATGAATGTATTTGACAAAGTGTATATTTAAACATTATAAAAATTATTTTTATTACTTTGAAAAATAGCTGTGAATGTTTTGAATATGATTTTATGAATTCAAAAATAATAGAAAATGAATGTAATAGGACAATTTTACGTACTATAACCTACTACTAACTACTCGTGAAATAGAAAAACAAATTTGGATCAAAGATGCTATATATGTAAACCTCCCACATGTAGAAGTTCTTAATACCCTTCTGTTGACCCTAGTGGTGCTACTATCGCCCCGGAACGCGTTTTAGCTTCACTCTCTTAACTGTATAGTAATATGTGCGGTGAAGTGGAGTAAGAAGTGTAAATGCGTTTTCCTCTTCACATCTCAAAATCCAATAAAATCCTTAAAAAATTCAGAATAATAGGTATCTTTGAAAACTAAAAATTGAAACTGAAAATCGAAGTGAAAAATATAAGTGATACAGTTGAATTTGTTTAATAGAAGTATCAGGTAATTCGGGGGAAGACGCATGTTTGTTACTAGCTTTTTTATTTGTCTACAGAAGTTCTACTGCTCCAGCCGTATCCTCCTGCTCCTCGATGTCTTTTTCTAGTCAGTTTTGTCCTTTTATTACTTCCGGTGTGAGCCTTTTTTTTTCCTTTTAACACACTTGACATTGTGAGTTTTTTTGGATTTCGTCCCATGCTATTTCTATGGGTTTTTAGTTTATTTTCCCCTCGTCTTCTACATTATAAAGTGCGGTGGGCACTACTATCTGCAAGCGTGTAAGAAATCTTGTCCTAGTCAGCACGTGGATTGTGAATTTATCTTAATTTTTTGCTTTTAATCACCATTATTTCGGATCTTCCTGTATAATGCCATGAGAAAACAACCTTATGTTAAAAAAAAACTAATTTCTACAAATTACTATTATTTTCTATGATCAAAATTCTCATTAGCTGCAATGCACTTTTGAACCATTCTTTGAAGCTAACACTGTACACATTATAGCGTAACGGGTGACACATATGTAAAATGATAAGAACGGACTTTAGTGAGCACTCTGTATACACATTGCATTAAAATATACACTGAGATTTTTACGCAAAGATATATATATATATATATTTCAAATTAATAATATACAGGGTGTCCTAAAAGTTCCAGTACTCCAACTTAACACTAGAACAGCCGGATTTTGAACTTACCTAAAACAGCCATTGGGGGTCAATTTGACCCTCATAAGAAATTCAAGCCCTATTAAAGTAAATGAGTCTTTTTAAAGATAAATGATATTGAAATTACAATATATGAGAGTTTTCGAAGGTTTTGTAAATTTTATTTTTTATTTATTTATTTTTTTTAGAGTTCGTTTTTCCCAATGCTTAATTTTTTTTTTTTTTTTTTTTTTTTTTTTTTTTTGTTAATGACAGTAAATGAATGAAAATATATAATGCGATATATTTTACTACACAATATGCTTTAGCAGTAGTACAGGTAATAAAAAAAACCCACAAAAGTTACAAATGCAAAAAATACAAATTAGCATACAACATGTTTCAAAATGAGAAAATAAAAAATATAAACCATGAATAAACACGTAAAATAAAAAGTCCGAAAGTTAGTTAGACGTTAGCACAAGTGCAACAATATGCACGCTTGACAGTGACAGCAATACACTTACCACAAATTGGTTTCTGGCATCCTTCACAGCTTGCAGATGTTTTATTTTGTCCCTTACAGCGTTTAAAGGCACATTTCTTTCGTTTAAGTATCGGTACCCGATCTATAGGGGAGCACCTATTTCGTAAAGCATCCACTCTTAGTTCTTCCACGAGCGAAAGAATAAATTCTCGACGGGAAATAGAGGTGTCTAAGGATTGTTTGAAAATTATCCAAGCATTCAATGCAGCAATGTCAAGGACGTTGTAAAAAACGTGCACAGGCCATCCTTGTACTATATTTCCTAAGCATCTGGTCTGCAACGTCTACTCCACGTTTAGTACGATTGTAGTACGTAACAGTATTCGGCTTTATCTTTGCACTGTTGTCCGTAAACACATCCGTGTGCATAGTGCTAAGAATCGCGACATTCTTTCTCTTCTTGCACCTATATATAGTGAGTGTTTTGTTCCCATATTTTAGTGCAGAAGATGAATATCGTGGAGAAGATGTGTCGCGAGCAATGGGTGGTAATTCTCTCTTGTTCAGACGCATCGTCCCTACGATTGTAGTTTTCTTCGCAGAAAGTTCATCTGCAAGTTTTACAGAAGTAAAAAAATTGTCAGTAGTGACGTTGAGTCCTTTGTTTAGATGTGGTTGTAGTAATTTGAGCACAACACTTTCCCCAAGTTGAACATCAGCTGGCCGCTCTTCATCCTTGTCTAAATAAGGGTAGCCATTCAAAATATACTTAGATTCTACATCAGTTGCTAGCCAGAACTTGATGCCGAACTTGTCTGGCTTATTTGCCATGTATTGGATGAATCTGCACCTTGATTTACACGGCAATAGCTGTTCATCAACGGTTATTTCTGCTCCAGGGTTATAGCACAAATAACAATTTTCAATCAGCTTGTACCAAATTTCAGAAGCAAGAGCAAATTTGTTCGTGGCAAGGCGTTCCGCTCTGCTACTTCGCACATCAAATCTGAGGTACCGCATGATTTCACGGAAACGATTGCGTGACATTGTCTCTCTGAACACGGGTGGTCCCCATTTATTGTTCCACAACTCATCTGCACAAAGTTTTGAATGACCTAGAGCTCCACGGGCATATAATAGAGAGAAAAAAGCATCCAGTTCCACTAGAGTAACATACCAGTTGCTGTCATCTCCAAGCTGACGTCGTGCTTCAGCAACTGTACATGTTTGAATGTGTTTTACCATTGCTTCATTCACCATCAAACGCCAGGCCGAAGAAGGATTTGTCCCAATATTACGACGTGCAAAAGGCGTTGGTCCACTTGGAATTGATACAATATTGCGAGCTGGTGTGCGACCTGCAGTGGAAGTGGGGCAGTTACGGTTCATCGGAGTCCAAATAATACCGCTGGATGAAGAGTACTTATCGTTACTGTAGCCATCAGAAAGATTTGGTACGTTATTCCTTCGTCCTTGCGACCGCCGACGCCCACGAGAACGTCCTGATTTGGGAATAACAGGGGAAATCACATTAGTAGAATGTTCCACGGCATCACTGTCACTGCTTTCGGATGACGACGAACTCTGTAAGTTCACATTATCAAGACGAAAATCTTCATCGTTGCTGTCATCACCACTGATATCTGAATCTAACTGCTCTAGGAGAGCAAGGGCCTCCTGTGTACTCAATCCTCTCCGCATTTATAAAAAAAAAATGTTTACACTCTGGTCACAATGAAAAGTTTTGAAAACACTGTTGTGCGATTGTGACGTCGTGTTCTGTTTTCTACATTAGCTCTAGCAGGAATGTTTCTCCCTCCAAACGTTCCTTAGCACACCAGCGCCGTTAGGATACGTGCGCATTTCAGTGCGCAGAGTAACACTGCTCCCTGAAGGTGCGCGCGCAATAGAGAGAAGAGCGGTCTCCCTGCATCTCTATGCGTCATCGAAACAAATCCAAACTGGAGTTTATTTTTCTCCTCTTAAGCAGCTATCACACGGAAGATCCTACCCTCTGAACTATACGCTAATACCTCTCCGAATAATCGAGCATCAGGTAGTAGGGTTATTTTGAAGACTAAAATGAATTCAAAAAGGCGTTAACAATTGGCTACTAATCGCTCACTATTTCATGTTTTAAACGCACTGTGATTTTCTCGCACTCCGATTGGTTGAATATGAGCTAACATCTACCATAGGAGATTTAGTCAGTCATAAGTTCGTCATTGACAAAGATAGGAGAGGGAAACTTATCACACGATGCGTTTTCAACCGTTTGTCGCTCGAAAAACCTGTTTCAGGTGGTTTCGAGAAAAAGTATCTGATACTGCTGATCGTATGAGAGTACGTGTGATAGCAGCTTTAGTCATCGCGATAAGAGGTGAGTATTTCCTCGTGCACAGAAAACAAAAATAAGATATCAGGAATTCTAAAACAGACTTTTACTTGAAAATCAACCATTTTTCGTATGAGGGTCAAAATGACCCCTGTTGGCTGTTTTAGGTATTTCTATGCTTATTTATTTGAATAATTAATATAAAAATACGAAAAATTGTCAGAGTACGCTTAGAAGTATTTTAGAAAAAGTCAAAAAATGTGAGCTGCGGTGCTCGCTTGTACGTTGAAATACAGCATGGGGCATCGAGAAAAAAGGCATAATGACCCCTACGGCGCTTCTAGTGTTAAAGAACTCATTGTGTCCATGATTTTTTTTAATATTAAATTTTATCGACTGCTTATTATTGCATCAGTTCTTTATTTTTTATAGTTTGTTTCTTTTCTCGCTCAAGTTGTGTGAGAATAAAGTTTTATGTTATTTTGTTCTTCATAGTGAAATGTTTTTATCGCGCATTCAGAGAATTTCGCTGTTTGAAGCTTATTTTGAATGTAAATCGTATGAAAGATGCAAAGATGTTTGGCGATATAAATATTCAGATGATGCAATACCGAGTAAAAATATGCTATATCAGTTCATTCGACAATTTCATAATACAGGTTTTGTGCAGGTGGGTACAAGTTTCTCTACAAGAAGTCACTCCCAGCATGTTAAAACGCGTTTCTAAACACTTGCGCACAGGGCCCGATTAAGCTTTGAAGCTAGGGGAAGCTCAGTATCATTTCTGGGCCCCCTTTTATTTCGGATTTTTTTTTTCATTCATATACCTGGGTGGTTTCTACACACAACATTAAAATCGTATAACTTATTAATTAAGAACATTCAGATTTTTGAGGCTAAATAACAGATTTTTCCCAAAATAGTGAGTATTTTACCTTGCTTTAGGCGACCTTTCTCAGAAAAAATTCAATCTGATGGTGAAAATATGAAACAGAAATTCCAAGAACCTGTTTTTAGTCATTTTAGGGCCCCCTCTTAAATTTTAGAGGGGAAGCTTGTGCTTCCTGAGCCTTTTGGGTAATCAGGCCCTGCATGCGCAAACGAGTTCAGCGTTGCCTCCTAGAAAAAGGTGGACATTTTGAACATTTATTATAAATGCAAGTTCTGTATTTTTTCCTCCGTTATTTTAAATGTGCCTTTTATCATTAGCATAAAAATAATCGTTTTAAGGTTTGTTGTTTTGCAAATAAAAAATACATCAGCGTCAGTACTGGAACTTTTAGGACACTCTGTATAACAGAATGAGACTACAACCTTGAAATGCTTAGAATTTAGAGTGGGTGTATATTTATTTTGTATCAATAATCATTAAATAAATATCAGTCAGCGGGACAATAACGACAAAAAGAAAAAAATCTAACTGATTGATAAAACTCTAAACATTATTTCTTTGTTTAAATATTCTGTTGCCTCAGAGGTGATAATATTATCTAAAAAATGTTGAAATATCGAAAGGAAAAGCTCTCCCGATGCGTATTGTGATGAATGTTGCACTTATTCCTACAATATCGATTGCTTATTGCTTGAAAAAATAATTTGTATTTTATAAGTAAATATTAGCCAGTTGTTTCAAACTATATTATGCTATGAAAATGAGGTATATAAAGCATGTACAAACGGCATGCGAATTTGAAATACAGTTTCGAATATATATATATATATATATATATATATATATATAAACAGGTGTTGGACAAAATAATGGAAAAACTTTCGCTTGTTTAACGTGTTGTTCTTGAATTTTGGGAATAAGAAAAATCTTTTCAGAAAATTTTGCAGTGGAAGGCGGATTTTTTATACCAACTATGTGAAAAATACCAGAGCCGGGAATCGAACCCGGGCCTTCTGCCTTACGTGCGGACGCTCAAACCATTGAGCTACCCTGGCTGATTACCAGCTAGGCATTTCTCACATAACATTTGTTAGCAAAGTCACCGAGTCTGTAAACACAGCTATATCAAGTGACATTAATATTCATGGCACAACTTCAATAGACCACGAAATTTTTTTATTTAATTTGGAAATTTATTCCTCAACCATTTCAGAAAATTTGGAGTAGAAGGCTGATTTTTTATACCAACTATGTGAAAAATACCAGAGCCGGGAATCAAACTTGGGCCTTCCGCTTTTAATTCGCCAGGGTAGCTCACTGGTTTCAGCATCCGCACGTAAAGCGGAAAGCCCCGGTTCAATGCCAGGCTCTGGTATTTTTCACATAGTTGGTATAAAAAATCAGCCTTCCACTCCAAAATTTTCTGAAATGAACATTGATGGTTGATGAACAAACTTCTTAAATAAATTAAGAAAAACCTGTCTCTCCTCATATTTTTCAGCAAAGATTTTTGTCACGAAGGCGTTTAGGAGACGAACAACAAATCCAATAAAACAAAAGGTATTTGTAGTAACCCTGTATATAGAAAAGCGTCGATTGATCTGCAAATTTTAGATTTGGTTATAAATGTTATATTTTATACGTGTGTAGAGTTTTTTGTGAATATCTTGAATATTTCAGGAGTTATTAATATTTTATTTAAAAAAGCAAAAATTTTCGCAAATTGTTTCTTCATAACTTCACTGGTTTTTCTACAAATTTCATGAAAATTTCACAAAACATGACAACGTATGTACAAATCATTATACTACAATTTAAAACAAATATTAAAAAAGATATGGGCAGTAGCAAAAAAGCTTCAACATAATTTAATACTCCTTTCCCGACATTTTTCTTTGAGTTATAATCTCAAAAAGATACCACCAAAAATAAAATGCGTGAAACTTTTTATTTATTTATTTTTAATATTAAAACAAACATTTTCTTACTCGCGAATTAAAAAAAAAAAAATGAAAACACAATCTGTATTATTAAAAGTTTCTACTAAAACTGACATCATAATAGCTTTAAAATTTTTATTTATTTATTATTTAAAATCTGATAGCACACATTTTCTGAATGTGCACACAAAAGGTATTTTGTTGCAATAACAAGATAAAAAGATTTAATCAACCAAATGTTTTGTTACTATATCTCAAACAAAAATTTTTTGCTCGCCTCTTGGCTATTTACAAAGAAATCTATTGTGCAGTTTCTCGGACTATCCAGTGGCAGAGACTCTCGTTTCAGCCATATTCTTTTGGTCAATAAAAGAAAAGAGTTGGTTAAATTTGCAAATATTATTACCAAAATGACAAAATATTTCTCTACAATCCACAAAATAAATTTACTTTTCAAAATATATTTTTTTTTTTTTTTTTTTTTTTTTTGGTGTGGTTAAAATTAATTATCTACTTATGCAAATTTTTAATAATAACATTTTTAACCCTTTGAAGCACGGTGGTATATAATATATCCCAATTATTTTTTTATTCTCATCTGCTAAGATTCATAACGGATTTTTTTTTTTTTTTTCTTAAAAATAACTTACAACTTTTCTTCTAACTTTGATTGTAATTTCTGGTGGCAATCGATATTAAATCAGCATAATTATTTTATCATACATACCTCATAACTTATAACACTACAGTCGGTAACAAAAGTGTCCAAACACTAGCAAAAATTCCTATGTAAAAAAAAAAATACAATTCATACGGTTTTGTTAAATAAATCCTTGTCGAATCCTGTTGTTAGTCAGTGTAAAAACATAATTTGATAAGGATTTATTTAACAAAACCATATGAAGAGTACTTTTTTTACATAGGAATTTTTGCTAGCGTTCGGACACTTTTGTTACCGACTGTACGCAAAAAAAAAAAAAAAAAAAAAAAAAAAAAAAAAAATCAAAAAAAATCAAAAAAAAATCGAGCCCTGATACTATTCTTGCTGATTTTTATGTAAAATGGCCTCCTGAATCCGAATATGAAGACCATTTAACTCAGTCACCCACCGTTTTTTCGGGACACCACCCCCTCCTCCAATTTTTATCACTGTTCGGTAATTTTATGGCCATGAATTTTATTTGGAGAATGAAAAAGAATTAATTTAACACTTAAAAACAGAAAAATATAATGTTTAATAAGTAACATTAATAATAAAGGAAAAAGAAAAGAAATGTAATACATAATTTCAGTGACAAATCTCCCCCCCCCCCCAAAAAAAATCCTAAATTTTTCCCTAGCCGAAAATGTTCATTTTTTCTGATTTTCAAACTTTGTAGCCCCTTCAGAAGATATTTAACAGTTAAAAAAATCCTTCCCTTCCCTAAAAATCAAATTTATAGCTATGAAATTACCGAAAAGTAATAAAAATCGGAGGCCATCCCTAAAAAACGGTAGATGATAGGGAAAAATGGGTGTTATAATCGGATTCAGGAGGTCATTTTACATAAGAATTTGCAAAAATGGTGTTGGGGCCAATTTTCATACAGAGTAGTGTAATTTATTCCGGAGTACTGTTAGTCCCGCCCTTTTTTTCACACCACTTTGATTTTAGAGAAATTTCATCCAATATGTGATTATGAAGAAACAAGAAAAAAAAAATGCTTTTAAAATATACTAGTGTGAAAAAAAAAAAAAAGCGGTTCAAACAATATTTCGAAATAAATGTTACGAAGTGTGCTTTGTGCTTTAAAAAGTTGAAAATATTGAAAATAATATTTTGTAAATCTACCAAATTTGTAAATGAAAGTATTAAATTGTACTCTAACTTTTTAGAGCATAGTGGTATGGAAAATATACCACATATTCAAACTTTTCATTTTTGATAAATATACATACTTGCCAACATCCTAATAAATATTCCGTAGCATTGTTAGTCCCGCCCTTTCTTTCACACCAGTAATTTTTTTCGTAATATTCTCTAAATGAAATTACCATCATATAAGAAGAAAAATACTCTGAAAAGGTACTGGTGTGAAAAATAAGGCGGGGTTAACAGTACTACGGAATATTAATTAATATGTTGGCAAGTATATATATATATATATATATATATATATTGCTCTTAATTTTAAAGACAGCCTCCACTTTGTAAATATAAATAATTTTGTGTTTGGTGAGCAAAACAAAATCTGTGTATTCAAGGATTAAATGCAATAAAAGATAGGTATAACTAGTTTTAATAAATAACAAAATGCTCATTTATTCTGTTATTATACCAGACAAACAATCAGAAACATAAAATGTGACAGTTCTGGCCTAGAATAATGTTCGAAAATTATTCACATTATGATACGATGGAATATAGTGTTTCGGTTGGCAATATTTCTAATAATATTCCTTATATAGAAAAATGTCTGTAAATTAAAGATTGCGAAAATTGCAAAGTAGGCTTTAGACAATTCGTTGAGAAAAATATTACAATTAAATATTAAAAATAATCACCAGTGGTAATTTTGGAAATACAGTAAACATTTATTACATCTACAAAAGGAAAATGAATTAAATTTATAGTTTGTTTATTTAAAGTCTCATAGCTGCCAACATCGAAATTAATATTCGGTAGTATTGTTAGTACACGCTTTTTTTTTTTTTTTTTTTTTTTTTTTTAAGAATATATTTCTTTTTATTTAATCGTAATTACATTTGGAGAGAATTACTTTAAAATTTAAGTGATGTTGAAAAGGGGGCTGGTATTAGTACGGAATATTAATTAATATGTTTACAGCTATGAAGGTATTAAGAAATTTGCCTTTGAATTCGTTTATAGTGTCATTTAACACTATTCAATAACTAATTCTGTGATTCATATTTGTAACAGATATTTCTAAACTGATTTGTGTTTGATAAAATATTTTTACAATAACTGTTCCTTTAATAATATATTATTATTTCAACGATTAGTATTACATTCAATTTTTAATGAAGAAAAGAGAAATCCATCCGAGTTCAATATTAATTTACACATGATGTAAAGTCCATTGTTTCTTTTTATGTACAAATGTTACATGGAAAAAGTTTATTTAAAGTATTGAAAACTTCACTGTGAGTTTTCTTTTTTCATGTTTCGGTGTAACAGTCCTGATTCACGTGAATCGCCACGTGGATAACCTCCGACGTCATTCTCCTGAACATGCATTGTTAACCGCTCCTCCTTCACCCTGTCTCTTTTCCGTCTAAAAATAAATAAATAGATAAATAATAACTGTTGTTTAATAATTTAAAACAAAATTAAAAAATGTATTCTACGTTATTTTAAATGTGACGTCATTCATCATAAAATCAGTTCGATAGCCATTAAAAGTATGTATACACCATAGACCTATTATAAGAGAGGACGGGACAATGGTAACCTTTTTCAGTAGCAAAAATAACTCATAAGGTCATGTGAATGTTGATCTACAGGAAGCCAAACTGGCCAATATTGAAATTTACTCGCCATGCTCTAAATTCTGCTTTTTATTAGACAGACGATATTTTCCCCTTTTTCGTTGAAAGTTCTTTTTAAAATTTTTATTTCACTTTAAAAGTTAGATTGTTTTGAATTTAAAAAGAATTTTATAGGAAAAAATAGTAATTAGATGTACTTTGAAAACCTTAGAAGTTATGTAAAATAAGGATTTTATTTCACAGGTAAGATTCTTTTTTAATATTTTATTATTTCGTTCTTTTTAAGCAATTATTTTTATAAAATGCTTATAATCGCTATACTTATTTCTCGAAATTGAATTAGTTTAACTATATTATATCTAATATTATTTCAAAAATGTCCATAATTATTTATGAGAGTTAAAACGAGTATAGACAAACCAAAGTTATAAAAACTTTTGAACTTTGTTGGATTTTAATAACAACGTAAAAATAAATTTCAGCAGCTGTAATATTTTACACTAGTTTTGCTTGTTGTATCTTTTAATAATATTAATAATACATATATTTATATTCAAAACAAAAAATTTCCAATAACGCGATAAATGCCAAAAAAGGTAAACTTTTTCAACATTCACATGGTTTCATCTTTGCACCTTTTCTTATATTCCCTTATTAATGGATTGCTTCGTCCACTCTTATAATAGGTCTATGGTACACACTGCCCGACATAGAAAACGTAACCCATGAAACCCATGAATAATAGTTAACATGTGATAAAAATTTACACATAGACAACTGATACATATCTAAATAAGTGATGCTATCTATAAAAAGGTAATTTTAGATATAATGACGTAAAATTGGGTGAACGGTACAAAGTAGGACCCACTCTCGCGGCGATACAACAGTAACACTACGAGATACAGATTCCTTCAGCTAGCGGATAGTGTCCTGAGGAATGAAAGCCCATATATTTTAACCCCTTAACGCGCGCTGTCCTCGCTGCGAGGACGCAAAATTTAAGATCCAGATGCAAAAATTCATCCCGGAAATTTTTTAGCAAAAATTCACGTTTATAACATATCAGAAAAGGCCGGTTTTTTAAACCTTAAAATTTAAAATTCCTTTTAGTTTAATTTAGTGCATGAATTCCGGTGGCAGTATAATTTAAATGTTTGAAATTGTCTTGCGCCGCAAAGGGTTAACCATTCTGCATAATTCATCATTCTATTGAGGTTAGGATAATCCAGGCATATGACGGCCAACCACCTCCCACATATTCTCAACTGGGAGTGTTGCCAGATTGGGGATTTTTTTATTCAACTATAATAATTTTTATTAAATTATCACCAATAATTTCGAGACGTGACACTGTTAGGCGATTGATTTTGAGTACTTGACGGAGAAACAAAACACGGTTCTGTTCGTACACGGCAATCTCGGTGCTAGCGAAATGAACGCCTAACAGCGCTAAATCACCAAATATGCCTAATTTTGATAATTTTTTGTGGTCGCTGTAACTCATTTCAGCCTATATTTTTTCCACTTCCTGGTGTTTTATGAGAGTAGAATCACATATATTTTTTTCAATATTTTTTGAAGACGACACCTTTTGAATGTTTCCTTGTTAGTTGAATGAGATATAGAGAATATAACGCGTGCTGAATATCCTGAAAAATGAACCCTACTGGTTTTTTGTGTTCGAAGATAATATCCCGGATGATTTCTCGTTTACTTTCTTGTGAATTTCCCCATAGGATACAAATGTTTCCTTATAAAATGCAAATATTTGCTTATCGGATAGAAATTTATAAACATGATTTTTCCCTGCAATGATTACCCGTGAAAAGTTTTGTGACATCAGACCAATATAGTCCATTGCCATGAAAATAGTAAAATAATTCCTAGTGAAAATGTTCTTTACACAAAAAGAAGTAAGATTATACCTCTTGTTAATGAATTTAAAATCAATGTCTCTACGATTGCATCTAATTAAAGAAATTTTACCCTACTCAGGGATGGAACACGGGCGCAGAATTCATACCGGAATCCGTTTAAGAAATTTCTCTACCTATAATATCGTCGATTTAGGAAGTAGAAAATTTTCTTACATTGATAGTGGTATGAATTCTGCGCCCGTGTTCCATCCCTGCCTACTACCAAGTCTGATCCTATACGTATTTTAATTTCATTAAAAAACGACAGTATAGAATGTTTTCTCGTCATTTTGAGACTTTGTTAGTCAGGAGTATATATAATTTTTTGTGAAAAGATATTAATTTTACTTATGTATCTTCCATCTATTATATTAAAACACAAAGGTATTTCTTTAAGACCAAAGTCGCACGATCTGGGCATGCTCAAAGGCTATTCCTTTCTTTAGACATAACCGGAGCTTTGCTTTGAACCAATCGGAAGCGTCTGAAGTAGGCTCTATGACTTTGATTAGAGACGTAGACGTTCTTTCGTTTTTACTGTTTATCAGTGTTTACGATCTAGTGTATACTTTAAAACAGTGCTAATGTATTGTACAGAAAATGGGAACAGAAAAGAAGGCTTAAGTGATTCAAAAAACCCAGAAAGTTTAAAACGATTAATTTGTGTGATACTTGTTATAATAACAAAAGTATTATTAAAAGTACGCCACAAATTTACTGTATTATCCCCTTAACGCGCGCTGTCCTCGCTGCGAGGACGCAAAATTTAAGATCCAGCTGCAAAAATTCATCCCGGAAATTTTTTAGCAAAAATTCATGTTTATAACATATCAGAAAAGGCCGGTTTTTTGAACCTTAAAATTTAAAATTTCTTTTAGTTTAATTTAGTTCATGAATTCCGGTGGCAGTATAATTTAAATGTTTAAAATTGTCTTGCGCCGCAAAGGGTTAAAAATAGTATATACAATTTTAAACATTGTTCATTCATTACTTGCAAAATTATTGTTTAGTTTGAATATTTATCAAATAAATAATTTTTAGAAGTGGGAAAAATAATGAAGGAAAATTCCTGTTTGCGGAAACTTGAAATTTAAGGTTATGTAAGTGATGTACATTTAAAGAGTACGTAAATAACATTAAAAAAAATCATATAATCAGCAATTTTTTCTATTTTCAAACTTCAATAATAATACCGGGTGTCCCCAAAAACAGGGTATGTTTTATAAATTGGTAGACCTGAATGTGATTTGCGAAAAAGTTATTCACGTGAAGGTTTTTAATTTAAAAAATTTAGTTAAAATTTTCATCTGTAGAAGATGCTGTGCAAAAGCAAATCATTCATTTCCATTTGGACAAAGCAACGAGATATATAAATTAGAGTGCTGATTCAATGGATGAAGGATTAGCTTACCGTGGTTCAAGATGAATCACGTGACATGCTCCAATAGGTTGCTGTGTTTGGCCCTTTATCGCTATTTTGGCATTTAAAATATCAGTTCGACAAATTATCATTATTATTAGGTAACATGACAGTCCTATGACCGAAATAAATTGTTCTTAAAATAATTTTACACATATTTCACATTTTAATAAATAATAAAATACCTTTTTTTCATCGTTTCCCAACAAAGTTTAAAAGTGTTTATAAAATAAAATTTAAACGTTTAAAGAGCTAAATTTAACAACAAATAATGATTTTTCAACTATTTTTAAGCATTTTGTCGGTTAAAGTTCAACTACACGAAATAAAGAGGTAAAATCAAAATCAAAACGATTTAGAACAAAAGAATATTAAACTACATAAGTAAACAAAAACATTGCCGTTTATGACTTATGCAAAGAACAATCTCCAAACCGTTGCCATAGAAATTTTCTAAAAATAAGCTGTTACCAAGGTAACCACCGAATACGCAGGTGCAAGGAGAGCATGTCACATGACTCATCTTGGACCTCCTCAAGGGTTACCATTTATCACTCTACTTTATATATCTCGTTGGGACAAAGGCATATGTTTACAAACATATCATTCTATGTGTCCGCCTTCATTACAAATTATTATTTACAAGTGATTTACACCCGCTAACTGAAAATGTAACATATTCGATTAGATGCAGAAGATTTTATAGCAAATGGCATCCTTTGATTGCACAGGAGAAGCTGTTTAGATTAAAATTTTCTATACGAATAAATAGGCGGTAAAACCAAAATTAAACTGTTAATCAGTAATCCATCTAATTTATAAGACACTGACTAACATATTTCTTTTACTGCGTCTGTGCAGCGCCCCCCATCAGCGAATTATATATATATATATATATTGTTACAAAATTGTATATAATTGGTTTATTTTTGTATAAATTCTTTCAAAGAGGCTTAGTAAATTGATAAAGTGCTAATTTTGTGCATTTCTAGTCGTTTTAGCATTAAAATAGCCTTATTTTCCCTTAAAAACGCATTATAAAGCCCCAATAAGGCAGGCAATGGATTTGGTGCCAAATTTGGCGACTTTTTCCTACTTTGGCGATTTTCTGGCGACCTTGGCGAGAAAATCCTTATTAGGGATATACTAAATATGGAAGCTGTAATCTCATTGGCTGATGAGATACGGAAATTTCTGGAACTTTTCCACACTTTTCTACAGGGGTATTTAAGGGCTGTTTTTTTTCGCCAAGGTAGTCATTTCAGTTCTCAGCCAGCTTCCGCTAATGCTTGCATTGCCTTGAACCTCTTTGAAAGAGACTTGCTTTATGTGTTATTTGCTACACAGTTTGTACTGTGGATTTGCTATTGACAGATGTTGTTTAAGCTGTGCTTACTGGTTGAATTGAAGCTGATACTTGGTTTATAGACCTGTATTTTTCTGGAACTTTCTGTGAATAAATTATTGAATTTTTGTAAGTTTCACCTTTCATTCTCGGACAACTCACGAATCCCGAAGTACGCAACAATATATATATATATATATATATATATATATATTTAAAATAATAATAATAATAATAATAATAATAATAATAATAATAATGTTTTTATAAACCGCGTTCAATTCTACCAATTCCTTCAACTTTTAAAATATCTACAGACTTATGGAACACCCTGTACAAAAAAAACGAATTTAGACAAGCAGGTGAAATAACACTAATTAAAATATTAAAAAAAAAAAAAAAAAAAATGGAAAATTATCTGAATCTAAAAATTTTACTTCAATTAATTGAAAATAATTTTTTATTTCAATTAATCAAATATCAATTACTTAGAATGGAGTTACCATTTCAGTGCTACCGTACAACATATGTCCGGAGTTTTCAATCATCTTCTTTTTACGTAACCTAAAAAAAAAAATGATAAACAAACAAAAAATCATTATCGAATATATATCTTATAAACACAGAAATTGTCGTAATTTTGTTTTATTACAATTTTAATAATTGAATGTGGGTCTAAATCCTACAAATAATACTTTGAATTTTTACTTATTATTGCTTTAATTATTATTTCTACTTCTATGGGATGAAAAAAAAAACAGTTAAAAATGGCAAAATGTAAAAAAGCTTCTAAGAAAACTAATGTTGAAAAATCGCCGAAAAATCATTTTATTTGTGATATAAAATTCAAATAGAATTTCAAAGTGCAAATTCAAGACAAGATTTAAAATTTTCTCTATATAATATGGGAGAAACTCTATTGCATTGACGCTTTAATTAGTAAATTTTCTCTAAAATGTCATAAATAAATAAAATTAATAATAAAGATGAAATTTCAATGTAACGTAATACTTAATTCAACAATTTCACTTCTCATGCAAAAACATCAACCTCTTTCATCATGACCTGACACTCTTATAATCCACTGAGAAAAATATATATATACATATCTTAAATCTAGAACGAATAAACAGTTATTTTCTGAATCCTTAAATTTGAGGTTTAGATTTCCAGGCTGTGCGCATACGATAAACCAATAAATTGAATAGACGAAAGAATTGAGAATTTCTAGTGTGTACTTTTCTGGATAGTGAAACAATATTATGAATATTATTAATATTACGAATCCTTTCTGTTGCGAGAAATTCTCGATTAATTTTCTAAAATTAGGTCATAAACAGAAATTATAGTTACTAAAACGCCTCTTGCGTTAGTACTTTTTTTTTTTTTTTTTCAGAAATTCTTAAGTAAGTTTGATCTCATGATAATATAAGAAAACACTCCAGAATTCTAATAGGGACTTCCAGAACTCTGGTATAAAGGGAACTAAAATTTAATCAGGGTGGCCCAGTGTTGCCAGATTGTGCAAATTTTTTATTCAATAGCCACCAAAAATTTTTAGACGTGGCATTTGATATATATAAAAGGTGAATCAACTCGAATAAATATCGATTATGTATATTAAATGCCACTTCTAAAAATTTTTGGTGGCTATTGAATAAAAAAGTCGCGCAATCTGGCAACACTGCATGGAACTATTTTTACTAGAGCCACAGTTTATTTTCTAGATGTCAATCACAGATTTGTTTTCAGTGTATAGCCTATTATGCTTCTGTTAATGACGGTCTTTTAAGGTCCCACAAGTTAATGGCTAAGAATTTCTGTTTTCTAAAATGGAAGACGGCGCGGCGGGAGCCGGGTTCATGAGAACCCACATCACGCTGGTCGGCCTAAACATTCGAAGTTTTTATGTGTGTGTGTGCATACTTACCAATATACTAATTAATACTCCATAGTATTGTTAGCCCCGCCTTCTTTTTACACCAGTAATTTTTTAGAGTTTAATCGTAATTGCATTTGGAGAATATTACTCTAAAACTTTGCTGGTGCGAAAAAATGGGCGTTACACACAACACTACGGAATATTAATTAGGATGTTGGCAAGTATATGTGTGTGTGTTTTTCGCGTAAATAGGTTTTGGGTTCTTTTAGAAAGATCCTTAAGGAAAGCCTTAATCCTAAACATTAACAAATCAAACACGATCTCTTCAGTTGAACTTAACATATCACCAGCTTTGAAAGCCATACAAATAAATAAAAATAAATAATTTAATCCATTAAGTAAATCAAAGCTCTAAGTTCCAATCTCAAAATTAAATATTTATTTTTATTGTTATTACTTATTTATTTATTTATTTTTGTTTACTGACAAGGAGAGGTCACGACATGGAAAATTCAAATCGAGACGAAATTGCGCAGGATTGTAATATACTATGAGGGTAACAACATATTAAAGCAGTAGGACCCACTATCCACAAAATTTCGAGAAAAAAGCATTTAAAGTTTCAGTAATCTTTAAATACAAGTTATTTCGCAAGCGAGCAAGCGCCCCAGTGGTGTGATCCTAAAGCGCGAGTCTGATAGCCGGACGACTTGGGTTCGAGGCTACCTCGAGACAACTTTTTTTTTCCTTTAACTTTTTATGTAATCTAAACTTTTTATTTATTTTAACTTTATTTTACAATTCAATTCAAAATCTGAAAATGTTAATAAATTATTTAATTTTCTTGAGTATAAAATAACTTTTTCTATTTTTAATATTTATATCTTAAAAATACAATAAATTTCTATAACTTAAAAAATAAAGTTTAGTTTTACAAAACTCTAAATAAGAAACATAAAGAAAAACAGACAAATATTTAAATAATTAAAAAATAAGCAAGCTGTAAACAAAGCGTAAAATAGTTAGCAGGTGTTACTTAAATCTTGGTTTGAGCTTCCTGATTTTGTTTGAATGTGTATAAATTACGTTAGCTTGTTAATAATAAAGGGCAGGTGGAATTTTATTTTGTGCCAGGAAGGATAAAAAAAAGGAAGTCGTTATCGAAAAAGAAATGATGTTCATTAACATTTAAAATCTACATTTAAAGATAACATTTCTTTACCTGTAATAATTTAACAGCATCGTAATCCTATACTATAATTTTTCAAGAAACTGTATTGATTGGAGAAGTAATTATTTAATTTGGATAGTAATTATATATGCAATTAAAAGGATCATTTCTCTGTATTATTATTTTTTTTATTTTAAAAAACAAAATTTAGTATTGTTTCAAGCATACCTAAAATAAAATAAAATATTTCGATAAATAATCAAAAACAGTTTCTTTAGTTTTACCTTATTTTACAGTCAAAATAAAACTAATATTTATTTTTTAAGTTATAGAAATTTATTGTATTTTTAAGTTATAAATATTAAAAATAGAAAAAATTATTTATTTTATATTCAAAAAAATTAAGTAATATTTTATTAACATTTTTAAATTTTGAATTGAATTATAAAAGAAAGTAAAAATAAATAAAAAGTTTAGATTGCATAAAAAGTTAAAGAAAAAAAAAAAGTCTCGAAGTAGCCTCGAACCCAAGTCGTCTGGCTAGTAGACTCGCGCTTTAAGAACACACCACTGGGGCGCTTGCTCGCTTGCAAAATAACTTGTATTTAAAGATTACTGAAACTTTAAATGCTTTTTTTTTTTTTTTTTTTTCGAAATTTTATGGATAGTGGGTCCTATTGCTTTAATATGTTGTTACCCTCATAGTATACTGTATACTGTAGTATCAATATCCTGCGGAATTTCGTCCCGATCTGAATTTTCCATGTCGTAACCTCTCCTTCTGAGATAAAAGATGACATGTTCAGAATGTCGAATTTAAAAAACAGAATTCAAAAACTTCAGTTTTGAATAAGATATCCTTATAATGCAAAGCAATGTAAAAAAAAAACAAAGAAAAAAAAAAAAAAAAAAAAAAAAAAAACCATAAGATTACATGGGAAAGAACAAATGTGTCAATCTGACTGTTAACATACATCAGCCATAATGCAATCATTTATATTATATAAAATTATAAATTTTCAGGAGAAATTATTTCAAAAGGGAACCGATTTTCTAGAGTAAAACATCTATATTTATAAGCCAACAGAATAATAGAGAAAAAAAAAAAACTTACCTGGAAATACAAGCAGCAAAAAGTATAAAGGTAATGAGAAGAGCGCCTCCAAGAACCACTCCTACTATAATCGTATTGATTCTAGCACCTGAGAGAAGATAAGATTTGTTAACTAGAAATTACTAATAAAATTGTTAGATTTCTTTTTATTATAAATCACTATTTTAATATATTAGATCAGTATTTTTCAGTTCGAATTTGTTCTATTATTGCTTTTAACGACAACCTAGTTGCCATTTTATTACATATTTTGAGTACCACTATTTTACAATAATTTTGTTTGTCTTATGTAAACGAAATGTTTTAGTCTTTAATAAAATCAAAAAATTTTATACAAAAATAGTGGTATTAAAAATTCGTAAATGTTGACAACTAGCGATAATATTCCTTTTACTCACTTGTTTAAAAGTCCCTTGATGCTGAGAAGTATTTTCATTATTCTCCCTAAATATCGTTATGTATACATATTGTTACGGTAATGTTGACTCTTTTACATGAAGACAGTAATTCATAAAGGAACAGGCAGATTATGGTCGATGATGTCACTTCATTCAACATACATCTAAAAAATAGTCCAACAAAACTCTCATTTCCACGAATATTCTCGAAACAGTGCTATAAAAGTTTCGATTTAATGAATATTCTCAAAACAGTCTAATAAAACTATCAATTCAGTGAAAAATTCAGTAACAGTCCAACAATGCTTTCACTCATACCACAAAAATCACTATTCCTTGGCATTAGTATTTGATTTTTCATTATACTGGAAAACATCCAATAAAAAGTCACTTGTTCTCAAAAGTAAAGCAAATAGCGTTGAATACTGAAGAAAGCAATCCGCTTTGAATACAATCTTTAAGAGAAAATCTCCCTTAACTCAACTGAACTCACCAAAAGCATAGCTGCCAAAATTTTCAATATTTTAATCAGATTTATCACCAGTATTTTTATAAAGGAATCTATCGTATATATTTTCGATGATTAAATAAAATGAAAACAATTATAAAAGATTTCCGGTATGAAGTCTCCGTTGAAAAAATGAAAGAATTGGTACCTATGCAAAAGTAATCTGCTTTAATTTATAAGCTTGGTGCTCGGAATTTCTTGCAGATTCTAATTCTTTTTGTCCTAGAATACAATGGGAAATTAATGAACCCAGTTCCTATAAAAGATAGAACTTCAAAACTTCGAGAACCCTAAACTAACTTTTTTGCCAAATTTGGTCAGCAACTCGAAAATTTCCACACTAAGTCGTTAAGTATCTATAAAGTCGCCAAGTTCAACTTTATAGAAGCAAACCAACTGCCCTTTCGTCCCAATTTGACTCCCAATTTGACTGGAAATCTACTTTTACGGTTATACCACATTTGATGCATGAAAAATGTTTAATATTTGCAAATATAGTATATATATATATATATATATATACTATTTGTTTCTCTATTAAAGTTTAATGGTCGCTGTTACGCATACGTCAGGTCTGCTGCGATTATTTTAAAATAGGGGTCGAAAGAAACCGTCAAAGCTAAAATTTCAGAAATGCACATGTCAGTGATAGCGTCCACCCTATTTCGGAGTAGAATCAGTCGTGTTTGTTTTAGACTCGAACTGAAGAATGGACATATGCAATGTGCTAGAAAACCATTCACACAAACTTTAATATTTTAAGTATGATATCTTAAGTATGGTATATACATGTACCCTAAATTGTAAAGCTGCGGCATTTTGCAATGTCTTCAAAATAGATTCTCTGACTGTAAAAAACGTATTTGTGTCAAACAAAATATATGAGCGAAAATAATGATAAAGTAAATAAATAAACACACATTTTAATTTGGAGTCAAATCTATTAGCAATGTTACTTAGACGTATCTGTAAGACTTTTTATCATACAATGCCGAAATTTTGTACATCACTTAATTAAGCTATGGGGAACATTCTATTAAATGGAAACTTTTTTCCATGAGAGAGGTATAAAAATTCAATGTGTTTAATTCTTAAAATTATATATTCTCAAATTTTTAATTTGTTTAAAAAAAAAATTGTAGCGTTATTTATACAGATTTTCGATGCATGGTATAAAGATGAATATTTAAATAATTCAAGTGAAGGTCATTTTTTTTTTTCTCGAATACCCTATATATTAGAATACAAAACGTATTCATATTTTTGATTAATGACTCTAACATTGCGCATATGCAAATCCTTCATAATTTCAGAAGCTAAAAATATAAGGGATTGAGAAAGTAAAAAAATTAAATACATATAAAGAACCTAAATGCTTCTTAAAAATAGTAATTTAAATTAGTTATATTCCTAAATATTATTTCATATATTAGTGTATGAAGAAAGAAATAACGATATTAAACAAAAAATAACAAATCACATTGTTTTCTTACAGAGACAAAGAATTTATTTTCTTTTCTTTATCCTAGCACTTTCAACTGGTAATTTTAAAGAATATATTGACTTAAAAACTTTATAAACGAATATATATATATATATATATATATATATATATGAAATGAAAAGATATGAGATAGACATAAAAATATGTTGTCTTTATATATAGGGGTTGCATGTGTAATTTATGCAGCAACATTTCTAAATAAATATATACGAATGCAATATCTCAAACAAAATGAATAAATTTGTAGTGATTGAAAAGTATTCCACAAAAAATAAAATTTTGAAATAATGATAAGAAAATACTTCGTCTTTATATGTATGCGTTGTGAGTATGTTTATCATAACAACAGTTTTATATATACTTGAATAAGATATATCGAACAAAATGGATAATTTATAGTAGTTAAAAATTATTCCACAAACGATGAAATTGTAAATATAATGACACGAAAATATATTTAAATGTATGGCGTGTAACTATCGAAGCAAAACTTAGATATATGTTTGGATGTAATATTTCAAACAAAATGAATAAAATGCAGTGAATGGAAAATATTCCACAATGGGGGTGTGGGGTGGGAGGGGAATGTGCCACCTTCAACTAGAACAAATAAGTAATCTTTTCCTGAATCCCTAAACTAGAAATATAAATTTCCAAGTAATGCGCATAAGGTAAACAAATAACCTGGATCGACAAAATGATCGAGAATTTCTAGTCTATATTTTCTAGATTGTGAAACAATATTATGAATATTACGAATCCTTTGTATGGCGAGATATTCTCGCTTGATTTCCTAGATTCGGGTCAAAAACCAAAATTATAGTCACTAAAACTCGCCTCTTGTGTTCGCATTTATTTTCAGAGATTTCTAAATAAAATTTACCATGGTAATATAGGAAAACGCTCTAGAATTCTAATAGTGGTCGTTAGAATTTACTAGCAAACAAAACTAGAAATTATGAGTATGACATGGAATAATTTTTAGTGCAGCCACAATTTAGTATCTAGATGTCAGTTACAAATTTTTTTTTCAGTGCATAAGTGATAAATACTGTAAATAATGGCACAAAAACATGTTCCATTTATATGCATGAGGTTGCACGTGTGGCTATAGTAGCAACACTTCGAGATATGTTCAAATGAACAAAATTTCTTAAACGAATAATTTATAGGCGTTGAAAAATATTCCGTAAGCAAAAAAATGTTTAAATGATGACACAAAAATAAGCTGTTTCTTTTTTTTTTTTTTTTTTTTTTTTTTTTTTTTACATATGAGATTATGATTGTTTCTTTTGTGGTAACACTTCGTTATATGTACGAGAGGAGTATAGCAAACAAAATGCACTGAGAAAAAAATATATCGCTTTCATCTAGAATGAATAAGTGGCCATTTTCTAAATCCCTTAACTAGAAATATAGATTTCCGAGCTATGCGCATAAGGCACGGCAGTAAACTGAATAGACGAAGTGATCCATAATTTCTAGTTTACACATTTCTAGATGGTGAAATAATATTCTGAAACTTCCGAATAATCTTAATCTTTTGTACGGCGAGAAATTCTCGCTTGATTATCTATTGGGTTGTTCGATAAATAATGTCGTTTTTTAAAACCTTCGCTTCTAAAAACCAAGGCTTCTTTGAACGTGGAATTTTTCAACTTACCGAAAGATGGCAAAAGGTCATCCAACAAAATGGTCAATATATCATTGATTAATGTTTGTTGTTAATATAAATAAATTCACTTTGAAAAACATGAAAAAAAAACGACATTATTTATCGAACAACCCAATAGAATTAGATTATAAACCAAGATTATAGTTCCGAAAACCCGCCTCTTCTGTTGGAGACATTTTCAAATTGGTTTGACATTCGATAATATAGACAAACTCTCTAGAATTCTAATAGGGTTTCTAGAACTCGCTTTCAAAGGGGACTAGAATTTATAAGGATGACATGGAATTATTATTTCTAGAGCTACAATTTAGATTCTAGATGCCAGTTACTGAATTTTTTCTCAGTGTGAAAAATTTATAATAACTGCAAAACATAGTATAATAACTGACAATTTTTCTTTAAAGTGTTTTTAATCACTTTTTCGATAATTGAGCAAAAATCTGCTTACGTTTAAAATTTTCATCTTGTAAATCACACAAAGTTCCAGCGTAACCAGCATCACACCTGAAAATATAGGAGGAAGAAAGAAAAATATTAATACATTAGCCTTCAAAGTTATTAAGGACGTGTTAATAAAGAAATTGTTCTCAAGGAGACAAAAGACTTTGAAAACTGCAAAACTGGACTAAAAATTTAATCTTTCAATTTTTATAAAATGTGAAGCTATACAAATGTAGTAATGTGTGGTGAAAAGAATTTTTTTAATTCTCACCATTCTACGCAGAGTTATAAGCGTTTATATTTGTAAATAAACATTGATTCTGTTTTAAAGTGAAAACTTTAAATAGCATTTTCTAAAAATTAATTTTTACGTAGTTTTGGCAAGTTTAAAATGATCCTTCCTTTCCCTTTTTTGTTCAATCTTCATAAAATTTCTTATAATAACTTTTATATATTATTTTTGCACAAAACGTAGATAAAATTTTCCACTTTTTGTCATTTAAAATTTTGAAATATAAAAAAAAAAAAAATTATTATTATAATAATAATGAAAATTTTTTTAAAACACTGATGATCCTCGAAAAAAAAAAAAAAAGAAATGTTTTTCATATAATTATAATTGCAAATAAAAAATGTCAACTATTTTTTGTTAAAATCAGCTAAAGCAACCTATAAAAAAAATTTGAAGTTTAACAAGGAAACATTCAAAAGGTGTCGTCTTCAAAAAATATTGATAAAAATATATGTGATTCTACTCTTCATAAAACATCAGAAAGTGAAAAAAATATCGGCTGAAATGAATTACAGCGACCACAAAAAAGTATTAACATTAAGCATTTTTGGCGATTTAGCTCTGTTAGACGATACGTTTGCACCGAGACTGCCGTGTACGAACACAACCGTATTTTGCTTCTCCGCCAAGTACTCAAAATCAATCGCCTAACAGTGTGAAATCGCCAAATATGCTCAATTTTGATAATTTTTTGTGGTCGTTGTAATTTATTTCAGCCAACAATTTTTTCACTTTCTGGTGTTTTAGGAAGAGTAGAATCACACATATTTTTTTCAATATTTTTTGAAGCGACACCTTTTGAATGTTTCCTTGTAAGTCAAATCAATGCGCTAGAAGCATTGTGAAATGTAACGACTAATTTATAAATTTTAATTAATATCTTAAATAATTATAATGTGAATGTTAATTTTAATATGCATTTATTATTTACAAATAACACTATAATAAAATGAAATATGATTTTACTATATTTTGTAATTAATCTGATGTGTTATTTAATCTATACTATATATGTATCTTTAAAGTTATGAAAGCCTACTCTTTTACATACCACACTGGAAAAAATATATATACTGCCTTCATCTAGAACGAATAAGTTGTCATTTTCTGAAGTCTTAAACAATAAATATAGATTTTCAAGCTATGTGCATAAGGTAAATCAATAATCTAATTGACAAAAGCATCGTGAATTTATAGTCTGTATATTTCTAGATAATGAAACAATATTATGAATATTGTCATTATTACGAATCCTTTGTTTTTCGAGAAATTCTCGTTTGATTTCCTATAATTGGGTCATAAACAAAATCTATAGTTACTGAAACCGTTTCTTACGTTCGAGTTTATTTTGAAAGATTCTTAAGTAAATAATATTGGAAAATGCACTAGAATTCTATTAGGAGTTTTTAGAATTCGCCATCAAAGAGAACTATTAGGCGTAAGGGAAATTTCTGTTATTTTTGAACACTTGCATTTTTACGCGTTGTCGATTATCGACTTAAACCGGTTTAAACAGTTAGGTTAGAGTATAATTGATGATTTATACACATTTTTTCGTATTTAAAGCGCGTATCAGACACGACGAGTTTATAGGCGATTTTAGAGCCAACCACTGATCAGCGCCGATTTTTCGGAAAAAATTGTCTCTACTCCCAGTGTGATAGCGCGCACCGAACTTGCCCAACTTTTTCAGAGCTGTCTTGATAAAATTGTCTCTACACACAATTTTTCCACAGACTCATCCAGTCAGGATGTGCTATTTTGATACGTCATATTTTCAAGATGGCGGAGCACGGGAATCGCTTAAAGTGGAGATTTGAAGAAGAAGTATTATCGTTAAGCACGTTTATTTTACTGTTAAATGATAAGAATTTTGAATTTATTGTTCTTATTTTCGTATGGCGTTATGACAATAGTTGTAACAAAGATAAAAATAGAAATAATAATGCGATATTTTACACAAATGAAAGGGAATTTTAACACTAATCTTTGTGTATTTTATTCGCGCCAAGAAAAGTGATAAGCGTCAGAAGTTAGTCTTCTTTCATCCAACTTTTCACCCGTCTATTGTAACCTCTACGGTGTTTTCGTCGAGGAAAAATCGGCGCTCAAGTCGGCTCAAAAATTGGTTGTTTCTAAAGTTGCTGGGTCTGATACGTTCTTCAGTCGATTTTTTCAAACTTGTAGAACTGCCACCATGGGTGAAGAAAAAATTGCACTTAAGACATTGTATGTTGTACGAGTTCCAAAAAGGGAATAACGCAAAAGAGGCAACAAAAATCTTATGTGACTTGTTTGGAGAGGACGCAGTAACAGCTCGAACATGCAAAAGATGGTATGCGAAATTTCGTTTGGTTGATTTTTCTTTGAAAGATGAACCCAGATCAGGAAGGCCATCAGGTGTCAATGACGAAGTGCTACAGTATGATCAGGACAAATCCCATGTTCACTTCCACAGAAGTGGGCTTCAAGCTTGGAATTCATCAAATAACTTCTTTGGATCACATTAAAAGGATTGGTTTTGTGTCCAAACTCCCTGTTTGGGTGCCACACAACGACAGAACTTTTTCTTACACCTAATAGAATTTCTGGAATTATTTTTACTAGAACTACAATTTAATTTCTAAATATCAGTCACTGATTTTTTTTTTCCGATGTACATAATTTTTTAGCATCAAAATATTCAAAAAAAAATTTCTTTTCTACGATAGTGGTGACAGTATAATAAAACACTAGTAATATTTTAGGAATCCTGCAAGGCTTGAATATATGCGTCCTTACAATATTTTATATCGAAATATTTATAACTCATTGATATTTTATGACATATGAAGGGAGAAGGTGAACGATGCTAAACTTGAATGATTTGTCAATAACCTCACTTTCAGAAGAAAAGCTAATCAAACAAATTAACATTTGCGTCCTAAAAGGTTAAATGATAAAATTTTCGATGATGGTAAATATCACATAAAAAGAAAAAAAAAAAAAAAAAAAAGCTCTTGTACATCACTTTTTCAGATTTGTTTAATAACAGTATCTGGGCGTTGATGATATGGAAGCGTACTAAGTATGGAACGAATGGTGATTGTTTTCAAATGCTGGGAATATTCATTTTTGATTCAGAATGCACGATAGGGGACGTTGCTATTTGCAACTTTTTATAATCAAATATCCCAAAATCTATTACATAGAAACGCATGAATTTAGTACACTGATAGACAAAATAAAATATCTGGAGTGACTCTACCCCACATTCCGAGCATTAAGCAATTAATGGTTGTAGAAGTGTAAATTAAAATAAGAGAAGTCGTTAAATAAACAAAAGACAAAATAATAAGGTGTTTGAGTATTTTTCTCCATATGGTATGTAGTTTAATTTAAAGCTATTGTACTTCAAATAATTTGAGCCCATAGACTATAATGATAAAGAATTTCTTATTGTGTCCCTGTAAAAATCTATAATAGCTATATTCAACAAAATCTATACACCTCATGCGATGATGACCAGTAACATATATGAAAGGATAAAAAGAGGTACGATTTTAAATTATTATT